>JANUWF010003396.1:1247222-2447222 GCA_026120185.1 Voacanga thouarsii
GTAAGGAGGTCGGGATGCATATTATATTTTCGTGCATGAATATAAATATATTTGAATGATTTATATGTGCTTTGGAATTGTGACTTATGGTCTAGATGGTTTAGTTGTGCTTATTGAGTAGGAATGGTAAAGTGGTAATTTTGATTGAAGTGAAAATAGGGAGATAGCTTGATGATTAAATAGGAAGAATATTTGGGAGAGAAAATAAGAACAATAGTTGTTGTGGTTAAGTGGTTAGAGCTTTGGAATTAATCTCTAAGGTCTTGAGTTCAAATCCCACCAATTAAGTTTTATCATGATTAAATTTTATTTTATATGAGATAGAATATTTTCATCCCTTGCATGCCATAAGTAGAAGTAGGAGTGTTGTCCTAGTGGATACATGAAGGGAATTTCTTAATTCTACTCTTATGCCCTACAAGAATTCTTAAGGGATTCATGCCCTTTTTGTTCCTTAGCTTTCCTTAAATTCTTCACCAATTAAATTTATTCAATTTATCCAAATCCACATTTTAATTCCAGAAAATTCAGCAAGGTTCACTGACTTTGGAATTTCGAAAATGGCTCCTTGAGGATAGAGTTTTGACTAAAAATGGGGAAGGAGTTAAAGAAGGTTCCTAATAGAATTAATCTCCATGGTTGAACCTTCAAACTCTACTCCATAAGTGTTCATCTTCTTCATGGTAGCAATCTGGAAATTTTCTAGCTTCTTGGTCAGTCCATCTTTCAAAAACATCAGCCATTTTTCTCACTCAAATCTACCAGAAAAATAGCCAATTTGTTCAGCTTGAAGACTGAAATCCTTGGCAAAAAATTGGACTGCACAAAGCTGTGCAAACCAGGAAAATTTTTTGGACAATTTCGCACCATGGCAGACCAAAAACTAAAGCTGTTTCTTCAGCCCTCAAACTAGTAATTCACCTCTGCCTTTCCTCCATAAAGAAGGTTGGAAACCAGCCTTGAAGGACCCTCCAATACATCTTCAAACTCACTGCAAGTCGGTTGGAACATTGTAGAAAAAACTGCACAAAAATTCCAGCAAACCATTCGAATGACCATCCAGAAAAATTTCGTATGTGTACTTTAAGTGTTTCAGGTAAAACAGTTCATGTATGCAAGTTGTAAATATTGTGTGAAAGAAAATGCTGGCAAGCAATAAATAAGGATTTAAATACAGAGTGGCGTTTTGCTTTGCAAACTATACATGTGCACAATAAATACAACAACTCAAATGGGTAGGCATAGATTACCACACGTTGGGCCCCGTGGCCATACAACGGTCAGAATGCCACATTTTATGCAGACTATTAAAAAAGGTAGGTGATTGGCCTACCGAGTGAGATACTCCTCATTCTCTAAACCCAAACTTACTGGTTGTCCACTCCGAAAGCACACAGTCTACATGACTGAAAGTTACTAGCTCGGACCGGCATGACCTACTGGACTGGCATTCTATCCGAGAAGGACTCACCCCTCAGAGGTGGCCACCTATTGAGAAAGTTAGCCTAACCCTTCAAAGACTAGTCCTAGTAGTCTACCCTTATTGAGTACTCAACGATGATTGTCCCACTTAGGAAAAACTGATAATACATTGCTTTATTTGAAAATAGCAATTAAGGGTTTCTAAAATTCTCGTCAAAGTTGCTTTTTAGAAAGAGTTTAGTGTTTGTACAAAACTGCTTGTTTGATTTTTAAATGATTTGTTTGACTGAAACAAGCAAGGAAATAGTCCTTAATTGCCTTTACAAAATGAGTGTCCATACACATCAGGTTTGGCTTGCCATAGAAATATTTTATTTTCAAATAATTTTATGCAGAGGCTTACCTGATCCTTTGCTTGAGCAAATTCAAAATCTTCCAAAGCTGACCTAACCCCGTCTGGGGTAAACACAAGTCATATGGTTATACTTAAGCTATATTCTCTTACATAAATAATTCTAGTTCAACTTATCATAATCATGACCCTAATGTCCTAAGCTTTGAGGCTAGATGATAAAGGTTTTTATAAAATAAGTCTAGTTTGATAAGTTAAAATAACTAGAGCTTGTAACATAATTACCAATAACTTATAGATTCAAATAATAAATCTTGAGTGTTGTTACTAATAAATAAACTAGGGTTTAATTATTGAAGAATCCTAAGTCCTAGTTGATATTAATAAATGGTAATTCTTAAGTAGCAAAATAAATTATTACTACTCTCTTAATTAATAATCAATATGCATTAAAAATAATAATAAATAACTTTTATTAAATTTTGATTAATAAGTATAAATAATATTTATGAATATATGGCCCACAAAGTCATTAACATTTTACTCATTTATATCAAAGGTTATACACACACACACACACACACACACACACACACACACACACATATATATATATATATATAATTGGAGATATAATTTATTTGGCTAATAAAATATCACTATTTCATTTAGTACTCCAATTCCAAAACTTCCTAAGAATTCCGAAATCTTTGGAGGAAAAACATAGTAATAATTTTAGCTAGGGTAATAAAATTTGCTAATTAAAATAGCCTAGGATCAACAAGGTCATGATCATACTTTTCCTATTGCTAATAAGATTCATGAGCATATACTCCAACATCAATAAACAAACTATTCTATTCAAGAACAAAGACTTAAATCCATACCTACTATTACATGGCCAAATCCCTACTAAACATAATCATACTCATGACTTCAATAAAAATAAGAACATAAAAATCCTATTCACCAAAGGTGACATAACATCTAGCATGCTTAAACACTCATACTCACTTAAGACATGATGAACATACATCGATTCTCAAAGAATTTCATAAAACTTAATCATGATCAATCATTCTCATGCTCCAATCTCAACCCCTTCATACATATGTATATACTCAATCCCCAATCATATTCTATTCTCTCTAACAACATCCAAGAGACATGAATTCAAAATTAAAAAGAAGGTTAAGGAGAAATAATCGGTGGATGATTATCTCTATGAAGATTTAAGAAGGTCCACGTGCTTGAGGGTCTTGAAATGTCCATGAGAGGAGAAAGAAAACAGCCATGGTTGTAGCAACCATTTCAGCCGAGAGTGAGAGAGAGAGAGAGCAATAGTATAACATGTTAAGGGTTGAAGGGAAGAAGATGAACAAAAGCTGTTCTTGGTTACCTTGATGATGTTCTTGAGACTTCAAAGAAAAATATGGTTTTCATCCGATTGCAAATTTTTGTTTCGAGATTTGATGTTATGAATTCTAGAAATGGACTCTAGGGGGTATGTAGGTGTGTTCTGGAGTTTTTGAGAGGGATTGGAGGTGTTTAGAGTGGTCTTTGACTTGAAGAAAGGTAGTGTCTGTTCTTGGTGTTCTTGGTGAAAATGGAGAGGATTAGAGGTGAATGCTGGACGAATTTTCTGAAGAGGGTTGACCGAATGATTCAGAGAGTTCATCGATTTGGTTTTCAGTTTGGGGAGGAAGAGAAAAATCTGGTTGTTTGAAATTCAAATGGAGAAATTTAAGGAGTGTTTTAAGGGGAAAGATATGTTAATGGTGTTTGATTGAGGGAGGTTTCTCGGAGTTGCAAATGGCCGATTGGTTTGTTGAAATGAATACAGGTTGAGGGAGCTATAAGGCTGGCCGAATTCCTGATTTTAATGGCAGAAGAATCTCTAGTTATGAGGCCTAATCCAAGGGTGTTTTCACGGGGCAAATGCTGGAATTTTTGCACTTCAAATGGAAGTTTGATTGAAGTGATTGTAGGAGGAATTTGAGGGGTGGCTATGGGGTCCAGTTGTGGAAGGTAAGTGGAGGGGGGTAATGGTGTTTAGTTCATGGCTAAACAAGGATTAACTTACAGAGATTTGAGGGTGGTTTTCGGACAAAGCTTGAAGAGAACAAGGCTGGAATTTTTTTTTTTTTTTTTTGAGATTCGAATTGTTTGCTGGAATTTGCTGTGCAGTTTTTCTGCAATATTCCAGCCAATTTGCAGAGGGTTTGGAGAGGTATTTGAGGGTCCTTTAAGGCTGATTTCCAGCCTTCTTTATGGAGGAAAAGCAGAGGTAATTTAGTGATTTCAAGGCAGAAGAAACAGCTTTGATTTTGGCCTGATATGTTGTGAAACTGCACAGAATTCTTTTTCTGGTTTGTGCAGTTTTGTGCAGACCGATTTTTGCACAAGAATTTTAGTCTTCAAGCTGAGTAAATTGGTCATTTTTTTGGCAGTAATTGAGTAAGAAAAATGGCTATGATTTTTGAAAGCTAGGCTGCCCAATAATCTGGAAAAATTTTAGATTTCTTCCATGGAGAAGATGAACACTATGGAGTAGAGTTTGAAGGCTCAACTATGGAGATTAATTTCTCTTGAGAACCTTCCTTAACCCCTTCCCTATTTTCAGTCAAATCTCCAACCTCTAAGAATTATTTTCAAAATCTAAAGGCCAATAAACCTTGCTGAATTTTCTGAAATTAAAACATAGATTTGGATAAATTAAACAAATTTAATTGGTAAGGAATTTAGGGTAAGTTAGGAAATAAAAAGGACATGAATCCCCTAAGAATTCTTTTTAGGACATAAGAATAGGATTAGGAATTTTCCTTCATGTCTCACCTAGAACAACACTCCTATTTTTACTTATGGAATGCAAGGGACGAAAAATCCAACCTTAAATTAAAATAACCATGACTAAAACTTAAATGATGGGATTTGAACTCAAGACCTTAGAGATTAATTCGAAGGCTCTAACCACTAAACCACAATAACTCTTGTTCTTATTTTCTCTCCCAAATATTCTTCCTATTTAATCCTCAAGCTATCTTCCTATTTTGACTTCAAGCAAAATTACCATTTTACCCTTCCTACTTAATAAGTAAAACTAAGCCTTCTAGACTATAAATCATAATTTTAAAGCACATAAAATCATTTAATATATATATATATATATATATATATATATATATATATTCATGCAAAGTAATATGATAGGCATCCCGACCCCTTTACCCTAGGGTTGGCTTTAGGTGTGGTTTCACAATGACATTATAACATTTTAAATGTAAATTTGGATATTGATAATAATCAAAGAGTTTCATTTGAGAGCTTTTGAGAGGTGATTTCTCTTGGGTAAATCCCATGAACATCAAGACCATTCTAGGGCCTAGCCATTCCGTATGTATTGAGTCTATAAACCCTTTTAGGATAGATCAATTAGCTTGCTAATTTGAGTCTTAAGTTATAGATAATTTAAGGTTCTTGTTAGAGGTAATGTTGGTTGCTTAAATCATCTTCTTCAAAGTGTTCTTGGTTTCTTGGTGAATCAAGGGTCTTTGGTTGTGATTTAGATGACTTGATTCTCATTTCTAGTATTCTAATTTCTTTATTTTGGCTTAGAGTCTTAATATTTGAATTGGGTATCTTGTTTCTTTACCAATTTCACTGTTTTGAGCTCTTAAATGGGTCTTACATTTTACTCCAAATTTAGCCACGAAATTCATTGAGAAATCAACCCCAAAATCATATCACCCTTAGATGAGGTGACATCCCTGCCTCTTTTAGGGTACGTAGGTAGCGGGGTATTACAAGTGGTGTCAGAACCTAGGCTTGGGCAATACACATATGAATAATGAGATTTATTTGTTTAAGTCTTTAAATATTCTACTAACCCTAGTTGTTGTTTTTATGTGTGTGAAGGTTAAACATTGCAAACATGAACATGAAAGTAGTAAAAATGCATGCACAATGAAAGAGGTTATACCTATGCGTTTTCTTAAAATTGATTGTTTTTGCTGATTAGACATCGATAGAATCGTCGGATTAGTCTATAGTACCTCTGGTTCTCTAGTCAATGCCTCTAGTTGCTATCCAGCCAACTTACGACTGCATTGCATGAACGCTATACTCATGGGCTTTCGAAATATTCTTCCACCTGAAGGCTTAGTGAAAACCAGAAAAGAAGAACTGGCCTTTCAAAGTCACTTGACTATCTGCTAAAGGGCAGTATAAAGATGAACAGTTTCCTATTTCTATATCAAAGCTAAGGTTTGATACACAGATGAAAATTAGAGAGAACTAGGAATGGCATGTGGTTATTTTTTTTTTATTATAATATGTGACTCACATGCTATTCACCATTACAAAACCCCGATAGCCTTTAAGAGTTCATCTCAATCGAAACTCTGACTTCTAGCTATCATTCGGGATTTCAAAAAATTTAAACCAACGTGCTGTTGGAAAGTATGCCGTCAAAGACTATGTATTTTGTGTAAATATATTGCAATAAAAATATTTATTCATTCAATTTACTTTATTTTTTATATTATTGCACATTTAAGGTCCAAGTATGACAAGTAATGGCTTATGTATTGGGTCGTTCTTCACAGTAAGGTATAGACCATGAGTACTTATCATACAAGTAAAATTAAGTTCTTAGTTGTTTGATGGAAATAGGCATTTCATCAAGGCAAGACTATTACGGCATGAGTTCTAATGAGGAATGGTTTACCTTAAATCAGTGAATATTTAACTCACATCACTGGCATAAGTGTATTTCAAATACGTAGAACTGGATTTGTAGTAGTGGTCTCCTATAAAGTACTACGATTATAGAGACTGGACTATTACTGCTACAGCATGGACGGATACCTTCATACTTAAGTATGAGTTGGTGGTTTAGCGAAGCTAGGGTTTTATACTTTGATATATGTTGGGTGAGATTTCTTTTGTGAGATCAATATCCTTGTATGTTGGGTGTATTACTCTAGTACGGACTCATACAAAAGAGTTTCTATGCTTCACTTAGTGAAGTTAAATCACCCCCTTGTGATTGTCTAGGATAATCTAATAATCTAGGACCCTGGGAACGTGACTCTAGAATGTGTGCTTTTGGGTAACTTCTAATGATGAGCAAGCACATTCAAGTGAGTCATGGATTATCGAACTAGAGATCTAAGGATGGTAGATGTCTTTGAGATGGGTGTTAGTACATTTATCCTATCTCATTGATGGGTGTTACATAGAGGGTTATTTTCATCATTTTACCTGTAGGTCAAAGACATTACTTTAGCAATATTATTCTTGGGGTCAATATTTTCATACAGCGATAAGTGAAAATATTTAAAATGGTAAAATGCAACTATTTAATAGTAAGGGCATTTTGGTCATTTTAGTAGCCATGAATAATATGTCTCTTAGTCCCTAGAGTAGTTCAAGTTACCTTGGTGTTGTTTAGACACAATCTGGGCTTAAGGGATAATTATTTGGAAGAGTATATAATTTATTCTAAGAGTCTAATTAGAATTAATTAATTAGTCTTTGGTTTTGATAAAGCTCAGAAAAGATAATTAATTAATTAAGAGAATTGGGCTGGAATAAATTAATTAATTAGGCTAATGTACGTTGACATATACTAAAAGTCTAATTAGAATTAATTAATTAGTCTTGGATACTTAATGAAGCCCAGAAAAGGTAGTTAATTAATTAAGAGGATTGGACCACTTTTGGAAAGGTTTTGGAGCACGGCACCAAACCCATTAGGGCTTAATGTTTTCGACCATTAGGGCTCCTAATGGCTAGCTAGAATCAAGGGTGAAAGAGAGGGAGAAAAATAACATTGGTTGTTGCGTGAGTTCTTCTCTCTAGAAAAAAAAAGTGTGTAATCTCTTCCTCTCACTCTTTGTTCCATATTCTTCTCTTCCTTCTCTCTTGGAGAGTATCTAGATTATCCAAAGAAGGAGCTTTCACCAAGCCAACCCAAAAGAAGGTAGAGTCATACTCCAAAAGACGAAGAAAGAAAGCTTGAAGACGCTTGATGTGTAGGAGTAGAAGATTGGCAAGAATACCGATCGAACCACAGGCGCCTACTTCTCTCTTCCATCGTAAGTTTTAGTGCAACTCGGCCCCTAGTTGGTTAATCCGCGACTAATCAAGAAAAGTAAGTACTCTCTCCTAGATGTGGCTCGGAAAACTAAAAAACTTTCCGTTGCATTTTCTTTGATATTTTCTGTTTTGATCCTTCAAGTGCTTCACTCAATATTTTGCTATAACCAGTTAGCCCTAAGCTACACAAGCTTGGGGGCCTAGCCTACTTGGCCCTTGGTCTAGGCTATTGGGCCAAATTAATTATATAAACTAGGACCAAACAAATAGCCCAATAATTAATTATACAACCCAAATAAACCAGTCAAATATTGTAGACTATACTAATTTAGGCCCAAGTTAATTTTAATTATTTTAACCAGGCTCAAACCCTAAATAATTAATTAACTCACTAAACTAATTAATTAATTCTCTCTTTGGACGTTTTATTTTGTTCTAATCTAATAAATAAAACTAGGCTAACTGAATAAAATAAACTCCATTTTATTTAAGACCATTTCCTCTACTCAAATCCATCAGGACTTATGGGCTATTCCAACTAAAAGACATATCGCTTTGGCTATTAAAATGACCAAAATATCCCTTTTATAGAAATAGCTATATTTTATATTTTAAATATTTCTTAATATTATCGTAAGGAAATACTGACCCTAAGGATAATGTTGCGTAAGCAAAGTCTCCGACCTATAGGTGTAGTGACTAATATACCCCTCTAAGTAATGCTATACATTCAGAGAGGAAAAGTGTACTAACACCTCTCTAAATGACATCTACCATCGTTAGACCTCTAGTCTAATGATCCACGACTTTTTGAAATGTTTCTGCTTTCTAAGGGAGCTACCCTAAGACAAGCATCCAAGTCATGTTTCCAGGGCCCTAGATATTTAAATCATTCGAACAGTCACAAGGAGCAATATAGTGTAAAAGCTATCTTGACTAACTAGTTACATATACTCAACATACAAGTATATTGGTCCTACGATAGAACATCAACTATAGTATACCAAAGTATATGCTTCCAGCTTTGCTAGATCACTAATCCATACTCAAGCTGTAGGGTATAAGTCCACGCTGTAGCAGTAGTAGTATGGGTTTCTAATAAATAATACTTTTAGAAACTACTACTATAGGTCTAGTTTTTATGTATTCAAAATAAACTTATGTTATGAAGTGAGAGGACTACTCATTGGCTAAAGGTAAGCTATTCTCCATTTGGAATTCATAACACAATAATCTTACCACGATGAGATTCCCATTCTCATTATCTAGTTAAGAACAATAGTTTATGTATTAAGTAACCCATGATCTATATCTTACTGTGAAAGACTTCTATTCATATAGATTACATACTTAAACACAATGGGTATTTTTCAATAAAAAATATACATAAAATTAAATACAAAAACACGAACAAGTAATGAGAATAAAAATTTTATTAATTTAATCAAAATTACATAAAAAATACAGTCTTAGTGGGCATACAATCCAACAATATGGACCTAATGCACCACCACCACCACCTGTACGCTCTCCACCCAGTGAGTTTGAATTTAAGTTTAAACTGGAAGGGTTGGAATAGGAAAGTGAGGAAGAGGTAGAATTGGAGGAGCCTAACCCACTTGTACAGGAAATGGATTTGCCCT
The DNA here is from genome assembly GCA_026120185.1 of Voacanga thouarsii. Classification (NCBI taxonomy): domain Eukaryota; kingdom Viridiplantae; phylum Streptophyta; class Magnoliopsida; order Gentianales; family Apocynaceae; genus Voacanga; species Voacanga thouarsii. Next base: position 1,256,739 of record JANUWF010003396.1, read on the forward strand.
TAGATAGGAATAACACAGGGGAGGTAGAGTTTAAGGCATGCAAGAGTAAATACGAAGAGTTAATCGCCCAACAACATGAGCAGGTTGGGAGAGCAAGGCTGGGAGTGGGACTAACTGAGGTAGAGAGTTATAGAAGGCCTATTAGGGCTGTGGGGAATTCTGGTAGGATCACCAAGGAGTCTTGGACCTTGGGATTTGTGGATGGAAAGGGGGTAGACTTCTCTATGAACATTGGGGTTGGCTAGAGAAACTCGTCTCTAATAGCTCTAGTGACGGAAAATAGAAGTTCATTATTTACTAGTTTCCTTGATTCTTTTGAAATTGAATCTCTTTATTTACAAATGTTTGATTGGCCAAAATAATGATATTATATATAATATCTATTTCCTTTTCATAAAAGTGAAGTCTAATTAAATTTGAAGAGTTTATTTATTTGTTTATGTGTTTATTCATTTATTTACTTATTCAAAAATGGGAGGAAATTATATTATGATATGTGCCATTTTAGGAACTTTTATTATGTAAACTAAAGATACTATGCATGTCTTCTTTTCATTTTGTTAAAATTATGCAGTTTGGATTAACAATGAATTTATTTCTTTTCAAATGACGACCTACTCTCAAAATTACTAGATTTATTACTTCGCACAAGTTGAGTTTGGATTTTCCTACTACAGAATGTGCATAACTTGATTTTACATATTGCATACATATATACTTATGCCCTAAGTAACTGTGTATAGTTAAAGATGGCATAAAGTGAAGAACCACAATTCCAAACAAAACTACCCGGAAGAGTGCTTTGTTTACCCTAGAGTTCAGACCTATGCGGCATTCTACACTTGAAGTAGGAGGAGGTTATGAACAAGAGTAGGATGTGGCAACCAAGGGACTTGCAGGGTTAAACCTTGGGTAGGCTTTCCTTAAGATGATGGAGATTCTTCAAACTCTGGCAAAGAAAAAAATAGACAAGGGAGAGGATGAAGCCCTGAAGTGCTTCCATAAGTTTTAGCCACCTACTTTCTATGGTGAGTCTGAGTAGGATCAGAAGGCTAAATAGTGGGTAGAGCAGACGGAGGATATCTTCTTTACCTTGAATTACAACTAGAGATGCATGGTGAAATTTATAGCCTTCAGGCCAAGAAGCTTGGCCTGGGACTGGTAGCAGCGTCTCCAGGAAGATTGGGGAAGCTTTGATTAGAATTAGATGTGGGACAACCTTAGGGAAGTTTTTCGAGATAAGCACATTCCTCAATAGATAGTAGAGAAGTGGAAGGATAAGTTCTAGAACCTGAGGCAAGGAAGCATGACAATAGCTTAATATATAGCCAAGTTCAATCAACTGTCCAAGTACTATAAGAAGTTGATAGATACTGAGCAGAACAAGACTTGATAGTTTGTCAAGGGATTAAGACAAGAGCTAATATGGGCATTGGTGTCCTTTTCTTCAATGACTTACACAGCGGCCATTGATGTAGCCACCCACACAAAGAATGAAGACAAGAATCAGATAGCCTTTAGACCACAGTAGCTAATGAGCAAGCCCCCCGTCGGCCAACCAACAAGAGGCCAGTAGGACAACAACTTGGAAACTGGAGAAAATTAGCCCGGACTCTTCCAGTAGGACCTACTTCGAACTTACTGACTTGTCGTTTTTGTGGGAAGTAGGGCTATATGGAAATGGATTGTTGGTCTAAGAAGAATGCGAGAAGGTTCTATAACTGTGGGAATGCCTCTCACCTGAGGAATACTTGCCCGGAGCTATTAAGGATTGGGCAACCAATAGCCCTACCCACTGGTGGGAATAGGGGAGCAATAACTAGAGCACAGGGAAGTGGGGAACAAAAGCCCCAGGTAAAAGTATTTGCCATGAACTGAGAGAAGTTTTGAGATGAAGCTACTGTGGTAGAATGTACGCTTGTTATGTAAGGTTATTTTGTTTTCATTTTAATAGACCCTGGTTCAATGCATTCATACATAGATTAGAGTAGCGCATGTCATTTGGGGTAGGACGGGTTAGAAATGCCCTACACTTTATTGGTAAGCACTCCTCTAGGAAAATCAGTGGAAATGGGAAATGTGTGTATGCCTGTAATGTAAAGGTGGGGAAAGAAAACTTAAAAGCAGATCTTATTGTATTACGCATAGAAGATTATGACTTAATATTTGGGGATGGACTGGTTAGCAAAGTATGGGGCTCGTGTAGATTGTAATAACAAGACGGTGTAGTTTGTCAGACCAGGTTGTGATATGTTAGGGTTTAATGGAAACCGAGTGAAGGAGTTGAAGTTCACGATAGTGGGAACAAAGGCTCAAAAATTGCTTAAGAAAAGGTGTACAGGTTACTCGGCTTACTTGATCAACAAGCCAAACGACCAGTGCATATTAGAAAATATAGAATTAGTGAAGGAGTTTTCTAAAGTATTTCCTTTAGAACTTACTTCCTTTCTTCTGGCATAGGAAGTTGAGTTCACTATTGACTTGGTACCGGGAGCTAAACCAGTTTCACGAACTCCTTACTAGATGGCACCAATGGAGTTAATGGAGCTTAAGGAGTAGTTGGAGAAGTTAGTTAAGCAAGGGTATATTAGGTCGAACATATCTACATGGGGAGCCCTGGTGTTATTTGTAAAGAAGAAGGATGGGATGTTAAGGCTATCCATTGACTACCAGGGACTAAATAATCAGACAATCAAGAAAAAGTATTTCTTGCTATTGATTGATGAGTTGTTTGATCAGTTGCAAGATTTTTGCAGTTACTCTAAGATGGACCTCCTACAAAGGTACTTTCAAGTACGGATTAAGGAGGACGATATCCTGAAAACAACCTTTACACTACGGGAAAATAGCTATTTAGAGACAGATAAAATTCATCTCTCAATGCTGAATTTTGTCTCTAAATTGGATTTAGAGACGAAACGAAGACGAATTGGCTTTTATCGCTAAACCTGGCGCCTCAAATTAGAGACGAACAGAAATATTAGTCACTAAAATTTAGAGACGAAAATAATTTACCTCTAAAATATTGGTATTCGTCTCTAAATTATCAGGTCAAATAAAGAAGTCAACGCTTTATTAAAGTCAAAATTTTCGTCTCTAAACCGTCTTTAATGTAGAGACCGACATAAAATATTTTGTCTCAAAAATAGAGACGGACTTTTTGTCACTATTTTGGCTCTATTTAGAGACAAAATTTTGAGACGAACCAAAATAATTTTTGTCTCTATTTAGAAACAAAAAAATGGAGGCCAATTCTTCCGTCATTTATTAGAGATGAATTTGAAATATTTTATCTCTAACATACAAATTGGTTTTTGTCACTATTTTTGCTCAATTTAGAGACAAAATTTTGAGACCAATCAAAATTAACTTTTGTCTCCATTTAGAAACAAAAATTGGAGACCAATTAGTCGATCATTGATTAGAGACGAACATAAAATATTTTTTCTCTAACATAGAGATGAATTTTTGACTTGATTTGGAGACAAATTATTTAGACCAATCAAAATAATCTTTTACCTCAATTTAGAAACAAAAATTGGAAACCAATTTGTCTGTGAGTATCTTGGAGACCATTTTTTCGTCTCCACTTTAACAATGACCGAAGAGTTAAAGTGGAGACGAAAAAATGTGTAACATTAGAAACAAATTGGTTAACATTAGACATAAAAATATGCGATTCTATTTTAGAAACAAAAATATTAGTATATTCAATAATCCTAATAAAATGTGTAACATTACAAAACATTAGAAACAAAATATAGTACCAAAAGGTCTACAAAACAAATTACAGAGATATTACTACAATCTCAGTTTACTCATCATTTTTAGGTGTTTCACAGCCATCATCTTTTTGATATTGCCACTTGGGACTTTTGGAAATCCTTTCTCTATTCACGTACATCATTAAGAAATCCTCCCTTATAATATAAAAACAAAAAGCACACATTAAAGATCCGAAGATTACTTAATATGTTTCAGAGCGCCATAAGCAACTTGCATATGAAGGACAGTAGGACAATCAAAGAGCATTAGCAAATAGTTCAAAATCAACAAGATGAAATTTATATTTACTGTTAATATGAGTGACCATGAATTACATCCAAGATAAGCTGAATCAGTTAGCAATTCAAGGGCCTATTATGTTAGTAAAGACCAATGTCATTAACATGCTTGTTGTACATTTCCAAATCATTTTTGTAGGTGTAAAAAAGTATTTATTTCATAGTAAACCTCTATGGATAACATATAGTAGGGTTTAGTTTAATTATTACCAATTCTAGAAAAGTGCTTAAGGGAATTTTTTGTAAACATAATGCCTTCATGTCTTAAATCATAATGAAATCATTTTTTTCCAACTCCAAGTATAATTCAAACATTTCGAATAACGTCAACCCAAAACAAGACGTCATATTGTAGCCCATCTCTTCTTATACAGAACCATCCAACATAACAAAAAGAATTCATTCAAAGCAACTACTCATAAGGAAATCAAAATTCTAGCTTTGATAAACTTCAAACATTTTAAATAACCTCAATGCAAAACAACATGTCATATTGTACCCCCTCTCTTCTTATACAAAACTATCCAACATAGCAATAAGAATTCATTCAAAGAAACTACACATAAGGAAACCAAAATTTCAGCTTTGATAAGCTAAGAGTTCAAGTAGTTTTAATGCGTAATTCACATATCCAAGGCTGTACAATATAATAAACTCAAATAGACTCTTCAACAACACCTTAGTAGATATATCCAATCAAGAATTTACCAAAAACTTCCCCAAGCATCAACATTTGATCAATAACTTTTCTCAAATTCATACAGAATTTTTATAGCAACATGGCAAGAAATGTTAGCTAGTTTTTAAGGTTTTTTCTTGCATTTTAAAACTTCACAATATACCCTAATTCATTATAACACTTTACAGAGTTAAAAAAAACCAAAATTCATCCAAATTTTCATTTGGAATCAATACTAAAATGAGCTTAAAATATCAGTAGTAACAAGCTTCATTGATGGTAGTGTAGAGGAGTTTTCTTAAAATTTTTCTCAAAATTAATCAACAACAGGTTTTCATGATTATCCGCATCCTCAAAGCTTCTCAAAGAAAATAAAATCCTTGTATATGCTAAGTCTAGTCTAAAACCACTCAAAAGAATATGTTCATCGAAGCATTTTCTAGAAAATATGGACAGCAAGGTTGGTTAGCTTAAAGGGAAAGATTTCTTTGTTTTGAAGACAACACAAAGCCATTTAAGGTTACACAACCTTTTTGTATGTTCATATAATTCCGTTTTCACCCAAGATTCTATTAACAACACAAGAAATGTAGAAAATCGCAGCAATGTGTACAGTAAAGTAGGCAGTCTAAAGGGTCTCCAAGGAAGTCGAAAATATAAAACTCTAGGGAACAAAAAACTATATATGCTAAGTGTTGGTGTTAAGCTCATTTAAGCTTCAAGATGTATTCAAGCCTGAAGAAGTTACGTCCATTGATGTGTGTTTTTTAGTGTAGAAAATATTATCAATAAAGTCCATAATCAATCAAGCTTTAATTAAAATGCTAATCACTAAAACCAGACATACGGGCAAGAATACCTATCATATAGTATAGGGAATAGCAAATATCGAATCCACAAGAACTTAGGCTCCTACCTTACTTTACCCAAATCTTTATTGTTTAGCCAATAAAATAGGAAGAGAGAAAAAAAATACTAACCTAATATACTAGAGAATAGATTAAGTTCACACAAGACAAGTCAAAAGAATTATCAAGGAGTTAGAATAAGGAGAAAATACATATAAATAGATAGAAATTCTAAAAAATATAACAATGATTGATTAGCACTTATCACACTTAATTATCATCTTGGCACAATGAAGGAAAAAATATAGACTCCATTTCTTTCCCAATCTATGGAATCACTATATTCTAGTTAATTTAGCAGATTTCCCTATCAAACCAAAATAATAAAAAGATGCGTTAAGCTTATACCTCATAAGTATGAAATTAGCCAATGACCCAATGCTCTAGACGAAATCAACTAATTTTTTATTACTTAAATTTTTTGCTTTTAAATTCATTTCTCAAGTCCATTAAGATCTAACAAATATGAAATCAATGTAATAAACTTCTAACATCGTTTCCCAAGTCACTTAGAAGAAAATGCATCAATTTATCAATGATAACAAGTAATCAAATACCAAAATTAACAATCACTTGAGCAAAGAACTAAAATCAATACAAAGTCATGAATCTAAAAACATCCTCTAAATATAATTAAATAATTAAAACTTAGATTGTCAATAAATTACAAAGAAAAGAAAAAAAACCACTCAAAAACAAGTAAGCTTTCTTCTTCTTCTTGATCAACCTCCTCTTCTTCTCCAAGAATTCTCCTTGATCCTCCTAAATCTTAGTGTTTCTCTAGGAGTTTTCTAAAGATATTACATTGGAGAATTGAAAACTACTTTGGACAATGTTATTCTCTTGCATTTATAGGTGTTCTAATTGCTAAAAAGTGCCTATAAGAGTCCTTTTTCGGGGTCAAAAGTGTTCCTAAAAGAATCCAACTAAAATTGCCAGAATCTGATTGAGAAAGGAAATTCGCCGCCTTATGAACAGTAACACCCCGCACCAGTTTAGGAAGAATAGCTGGTGCTGGGTCCTTCATGTTATGCTTCCCGATGTACAGTAACACACCACGCCAGTTTAGGCAAAACACCCAGTCTTGGGTCCTTCCTAAAATGCTTCCAAAATTCCTCTATTCTGCGCTGTTTTTCTAGAATGACCCCCAACCAACTCTCCTTATTGAGCAGGCACTGGGGCAAGTCTGTAATGACACAATTAAGCTCCAAATTCCTCAATTTCTACATAAAAACATCAAAACACCTTTGCAAGGGCAAGATATCAAATAGGAAGGAAATGACTAGTTATTATATCAAATGTATCACAAAATAAACTCAAATAACTAGAAAAACATAGGTAAATTTAGGCCCTATCATATTCTCCCACACTTAAGCTTTGCTTGTCCTCAAGCAAACAAGAATTAAAACACTAAGCATTTAGAATAAGACAACACAATTTAGCAAAATTTTCCTTAGAAAATTATTCCATACTGAAAACATAACTTTCTTCCAACCTTAAACATAAATTCGTCAGTCATTTAACCATTTCAAAACCTTGTATACTCATATATCAAATCAAACAATCCCAATGCCATCAAAGTTAAGTTAAACAAGCTTATATCTAGTACAAGAAAATCATCCTACTCCTCAAGCAAAAACATAGATAACATAAATCATACAAGTTAAGCCATTTAACCATTTCTAGTATTATAAACTCAAATTTACATAATTCAAGTAATAAGATAAGAAAAACATTCGACTATTTTTTATTTAAATTTTCAATGACGTAATGAATTGATAGCCTCAAGTGAATAGATTTCTCTTCACGCACTATATTGGTCCCTTTATAGTCATTATTGTTTTTCTTTCTTGCCTTTTTACCTTTTTATCTTTGGGATAGCCTCAAGAAAGTGCACTGAACAATACTTGCTACTTATCTCCATATTAACCCCCTTTCTAGCAAAATGTCTTTTTTTTTTCTTTTTTCCTCAAAAGATGAAAGCAATTTTTTTTCAACTCCATGTTTTTTCCAACTTACATTTTTTTTCTTTTCACTCAATTTTTTTATTTCTCATATTCTTTATTCACAACTCAAAGTCAAGCAAACTTTAAATTTATAATACAAGAATTACTCAACAACTCTTCCTATATTCATCACATCATCCATATTCAAACTTAAAGAATAAAATAAAACTCAAATACTAAATATAACTAAGGTTAACTTAAATTCTAAAGACTTAGCAAAGTCTAACTTAATACACAACTTTACCTTTTAAAATAAAATCAACCATAATGAATGACAAATACATATCCAAAGTAAAAAAGAAAATAATAACTTCATTGTAAGCTCAATTTAGCTCCAAAATTTTCAAACTTTCAAAAAATTTTCAAAATGTTTCCAAATTTTCAAAATTTAGCTCGATACCAAGAAAATACCATAATAATTGATAAAAATATGGACAAAAAGTATCACCAAACCACTCCTCCATAGTTAAGCTGGACATTATCCTCATTGGCAAAAAATTAACATAAGAAAGCATCTCCAAAGGGACAAAAAAAAAAAAAAAGTTAAAGGAGGTAGAAGGTTAAGCAATACTCTCCAAGTGCAATAATGCTCCAATAAATATTAAAACTTGGAATAAAGAGAAGAGCTTGTCTAATAGAACTTTATTCTGACCTACAAAAGAAAACACAAATAAAAGTACAAGGAAAATAATAACAAAATAAGGACACATGTAAATAAAAGAAAACAAACTCAAGAAAAATACTAATAAAAATCCTAACAAAGCAAATAAAGACATGACTTACTCCCCCATACTTAAGATGGAAAATATTTTCCTTATTTGATGGACATAACACCTAATAGCTCTAAACACAATACAAAGATACAAACTCTTTCCACTCATCGTGCTTCCTCATAATATTTGTAAAAGAAATAAATGTTCATTGAAAAAGATAAATATGATGAAAGTAGAAATAAGAGAGGGTTTTGAAATATGGAGGTTGCATGAAAAATATTTGTTGCAATGAATGTAAACGCGTGACCCCTCTTAGACATACAAATCAAGTTCCCAACACAAAGATGTAAATTATATCTAAAAAGTGTATAAACATTAGAATAACCACTTATCCCTTCAAAAGATTTGTCACAATTAAAATTTCCCTTTAAACACAGTAATTGAGTGCTTAAACATGGGATTAAGAAATCTTTACTTTACCCACTTCTACAAATACCAAGTTACCTCCCTTTGAATGAGTGAAGTGTAGAATTTGTTAGCATACTCCAAGGGTTTCGTATGATGTAGCATTGAGAGATCCAACTACTTGAGGTATGTTAAGCTCAACACATCATTATTTGGACCATTTTTCTCCAAGAATTGAGAAGAACCTAAAAAATCATGTGACAAAGCAAAATTAGACTTTTGATCACATAGAGTAGAATTCAATACATCTCTTTTCACATTGTGCAATTGTTCCTTATAGCCTCTCCCTTCTTGGTCAATTAAATGGACAATTGTGGACTTTTTGTTTAAAGGAAACAATTTTTCTCCAATTATTTCCACTGACAACTCAAAAATTATCCCTTCTTGCCGTTCATCTTGCCATTGTGTCATTTCTACAGGGATTGTGGGATCAACTAGTGCTGGTCTAAACACTCCGTCTGGCCCCAGGTTATTATTGTAAGGTGTCCCCTATTTTCCTGCGATTTCAAATATGCGTGGTGAAAGTTTTTCTCAAGTTCCCTCAACAATCTCAGCTAATTATGTCCTTTGGTTGCCCAATTGTTGGGAAGCTTTTTTATGCCACTTAATGCGTGAATTTGAATTGGCAATAAAAGAATTTATTGATGGTTCTAATGTCGTTTCACTAAAAGCGTCAATCCGAACTTGTAACATTGCCAATCTATCACCATTGTAACTCTTTTGAATTTGTGTCCATGGCTACATCTGTCCCCATTGTTGATTATCCATGATGATGATTTAAATCTCGCAGTAAAATAAATAAATAAAAATAATAGAAAAACAAAGAAAAGAAAAACACACAAATCAGAAAGATTCACAAATTACAAATGTTAGTGGTATTTAAAAATATAACAAAAGCTAAATCAATAAGATTAGAGTGTTTTCGATATTGTCTATCCCCGACAATGGCAAAAAACTTGATGTATGTTTTTTAGTGTAGAATATATTATCAACAAAGTCCAAAATCAATCAAGCTTTAATTAAAATGCTAATCACTAAAACCGCACATACGAGCAAATATACCCATCATCTAGTATAGGAAATAGCAAGTATCAAATCCACAGGAACTTAGGCTCCTACCTTACTTTAGCTAAATTTTTATTCTTTAGCCAATAAAATAGGAAAAGATAAATAAAACACTAACCTAATATACTGATCAAGTTCACACAAGACAAGTTAAATGAATTAGCAAGGAAAAAGAATAAGGGGAAAAAACTTGAAAATAGATAGAAATCCACAAAAATATAACAACGATTGATTATTATTTATCACAATTAATTATCATGTTGGCACCATGAAGGAATAAAATATAGACTCCATTTCTTTCCCAATCTAGGAAATCACTATCTTTTAGTTAATTTAGCATATTTTCCAATCAAACCAAAGCAACCAAAAAATGCATGAAACTTATACCTCATAAGCATGAAATTGGCCACTAGCCTTATGCCCTAGGCGAAATTAACTAATCTTTGATTACTTCAATTCTTTGTTCTTAACTTCATTTCTCAAATCTATTAAGATCTAACAAATATAAAATCAATGCAATAAAATTCTAATGCCATTTCCCAAGTCAATTAGAAGAAAACACATCAATTTATCAATGATAATAAGTAATCAAATACTAAAAATAATAATCACTTGATCAAAGAGCTAAAATCAACACAAAGTTATGAATCCAAAAACATCCTCTAAATATAATTAAATAATTAAAACTTAAATTGTTAATAAATTACAAAGAAGAGAAAAAAGAAACCACTCATAGATAAGTAAGCCTTCTTCTTCTTCTTTGAAACCTTCTTGATTAACCTCCTATTCTTCTCCAAGAATTCTCCTTAATCCTCCTAAATCTTGGTATTTCTCTAGGAGTTTTCTAAATATTTTACATTGAAGGATTGAAAACTACTTTGTACAATGTTATTCTCTTGTATTTATAAGAGTTCTAATTGCTAAAAAGTGCCTAAAATAGTCCTTTTTTGTGGTTGAAAGAGTTCACAAAAAAATCCAATTGAAATTGCCAAAAACTGTTTGGAAAAAGAAATTTGACGCCTTATGAACTGTAATACCCCGGGCTAGTTTAGGAAGAACAGTCAGCACTAGGTCCTTCATATTATGCTTCATGATGAATAGTAATACCCAATCCCAGGTCCTTCCCAAAATGCTTTTGAAATTCCTCTATTCTACTATGTTATTCCAGAAGTAACTTACGGTCGACTCTCCTTTTTAGGCAGTCACCAGGGCAAGTTTGGAATCACACAATTAAACTCCAAATTCCTTAATTTCTGCGTAAAAACATCAAAACACATTTGCAAAGGTAATATATCAAAGAGGAAGGAATATGACTAGTTATTATATCAAATGTATCATAAAATAGCCTCAAATAACTAGAAAAATATAAATAAAATTAGGCCCTATCATCCATCCAGATGTTATAAGGACTTGAAGGTAAGTGCAACCCAAATAGCTAAGTAATTCTGCATCTAATTCAAATTTAGTGTCCACGTTTGTAGTTTAGAGTGTCTCAAAATGAATATCTACATTTCTAAACTAAACGTACTCCCTCAGCCAAAAGGAGAGATGTGTAGCTGTTATCGCACATGGCTACCATATTAATTTAGTAAGGTTGAGGTTGTAAGGGTCAAACACTCATTTAAATCCTTGCAGGCCATCCAAACGGTGTTAGCATCCATAAAACTAGAATGCAAGGATGATGCGTTCAAACTTGGGTATAAAAATCATACAAAATCAAGCACATTCCCAATCAAGTTCAAATTAAAATGTTAAACCCAAATCACACATATGAGCAAGCGTACTCATCATTAACTAAGCATAGGGTTCAAACAAGTGTCGATCCTCAAGGAACAAGTAGACATTAATTACCCTTCTTTTACTGTTTAACCGACTCAACAAAGTGAAAAACAAATAAAATTAAAATTAAAAAGAAAATAAAAATAAAAATATGTATATGTCAAGGATGTAGATTTATGCAACTCAAGCCATTGTTTAGATAAACATGATCAAAAAAGAACTTAACTATTATCATAACCAATCATTCTCTTAGCACCATGAAGGATGAAGGTAGACTCATTTTGATGGTCAATCCATGAAATCACTATCTCCTAGACAAATTAGAATCACTTGGTCCGTCTCAACCAATTCATCCAAAAGACGCATTAAACACAATCCTTAATTAAATTCCCTTGGTCTCGGCGAATTTAGAACATGAAATTAATCAATGAACCCTTGGTCTCGAAAGACATCAATTAATCTTCAATTACCAATTCTTAAACAATCAACCCCCTTTGGTCCAGCAAGTCAATTGCCAACAGAATATGAAACTAATAAATCAAAACACCCATCAACCCCCTTTGGTCCAGCAAGTCAATGGATAGAATCAACTAACTAATCTCGTAATAAGCATAAGTAATTGAATACCAAAAATAATAACCAATTAATCAAAAAATCAAATAACTCTAGAAATCATGAATATCTAAAACAATGTCGAATTACAATAAAACAATTAACATATCATTGTTCAAGAAAAAGAAAACAAAGTAAAAGAAAGAACTCATAGACAAGCCTCCTTCTTCTTCCATTGAAAACCTTATTGTACAACCCTCTTTGAACTTTGAAGAATTCTCCTTGGACTAAGTGATTTTCTATGATAATCAATGAATTCTGTCCTTTTCCCTTGTATTTTTCATCTATTTATAGGCTTAAGAGGTGTCTAAACTCGTAGGTACAAAGTTCTTGGCGAAGTAAAAGTTGGAAGCTGCTAAAACTCTTCAGATTTCCAAAAACGCGTAAAAAGATCGCATCACCACCTTAGGGATTGACCACAGCCGGCGCCGCCTTGGTCATTCGGAGCCGGCACTGCCTTGGTTCTGTTTCTCCACTCTTCCACTGATTTTTCTCCGAATTATGTGCATACGTTCCAGAGTACAGCTGATGCTGGTGCCAGCCTTGCAGCTGGTGCCGCCTCTGCTCTGCTTCGCGACGTTTTTGCTTTGTTTTACCCAAAATCTTGAAGTAATGACCAAAATACCTTTCTATGGGTAAAATCTCAAATTGAAAGAATATGACCAGTTATTTCACAAAATGTATTACAAAAGAACCTCAAATAACTAAGCAAAGTATAACCAATTTAGCCCCTATCATATTCCCCCACACTTAACTCTTTGCTTGTCCTTAAGCAAAGTATCAAGAACAAGTATGAAAAACACAAGTTTTTAATCAAATCACTCAATCAATTCCAAAACCATATCTTCAATGCTTTCTTTATTCATGAACATAAAACATATGATACTAAATCTTTCACAGCCATTGCAAGACTTGTGTAGAGATAAACGATTTAGTAGAACCATCTCAATACTTTACAATATTCTCAAACCATTGGAAAGAAGTTAGTTCAAAAAGAGTTTGCATTCTGTGAAACCCCAGCCAAAACCAACCTTAAAGTAAGGGGGTTGGGATGCATATCATATTTTATTGCATGTTTAAATATATTTTTATATGATTTTATGTGCATTGAATTTTTGTTTTATAGTCTAGAGTTCTTGATTATGATTATTGAGTGAGAAGGGCAAAATGGTAATTTTTTGCCTGAGGTGAAAATATGGAGATAGCTTGGGAAATAAATAGGAAAATATTTTTAGAGGGGAAATAAGAATAAGAGTTGTTGTGGTGTAGTGGTTAGAGCCTTAGAATTGATTCTTGAGGTCTTGGGTTCAAATTCCACTATTAGAGCTATAGCATGATTAAATTTTATTTTTGCTTTGGAAGTATCATTGTCGGCCTTAGTGGTGTTTGGAGTAGGGTAGAGATGTTGTCCTATAAGAGACATGATAGGAGTCTTCAAATCCTACTCTTTTACTCTACTCGAAATTTCTAAGGGGAATTCATTCCCTCTTGAACCCTAATCCTTCCTATTTCTCAATTCATTAGTTTGTTCAATTTGTTCAAACCAATTTTATTCTAGAAAAATTCCAGCAATGTGTTGTGGCTTTGAAGGTTCAAAATGTCTTAGTAAAATACATCATATGGACCGAAACAATGGATGAGGGGGAAAGATTTCAAGTGAATTAAATTCCTTAGTGAACTTTCTAAAAATTCACTCTAGCTAGGTTCATTTCCCTTTGTACATAGAACTGAAAATTTTCCAGCTTTGTGTGCCTTCAAGGTGTCAAAATTCTTGACCATTATTCCCTCCCAAATGCTGCCAGAAAATGGCCCTTTTGATCAGCTTAGAATCTGGATTTTTATGGCTATTTTCGGACTGCACAAAGATGGTGCAAAACCAGAAAAAAATCCTGTACAAATCGCAGCTTTGGAGGTCCAAAACCAAGCTGTTTTCTTCCAGTTTTTGTACAGCACCCTAGCCATGTTTTTCCTCCATGAAGTAGGCTGGAAACCAGCCTTGAATACCCCAGAAATTCCCCTTCAAACTCTCTGCAAGTTGGCTGGAAATGGCAGCCGAAAATCTGCCCAGAAAATTGCTGTTCAGCGAAAACTGTGCAGGAAAAATTTTCCAGCTTTGGTTCCTATTTCTCTTCTAGCCGAAACTCCATCCTTTTTCTGCAAAAACCACCCTTAAACCTCCATTAACAGAACTCCATTGTCCTCCCAAATTTCTGCACGAAAATCCAGCCATGGATGCCTAAAAGATTTCCAAAAATTTCTGCAATCATACCTTGATTTGGTTTCCAAAATTCCAGCCACCCTTGTTTAGCAACCTTCCATAATATATCACTCAATTGTCCAGACCTCTTCTTCACCATTATGCTCCATAATTTCAGCCACCATAAGCCCCCTTGAACCAGCTTTAATCCCACAGAAATTCTGCTCAAACAGTCGACCATGGCAGATTTCCAAAAGCTGTCCAACAATCAAGATATTCTTGGAATATTTAGTTTCCAAATTCACTTCCTAAAAATATTCTTCAAAGATTGTAACAACTAACCTTTCCTTTTCCCTTCCAAATCAGAGAATCAACCTCCTAAACCCTACAGAAATTCGTCCACCCCTATCTCTCACAAAAATTCAGCAGCTGCACATTACCATCTCTCGATTTTCTTCAACCTTCAAGAACACACACTACACCAAGAACACCTACTACTTCCTTTCACCTAATACCTCTCCAAATCACTTCAAACTACCTCTAAAAATTCCAGATTTCATCTATTCATTGCTGTGAGTCCATCCGTACCATTTTTAACATCAAACTCCAAAATCCAACTTGCACTTTTGGATCAAAAACCAGAAATTTCTGTTAAGGTCAAGAACACCTTCAAGGTAAATTTATTCTAACAACTTCATCTTCTCCAATCTTGATCTCTAGTGAGAGCCTATGTGAATAAGCATGCTAATGGTCTCTCTTTCTCTCTCTCTCTCTCTCTTGGCCGAATGACTTTTTCTCCCATGAACATGCTTTCGCCATCTCCCATGGACAAAGTTAGACATCTAGGAGTTGAGATCTACTCTAAACTCCTTCAAAGCATTCATCAACCAAGCAAGTCCCTTCAACCTTTCTTTTAAACTCTAGATTCATGTCTCTAGGATGATGATGATAGTAGGTGGATGGCGATAGGATTTAAGTATATATATATATATTGTTGAGATTGAGGCATGAATGTATGTATGAATATGAAGGAGATGGGATTTATGCATGGATGGATTATCTTGGTCGATTGTATGATGATTTGAGATTTAATGCATGTCTCCATGTCATAGGTAGTATTTGTGATGAAGTATGCTAGAGATTATGTCACCTTTGGTGAATAGGATTTATATTCATGTTGGATTATTGAAGCCATGATCTTATTTATGCTAGTAGGGGTTAGATCATGTTTTGATAAATTGAGATCTATGCTTGTATGCATGATTTGGATGATTTGATGAATTGAAGGGTTGTATATGTTCATGATTGTGGTTAGCTATAGGAATATGATCATGATCTAGTTGTCCCTAAGCTAAATTTTATTTCATTAATAAAATATCTAATAATATGATTTTTCTAGTAAAATTTTGAAAACCATAGGAAAATGTGGATTTGGTCTTTTATATAAAATAGTGATATTCTAGTCAAATAAATAATAGTTTTTGCTGGAAAATATATATATATATATATATTATTTAAAATGATAAAATCAATTAAAGCCTTTTATGGAAATAATTATAATTAATAAAATATTTATTACTAAAAATTTAATTATTATCTTTTAATCAAAACCCATTAAGGATTTGCTTATTATTTTTCAAGCAAGACTCATTAAATTTATTTTCAACAAATTTTAGCTATCAATTATTTTCTAACAACTAAATTATTAATAAATCATTATTTTACCTAATACTACCTTGGACCCTTTTTCAAATAAACCATAATTTATTTTTAGCAAGATTTAAACCTTCAACTTTTTGTACCTATTTCCCAAACTCTAGTTATTTTAATATCAAACTAGAATTATTTTATAAACCCTTTTATTTATTATTGAGCCTTAAAGCTTGGGACACTAGGGATATGACTGTAGTAAGTTGAGTTAGTTTTATTTGAGAAAGTGAGTCTTTGGCTTGAGTTTGATTGTGGTTTGTATTTATCCTATGTGGGTCAGGTCAGCTATTGGAGACCTTTGTTGTGAGCAAGGATCAGGTAAGCTCCTGAATAAAACCTATTTGATGAATAAATGATTTTTTTATGGAAAGCCAAATGAAGAGTGCATGGTCACTCATTTCTGTAAAGGCAATTGAGGATTATTTCCACTCTCATTTCAGACAAATAAATTATTTGTAAATCAAGGGGCGGTTTTACTCAAAACCTAAAACTCTTTCTAAAACCAATTTTGCCCCAAACTTTGGAAAACATTAATTGCCATTTTTAAGTGGAACTGTGTTTTGTTCATTTTCTCCCCAAGTTGGATATGTTACGTAGAGTACTCAACAGGGGTAGGCTAGTAGTACTAGTTTTGAAGAGTAAGAGTGAGTCTTCTGGCAGGAGCCCACCTCCAGAAGATAAGCTCAACTTAGAGAAACGTCAGTAATACTTAGTCAGGCCAGTCCGAGCTAGCAGTTTATTTTATTTCAGTCAAGTGACTGTGTTTTGCCAGAATGGACACCCGGTTATTGTTTGGGTATAGAGAAGGAGGAGTATCTAGCCCGGTAGGCCGATCACCTACCTTTTGTCAGTCTGCACAAAGTGTTAGGCATTCTGACCGATTATGGGGCCCAACGTGTGGTAGCCCATAATCCTTTCTTTCGAGTGGTTGATCTCATAAATTATGTATGGCTAGATAAGCCAAAACGCCACTCTTATTTTTGAACATCATTCATTGTTTGCCAATATTTCTTTTATCAGTCTGCACAAAGTGTGGCATTCTGACCATTGTATGGTTATGGGGCCCAACGTGTGGTAACCCATGACCACCTTTATGAGTGGTTGATTTTATTGTGCACTTGTATGGTTTCAAAAAGAGGAAAACACCACTCTTGCTTTTGACTAATATTTATTGCTTGTCAATATTTCTCTTATAAAGATTTCACACTTTGCATCCACGAACTGTTTTCACTGAATACCCAAAGCACACACGAACTTACTGAGATTTCTGTCTCATCACCTTTTTACCATGATTTCAGGCCGATCCTGCTGTGGGGATGAGTAGATAGTGTTATCTGCCTTGGAAGAGAATGTGTCTTTTGATTTTATGTATTGCTTTGGGGAGACGAGAGTGGATAATTTTATTTATGGATTTTTTTCCTTTTGGGAATTCGTGGATTTATTCGTGGGTTGTAATAAATCTTAAGTTGAAGTATTATTTTTATTATTTTTATTCCGCTATTTTATTTGTGTGACCTGGTTATAAAGACCCCTTGTCCTTTGGACGGGGCGACATCCCCGGCCCCAGCGGGCTTAGGTAGCGGGGTGTTACACATTCCATATGCTTACTTTTCATACACTCTCTCCACTAATCTGAGACATATCATGATTCTACTTAGATCAAGTAGGACTTTTAAGCTTGTAATGTAAGGCTAAAGGTTTGTAATGCGGCTTAGCAAATGAAGGATATAGGGACATCAAATGTCAAAGAAGAACTGAGAGTAATCAAGAAAAGGATAACCAAAATGAACCTATAATTCCCAACACTTCTTGCTTTCCTATTCCACAAATCAATCAAACCATAACCTTGTATGACAACCGTTACGTACTTCAAGCAAATCCTGCATTTTTTTCTTTTTCTTTCACTCTTCTTATCATCAACTCTTTTCCTCACTAGATCACTCAATTTTTCCAGCAATGGTGTCAAGTGCTTTATATGAACTTACTTTTACAGTTCACTCACCATCCCTTTTGTAATCTTTTCCATTCTTTTTTTCCACTGCTTTTTCAATTCTCTTCTCTTTTACTCCTCTTTTGTTTTCACTACTGCTGTTCTTTTCTTTTTCACTCAATTTTCTTTCTAGTAGCTTGTTGTTTTCTCTTTTTACTTCCTCTCTTTTCTTTTCTTCTTTCTCATCTTTTTCAGCTCACCATTCTTTTCTTTCTCAATTTTTTTTCAACTTCTTCCCTCCATTCCATTTCCTTTCTTTTCCTAGCTCCACTTGTAATTGATCCATGACTGAGAGTAACAAGTCATGATCTCCATCCCTGCATTTTTTCCAACATACATATACTTTCATCCTTCAAGAGCATAAAGATTTGGAAATTATACAAACTCTCAGCATAAGGAATGGACAAAATATCGTGACGGGTTTTAAAGAAAAAAATCACCAATTTAGGCTTAAAATGGGCACTAGGGATAATATAACAATAGGTAGGCTTGAAAAGCTCAAACTATCCAAAGAGGGCCTATTACCGCCTTCCCTAAGTTAAATCATGAATGTCTTTCTTATTTTGCCTCTAGAGGTATTCAAGTAAGTTCTAAAATGTTCCATGAATTTTAGAGAAAAACAAGTTTAAGAATAATGCACAACATTTGATCAAGAACTACTTCGTCCAAGTGAGTGCAAAAAGTCCTGCATAATCCATCAATGATCTAGAACATAAGCTCTATAATTCATCATAAAGACATGCACTAAAAAAAAAAAATATATAGCTTGGAATTGAAAAAATTTGAAAAAATTTGAAAAATTTGAAAAATCCCACAAATATGTATAGAAGAATTGTCAATCAAACCACTCCCCCACACTTAAACTGGACATTATCCTTAATAGCCAAATAAATATAACCAAAACAACCAATACCATGGGACCAAACAAAATAAAGGAGAAGAGATAGGAAAAACAAACTTCCATTCATTGTGGCGTACAAGAGGTGAATGCATGAAGAGGGAGGCAGCATCAACGTACCTAAAAACAAAAGAAAATACCAAAGCATAACAACTAGAAAAGAAAATAAAGCAAAGATAAATGAAATAGAGAGACAATGAAAAGAAAGCCAAACTAACTAAAACAAAAACATGAAAAGAGAAAGGAAACAAAAACAAAAGTGAGCAAGAACGCATCATCAATCCTCCGCAGCATCATCATCCTCATCCTCCTCCTCATCAGCGAGTATAGAGAGGCCTGCACCATCATGTGGCCTAGGAGGCTGCTGCCTCAACTCAGTCAACTACTGATCCATGGTAGCTTGTTGTCGTGCCATATCTTCCATAGTACCCTGCAAGCATAGGAGCACCTCCATTTTCTGATCCAGGCACCCTAATACGGTGGTCTCAAAGTCCATTTGGGAGTGGGACTGAGAACGGCCAGCTCTAGCACGTGCCGGTGGTGGTTGCTGCTCCTCATCCACTGTAGGTGGCCTTTCCTGACCGGGATGTTGGACCTCGAAGGGAGTGAGCCATTTCTTCAAATCCGAGCTGTATTTGTATCCGCAACTCATAAGAGTGTGCTTAGTGACCATATCGTACTCAGTGGTAGCCTCCATAAGTTCCCCCTCAAGACTCACCCTAAAGTCCTTTAGAATCTTCATTATAACTAAGCGAAAAACAAAGGCTTTTGTGGAGAGACGGTGATGAACAACTTCCCTAATAGATTGGATCATCAAAGGAGCAAGAGGGATAGGTAATGTGTTCATCATCTGGTGTAGAATATAAGTGTCAATAAGTCTAGTTTCATTGAAACCACTAGCACGGGGAACAACATTAGACCCAAACATGTACACCAACACACGAAAGTTGGCTGCCAAGTCATTGTTGGAATAAAAACTGTTAGCTTGGAAAGCATTATGCTTATATAAGCCTACGGTTGCTCGCGTCCCCCTAACATCCCAATTTGGGTTCGAAAGAATCTTTTGATTATTCACATCAATCCCTTGCCAAGTATCATCATCATAAATCTAGAAGAGGTGAGATAATTGGTTTTGAGTGATGACAATAGGAACTTCTTTCACTCTTGTTTCAATATGCGGGAGATGTTTATTACCCTTGTCCGTCATGTTAGCATAGAATTCCTTGACAAGAATGGGGCAAAACTTCCCTTTTAATTGCACTATGGATCCCCAACCTAGTCGTCTAAACATCATTCCTAATTTAAGTGCCCGGTCTAAGGTGGGGGAGAAAGTACGCTAAACAATAATCTTGTTTGAAGCTCTCCTACTATACCATTCCTCACAAGAGGCATCGACAAACTCAGTAGGTCTAAGAGATAAGGGATCAACAAATGATGGAACTGAGGACGAGGAAGGTCTTGCTCTTTTAGATGGTTGACTCCTCGTTCTAGACATGGTCACAGAAGGAATGGAATACTAAGAAGAGAGAATAGGTATGCTCAATCACTTAAGAGAGTATAGCTACCCCTACATAGATATATCTCAAATTTCACACAACCCTCAACCAAGCTCACAATCCATAAATCACAACTCCTTCAATGTATATCAACTCCAACACCCAATTCAATCAACCACTTTCACCCAATGCAATACAACCTGCACAATGCATGTAAAAGTCCACTGTAAAGCATAACTTGTGCTGATATCCTCAAAGCATGCTAGTAAACATGATCATGTGAATGAAGGCAATGGTATTATGTGATCAATAATACAATTTCAATAGATTCAAGTGTCACCAATAACCATAATTCTAGCCCGAGCTATATGAATTCTTGAATGATAACAAGCATGAATCATGTAATGCAGGCTCAATACTCCTAAGGTAATCTAATGAATGAAAATCAAGTAGGAATGCATAATCATAGAATATATAATTCCCAATTTTAGTCAAAAACCGTCCCTATAATGAGAAAAAATCAACTCCATCAATTTAACCGTAGGACTTAAATAAAAATCATACCTTTAGGCTCTTATATGCATGGGCAAGAAAAAGATGCAAGCTTTTTGCGAAAATCTACTCCCTTTGCTTGTGGATTGAATGTGCTATTGTTGTGAAAAATCAAAGCTTTTGATGTGTTTGATCCGTAGGATCAATAAAAAAGAAGGTAAGAGATGTTATGGAAGTGTTTGGAAGTTGAAAAATTAAACTTTGGGCAATAACATATGTGAAGCCGGGGCGGGCTTGAGAGATTTTGCGAGGGAGAAGGGAGGTTTTGAAGAAAAAGTGGCCAAAATGGCCCTTTAATGATGTTCCTCCCGACAGGAACCGGCGCCGGCCCGTCTCTGTTTTGTCCGGTTTAATTTTTTTTTTTTAATCAACATGTAAAAACACACGGATGCTGAATGAAAAATACTATAAATTAAAAATTGTCCTCAACACAAAATAAAAAGTAAAGAAAAGAGAAAAGAACTGCTTCAAAGTTTTCCACGGTTGTGATCCCGTAGATTTTCTTCCGTATTCCCTGGTAGTGTTCCTGCTTGATGATCCCACATGAGTTTGGCTAGTTGACCATTCTGGTTTTCTAAATTACGCATAGAAGCCTCTAGGTTCCTTATTGTTGCATCGACTCTTTGGAACTTAGCCTCCGTGGTACTTACCAATTAGCCAATCAATTCTTCCAATGGTGGTTTTTGAGGTGTTGCCATGGTGTGTATGGAGTTTGGATTCCTTTGGTTACCTCCAAAATTGAAAGAACTTTACCTAGGTGGATTCCTATTGCTCCAAGAAAAATTAGGGTGATTTCTCCAGCTAAGATTATAGGTAGAGCTATATGGATTGTTACCTGGTCGGACATTATCTGCGAAGGCCGCTTGTTCAAAAGCTTCTTGGAGTGACCCCATCTTTTGGCATTCATGATTGGGGTGCCCTTCTCCACAGAAATCGCAGTTGATGTTTAACACTTGGCCTTGAGGCATCACCAACTGCTCCATCTTTTGGGTTAAGGCGTCTACCTTAGCCTCTAATACTGCTATAGCATCCACTTTGTGTACTCCTTGCATACGAGACTTTGACCTTGCACTTCCCCAAGAATAGTTATTAGAAGCTAAATTTTCAATAAGCTCAACTACCTATTCCGGGGTCTTATGGTTGATGGAACCCCCTGCAGAAGAGTCTACCACTTGTCGTGTTGCAAACATGAGGTCATTCAAGAAGATAAGCATTTGTATCCCCAGCTTGAATCCATGGTGTGGGCATTTTCTTAACATTTCCTTAAATCTCTCCTAACTCTCATATAAGGGTTCATAATCTAGTTGTTGGAAGGCGAAGATTTCATTCCTAAACTTGGCTATCCTAGCTGGAAGGAAATATTTGGCCAAAAATTTTTTAGCTAAGGCATTCCAAGTTGTGATGGAACCTGTAGGTAAAGACTTTAACTACGATTTAGCTCTATCTCTCAAGGAAAAGGGAAAAAGTCGTAATTTAATAGCATCTTTAGAGACACCATTCATCTTAAAGGTGTCACAAATCTCAAGAAAACTGGCTAAATGAGCATTGGGATCCTCTTCTGGTAACCCATCAAATTGAACCATATTCTGCACCATTTGAATAATATTGGGTTTTATTTCAAAATTGTTGGCATCTACCCTAGGTCTAGTGATACTCGAGCCTGAGCCCGAGATTGCGGGTTTCACAAAGTCGTCCGTAACTCTCCTATCATTCCCAGCATTGTTCTGTTGAGCACCATCCATCTCGACAATCAGACTCCTTTGAATTGTTCGGCGAATTTTTGTTAACGTCCTCTCGATTTCAGGATCAAAATCGACTATCTTGTTGTTGGATTTTCGGGTCATATACAAAGGGTACTACCTAAGAAAACAAGAAGCAAGTTTAGAGATATAATTAATGGTTAAAATAACACAAATACAGGGTTACAAAGTTAGTAATTCAAACTCAGTCTAAGTTAGTTGGTTAAGTTAGGTTAGGTTACAAGATTATACAAGAATACACGAAATACAAAAGATAGCACCGTTATGCAGAAAGAATGAATATATATATATATATATTTACCTATAGACATATTTACATATTTACATGGTTAAATCAACAAAATCTGAGTTTTCATGCTATTGTTCCCCGGCAACGGCACGAAAAACTTGATGCGTTCAGACTTGGGTATAAAAATCATACAAAATTAAGCACATTCCCAATCAAGTTCAAATTAAAATGTTAAACCCAAATCACACATATGAGCAAGCATACTCATCATTAACTGAGTATAGGGTTCAAACAAGTGTTGATCCTCAAGGAACAAGTAGACATTAATTACCCTTCTTTCATTGTTTAACTGACTCAACAAAGTGAAAAATAAATAAAATTAAAATGAAAAAGAAAATAAAAATAAAAATATGTATATGTCAAGGGTATAGATCCATGCAACTCAAGCCATTGTTTAGACAAACATGATCTTAAAGAACTTAACCATTATCATAACAAATCATTCTCTTAGCACCATGAAAGATGAAGGTAGACTCACTGTGATGGTCAATCCATGAAATCACTATCTCCTAGATAAATTAAAATCACTTGGTTCGTCTCAACCAATTCATCCAAAAGACACATTAAACACAATCCATAATTAAATTCCCTTGGTCTCGGCGAATTTAGAACATGAAATTAATCAATGAACCCTTGGTCTCGGAAGACATCAATTAATCTTCAATTACCAGTTCTTAAACAATCAACCCCCTTTGGTCCATCAAGTCAATTGCCAACAGAATATGAAACTAATAAATCAAAACACCCATCAACCCCCTTTGGTCCAGCAAGTCAATGGATAGAATCAACTAACTAATCTCGTAATAAGCATAAGTAATTGAATACAAAAAATAATAACCAATTAATCAAAAGATCAAATAACTCTAGAAGTCATAAATATCTAAAACAATGTCGAATTACAATAAAACAATTAATATATCATTGCTCAAGAAAAAGAAAACAAAGTAAAAGAAAGAACTCATAGACAAGCCTCCTTCTTCTTCCTTTGAAAACCTTATTGTACAACCCTCCTTGAACTTTGAAGAATTCTCCTTGGACTAAGTGATTTTCTATGATAATCAATGAATTCTCCCATTTTCCCTTGTGTTTTCAATCTATTTATAGGCTTAAGAGGTGCCTAAACTCGCAGGTAAAAAGTTCTTGGCCGAGTAGAAGTTGGAAGCTGCTAAAACTCTTTAGATTTCCAAAAACGCGTAAAAAGATCGCAGCACCGCCTCAGGGACAGACCACAGCCGGCGCCACCTTGGTCATTCTGAGCCGGTGTTGCCTTGGTTCTGTTTCTCTAATCTTTCGCTAATTTTTCTCCGAATTGTGTGCATACGTTCCAGAGTACAGCCGACGTCGGTTCTAGCCTTGCAGCCGGCACCGCCTCTGCTCTGCTTCGTGACGGTTTTACTTTGTTTTACCCAAAATCCTGAAGTAATTACCAAAATACCTTTCCATGGGTAAAATCTCAAATATGAAAGAATATGACCAGTTATTTCACAAAATGTATTACAAAAGAACCTCAAATAACTAAGCAAAGTATAACCAATTTAACCCTTATCAAAGGAAAACAATCAACTGAAATGGTTAGAAAAATAGTCACAATACCTTGACTAAATCCATAGAACTAAGCTTAGAACACTTCTCTAGAAAATCTTTCTCTAATTTAGCACACAAGTTCTCATTAACAATAGAAGGATGATAACAAAAATTGAGCAATCGATTATCTAAAAGATATCTAACTGTATTTGCTTGCATGTATATCTCTCTTACATAGTAGGAAATTCCAGGAAAGAAAAAGGAAATAGAAACTAGAAAGACTTGGTTAAACTAGTTTCCCTTATCAAACATCTTTTGGTATTTACAAACATATACAAAAGAGAAAGGAATTTTAATTGAAACCTTAAAAGAGTCATCATCTTTTAGTTATGTATAATTGGCAAATCAAAATTTTTAACTTACCAAAAAATTATATGTTCAGTCTATATCTTCATTGAAATCAGAACTCCATTCCGAATAGTAATCAAGATCTTCTTCTTCCTCTTCACTTTCCTTTGAATCAAAATCATCCTTTTATTGCCCCATAGCCTCAAGGTCAAAATTAGCTTCTTCTTTTCCGCATCCACCACATCCACTAAAACATCACTAGGATAAGCCAGAATTATCTCCTCTAGTATATCAATTGGATTCTCCAATGGAATAAGCTCATCCTCTTGGAAAACATGGTCACTACTTGACATCTCAATTGTGGCCTTTGCGTTGACGGTGTAAGCCACCAACTAATCTACTATTTCTTTCTTTTTGCTTAGATAAGGTATGTAATATACCTATATAGCTTGTTTTGCCAAAATAAAAGGATCATATTTTGGCCATTTTTTCCTTTTGTTCAACTCAACAATCCTATAATTAAGGTTAGCTCTCCTTCCAGCCATACTGGTTGTATCATACCAGTCACATTTGAATAAATATGTGATCATATGTGGTTGTCCAACATAATACAATTCTAGAACTTCTTGAAGAATGCCATAAAAGTCACCAGGTGAGTCTCCAAAATTGCCCCCTTCACACACACACACACACACACACACATACACACACACACACACACACACACACACTAGTATTTGTAGTTAACTTTCCAATAGAATGTTCTAATGTGTGAAAATTATACCCATTTACAAATAACATTGAATAAGTTTTACTTCTCTCAATAGGCCCTATAAAATACTTATTAGCCCTAAGGGCATTCACTTGTGTTTTAACTTATGACAAATATTGATGATGACTAACTTACGAGATTTATATATTATAGGACATGTTTGATCTCAATTCTTCCAAAAGCGTGCAAATGAGTTTGCTAAGCAACTCTTGAGTAATGGAATTCAAGTCAAGTATAACTTTAATGGCTTGAAAATCGTGAAGTTTTTGTAAAAGAACTATAGACTAGGAGTAGTTGTTAAGGTATTTCTTGTAAATCCTATGTCGCTTTACCTTATGATAAATTTATTTTTACCGTGAAATACACAAATAAAATGATTTCAAAGTATATGTCTTCAGATGGTTGGATTGTATAGTTTGGATGGACCTCTGAATCCAAAACTCTATCTAATAATCTGTAGCATTTTTCAAAGTGTTTCTGCTTAAAAAAGTGCCATTTTGGACTCACATTTTAGATGGACATCCTTTCACTTTGTGAATCCAAATCCTGGAAATCCTGATAGAAAGTAACTAGCCATTGGGACTTCGGGTTTGGCTCCTATAAAAACATTTATAACTCGATTTTGAAACAGATTTTTGTATTATCTTTCTCAGAAACATTCTTACACTTTTGAATACAGATATCTCTCTTTTTATTTGTGCTTCAAAGTGAAATAAAATTGTTCAAAAGGTAAAAGATGTTGGTGCTTATTTGTTCATATTTTGTTCAAATCTATGAGCTATATCTGCAATCTTTCTTTCAATCTAACTTGTATCAAGGTTGTGGAGGTAAAACCTGGTCAGGATGAGCCTTATTTATTGTGATTAAAGAGGATGGGAGTAAAACCAACTGTGGTTATTCTCTTGTGTAAGATTGGTGTCACCTACCACCATTGATTTGGGAAAAAGGTTTTCAGTGAGTGGTGTTGAAATCCTTAAGTAAGAACTTAAGAAAGTGGATGTAGATCACTTGAAGATCGAACTACTATAAATTCTTGAGTATTTTCTTGTGCTATTTTAACAAAACTCTTTACTACGCTCTTCACTGTGTCCTTCACTATCTTTAGATCTTAAACACTGTATCTTATCTTCTAAAATCAGTGACTCATTTATGACATTTGTATTATAATTTAAACTTCTCCTTGATATCTTAACTACCCATCTTTATTTCATAACATTCTCTTATTATTCTGTGATGATTTAAAAGACACCTACCCCAACTTTTGAAGCCGCAAAGCATTTCTGCTACTTAGTTCAGATTTTTTTTTTTAAGGGAACTAAAATTTTTAATCTACATTTTTTTTTCCAAAAACCTTATTCACCATCTCTAAGGTTTTTCAATTGGTATCAGAGCATTGGTCTACACTATCTTCAGTTTAACAGTCGTGTAGAAAAGATCCATATGGCAAACACATCTGCTCTGCCTTATATTGAAGAGTCTTCAACAAACATACCTCCTTTATTTACCGGAGGCAACTATACATTCAGGAAAAATAGAATAAAGATATATGTGTACTCAATAAACTTTGAGTTGTGGAATTTGATTGAAAATGGACAATTTGTCCCGTCAAAATTTGTTGAAGGCAGAAAAGTTAGTGATGAATATGACAACGAGGATATTTTGAAAATGGCCTTGAATTTCTATGCAATGAATATATTGTGTTGTGCTCTTCATGCTAATGAATACAATCGGGTTAGTGGTTGTGATTCAGCTTACGAAATGTGGAGACTACTTAAGGTCACCCATGAGGGACTAATCAAGTAAAGGAATCAAGCTTGGACTTTTAGTCTGAGATTATGAATTATTCACTATGAAGCGAAGTGAAAATATCAATGATATGTTCACTCGATTCAAAAATATCATGAATGGACTAAAAGCGTATGGGACAACTTATTCTCTCGATGAGCAAAACAGAAAACTGCTTGATGCTTTACCAAAAAGCTAGCAGCTAAAAACCTTGGCTGTTGTGGAATCTAAAAATCTGAATAGTGTACCTATTGAAGTGCTAATCGGCTCTCTTTTAACCCATGAAATGAAACTAAAAAATTTTCAAGAGTATGATGATGATGACAAAGGCGAATGGGAAACTGCCTTAAAAGCAATTGATGAAGAGGCCAACAGTGATCAAATTGATTGTGATGATGGTACTGATTTAGACATAGAAGAATTAGCTATAGTGGCAAAAAAGTTTAGAAAAATGTTCAGAAAGGGCCATTTCAAAAGATATAAAAAGTTTGTGAAAAAGAAAGGACAAACTTCCTTCTTCAAGCCTCAATGTTTTGAATACAAAAGCACGGAGCATTTCATCACTGATTGTCTAGTCGCAAAAGTAAATGAGGCTAAAAAATTTAAAAAGAAGAAAAAAGACACAAAGTTGAAGAAAGGAAAAGGATTGATTAGAACTTAAGATCAAGCTGAATCCAAGACTGAAGAAAGTTGTGATTCTAAAAATGAAAAGCGAACATTTACTTTATTGCTATGGAGGATAAGATAAATCCCACCTCTCCAGATTTGATAACCAATTTGCATGATTCTAATTGTGAAAAGCATGATAATCCTAGTGAATTTCTTTTTGATATGTTTCATGAACTTAAAAAACTATCTAGAAGAAATAATGAAATGAAGATGAAAATTGATTCTTTGTTAGATAACAATGAAAAGCTGTTGAATGAGAACAAAGTCTCACTTAAGTCATATATGTGCTCAAATGTTGAAAAAGAGTTTATCATTACTTCCTTGCATCATGTGTCTCGAGAAAATAAATACTTTTGTGACATTATTCATTCGCTTGAAGTTATGGTTAGCAATTTTGATGATATGAAAAATATAGTCGATGATCTTACCTCATGCATTGAAAAGTTTACAAATGGCAAAAACAATTTAGAAAAACTACTTAGTTCATAACATATAGTTGGAAACCGAAATGGTTTAGGCTATAGGCATGAGATCAAAGATGGAAATTACAAATCTCACTTTGTAAAAGCTACTTCATTATGTATGACACACTATTGTTGCACATATTGTGGAAAATTTGGGCACAAAGAATCTAAATGTTATGTTAGGAAGAATGTGCAAACTGGTATAAAAATAGTTTAGAGGATAAAAGGAATTATCACTAACTCCCATGGACCCAAGTATGTATGGGTACCAAAAATCACTATTCCATCTTATGTATAGGAACATTTATTAGACAAAAATGAGCTCCACAAAATGGTTTTTGGACAGTGGATGCTCAAGACACATGACTGGAAATGATGGACTGCTGAAAAATATTCAAGTTACAAGCGATAGATTTGTCACATTTGGAGACAAAAAGAAAGGAAAAATACTTTGCATAGATAATATTGGTAAGAGATCTTCAACTATCATCAAGCAGTGCTATTAATTGATAAATTAATGTATAATCTTCTTAGTATCAGTCAACTATGTGGTAATGGATGGAAAGTTATTTTTGAAAAATATTCTTGCATCATAATGTATCTAGCAATAAGATGATTCTTGTTGCTAACCATGTTTGAAATGTTTATGTACTTTTTCTTGATGATCTTGTGGCTCATGATATTAGATGCCTCTCTGTGAATGATGATGACAACTACCTTTGGCATAGAAAGCTAGGTCATGTATCTATTGATTTGTTAAACAAATTATCTTCATAGGAACTTGTTAGAGGACTACTGAAAATGAGATTTGATAGAAATCGGGTATGTGATGCATGCCAATTTGGAAAAGAAACCAAAACCTCTTTTAAACCAAAAAAAATTATTTCAACATCAAAACCTTTTGAACTCATACACAAGGATTTGTTTGGACCAATGAGGACCACTAGTCTTGGTGGTAAGAGGTATGCTTATGTAATTGTGGATGACTTCTCAAGATTCACTTGGACTTTATTTCTTGCTAAAAAAGGATGAAGCTTTCTTTGAATTTTCAAAACTACTCAAACGTGTTCCAAATTTCCTTGGTTGCAAATTGATCTCAATTAGAAGTGACAATGGTAGATAATTTTGCAACCATGACTTTACTAAATTCTGTGATGAAAGTGGTGTATTACACAATTTTTCATCTGCAGAAACTCCTCAACAAAATGGTGTGGTTGAGAGGAAAAATACAACCTTGCAAGAAATGGAAAGGTCAATACTATGTGAAAACTCCCTTCCAAAATATTTTTGGGCTGAGGCTATGAATACAACCTGCTATATTGTCAACCATGTTATACTAAGACATTTCTTAAGAAAAACTACTCTTGAACTCATATTTCACAAAGTTCCATCCATTTCATACTTTAAAGTTTTTGGATGTAAATGTTTTGTCCTAAATACTTGTGACAACCTTAGAAAATTTGATAGCAAATCTGATTAGGCTATATTTTTTGGACACTCTTCTAATAAAAAGGCATATAGAGTGTACAATAAAAATGAAGGCATAGAAATGGAAAAACACAGGGCATGCAGCGGAAGCGAAAACAAAACAAAACTAGAAAAACTCAAGAACAGGGGAACCAAATAGAGCCGGCGTCGGCTCCGGCAGCCCTAGCCGGCACCAGTCGTGCTCTGCACGGATTCTGACATTTTTTAAAAAATACCTCTTTTCCTCATTCTGAGAATTGGCTGGACCGAAATGTGCGCAACCGTGGTAGGTGTGCTAGTAGAAACTTTTGGTGCGATTCTTTGCAAGTCTCCTACTCCGTCTTCCAGTAGAGACGTCTGGCAATTTTTGACACAGAGAAGAGGCCGTCCAAAAACAACGTTATGTCCAATCCTCTTGTTTAACCTATATAAAAACCTTAGGTTCAGCTGAACTGGGTCATTGGACTTTTAGTTTAACCTTTTGGGCTTAATTAATTATTCTAATTAGTACCAAATAAATGGCCAAATTAATAATTAATTTTTTAGCTCAAATAAACTAGTCCAATTAATAGGCCTATATTAGTTTAGTCCCAGGTTAATCTTTAATTATTCAAATTGGGCCAAAGCCCTGAATAATTAATTAATCCACCAAACTAATTTAATTAATTCTCTCTCTCTGTGGACCTTTATTTTATTCTAGCCCAACAATTAAATAGGCTATTTAAATAAAATAAATTCTACTTAATTTAAGATCCATTCCTTAGCCTGTATTCAATTAGGACTTACGATCTATACTGGGGAATAAAAGAAACACTGCCTTGGTTACTAAAATGACCAAAATACCCTTGTCATATAAATAGCTGTATTTTGTATTTTAAATATTTTCTAATATCACCGTAAGAAAATATTGACCCCAAGGACAATGCTGTGTCAACAAAGTCTCCGACCTGTAGGTGTAATGACTAAAATACCTCTCTATACATCGCCGTACATTTAGAGAGGAATAAGTGTACTAACATCTCTCTAAATGACATCTACCATCCTTAGGCCTCTAGTTCAATAATTCACGACTTCCTGGATTTTTTCCGCTTTCCAATGGAGCTACCCTAAAGCAAACATCCAAGTCATGTTTCCCAGGGCCCTAGATATTTAGATCATTCAGACAACCACAATGGGCAATATAGTATAGAAACTATCTTGTATAAGTTTGTCTTAACTAACTAGTCACACATACGCAACATGCAAGTATGTTGGCCCTACGATAGAACCACAACAATAACATACCAAAGTATACGTTTCTAGCTTCGTCAGGCCACCAACTCATACTCAAGTCGTA
This sequence comes from Voacanga thouarsii, assembly GCA_026120185.1. NCBI lineage: Eukaryota > Viridiplantae > Streptophyta > Magnoliopsida > Gentianales > Apocynaceae > Voacanga > Voacanga thouarsii. The sequence continues at coordinate 1,288,287 of JANUWF010003396.1, forward strand.
GAGTACGAGTTTACGATGTGGCGGTAGTAGTCTAGGTTTCTACCATATAGTAGTTTAAGAAACCACTACTACAGGTCCTATTCTACGTATTCGAAATACGCTTATGTCATGAAGTGAGTGGACTACTCATTGGCTAAAGGTAAGTCATTCCCCATTTAGAATTCACAACATAATAACATAAACATAATGAGATTTCCATTCTAATCAATTGGTTAAGAACGAATATTTATGTGTTAAGTAACCCGTGATCCATACCTTACTGTGAAAGATCTCCATTTACATGGACCACTTACTTAAACCTAATGGTTCTTTTCCAAATATAATTGTTCACAAATAAAAATCTAAATTCACAAACAATTTTTGGAATTAAATTCTTTTATTAAAACATTCGATATTTATATCAGAGAGCTAGTCTAAGAGGGCATATCTCCCAATAATCTTCCACTTGCACTCTAAGACTAAGTAAGTCCGTAGGTGTCCACCTCTATGGCATTTAAGTGTCTTTTGAAGACTCTCTCAGCCAATAGTTTGGTGAATGGATCAGCTAGATTGTTCTCGGAGGCAATCTATTCCACCACAACTTCCTGTCTCTGGGTGAAATCCCGGATCAGGTGGTACTTCCTCTCGATGTGCTACCCCTTCTTGTGGTTCCTGGGTTTTTTTAATTGTGATACTGCTCCAGTGTTGTCGCAATACATCACAATCGACCTGTCCATGTGTGGCAGACTCTAAGTTCTGAAAAGAACTTCCGGAGCTAGATTGCTTCCTTAGATGCCTCCGAAGCTGCCACATACTTAGCTTCCATGGTTGAGTCAATAATGCAAGGTTGCTTGATACTTCTCCATGAAATAGCTCCTCCAGACAAGGTGAAGATATATCCTCTTGTGGATTTTCTTTCATCCTTATCCGCCTGGAAGTCTGAGTCTGTGTAATATGTAGGAACCAAGTCATCAACCCTATAAACCAGCATATAATCTCTCGTTCCCTTGAGGAACTTGAGAATATGCTTTACAACTTACCAATGAACCTCCCCTGGGTTTGACTGATATCTGCTAACCATGCCTAGGCAAAGCAGATATCTAGCTTAGTACACAACAAGCCATACATGAGACTTCCCACAGCCGAAGTGTAGGGAATCCTACTTATTCTGTCCTTTTCTTCTTGAGACCTGAGACAGTCCCTTAAAGAAAATAACAACCCAAGTTTGCAAGGAATTAGAGCTCCCTCACATGAGTCCGCTATACCTGGCCAGCATCTTGTCAATGTATGCCGCTTGGGATAATCCTAACATTCTCTGCTTCCTATTTCTAAGAAGTCTAATTCCGAGAATGTAGTTGGCTTCACCTAAGTCCTTCATACTGAATTGACTAGATAGCCAAACCTTTGTAGATGATAATGACCCTACATAATTTTCAATGAGTAGAATATCATCCACATACAAGACAAGAAAAATCACATTAATGCCTTAAGGTTTCTTGTACACGCATGGTTCATCCTCGTTTTGAACAAAATCATAAGACTTTACAATCTCATCAAAATGAATGTTCCATGCCCTTGATGCCTGCTTAGGTCCATAAATGGACTTCTTAAGCCTGTAAACGATATGCTCTTGGCTTTTTGCAATAAAACCTTCTCGTTGGGACATATAGATATCTTCACTAAGATGTCCATTTAAAAATGACATCTTGACATCCATTTGCCATATCTTGTAGTCATAATGACATGCAATGGCAATGAGGATATGGATGGACTTAAGCATGTCTACTGGGGAAAAGGTTTCCTCATAATTGATACCATCTTTCTATGTATACCCTTTCACCACAAGCCTAGCCCTTCCTATGCATTTCCCTCTTTCTCTTGTATACCCACTTACACCCTATGGGTTTTATCCCTTCAGGCGAAGTAACAAGATCCCAAACCTGATTGAGATACATAGACTCAATCTAAGCTTTTATTCCTTCATACCATAGATATGCATTGGCATCAGCAATAGCCTCTTCGTATCTAGTAGGGTCTAGTTCCTGATGGTCAGAGACTAGCTTGAAAACTTCTCTAGTCCACTTTTCTAGAACCCTAGACACTCTCCCACTACGTCAAGGCTCTATTTGTACAGGCACTTGAGGCTGTGCCTCTTCTTGTTCCACTATCGGGTCAGAAGAAGTTGCTTCCGAATATAACTTCTCCTCTAGTTCCAACCTAGTTGAACCTTTCGTGAAAGTACTTTGATCATCCTCTAGGTATCTAGCATTGGTACTAACCAATACCTTATGCTTCTTAGGATGATAAAAGTAACCACCCTTATCCCTTTTGGATACCCAACAAAATAGCATAATTTTGATATTGGTTCCAACTTATCTTCCTTGACCAGTACATAAGTTAGACAACCCCATATCCTGAGATGATTCACACTTGGCTTACGCCCAATCCACATCTCATAGGGAGTCCTAGGTACTGACTTGGAAGGCACCAAGTTCAAAATATATGCGGCTGTTTCCACGGTATATCCCCAAAAGGACGCTGGAAGAGTAGAATGAGACATCATGCTTTGGATCATTTCCATCAGTGTCCTGTTCCTTCTCTCAACTATTCCATTCTGCTGGGGTATCCCTAGCGCAGAGAGTTGGGATACTATCCTATAATTTTACCTTGTAGTCCTTGAATTCACCAATGAGGTACTCTCCACCGTGATCCAATCGTAAGGTCTTGATCAATTTACCTGTCTGACGCTCCACTTCAGCCTTAAACTCTTTGAACTTGTCAAAAGAGTTAGACTTACGTCTCATCAGGTAAACGTGAACAAACCTTATACAATCATCCATGAAAGTGATGAAGTACTCAAAACCTCCTTTAGCTGGTGTAGACAAGGGACCACACACATCAGTGTGAACAAGACTCAATACCTTCTTAGTTCTATCCGCCTTAGGGGCAAATGACCTTTTGGTTATCTTTCCCATCAGGCAGGACTCACACAGAGGCCAATTTTTCAATTTTAATGAGCCTAAGGGCCCAACATGGATCAATCTCTGAATCTTGTTTGAGTTGATATGACCCAACCTTAGATGCCAAAAATAAGAGTCGTTGACATTGGTCTTTCTCTTTTTTGTTAAAGGTTCAGATTGAGCATTATTTAATTGATTGTTAATAGGGTTTAAGAAAAATGGATTCCCATACATGTGCCCAATACATAAAATTTCTCCATCTCTACTGATAGAAATACTAAAATAGAAAGATACAAAATATTCTTGATTTATTAGTTTTGCAACCGAAATCAAATTTTGTCGAAATCCAGGTACATATAAAATATCTTTCAAAACCACTATTCTATTACAATAAAAAAACAAGATCCAGCTCTCCCACTACAAATGCCCAAACTTGTGCTCCATTTCCCACACGTAGTCTATGTTTACCCTTCTGGAGTATTCTAATATTTCTAAACCCCTGCAAGGAGTTACAAATATGATCAATGGCCCCTAAATCAACAATATAAGTGGAAGTTGATCCAACCATTGATATAGACTCTAGATAGAAAATATTAGCAGTGGGGTTTTTCTTGGCTTGAAGATCCGGACACTCCTTTTTTCAATGTCCCTTCAGTCCACATTTGAAACACTTACCATTGGGTTTATTTTTGGGCTGGGTCTTGGGCTAGGCCGCTGCATTCCCCTTCTTCTTCTTGAACTTCCTGGGTTTGGGCCCATTTCTAAAAGATGAAGCCTTAGTAATCATAGCCTTAGATTGTGGCTTCATGACATTCTCCACCATCTGGAGCTCCTTCATCAACTCAGTTAAACCTATGTTCAACTTGTTCATGTTATAGTTCAACTTGAACTGAGTAAAGGAACCTGGTAGAGATTTGAGAACTATGTCCACTTGGCTCTCGGGGTCAATGACAGCCCTAAGATTTCTGCCTCCTCAAAAGTAGTAATTATCTTGAGCATCTGCTCTCTAACTAATGCTCCCTCATCCATCTTAGTATTAATGATGGTTCGAAGAGCCTCCTGCCTTGCGGGCCTGCTCTTATCCGCGAACATCGTGGCTAATGATTGGGTTATGTCATACAAGTGGTCATGTGCTCATGTTTGGATTGGTGCACATTAGACATGGAGGCTAACATGTAACAACGAGCCATTTTGTCGGCCTTCTTCCATGCCTTTTCAGCCTCATGATTCTCGACCGTGGAACCCTCCCCGATAATAGCACAGGTTTCGTAAAGGACATACTTATACTCTTCCGCTATGAGTATTATGTCCAAGTTCCTTTTCTAGTCCACATAGTTTAGTCCCGTTAGCTTGTTCTCTTAGAGAATAACGGCCAATGGACTAAAAGAACCTCCCACCATTTCTGAAAAATCGAAAAATAAAAGAAAATGATTCAGTTTGTGAAAACAAAACAAATATGTGCACTTTATCCTTATAATCACAACTAATAATAATCAATTTAGCTCTTAGGAAAACTGACATAGCTTCTTGGGAAGATTAACAGTTTCCTAAGCTAAGTGTGTTAACCACCACAAATTAATTTCCCTTCTAGGTAATGATTTAGAAGATAACCCCATCGAGGGGATGGCAGTTTTCTCTCATTTTCTATGGATATACCTCACACTATGGCCTCCAACGAGGGGCTGGCCAATCACAGTACATGCCTCAGGTTATTAATTACATCCCTCTATTAGATTTAGATCATTGTGGTATCCCCATCCTATATGGGTTCACTCCCAGGATGACGCGAGGGGACCCACAATCTCTAATGAGGATCGTGATGGAAGCCGTAGGACCGTTGGAACTCTTCTCCCACTTAGTCTTTTAAAACAAGGGTTTTCTGAAAAATATCCTTTTGAAAATTTCCATCAAGTTTTCCCTTTACTCAAAAATAAAATGTCAAAGTCCATAAAAATCTCTATTTCAAAGTTTATATCCTTTAAGAGTTTTTCCCATGGACTAATTTTATTTAAGTTAAAGACTTAATGATTTCAAAAACTTTCCAATTAAAACTTTCTAGAGACTTTGGTCTCAAGTTTATTTGACAAAACAATCTTTCTTGTGCCAAAATGAAAACAAAATGGATTTCTATTTTAACCTTACAAAAATATCTAAATCTAATATATGTTCTATGTCAAGGATTAAATCCTTTGAGAAAATATCTAAGGATTAATTTTTGTTCAAGTTAAAATAACCATTTAATTTGTAGAAAAATGTTTTCCATGTCAAAACATTCCCAAAGACTTTGGTCTTTGAGAAAACGTGCACGTAGGCACATAAAAATAGCAGGCTAGAAAACGTTTTCATGCTGTTCTATTTTTTAAACCTAAGTGCCCAGATAATAGAATTAAATACATTATTTAAATAATTAATGGTCTTGTTTAATCCTAAAATCCCTTACTAATATTTTTCATGCAAAAATATTTCTTGAATATTAACTATTGCAAAATATTAACTTCGCTTGGTATGGACCCCAAAACCAAAAGAAATTGCAAGGAAAATTACAAGGAATTTTTTTTTAAAAAAAAAATTTCCTTGGTCCACTGCACCCACCGCATAGAAGCAGGACCCATGAGCAACCAGTGCGCGGACTGGATTCCAGACCCTAACCGGCGCTGGTTCCGGTCTAGACGGCTCTTCCTACAATTTTTTTTTTCGCGAATTTCCTCTGTTTTCTTCTCAACTTCTGGTATCAATGGCTCTCCGATTTCAAACCAAATACAATGAAATCAACCAAAACCAACAATCGCCTATACCCATAAACATTGGGCTTACACGATTTGCTAAGAAAAATAGTAAATTACACATCTCCTATACCTCCACCCGCGAGGTTTAACAGAGAATCTATCCATACCATAAACAGCAAAGGATTACAATTTTAATCACACATATGTGTCCAGTTTTATTCATCTAGATGCATGCTCCCTATATTTTCACAAAACCTTCATGCTCTGATACCAATTGAAGGCATAGAAATGGAAAACACAGGGCACGCAGCAGAAGCGAAAACAAAACAAAACTGGAAAAACTCAAGAATAGGGGAACCGAACAGAGCCGGCACCGGCTCTAACAACCCTAGTCGGCGCCGGTTGTGCTTTGTACGGATTTCGACGTTTTTAAAAAAAATACCTCTTTTCCTCGTTCTAAGAATTGGATTGACTGGAATGAGCGCAACCGGGGTAGGTGTGTTGGTGGAAACCTCTGGTGCGATTGCTGCAAGTCTCCTACTCCGTCTTTGCATGTAGGTGAACGTCAAACTCTCGATCTTCCAGTATATGGGCTACCTAATTCCGTTTGGTGAATAATTTACAAGGCTAGGGAACTTTCTTGAAGAGAGAGAGAGAGAGAGAGACGTCTGACAATTTTTCATATAGAGAAGAGACCGTCCAAAAACAACATTATGTCCAATCCTCCTGTTTAACCTAAATTAAAACCCTAGGTTAAACTGGATTGGGCCATTGGACTCTTAGTTCAACCTTTTGGGCTTAATTAATTATTCTAATTAGAACAAAATAAATAGCCCAATTAATAATTATTTTTCCAGCCTAAATAAACTAGTCTAATTAACAAGCCTATATTAGTTTAGTCTCAGGTTAATCTTTAATTATTCAAACTGGACCAAAGCCTTGAATAATTAATTAATCCACAAAACTAATTTAATTAATTCTCTCTCTCCGTGGACCTTTATTTTATTCTAGAACAACAATAAAATAGGCTACTTAAATAAAATAAATTCCATTTAATTTAAGATCCATTCCATAGCCTGTATTCAATTAGGACTTATGGTCTATACTGGGGACTAAAAGATACACCGCCTTGGCTACTAAAATGACCAAAATACCCTTGCCATATAAATAGCTGTATTTTGCATTTTCAATATTTCCTAATATCACTATAAAGAAATATTGACCTCAAGGACAATGCTGTGTTAGCAAAGTCTCCAACCTACAGGTACAATGACTAAAATACCCCTCTATGCATCGTCATACATTTTAGAGAGGAAGAAGTGTACTAACACTTCTCTAAATGACATCTACTATTCTTAGGCCTCTAGTCCAATGATCCACGACTTCTTGGATTGTTTTCGCTTTCCAAGAGAGCTACCCTAAAGCAAACATGCAAGTCATGTTTCTCAGGGCCCTGGATATTTAGATCATTCAGACAACCACAAGGGGTGATATAGTATAGAAACTATCTTGTACAAGTCTGTCTTAACTAACTAATCACACATGATCAACATGCAAGCATATTGGCCCTACGATAGAACCTCAACTATAGCATCTCAAAGTATATGCTTCCAGCTTCGTTAGACCACCAACTTATACTCGAGTCGTAGAGTACTAGTCCATACTGTAGCGGTAGTAGTCTAGGTTTCTACCATATAGTACTTTAGGAAACCACTACTACAGGTCATGTTCTACATATTCGAAATACACTTATGTCATGAAGTGAGTGGACTACTCACTGGCTAAAGGTAAGCCATTCTTCATTTAGAATCCACAACATAATAACCTAGATATGATAAGATTCCCATTCTTATCAATCGGTTAAGAACGAATGTTTTTGTGTTAAGTAACCCGTGATCCATACTTTACTGTGAAAGACCTCCATTCACATGGATTACTTACTTAAACGTAATGGATCTTTTTCAAACATAATTGCGCACAAATAAAAATGTAAATACATAAACAATTTCTGGAATTAAATTCTTTTATTAAAAAACATTTGATATTTATATCAGAAACCTAGTCTAAGAGGGTATATCTCCTAACAAAAAGGACTCTATGTGTGGAAGAATCCGTACATATTATGTTTGATGAATCAAATATATATTCTTCTATAAATGATGATTATATAATAGGTATCTAAAAAGAAAAGGGAAGTGAGCAGCATATGGGTCCTCCACTTGACATTCATGCTAAAGAAGAGGAACTAGAAGAACAACAAGCTGAAGAAAACAAACAAGTGACTGAAGAGCCCATGAATCAAGATCTGTCAAGAGATTGGAGGTACAAAACCATCCATCCAAAAGAACAGATCATTAGAGATCCTAGCTACAAAGTTAAAATCAGACAGTATTTTAATCTTTATTTATTTTCCTTTTTATTCTATTCTTATTTTATTGGCTAAGCAATACAGATTTGGATAAAGTAAGGTGGGAGCCTAAGCTCTCGTGGATTCGATACTTGCTATTGCTTATGCTATACGATGGGTATACTTGCCCGTATATGTAGTCTTAGAGGTTGGCAGTTTAATTAAAGCTTGATTAATTGTGTTATCTATTGGTAATATTTTCTACACTAAAAAACACTCACCAGCTGTCAATTTTAGGAGTACTTAGTCTCTTTTAAGAAACTCTTGATCTCTTCTACGACAATCAGCCCAAATTTTTTGCAAACTTTGAACAACATCTAATATGTCTTTAATTAGGTTTACTGTTTACTGGGTTTTTTCTACATCCAAAGCATCACAATTTACTTGATTCCGCCTTTTATTCTCCTAATAGAGTGGTGATCAACACTTTCATCCATACAAGTGATGCTTGTTTTACATGCATTGGAAATAATATAAAAAATCCACAAATATCAAGTTTTAAATTTAAAATTCTAAGTACTAAAACCACACATATAGGCAAGTATACCCATTGTATAGTACAGGGAATAACAAGTATCAAATCCAAGGGAACTTAGCAATTACCACTACTTTACTCTAATATCATTGTGTAGTTAAAATAAATAAAAGAGGTAAGGTAAATAAAACTAACTACACTAAACTGCTACAATAGAGACTACATCGGACTCACACTAGAAAGTTCACAAGGATTGTCAAGGAGTAAGAATACGGGAAAGGCTATATACAAGAAAATATCCCCTCCAAAACATGTCAAGTAAAGAGTATACTGCTATGTTTATCAAATCTCAATTCGAGCACCAGCATGAGTTTTCAAGAATAAACCTCATACTCTCTCAAGTTATGAGATTCCTTTCCTAAAGCCCAATTAATTAGTATTTCTACCTAATCAGCCTAACCCAAGAAAGCATTACACTCACTTATCACCTAAAAGATAACTGGAAGTCCGAATATCCCTATCTCTAGAGGCTATTGAAAACCCATTGACTACCAAGTTATAATCGTTCAACATCTCTCTCGCGTTAATCAAAAGAAAAAAAAAACGTTGGACCAATTAATTTGGTGTTCAACTCCTAACCCCATCTCTCAAATTCAAGAGTGAACCAATCAATTGAATAAATCAATCAAGTCCAAATAATCAATCCAACACAACAATGCCCAAGTAATCAAATACAAGAATAGAAATTCAATAAATCATACTAATAACTCAATACAAGAATATAGATTAGGGTTCAACCCTCAAATACAACTAAATTATACAAACATCAATATTGTTAAAGTGTAATACAAAGACGAAGAAAGAACTTCACTCATTGATAAAATCTTGACCTTCTACTTCATTGGATTTCTTTGACCAATCCCTTCTTCATCTCATTGATTCTCTAAGATCTTCCCTTTCTTGTGATTCTTTTAAGCTCCATAAGGGATCTCTTGATTGCTAGCCAGCCAATGATGTGTTTTCTAGGGTTTATGATGGTGTATATATAGTGTACAATGAAAGAAAATTGGAAAAAATTACAAAAATGCGCGAATCTAAGCAAGTGGCCCGCTAGGGAAGTAGAACTTCCCTAGGCCGCCTTATTTTCTAGGGCAGCTAGGTCTCTAGCATGGCATGCTCCTACTATGTTCTAGGTGGCCCAAGGGAAGTAACCTAGCATGGCATGCTCCTACTATGTTCTAGGCAGCCCATGGAAATTAATTCCCTTAGGCCGCTATTTTTTTTTTGTACAAGGGATAGTACTAGGCGGCCTAGGGAAGTTAAACTTCCCTGGGGCACCATCTTCTCTTCTTGATGCATGAGTCTTTATTTGTAGGTAGCCTAGGGACGTTGATCTTCCCTAGGCCGCCATTCTTCTGGGCAATGTTGCTTTCTGTTGCATATAGGCAGAGCTAGGGAATTTGATGTTCTTTTGGCCACCATTCTTCATCTCTGAGACTTTGCCTTAGTGATTTAGGTAGCCTAGGGAAGTGTACTTCCTTAGGTTGCCTAGTTTTATTTAACTTCTTTAATTGTTCTTCTTTTTTGATCCATTTTCCTCCTTTTTATCTTTATCATCTCAAATTGATATTTTCTTTATTTCCTATAAAAAGAAGATGAAAAGAGTGTGGTGAGTAGAGATTTAAACAATAATTTATCACAATTAAAGAAAAAATGTAATAGAAAAAGTGTATATGATGAGCCCTTATCACATAACCCCCGCACTTAAATTTTTGCTTGACCTCAAGAAAACCACACTTATTCACAAACAAAAAATTGATCAATATACATATCTAGCACCTACATTTATTCACAAGTTAATTAGTTTACAAATCAAGAAAAATACACTTATTCCCAAGGGTAAAGAATAACTAATTTAGAAGTATAATGAAAAATATTCTACATAGTATTTTAAGTGAATAACCAAGAACAATATAGCATATATGCAGTAAGGTCAAAATGTTAAAGAGACTATTTCTTCCTCCATCTTAGAATTCATCTCAACACCAATCTATCCAAGTTAATCCTATGTATACTCTTATATTAAGCTAGACATGATCAAACCTCTAAGTGAAATTAAACAAGTCTATGCTAAATAAATGTGATCCACTCAACTTCTCTAATCAAGAATTCAAACAAAGTGATTCATATGAAATAGGATCAAACAACTCACTTAAATCTCGTGGCTTTCCCTAAGTGCAAGTATTGCATATGTTACATTACAATATAGTAACGGACATGCTGTGAAACCCCAGTTGAAACCAACCTTAGAGTAAGGGGGTTGGGATGCATATCATATTTTCTTGTATGCATAAATGCATTTTTGTATGATTTTATGTGCTTTAGATATGTGATTTATAGTCTAGAAGGCTTAATTATGTTTATTGAGTAAGAATGACAAAATGGTAATTTTTGCTTGAGGTGAAAATAGGGAGATAGCTTGAGGATCAAATAGAAAAAAATATTTGGGAAAAGAAATAAGAACAAGAGTTGTTGTGGTTTAGTGGATAGAGCTTTGGAATTTATACTTGAGGTCTTGAGTTCAAATTCCATCATTGGAGTTTTAGCAAGATTAAATTTTATTTTTGGTTAGATAGGCTATATTTCGGTCCTTGCATGAGTTAGGGAAGAGTAGGAGTGTTGTCCTAAGGGATACATGATAGGAAAGTCCTAATCTTACTTTCGTGCCCTACAAAAATTTCTAAGGGTTTCATACCCTTTTTGATTCTCTAGCTTTCCTTAATTCTTAATCAATTAGGTTGATTAATTTATTCAAGCCAATTTTATTCCAGAAAATTTTAGCAAGGTTCTGTGAGATTTGGGGTTCAAAAATGGCTATGAATGAGTTATCTTGTGGCCAAAAATGGGGAGGAGTTTTGGAAGGTTCCCAAGAGAATTAATCTCCATGGTTGAACCTTCAAAACCTCCAATCTAGCTGTGTTCATTTTCTTCATGTTGTAAACTGAAAATTTTCCAGCTTCTTATCCAGTCCAATTGTCAAAATTTTCAGCCAATATTTCCTCTCAAATGATGCCAGAAAATTGACCATTTCACTTAGCTTGAAGACTGAAAATTTCAGCTCAAAACTAGACTGCCAAAGGCTATGCAAACCAGGAAAATTTCCTGTGCAGTTTCGCAACTTAGAGAGCCCAAAAACTAAACTGTTTCTTCTAGCTTTTCAACCAGCAATGTAGCCTTATTTTTCCTCCATAAAGAAGGCTGGAAACTAGCCTTAAAGGACCCTCCAATGGCCCTTCAAACCTTCTTTAAGCTGACTGAAATATGGCAGAAAAATCTGCCCAGAAATTCCAGTCAGCTTGCAAAAATCCTGAACAGAAATTCCAGCTTGTTTTTTCTTCAGCCTTGTCCGAAACCTTCACAATTTTTCTGTACAAAATTCCCTTGAACAGCCATGAACTGAGCTTCATCATCTTCCCCAGAATTCTGTTAAAAAACCAGTCCATGGCTGCTCCTAAAATATCTCCATCAATCACTCCAATAAAGCCTTGATTGAAGACCAAAATTCCAGCAAACATATTCAGCAAGCTGCCATAGAATCACCCCCCCCCCCCCCCCAAACAACCAGAAAATCTCCTCACCATTGCACATCACTTTTCACCCACCATTAAGCTTCTTCAAATAGCTTTCATTCCAGCAAAAACCCTGGCCAACCAGCCGTCCATTACAGCTTCCAAAAGCTCTCCATTGACCAAGATCTTCTTATCATATTTTGTTTCCAAAATTGATTCCATAAAATATTCATTTTGGATTTCAAACAACCAGCTTTCCTTTCCCTCTCAAATCTAAAAATCCAATTGCCAAAAATCCTACAAACAATTCAACCACTCCTTCCCACAAAATTTTGGCCAGCTTCAACCAAATTCTCTCCATTCTCTTCAACCTTCAAGAACACCAAGAACACCTACTACCCTCCTCACACCTAAGACCACTCCAAACCACTCCAATCTTCTCCAAAAACTCCAGATTACACCTACTCAACCCCTTGAATCCACTTCTGCAATTTTTAACATCAAATACCAAAATCAAAGTCTATTTTTTGGATAAAAAATTAGTATTTTCGTGAAGGCTCAAGAACACCTTCGAGGTAAGCATGATCAATCACCTCCATCTTCACTCATCTTCAAATCCTAATGAATATACGTATATATAAACATACTAATGAACTCTCTTTCTCTCTCTCTCTTAGCCGAATGGTTGCTTCAACCATGGCCATATTTTCTCCTTCTCTCTTTACGGATCAAGTCTCCTAAGAGTAAGGATTTATTCGAAACTACTCCAAGGTATTCATCAATCAAGTAAGTCTCTTCAACCTTTTCTTTAAATTCTAGATTCATGTCTCTAGGATGTTATTAGAAGGAGATGGATTATGATTAGGGTTCGAGCATGTATTGTTGTGATGGAGTTGAGATTGATGCAGAAATAAATGTGTGTATATGATGGAGATGGGATTAATGCTTGAGTTGATTGCCTTGGTTGAATTTTATGGTTTTTAGGGTTTGTTATATGTCTTCATGTCGTGAGTGGTATATGTGATTAAGCATGTTAGAGATTATGTCACCTTTGGTGAATAGGGTTTATGTTCATGTATGATTGTTAAGCCATGAAAATGTTTATGTTAGTAGTGTTTGGATCATGCCTTGGTAAATTTAGATCTATGTCTTTTTGCATGATTTCGATGTTTTGTTGATTGGTGTAGAGTGTATGTTCATGATTATGATTAGCAATAGAAATTATGATCATGGCCTTGTTATCCCTAAGCTAATTAAATTAACCAATTTTATTTCATCAATAAAAATGATTTATGCTATAATTTCTCCAAGTAAATTTTGAAAACCCTAGGAAGATGTGGATTTGGTCGCTTATATAAAATAGTGATATTTTAGTCAAATAAATGATAGCTTTTATTAAAGAAATAAAATATACATATTTTATATAAAATAAAATATATAGAAAATAATAATAAAGCCCTTTTCCATAAATAATCATACTAGGTAAAATATTAATTTGGTAAATCTTATATTCATAAATACTATTAAAATTTATTTATTGTCTTTTAATCAAAACCTATTAAAATTTATTTATTATCTTTCAATCGAAACCACTAAAATTTACTTACAACTAGTTTTAGTTACCAATTATTTTCTAACAATTAATTATTAATAGATTATTATTTTACATAATACCACCTGGGACCCTTCATCAAATAAACTCTAATTTATTTATAGCAAGATTTAAACCTTCAACTTATTAGTACCTATTTCCCAAAATCCTAATTATTTTAATATCAAACTAGACTTATCTTATGAACCATTTATTTATTATCTAACCTTAAAGCTTGGGACATTAGGATCATGGTTGTAGCAAGTTGAGCTAGAATTATTTGTGGAAGTGAATTTTGGCTTGAGTTTAATTATAATTCATCTTTAATCCAGGCGGGGTTAGGTCAGTTGTTGGAGACCTTTATTTTGAGCAAGGATCAGGTAAGCTCCTGTATAAAACTTGTTTAATGTAAAATGGTTATTATGGCAAGCCAAATGTGGAGTGCGTGAACACTCACTTCTGTAAAGGCAATTGATTATTGTCTCCTTACTCATTTCAGTTAAACAAATTATTTGAAAATCAATAAGTAATTTAACACAAACCCTAAGCTCTTTCTAAAACCAACTTTGTCCCAAAATTTGGAAATCCTTAATTGCCATTTTTAAGTGGAGCTATGTTTTATTCAATTTTCTCCCAAGTGGGATAAATTATGTTGAGTACTCAACGAGGGTGGACTGCTAGGACTACTCTTTGATGGGCTAGGGTAAGTCTCTCAGTAGGTGGCCACCTCTGAGGGGTAAGTTCTTCCCTAATAAGATGTCAGTTCAGTAGGTCGCACCGGTCCGAGCTAGCAATTTTCAGTCAAGTGGACTGTGTGTTACCGGAATGGACAACCAATTTTGTTTGAGTGTAGAGATTGAGGAGTATCTTACCCGGTAGGCCGATCACTTACTTTTTATCAGTCTGCACAAAGTATGGCATTCTGACCATTGTATGGTTATGGGGCCCAACGTGTGGTAACCCATGACCACCTTTTTGAGTAGTTGATTTATTTGTACATGTATGGTTGGAAAAGCCAAAACACCACTCTTGGTTTTGATTATTGTTTATTGCTTGCCAGTATTTTTCTTATGAAATTCTTACACCTTGCATTCATGGACTGTTTTCACTGAACACCCAAAGCACATACGGACTTACTGAGATTTTTATCTCATCACCTTTTTTACCATGATTTCAGGTCGATCCTGCTGTGGGGATGAGTAGCTAGTGTTGTCTGCCTTGGAAGAGATTTTGTTATCTATTTTTATGAAGTGCTTTGGGGAGTTGAGAGTGAATAATTTTTATTCTAGATTTATTTTGAATTCTTGGATTGTAGTAAGTTTTAAGTTTAAAGTATTATTTTTATTCTATTATTTTGATTCTGTGACCTAGTTATAAAGACCCCTTATCCTTTGGACGGGGCAACATTCTCAGCCCTATTGGGCCTAGGTAGTGGGGTGTCACACATGCATTTTTGTACAACAATATAACAACATATTTGAATTTGAATTGGCAAAATAGGAGTCGCTCATTTTTCATTATTTTTCTTTTTACAAAGGCTCACATTTATAGTAACTTAAATGCTCTTTTTTCATCGCTTGCATTTTTGCTCTTTACATTTCTTTCTTTTTCCTTTTCTTGTTTTTTCTTTTCATTTCTTTTTCATCACACATTATTTTTCTTCATCGAACATGCATTTTGCACTACTAGAGTTTTTTTTCCTCCTCACTTCTGTAGGTGCAATGAGCAACCTACCTCTTACTCGTAATTGCCTTTTTATTCAAAATTATAATGAATAATTTAAAATTTCTTTAATATAACATACAAAACAATTCAATGAATGAATGAATAAGATTTTTTTCATGAAACTAGATATAAGTTAATAACCCACACTCTATATTTCATCACTAAGTTTTCATCTATTCACAAAGAATAAAGCTTCACAACATTTTCAAAGGTATAAACAAGATTAACTCACTTACCCAAACTTAGTCTATATCATGCCCAATATATAAATGTACATAAAATTAACCTTTCTAGAAAAGTCTTCAATAGAATCCCAAGTAAAAAGATAAATAATATCTCCACCAAACTAACACATAACAATACACATACTAACAAGACTCGAAAAGTAACCCAACAATGCGAAAAAATTCGAAACAATTTTAGCCAAAATGTAAAAACATAAATTTTTAGCCCAAAAATAAGAAAATTATGAAAATAAATAATACAAAGTTGTAAAGAAAATATTAATCAATCTCTCTCCTACACTTAAATTGGACAATGTCCTCACTGACCACAAATCAAACAATATAAGTATTTTTAATGGGACTATAAGAAATAAAAGAGATGAGAAGGTAAAGTAATACTCTTCCAAGCATCTTGAAGCTCAATGACTTATAGGAGGAAGAGGAAAAAAATGATTGTCCGAAAGAGGAAAAATCTCCAATCCTACAAAAATAAAGAAACATCCAACAGTATACCATGTCTAGAGAAATAGTGACATCAAGAATACAAAACAATAGAAAAAGAAAATAATTCAAAAGTAAATATAATTAAAAATAGTACAAGGAGTTGCTATCAAAATTTATTAGGATCAATATTAATAAGAATAGAAACCATAATATACTAATAAATGTACATAAATACTACTAACAAGCCATAAAATCAATTAATACAATTAATATCAAAATATATATTAATACCGAGAATTATATTGCAAACAATACAACAAAGTTACAAAATAAATGAATAACCTAATATTTTCACTAAATATACACTAAATCAATATGTACATGCTAATATACCAAAATCAATAATTAACCTATCTACAAAATAAAACTCCAATACACAAAGAAAAAGAATTAGTATACAAAACACAACACACTATAAATTCAATGAAGTCTAAGAAAAAAGTGAAAGGGTCAAGGATTTACTGGTCTTACTGAAAATAAACTCCAAAGTTCGTTACTGCTACAACCACCAATTTATGAATGCTACAAACTTTGCATAACATAATAAAATCCCCCAAATAATCCATCAAATAATTTCACTCTACAAAAATTGTTTTACAAGAGGTTTTCAAAAACGTAGCAAAAATAATCTCCAATAAAAAATCAATAATTCGTAAAAGCACAACACCGACTATACAAACCAATCAACTTCTCAATATATTCGGCACTACTGCAAATAAATTTTCAACCTCCACAATATATAGTACAACAACACCACCAAAAATATCAACATAAGGCTAAAAGGGAAACTCCACAACATCAATAATAATTTCCCAACAAAATATCCAATGCCATTATAATAATAATGAACTAAATCCTACACAACAACAAACAATCATAATACTATTATACAACAAGATTTCCTTAACAGCAACAACAATAGCCAATCACAACAACAATTTCATCCTAAAAAATACTAATACAACAATAAATACAAAAATTCCCAACAATAAGAATACTATACAAGAAGGCTAATCTCAAGAACAAAAATTAAGTCAATAGAATCTAATACATATATAATTACCCAGGATAACAAGATAAAATAATACAAAAAATAATAATACAACAAACCTAACGATACAGCACATTGGAACCTAATACAATTTATTTATCTCAAAGCCTAAAAATAAATAATTCAAATAAGATGCAAACAAGGTATAAAAATGAAAAGAAGTCTATATGCAAGTAATGGTTACTATTATGCACAAATATAAAAACAAAGATTTACATAAAAATTTTTTGTAACATTTACAAATATATACGTAGCAAAATCAACACGACTTAAGGGTTTCATGATATTATCAATTGATAGGGGTTAAAATTATCATTCTTTTCCTAGTAATTTGAGGGTGTTTAAGATACATTTATTATAATAACTACACATATTCCTTCCTAGTTGACATTTTGCTTTCAAAAGGTGTGTTTGGAAAATATGTGCAGATAAGTTAAAATCGAGCGAAAGTGCATATAACCAGAATGTACCAAGTGCTAGGCCCAACCAGTGGACCAGGCACCTTATCCATTCTACTTTAGCAGTAGAAATTGAGCAAGCTTTAGAGATTTCTCGAACAGACCTGGTGCTAGGTCTGGCAAGTGCACCTGGTGCCGGGTCCAGTCTGTCTGTCAAGGAGAAATGGCCAAAAACATAGCAAAATAGGGAAAGAATAGAGTGCAACTGGTGCCAGGTGAGTCGAAGGTACCCGACACTAAGTATGCTTTGGAGGCAGAAATTCTATACGCAGAATTAAGGCTTATCCAATGATTTTGTTATTTTCCTACTCCTACTCGGCCAAGACTTCCTCAGCCATGAAATTAGCATCCAAGAGGCCTATAAAAGTATAAGAGAAAACAAGGGTTTGAGATATACAACATAGAAAGGTGAATTAAAGGGGCATAAATTCTGATTTTCTCATTGAAGGAGGAGTTCACCCAAATCAAGAAGGATTGTTCAAATGAGTCTTTAAGGAAGAAGAAAGAGGCTTGTCTATGAGTGCTTTCTTTACACTTTATCTTCTTTTTCTTTAGCAATGATGTACTCAATGCTTTTATTGTAATTTAACATTATTTTGGGATTCATGATTCTACGTTGATTTAGTTATTTGATCAATTCTTTGTCATCTTTAGTATTTGATTACTTGATTTCATTGGTTATTGATGTGAGTTCTTGTAATTGTCTTTGACACAACGATGTTAGGAGTTTCATTGTATTGATTTCGTATTTGTTAAATCTTGATGGATTTGAACGATAAAGTTAGGATTTTTGAACTAAGTGATCAAATGTTAAGTTAATTTCGCCTTGATATAGGGTTATTAGATAACTTCATATTTTAAGGAATTGAGATCCATGCTGTTTTGGTTATGATGGCTTGATTGACAAACCTGCTAATTGAATCAAGATATGAATGATAAGTTTAATGCATGTTTTGGTTATGTTAGCTTGATTGACAAATTTGTTAATATGAATCAAAATATAGGATTCCATAGATTAACAAACGGAGTGGAATTTATCTAAGTAAATTCATGACTTGACAAACGATTAAAATTTACTGTGCATTCCTTCATAATGCTAAGATGATAATTAATTGATAGAATTGATAATTGGTTCATTGTCATGTTTTCTATGATAATTATCTAAATTGCATAAACTTACATTCTTGAGTTGTATATATTTCTTTCTTTTTATTTTTATTATTTTCTCACTTTATTTTGGTCGGTTAAACAATGAATGAAAAGTTATTAGTGTGTATTTGTTCCTTTAAGGATTGATACATGTTAATTCCATATATTATGCTTGTAATGAGTATACTTGCTCACATGTGTATTTTGAGATTAATATTTTAATTAAAACTTGATTAAGAGATGTATTTAAAATTGATGATTTTATATACCCAAAATTTATGTTTCGAGTTTTTGGTACCTTTGCCAAGGAACAATATCATGAAAGCTTGGATTTTGTTGATTTGACCATATTTATATGTTTATATATTCATATATCTATATGTAAATAAGTATATTTGTTCTTTGTGTAAATCGGTGTTCTATCTTGTTGTTTGTAAAATTGTGTGACATAATTGACTAGCTTACTTATGTTGTACTGTAAATATTACTAACTTTTGCATTTAGATAGTTTGTCAATGTGTGTGTTTTTCTTTTCTTTATTTTTCTCTTATTCTTTTTCCTTTTATTTTATTATTTTATTATTATTTTTATTTGTTTTTATTTTCAATTTGATTTTTGTTTTTCTTTGAGTATGAGATTGATATCATCATGGATAACTACTTTTGGGCACAAGATCAAATGAGATATATTAACAAGAATTTGGTAAATTTGCAAGCTCAGATTGACACTTTTTATGAGACGTCACTTGACGCCTTAATGTATTCTTTTGTCACAAATACAAATTCATCCATTAAGTGGCATAAAGAAGCATTCTAACGTATGAGCCATCAAATAACACAACTAGCCAAGTTGGTTGAGGATGCCATAAAGGCCCATACAATTGAACAAGAGAATCCCTAAGGAAAAGAGAGAGGATATGAGGAACAATTATCCAATGTGGAAAGAGAGGTATTCAATTATCCTCTATGTGCTAATAATTCTAATCTCTCTTTACCACACGATTTTTTAGGTTTTTCTCAATTCTTAGATAACAAGGGTCCAAATGATGATGTGTTGAATTTATCATGCCTCGAGGAGTTAGATCTTTCAACGCTGCCAATTCTTAGAGGATATGAGGAACAATTATCCAATGTGGAAAGGGAGGTATTCAATTATCCTCAACGTGCTAATAATTCTAATATCTCTTTACCATATGATTTTTTTAGAATTTTCTCAATTCTTAGATAACAAGGGTACAAATGATGATGTGTTGAATTTATCATGCCTCAAGGAGTTGGATCTTTCAACGCTGCATTGTAAGAAGTCCTTGGAGGATGGTAGTACTTTCTACCCTTCACTCCATTCAAAAAGAGGTAACTTAGTTTTTGTAGATGTGTCAAAAAGTACTGATTTCTTGATAGTTTTTGTAGATGCGTCGAAAAGTACTAATTTCTTCATCCAATCTTTAAGAACTCGATTGCTAAATTTTAAGAAAAATTTCAATTGTGACAAAACTTTTGAAGGGTTAAAAAGGGATTTCAAGTTTGATGCATTCCTTAGAAACCATGTGCACTTATATGTTGACAAAAATATTTGTGTGTCTAAAGGAATGTTAGAGAAAGAGATTTATGTGTTTTGCTTTAGTGAGAAAAATTGTTTTCATAAACCTTCTATTTTTCAAAAACCTCTCTTCTTTCTACATTCATCATGCCTATCTTCTATTTTGAGCTTTAATTTCTTTTTAAAATGTTTGATGAGGAAACATGATGAGTGAAAAGAATTTTTGTTTTTGTTTTTTGTTAAGTAGTTTATTTTTCCTCCACCAAATAAGAAAAATATTTTCCACCTTAAGTGTGGGGGAGTGAGTCGTGTCTTTATTTGCTTTCATAGTGTTAGCCCTGAGGTCTTTCATCTATGTTTTGATTTATGACAAATGTTGATATGGACTAAGGGGACAAAAAACAGGGGAGCCATGCATCCACGGGAAAAAATCAGAGAAAAAAAAAACCACAAGCCTTAGAGGCCACACGGAAGCGTGGAGATCAAACCTTTGTGCTCCTTAAGCCTTCTAGGTTGAGTAGGAGTGGATTGAATGACTGGAATCACTTCATTTTGCCCACTTGAAGAAGCTTCCGGTTGAACACCCACTAGCCTCCTACTTCGCCTTGTTTACATGAACGCCAAGCCTTTCAGCTCTCGGAATATTCCTCTGCCCAACCTCTAGTCGGTGAACACAATGGTGAAGAGGGACAGTCTCAAATCTCCTTGGTTCTCTTGCTATTGATTAGCAAAGAAACAAGAAGAACTCAAGAGAATAGAAGGAGACGTCTGAGAGAGAGAGGAAGCTGCGTGAGTTTCTTAGCCTTGGGAGATTAGGGTTTTCTTTTTCCCAGAGACTTGTTCATTGGTTAGCCAAAACTAAGTCTCTCATAATCTGATAAACATATCCCCGGATCATATTTCAAACACCCAGATGTTATTCTGAGAATCAGTTTGGCCTAACCCTAAACTCTTCTTAACTGTATCTGGGAAAAACCCTAAGGTCCAAGCTATTAGGCCAAAATAATATTTATTATTTTTCTTGGACCTAAAAAGCCCAAAATAATAAACATTAATTATTTATTTCCTGGGCTTATATAAATAACCCAATAAGTAATTAATGAGCCTAAATGAACCATAATAATTAATCTTTAATTATTTATTTCTTGGGCCTACATAAATAACCCAACAAATAATTAAACATTAATTATTTCCCCTAGTTTAAGCCCAAGATAATTTCTTAATTATTCATATTGGACCTAGGCCCTGAATAATTAATTAACCAAATAAACTAGATAATTAATTTCTCTCAACTCCTATTTTATTTATTTATTTATTTTATTCCAGTCTAATAATAAATTAGACTTCCTGAATAAAATCAAATAAAATAAAACAGAATCCTCTAGAACTGAGACCAATTCCTCAACCCAAAATTAGTTAGGACTTACGGGCTATTCCGAGGACCAAAAAGACACATCGCTTTGGCTGCTAAAATGACCAAAATACCCCAGCTATATAAATAGTCGTATTTTGCATTTTAAATATTTCCTAATATCACTATAAGGAAATATTGACCCCAAGGACAATGCTGCATTAGCAAAGTCTCCGACCTACATGTGAAATGACTAAAATACCCCTCTACACATCGCCGTACATTTAGAGAGGAAGAAGTGTATTAACACCCCTATAATTGACATCTACCATCCTTAGGCTTCTAGTCCAATGATCTACGACTTCCTGGAGTGTTTTCACTTTCCAAAGGAGCTACCTTAAAGCAAACATCCAAGTCATGTTTCCCAGGGCCCTAGACATTTTAGATAATTTGGACAACCACAAGGGAAGATATAGTGCAGAAACTATCTTGTACAAGTCTGTCTTAACTAACTAGTCACACATACCCAACATGCAAGTATATTGGCCCTACGATGGAACCTCAACTATAGCAAATCAAAGTACATGCTTCCAGCTTCGCTAGACCACCAACTCATACTCAAGTCGTAGAATACTAGTCTACGATGTAGCGGTAGTAGTCTAGGTTTCTATCATATAGTACTTTTAGAAACCACTACTATAGGTCCTGTCCTACGTATTCGAAATACGCTTATGTTATCAAGTGAGTGGACTACTCACTGGCTAAAGGTAAGCCATTCCCCATTTGGAATTCATAACATAATAACCTAAGCATGATGAGGTTCCCAGTATCATCAATAGGTTAAGAACAAATGTTTATATGTTAAATAACCCGTGATCCATACATTACTGTGAAAGACCACCATTTACATGGATCACTTATTTAAACATAATGGATCTGTTCCAAACGAAAATTGTTCACAAACAAAAATTAAATTCACAAACAATTTCTGAAAATAAATTCTTTTATTAAAATATTCGATTTTACGTCAGAAACCTAGTCTAAGAGGGCATACAATCCAGCAATCTTCGACTTGCACTCTAAGACTAGGTAAGTCCATAGGTGCCCACCCCTATGGCGTCTAAGTGTCTCTTGAAGACTCTCTCAGCCAAAGGCTTGGTGAATGGATCTGCTAGATTATTTTCTGAGGTAATATATTCCACCACAACTTGCCGTCTCTGGATGAAATCCCGGATCAGGTGGTACTTCCTCTCGATGTGTTTCCCCTTCTTGTGGTTCCGAGGTTTCTTAGATTACGATACTGCTCCAGTATTGTCGCAATACATCACAATCGGCCTGTCCATATGTGGTACGACTCCAAGTTCTGAAAGAAACTTTCGGAGCCAGACTGCTTCGTTGGATGCCTCCGAAGTTACCACATACTCATCTTCCATGGTTGAGTCAGCAATACAAGACTGCTTGATACTCCTCCATGAAATTGCTCATCCAGACAAGGTGAAGACATATCCACTAGTGGATTTTCTCTCATCCTTATCTGCCTGGAAGTCTGAGTCTGTGTATCATGTAGGAACCAAATCATCAGCCCTATAAACCAGTATATAATCTCTCGTTCCCTTGAGGTACTTGAGAATATGCTTTACAGCTTGCCAATGAACCTCCCCGGGGTTTGATTGATATCTGCTAACTAAGTCCACGGCAAAGCAGATATCTGGCCTAGTACACATCATGGCATACATGAGACTTCCCACAGCCGAAGCGTAGGGAATCCTAGTCATTCTGTCATTTTCTTCTTGAGACTTAGGACAGTCCTTCGAAGAAAATGACAACCCATGTCTGCAAGGGATTAGAGCTCCCTTGTATAAGTCCATGCTGTACTTGGCCAACATCTTGTCAATGTATGTTGCTTGGGATAACCCTAACATTCTTTGCTTCCTATTTCTACGAAGCCTAATCCCGAGAATGTAGCTGGCTTCTCCCAAGTCCTTCATACTGAATTGACTAGACAACCAAACCTTTGTAGATGACAATGTTCCTACATCATTTCCAATGAGTAGAATGTCATCCACATACAGGACAAGAAAAACCACATTAATGCCTTCAAGTTTCCTATACACGCATGGATCATCTTCGTTTTGGATAAAACCATAAGACTTTATGGTCTCATCAAAACGAATGTTCTATGCTCTCGATGCCTGCTTAAGTCCATAAATGGACTTCTTAAGCTTGCAAACCATATGTTCCTGGCCTTCAGCAATGAAGCCTTCCGGTTGGGACATATAGATGTCTTCGCTAAGATGGCCATTTAAGAATGCCGTATTGACATCCATTTGCCATATCTCGTAGTCATAGTGACATGCGATGGCAAAAAGGATGCAGATGGATTTAAGCATGGCTACCGGGGAAAAGGTTTCCTCATAGTCGATTCCCTCTTTCTGAGTATACCCTTTCGCTACAAGCCTAGCTTTGAAGGTTTTCACCTTCCTATCCGCTCCCCTCTTTCTCTTGTACACCCACTTGCACCCAATGGGTTTTATCCCTTCAGGTGAAGCTACAAGATCCCAAACCTGATTGAGGTACAGAGACTCAATCTCAGCTTTCATTGCTTCATGCCACAGATTTGCATCAGCATCAGCAATAGCCTCATCGTATCTAGTGGGGTCTTATTCCTGATGGTCGGAGATCAGCTCAAAGGCTTTTCCTGTCCATCTATCCGAAACCCTAGACACTCTCCCAATATGACGAGGCTCCATTTGCACAGGCACTTGAAGCTGTGCCTCTTCTTGTTCCAGAATCGGGTCAGAAGAAGTTGATTCTGTAGATAATTTCTCCTCAAGTTCCAACCTCGTAGAACCTTTAGTGGAAGTACTTTGATCATCTTCCAAGTATCTAGCATTGGTACTGACTAGCACCTTCTGCTCCTTAGGATGATAAAAGTAACCTCCTTTTGTCCCTTTTGGATAGCTAACAAAATAGCATAATTCTGATCTTGGTTCCCACTTATCTCCCTTGACCAGTACAAAAGTTGGACATCCCCAAATCCTGAGATGATTCAGACTTGGCTTACGCCCAGTCCACATCTCATATGGAGTCCTAGGTACTGACTTAGAAGACACCAAGTTCAGAATATATGCCGCTGTCTCTAGAACATATCACCAAAAAGACACTGGAAGAGTAGCATGAGACATCATGCTTCGGACTATTTCCATCAATGTCCTGTTCCTTCTCTCAGCTACTCCGTTTTGCTGGGGTGTTCCCGGCATAGAGAGCTGGGATACTATCACATGATGTACCATGTAGTCCTTGAATTCACTTAAGAGGTACTCTCCACCACGATCCGATCGTAGGGCTTTGATTAATTTACCTGTCCGACGCTCCACTTCAGCCTTAAACTCCTTGAACTTGTCAAAAGAGTCAGACTTGCGTCTCATCAGGTAAATGTAACCATACCTCGTACAATCATCCGTGAAAGTGATGAAATACTCAAAACCTCCTCTAGCTGGTATAGACAACAGACCACACACATCAGTGTGAATAAGACTCAACACCTCCTTGGCCCTATCCGCCTTTGGTGTAAATGACCTTTTGGTCATCTTTCCCATTAGGCAGGATTCACATTGAGGCCAACTTTCCAATCTCAATGAGCCCAAAGGCCCATCATGGATTAGCCTCTGAATCCTAGTTGAATTAATATGACCCAACCTTAGATGCCAAATGTATGAATCATTGATATTGGTCTTTCTCTACTTAGTTAAAGGTTCAGACTGAGTGTTATTTGATTGGTTGTTAATAGGGTTTAAAAAGAACAGATTTCCATACATGTGCCCAGTACATAAAATTTCTCCATCTCTACTAATAGAAATACCAGAATGGAAAGATACAAAATATCCTTGATTAATAAGTTTTGCAACTGAAATCAAATTCTGATGAAAACCAGGTACATATAAAATATCTTTTAAAACCACTATCTTATTATAATAAAAAATAAGATCCAGCTCTCCCACTGCAAGGGCCCAGACTTGTGCTCCATTACCCACTCGAAGCCCATGTTCGCCCTTATTGAGTCTTCTTATCTTTCTAAACCCCTGCAAGGAGTTACAGATATGATCAGTGGCTCATGAATCAACAATCCAAGTGGAAGTTGATCCTACCATTGGTATGGACTCTAGATAGAAAACATTACCTGTGGGGTTTTTCTTGATTTGAAGATCTGGACACTCTTTTTCCAGTGTCCCTTCTTCCCACATTTCAAGCACTTGCTCTTTGGTTTGTCCTTGGGCTGGTTCTTGGGCTAGGTTGCTGCATTCCCCTTCTTCCTCTTGAACTTTCTGCGTTTAGGCCCAGTTCTTGAGGAAGAAGCCTTAGCAATCATGGCCTTTGACTACGGCTTCATGACCTTCTCAGCCATTTGGAGCTCCTTCATCAATTCAATTAAACTCATGTTCAACTTGTTCATGTTATAGTTTAACTTGAACTGAATGAAGGAGCCCGGTAGAGATTCGAGAACCATGTCCACTTGGCTCTCGGGGTCAATGACAGCCCCTAAGATTTCTGCCTCCTCAAAAGCAGCAATCATCTTGAGTATATGCTCTTGAACTGATGCTCCCTCAGCCATCTTAGTGTTAACAATAGTTCGAAGAGCCTCCTGCCTCGCGGGCCGACTCTTGTCCGCGAACATAGTAGCCAATGATTGACTGATGTCATATGCAGAAGCCATGTGCTCGTGTTTTGACTGGAGCACATTAGACATGGAGCCTAACATATAGCAACGTGCCATTTCGTTAGCCTTCTCAGCCTCTCGCTCTTCGGCGGTGGAACCTTCCCCGATAACAGGGCAGGTCTCGTAAAGGATATACTTATACTCCTTAGCTGTGAGTATTATGTCCAGGTTCCTTTTCTAGTCCACATAGTTTGGACCCGTTAACTTATTCTCCCTGAGAATGACGGCCAATAGACTAAAAGAACCTCCCACCATTTCTGAAAATCGAAAAATAAAAGAAAGAATTAAGTTTGTGAAAACAAAATAAAATTTGTGCACTGAAAATAATTTGGCTCTTAGAAAAACTGACATAGCTTCTTGGGAAGATTAACAGTTTCCTAAACTAAGTGTATTAACCACCACAAATTAATTTCCCTTCTAGGTAATGATCTAGAGGATAACTCCATCGTGGGATGGCCGTTTCCTCTCATTTCCTATGGACATACCTCGCGCTATAACCTCCAACGTGGGCTGGCCGATCATAGTACGTGCCCTAGGTTATTAATTACATCCTTCCATTAGATCTAGATCCTTGTGGTATCCCTATCCTATACGGGTTCACTCCCAGAGTGACACGAGGGGACCCACGATCTCTAATGAGGATCGTGATGGAAGCCGTGGGGCCGTTGGAACACCTCTCCCACTTAGTCTTTTAAAATAAAGGGTTCTCTGGAAAAATATCCTTTTGAAATTTTCATTAAGTTTTTCTTAACTCAAAAATAAAATATCCAAGTCTATTAAAATCTCTATGTCAAGGCTTATATCCTTTGAGAGATTTCTCCATGGACAAATTTTATTTAAGTTAAAACTTAATGATTTCAAAAATTTTCCAATTAAAACTTTCTAGAGACTTTGGTCTCAAGTTTATTTGACAAAATCATTTTTCTAGTCCAAAACAAAACAAAATGGCTCTCCATTTTAATTTACAAAAATATCTAAATCCAATATATTTTCTATGTCAAGGATTAAATCCTTTGAGAAAATATTCAAGGATTAATTTTTGTAGAAATTAAAATAACCAATTAATTTTCGAAGAAAAATATTTTTCTTGTCAAAAATGTTCCCAAAGACTTTGGTCTTTGAGAAAAGGCACACATAGGTACATAAAAAAATAGCATGCTCAAAACAATAAACGTTTTCATGCTTTTCTATTTGTTTTAAACCTAAGTGTCTAAATAATAGAATTAAACACATTAATTAATTAATTAATGATCTTATTTAATCCTAAAATCCCTTACTAATATTTTTCATGCAAATATATTCCAAGAATATAAAATATTGCAAAAATATTAACTTCGCCTGGTATGGGACCCAAAACGAAAAAGGAAAAAAAAATTTAAAAAAATTGCAAAAAAAAAAAGCTGGCGGTCCACTGCACCGGCCGCACCGCACGCACCAGATCACACTCCAACTGCAACCCGTGGAGCAGCCCAGACCCGCGACCCACGCCCACTTCCTCTCTGCAAGAGACCCGCGCTTCGACCCATTACTGTGCTTGAATTGCAATTGCAATTTTGCAATTGCATCGTGCAAAACGGCTCAAAATCACTGGCAATTGGCTCGGCTTCGTAGCTCCACAAACGCGGCTCGGCTCGGCTCAGCTCCAACGGCGGCTTATGAACAGTGCTTCCTGCTTTGTTTTTCTTTCTCGTTCGCGCGAAATTGCAGAGACTTCTCTGGTTCGATTTTTCAGTCTTCTTTGGCTTTTATGGACATTTTTACTTATAAAAACCCATCCAAAACAAAACCACAACCGCCTATACCCATTAAAATTGGGTTTACACGATTAAAACATCAAAGCCAAAAATTTACAGAGATGCCTATGCTTCCACTGTGAAGCTTACAAATCCACCTATCCTAAACCAAAACAGCGAAGGATCACATGTATAATCATCTTCTCCATTTTTATTAACTACCATGCTCCCTATATTGATCATAGAACCATAGGCTCTAATACCACATTGAGGGGATGAAAAACAAGGGAGCCATGCATCCACAGGAAAAAATCAGAGAAAAAAAACCGCAAACCTTAGAGGCCACACGGAAGCGTGAAGATCATACCTTTGCGCTCCTTAAGCCTTTTAGGTTGAGTAGGAGTGGATTGAACGACTGGAATCACTTCGCTTTGCCCACTTGAAGAACCTTCTGGTTGAACACCCACTAGCCTCCTACTTCGCCTTGTTTGCATGAACGCCAAGCCTTTCAGCTCTCGGAATATTCCTCTGCCCATCCTCTAGTCGGTGAACACAATGGTGAAGAGGGATAGTCTCAAATCTCCTTGGTTCTCTTGCTATTGATTAGCAAAGAAACAAGAAGAACTTAAGAGAATAGAAGGAGACATCTGAGAGAGAGAAGAAGCTGCGTGAGTTTCTTAGCCTTAGGAGATTAGGGTTTTCTTTTTCCCAGAGACTTGTTTATTGGTTAGCCAAAACTAGGTCTCTCATAATCTGATAAACATATCCACGGGATATCATATTTCAAACACCCGGATGTTATCCTGAGAATCAGTTTGGCCTAACCCTAAACTCTTCTTAACCGTATATAGGAAAAACCCTAAGGTCCAAGCTATTGGCCAAAATAATATTTATTATTTCTCTTGGACCCAAAAAGCCCAAAATAATAAACATTAATTATTTATTTCCTGGACTTATATAAATAACCCAATAAATAATTAATGAGCCCAAATGAACCATAATAATTAATCTTTAATTATTTATTTCTTGGGCCTACATAAATAACCCAATAAATAATTAAACATTAATTATTTCCCCTAGTTTAAGCCCAGGTTAATTTCTTAATTATTCATATTGGACCTAGGCCCTGAATAATTAATTAACCAAATAAACTAGATAATTAATTTCTCTCAACTCCTATTTTATTTATTTATTTTTTTATTCCAGTCTAATAATAAATTAGACTTCCTGAATAAAATCAACTAAAATAAAACAGAATCCTCTTGAACTGAGACCAATTCCTCAACCCAAAATTAGTTAGGACTTACGGGCTATTCCGATGAACAAAAAGGCACATCGCCTTGGCTGCTAAAATGACCAAAATACCCCTGCTATATAAATAGCCGTATTTTGTATTTTAAATATTTCCTAATATCACCATAAGGAAATATTGACCCCAAGGACAATGCTGCATTAGCAAAGTCTCCGACCTACAGGTGAAATGACTAAAATATCCCTCTACATATCGTCGTATATTTAGAGAGGAAAAAGTGTACTAACACCCCTCTAAATGACATCTACCATCCTTAGGCTTCTAGTCCAATGATCCACGACTTCCTGGAATGTTTCTGCTTTCCAAGGGAGCTACCCTAAAGCAAATATCCAAGTCATGTTTCCCAGGGCCTTGGACATTTTAGACCATTCGGACAACCGCAAGGGGCGATACAGTGCAGAAACTATCGTGTACAAGTCTGTCTTAATTAACTAGTCACACATACCCAACATGCAAGTATATTGGCCCTATGGTAGAACCTCAACTGTAGCAAATCAAAGTATATGCTTCCAACTTCGCCAGACCACCAACTTATACTCAAGTCGTAGAGTACTAGTCCACGCTGTAGCGGTAGATGTCTAGATTTTTATCATATAGTACTTTTAGAAACCACTACTACAGGTCCTGTCCTACGTATTCAAAATACGCTTATGTTATGAAGTAAGTGGACTACTCACTGGCTAAAGGTAAGCCATTCCCCATTTGGAATTCATAACATAATAACCTAAATAGAATGACGTTCCCAGTCTCATCAATAGGTTAAGAACAATTGTTTATGTGTTAAATAAACCGTGATCCATACCTTACTGTGAAAGACCACCATTCACATGGATCACTTATTTAAACACAATGGGTCTGTTCTAAACGAAAATTTGCACAAAAAAAAGTAAATTCACAAACAATTTTTGAAAATAAATTCTTTTATTAAAATATTCGATTTTACATCAGAAACCTAGTCTAAGTGGACATACAATCCAACATGGACTAACTTGTCAATTTGTTGTGATTGGACATGTTTGACCTTTATTCTGTAAAAGTCTTCAGATAAGAATTGTTGGCAACTCCTTCATCGTTGATTTCAAGATTAGAATGTTAAAATGAGAAAATTAAAGTATGAGGAGTTATATATCAAGGAAGCTTTTTATGAAGAATGATAGACTAGGAAGTATTATTAAAGTATATTTATTAATTCCTATATTTTCTTATTTTTTGATTCATTTGACTTTACCTTGAGGCTTCAAAGGAGATGTTTTCAAAGTTTTTGAAATTCACAGAATTTTGGATGGAACAGTTTGATTCCAAAAGGTTCATCCAAAATCCAGTAAATTGGGTTAAAAAATTTCTATCAGGAATATGCCATTTTGGACTTATCTTTTGGATGCATCTTTGTCCAAAACTCGGATGAGTTTAAACAGAAAATTTATAGCCGTTTTTTTATGACCGTTGGCACTCCACTTTTTAGCTCTATAAATAGCCCTTAAAGCAAGATTAGACATAACATTCTTGAAACATCTATCTTAGTAATATTATTGCTCAATATTTTTTAAAAATCTCCTTTTATCTAGCTTCAAAGTGAGTTCATTGTGTTTCAAAGATAGAAGTATTTGTGCCTTGTATTTGAGAGAACATCTGCTCAAATAAGTGAGCTTATCTTTATTCTATTGATATTCTAATCTCTGTTGTATTACAAGGTTGTGGTGTAAAACCCATAGGGGTGAGCCTTGTGTTGATTTATGTTTAAGGTTGTGTGGTGAAACCCATAGGAGTGAGCCTTGTTGATTTATGTTCAAGGTTGTGTGGTAAAACCCATTGGGGTGATCCTTCTTTTGTAGTTGTATCAAGGTTGTGGTGTAAAACCTAGTGAGGCGATACTTGATGTGTTTGCGTAATTGAGAGGTTGTGAAAAACCTAGTGTGGTGATCTTTTCTTGTATGTGAAACAGTTTTATTAAGTGAGGTTAATGAAATAGGGTTGAAAATTCTTAAGTGTAAGGCTTAAGGTAGTGGACGTAGATCATTGTTGATCGAACAACTATACATCTCTTGTCTCATTTTATTCAGTTGTTCATGTATTGTTTTTGATGTTCTTTCACTGTCTAAAACTAAATATACATCTACAAGTGCTTGGATAGCTTTCTATGCATCTATAAAGTCAGTCCAAGCATCTTGGTGATCATCCTTGTTCAGTGTTTTAGACAAATCGAAAAAATTATTTTTGCTTGCCAAAAACCTTATTCACTCCCCTGTAAGGTTTTTCATTTGGTATCAGAGCGAGGTCTACATACTCTTGGTTTAACAACCTTGTAGAAAAGACCTTAATGGCAAGCTCATCCTCTCTTCCATATGTTGAAGGGTCTTCAACAAATCGTCCTCCTTTGTTTAATGGAAGCAACTATACTTTTTGGAAAATTAGAATGAAAATTTATGTGTGTTCTATTAACTTCGAGTTATGGAGTTTAATAGAGAATGGTCCTTTTATTCCATCAAAGATGATTGATAGCATAAAAATACCCAAACAGATTGATGAGTATAGTGTGAAAGGCAATGCGAAAATGACTCTAATTTTCAAGCTATGAACATTTTGTGTTGTGCACTAGATGTGACTGAATACAACCGTGTTAGTGGTTGTGATTCAGCCCATGATATGTGCACTGTTGGAAGTCACCCATAAGAGGACTTGCCAAGTCAAAGAATCAAAACTAGGGCTTCTTATTCATGATTATGAATTATTTACTATGAGACCAAATGAAAGCATCACTGGCATGTTCACAAGATTTACTAATATTTCAAATAGTCTGAAAGCTTACGAAAAGGTTTATTCCCTTGGGGAACAAAACCAGAAAATTCTTGCTGCTTTACCAAAAAGCTGGCTGCCTAAAACTCTTGCTGTAGAAGAATCCAAGGATTTAAAATCCCTACCTACTGAAGAGTTGATCGGATCTCTTTTAACTCATAAGATGAAGCTTAAAAGATTTCATGAATCTGATGATCGTGATAGAGGCAGAAAAGGGATTGCGGTAAAGGCTGAAAATAAAGATGGAGAAACAAGCCTTTCGGAAAGCAATGAAGGCATTGAAATGGACAATGATGACTTGGCAGTGATAGCAAAGAAATTCAGAAGGATGTTCAACAAAGGAAACTACAAACGAGGAAGGAAGCTTGTAAGAAAGAAAGAACAAACCTCTGGCTTCAAACCTCAATGCTTTGAATGTAAAAGCATGGATCACTTCATTGCAGACTGTCCGATTGCAAAAGGCAAGGAAGGAAAAATGTCTAAGAAAAAGAAAGACCTGAAGGTCAAGAAAGGTAAAGGATTGATGGGAACTTGGGACTTAAATGAAGCTGAGTCTAAAGATGAGGAATCTGAGGAAGAAACTGCCAACATTTGCTTCATGGCCTTGGAAAATGAGGCAGACTGCATGTCTAATTCGCATATATCTATGACAGAAAAACATGTTGATCCTAATGAGTTGTTATGTGATATGTTTCATGAATTAAAAAAACTGTAAAAAAAAATGATTTAAAGTTGAAGGTTAAATGTCTGATGAAAGAAAATGAAGCATTGTTAAATGACTACAAAATGTCTTTTGAATCACATACATGTGCTATAATTGAAAAAGATGTGATCATGACTGCATTACATAATGCATCTCTGGAAAATAAAAATCTGTGTGATAAAATTCAAATTCTTGAGAGTAGGGATGGAACATTTGATGATATGAAGATTACAGTAAATGATCTTACCAGTTGTATTGAAATATTCACAAATGGTAAAAATAATCTAGAAAAGTTACTTGGAACTCATCATCAAATTGGTAATCGAAGTGGCTTAGGACATAGATACGGGGATAAAGATAAAATTTGCAAGCCCAGATTTATCTTAACGAGTAATCAAAGTAGCTTAGGATATGAACATAAGAATAACTACAAAAAGAACATGTCTCAATATGTTAAACCTACTTCTTCTCATAGCACATGCAAGGCATGCACGTATTGTGAAAAACTTGGACATATTGTTTCGAGATGTTTTATGAAGAGAAAAGTTGAAACTGGTAAAGTTACTTTCTAGAAAATCAAAGAAAATATTACTAACATTCATGGACCAAAGAAAGTGTGGATACCAAAAATTATCTCTTCTTCTCATATATAGGCATGGTCTTTAAGCTTCACAAAGTGGTTCTTGGACAGTGGTTGTTGAAGACACATGATTGGAAATGCATCCTTGTTAGAAGATATTCAGACCACAAATAAAGGATTTGTTACGTTTGGAGACAAGAAGAAAGAGAAGATTCTAGGCATTGGTAATATTGATAAAGGTTCCTTAATAATTATAAAGCAAGTTTTACTTATTGATGATCTGAAATATAACCTGCTCAGCATTAGCCAACTTTGTGACAATGGTTGCAAAGTCATTTTTGAAAAAGATTCTTGCTCTATACTTGACAGTGGAAATCTCGAAATCATCTTTACTACCAAACGCATGGGAAATGTATATGTGTTTTATCTTAATGACCTTGTAGCTAATGGAATTAGATGCCTATCCACTCATGACAATGATGGTTATCTTTGGCATAGAAGATTAGGTCATGTATCATTTGATTTGTTAACCAAACTATCCTCAAAAGAACTTGTTAGGGGGCTTCCAAAAATGAAATTTGATAAACATAAAATATGTGGTGCATGTCAATTTGGAAAGCAAATCAAAACCTCTTTTAAACCAAAGAAAATGATCTCTACCTCAAAACCACTCGAATTAGTTCATATGGATTTGTTTGGACCCATGAAGACTGCTAGTCTTGGAGGTAAAAAAATATGCATATGTAATTGTTAATGATTTCTCTAGATTTACCTAGACCTTATTTATGGGACAAAAGGATAAAGCTTTTTTGAATTTTCAAAACTGATAAAGCGCGTCCAAAACTCAATTGGATGCAAACTAGTTTCTATTAGAAGTGATAATGACAAAGAATTTTGTAATTGTGAATTTACTTACTTCTGTGATGAAAATGGAGTCTTTCATAATTTTTCAGCAGCTAAAACCCCTCAACAAAATGGTGTTATTGAAAGGAAAATTCGGACTTTGCAAGAAATGGCTAGATCAATGCTTTGTGAAAATGCTCTTCCAAAATACTTTTGGGCGGAAGCAATTAACACAGCATGCTATACAATAAATCGAGTTATGTTAAGACCATTTTTGAGAAAAACTCCGTTTGAACTTATGTTTGATAAAACTCCATCTATCTATTATTTTAAAATATTTGGATGTAAATATTTTATCCTAAATACAAGAGATAATCTTGAAAAATTTGATAGCAAGTCCGATGAGGCCATATTCGTCCAACAAAAAGGCTTATAGAGTATATAATAAAAGAACACTTTGTGTAGAAGAATCTATGCATGTTGTATTTGATGAATCTAACATTTATACTTCAAAAAGAGATGACGATGATGTAGGGAATTCAAATGAAGTTAGGTTAGATCATGTTAAAGCTCCACCATTAGATACTTATACAAAAGAAGAAGAGATTGAATTGCAGATTGAACAAGAGAAAGAACAAACTGAAGATTCTACAAATCATCAATTGCCGAAGGATTGGAAATACAAATCAGGTCATCCAAAGGAACAAATTATTGGAGATCCAAATCATGGAGTTAAAACTAGATGGTATTTCTTTGATAACTTTGCTCTTCTTTCAAATATTGAACCAAGGTGCATTGATATTGCTTTACATGATGAATTTTGGATTATTGCCATGCAAGAAGAGCTTAATCAATTTGAAAGAAATCAAGTTTGGAAACTCATTCCTAGACCACATGATCGACTTGTTATTAGTACAAAATGGATTTTTAGAAATAAGCCTAATGAAAATGAGACCGTTTTCAGAAATAAAGCTAGGTTGGTTGCCTAAGGATTTAATCAAGACGAATGCATTGACTATGATGAAACATTTGCACCTGTTGCTAGACTGGAATCCATACGTATGTTACTTGCTTTTGCATCCTTCAAAAATTTCATGCTTTATCAAATGAATGTCAAAAGTGCATTTCTAAATGGCTTTATTGAGGAGGAAGTGTATGTCGAACAACCTCCAGGTTTTATGCATGAGCACTTTCCAAATCACGTTTTCAAACTTTCTAAAGCTCTTTATGGATTAAAGTAAACTCAAAGGGCTTGGTATGAAAGACTTAGTGGATTCTTGATCTCAAAAGGATTCTCTAGAGGCTTGATTGATAATACCTTGTTCATCAAATCTGATAACCCTAATAATTTACTGATTGTTCAGATTTTTGTTTATGATATTATTTTTTGTACTGCTAATGAATCTTTGTGCAAGATGTTTGCTAAGACTATGCAGCAATAATTTGAAATGAGAATGATGGGAGAACTAAACTTCTCCCTCGGTCTGCAAATTAAGCAAACAAAGGACGGTATCTTTATTAATCAAGCTAAGTATGCCAAGGAGTTGCTCAAAAGATTTGGAATGAATGAAGCAAAAGAAAGCATCACACCTATGCGTACATCCATTTAACTCGATCATGATGAAAAAGGTAAGAAAGTAGATAAGCACAAGTATAGAGGTATGATTGGAAGTCTACTCTATCTTACTGCCAACCGACTTGATATAATGTTTTCAGTATGTCTTTGTGCTTGATTTCAATCTTGTCCAAAGGAATCTCATTTATGTGCAGTTAAATGCAGACTTCGATATTTGATTGGCACATATGATTATGGATTATGGTATCCACATACTAATACTTTTGATCTTATAGGATATACTGATGCAGATTATGTTGGGTGTAAAGTTAAAAGAAAAAGTACTAGTGGCCATTGTCAATTTCTTGGACACTCTCTTGTGTTATGGCACAGTAAAAAATATGCTTGTGTATCCATATCCACCACTAAGGTTGAATATATTGCAGCCGGGAGTTGTTATGCTCAAATTTTATGGATGAAGAATACATTGCTAGATTTCAATCTTAATTTTAATTGTGTACCTATATTGTGTGATAATACAAGTGCTATCAATCTAACAAAAAATCCAGTGAAGCATTCGAGGACAAAACACATTGAAGTTAAACACCACTTCATCCGAGACCATGTACTCAAAGGAGATGTATGTGTTGAATATATCTTAACGGATGAACAACTTGCAGATATCTTCACTAAACCTCTAGCTGAAGATAGATTCAACAATTTGAGAAGAGGTTTGGGAATTACAAGAATTTGATAACTAACCATATTGTATAAGTCTTCTTTGTGCAGGATTTGTGAAGAAAAAGGTTTTGGAAATAAGTTCTACATCCAAAATACCTCGTCATCTATTTTGGACACAGTGTCTAAATCCAATTCCTATGTCCAAAATGCTTTTTGGGAAAACATTCTTTTGGATAAAAGTTTCTAATTGGGACTAGTTCCAAAACCCATCCTTAATATTTTCTTATTCCAAATTTCGAATTTCAAAAAATTGGTTTGTGAGTTTTTCAAAACTCCAAAAAAAAACATATGTTTTCAAGGAACTTTATTCTCACATTATCCTAGACATTCAAAGCAATCTAGTTTTCTCTCATTCGAAAACTTTGAAACCGTTCTTCTTCCAAAAATTCTCTATACTCTTCTTCTTCAATGACCAAAAAGCCCAGAAAAAGCCTCAATATTTCAATGGCAAAAACTAAATCTACCTTTCCAAAACCAAAGAAGGGGAAAAATCATCTCCTATGAAAAAGAAAATGACTTCGGGTTCAACTAAGGCGAAAGCGAAGGAAGCTTCTCCTCAGCCACACTTTTCTGCTTCCCACTACGATACGTCAGAATCTTTTTCAGAGCAAGTGAGTTCTGCAAATCAGGTACCCCGATTTCTTGATTCAAAGTGTGAAACTAAATACAATGATTGGGTTTCAAGAAATAGAACTGTAATCTCTGGCTATCGAGTTAACCATTCTGCTTTTCTAAATTTGTCTAATATTGTGGATATGTTTGATCATATTGGATAGGGAAGTTTGTTGTCAGTTGATGAGAAAATATATACTACTTTGGTCTAGAAATTTTACGCTAACTTGAGAAAAAGAAAGCTGGAAGAAACTGAGGGAGGTTTTATGGTTAGATAGTATGTGTCAAGAGTAAAGGGCGGAGAAATCGAATTTGATCGTAAGCTGTTTAACAGAATTTGTGATGTTAGAGATGCTGGTTTTTAGTACTTTGAGCTGAACAAATTTCCTGAGGGAAAAGAAATTTTTTATCTGAAAAATTTTGAAAAATTGTTCACTGGAGGGAAATGTTTTGAGAATTCTCGATATAGGAGTTCTAAATGGCTGAATGGGATGGGTAGAATCTTGCATCACATGGTGTCAACCATGATTGTCCTGAGTTCTGGCCATAAGACATTTATAAGCATCTGGAAATGGTGATAATGCTGGCTTTGGCTGAGAAAAGGCCAATAAATTTTGGGTTTCTGGCAACTAAGCTTATGTTGCAGTCTCGAAACACTTCAAGCAAAGATCTTCCATCTGGAAATCTGTTGACAAAAGTCTTTAAATTTTTTTAAATTGATTTAAGCTCTATTCCCTATGATCCCAGCAAAACAAACGTTTACAGCTTTGACTTATTTGAAAAAATGGGATACGTAAGGAAGGAAAATTCATGGAAATTGTTAAGAGAATCTATAGGAAAGAGAGGGAAAACTTGGTAAAGATTAAAGAAGATGGGAAGTCGGGAACAAAGAGAAAAATTAATGAAGTTTTTCAGGCAGAATCATCCGCTAAAGGAACTGTTCCAAACTCTGGCTTGTCTGAAAATATTCTGAGTGCAATTAGCTCATTCGCTAAGAAATAGGAATCTCTTAATTCGGAAATTAAGTGTCTTGGAAATAGACTTTATGTTATTGAGAAATCTGTTAAGTCTTCTGAACATGAAAAAGCTGAGGACAAGTCTAAATTGCCGGTGGAC
Source organism: Voacanga thouarsii (assembly GCA_026120185.1). NCBI lineage: Eukaryota > Viridiplantae > Streptophyta > Magnoliopsida > Gentianales > Apocynaceae > Voacanga > Voacanga thouarsii. The sequence goes on from JANUWF010003396.1 coordinate 1,326,700, forward strand.
AAAAAGGATTCCTCTCCTAAACCTTCTCCTAAACCATCTCCTCCACCTTCTCCCTTAAAGAAGATAGAGAATCCTCCTCCTTCTCCTAAGCCCAAATCCTTTGGAAAAATATAGAAACGCATTGTTGTGAAAAGAAAATCCAACAGAATAGCTGATCAGTTTTCTAAGAAGGGTGCTGGATCAAAGGGTGAAACCATCAATATTTCCCAAACAACATTATTGGGCAGCAACATTGGTTGATGAACAATTTTCATTCTGCGCAAGTTGAACAATTTACTTTTTCTGTCATTTACATTATGTCTTTGGATAATTTCTGCTAGATACTTGTTTAAGCTTTGTTCTCTATTATGCTTATTATCTATCTAGATGACTGTTGATTGCATATTATTCATATGGTTTTCTTCTACTTTCCTTCTACTATGCTTCTTTTTGATTGATGACAAAGGGGGAGAAAGAAAATGTTGGTCTGTGAATATTATGGTCTGCATGACTGTTGTATGCTGGTTTGTGAATATTAAGGTCTACATGATTATTGTATGCTGTTGGTATGATGTTGTTTGCATTCACTGGGAAGAAAGAAATATGTTGGTCTAAAAATGTTATAGTCAACATATATGCTGTTGTATGAAATTGTCGGCACGCATTAACTGATAAGGAGAAAATGTTAGGTCTCTGCATGTTAGGTCTGAATATGACTAATGATCTACATGTTGATATGAAAAAAGTTATGGGTTTTGCATAATAATCTGATATGGATTCTACATGACTGATGTTATATGTATGAACTGAATTTTGGTAATGACTTCTGTTTTGAAATTGTACTGATGATGGATCTGCGAAAGAACTGCTATGATAATTGGAGCTAATTTGAAAACTAAAACTATTAGTGGAGAGATGAACAGTTGCAGAATTTCAAGTAATTGCATAAACTGTAACGAATTGCATGAACTATTTTTGGTATGAACAGTTATGCATTGAAATCAAATTTGAGCTGTTATAAAAAATCACTTATATATTTTGATTCACTGTTCACAAAAATTTCTAAAAACCCCTATGTTTGTTACGTTCAATTTTATTCAAAAACACAGATTTCTAGATGATTGAAACTAAATTATGTGGTATGATATTCGTGCATTGAGTCAGGGGGAGTTTTGGACTCAGAAATTTTGAATCCAAAACAAAATGTTCTTATAAGTGGTTTTACTGAATTGAAAAATATTTTGGACATCTAAAATCCCTATCCAAATGTAATTTTGAAAACATTCGTTCTTCCAAAACCATTTTGGATACACTTTTTTGATGAATAAATCGTTACTTCTACTAATCCCTCTTATGTTTGAAATAGTCATATAAGCATATATTTAGAGGGAGTATTTTAGTATTTTATCTCTATCAAATCATTCTGAATATTTATATAGAGATATGATAAGCTTTAGGATCATTGAGATATGTTTAAAATTTTTTTATCATAAGATCTCTATGAGACCTGTACAGTAAGATTACAATTATTTGCACCTTTTTGTTCAACATGTTCTCTCTTTACATATCAAAAATGTCATGTTTGTCATCACTCAAAAAGAGGGAGATTGTTAGCCCTGACGACTTTCTTCTAAATTTTGATTTATGACAAACGTTGATATGGACTAACTTGTCAATTTATTATGATAGGACATGTTTGACCTTTATTGTTCAAAAGTCTTCAGATAAGAATTGTTCACAACTTCTTCATCGCTGATTTCAAGATTAGAAGATCAAAATGAGAAAATTAAAGTATGAGGAGTTATATATCAAGGAAGCTCTTTATAAAGAATGATAGATTAGGAAGTATTATTAAAGTATATTTATTAATTCCTATGTCTTCTTCTCTTTTGATTCATTTGACTTTACCTTAAAGCTTCAAAAGAGATGTTTTCAAAGTTTTTGAAATTCACAGAATTTTGGATGGAACAGTTTGACTCCAAAAGGTTCATCCAAAATCCTGTAAACTTAGTTGAAAATTTTCTATCAGGAATGTGCCATTTCGGACTTATCTTTTGGATGCATCTTCGTCCAAAACTCAGATGAGTTTAAATAGAAAATTTATAGCCGTTTTTTTATGACCGTTGGCACTCCACGTTTTGGCTCTATAAATAGCCCTTAAAGCAAGATTAGACATAAGATTTTTGAAACATCTATCTTAGAAACATTATTGCTTAATATTTTTCAAAAATCTCCTTTTATCTAGCTTCAAAGTGAGTTCATTGTGTATCGAAGATAAAAGTATTTATGCCCTATATCCGAGAGAACATCTGCTCAAGTAAGTGAGCTTATCTCTATTCTATAGATATTCTAATCTTTGTTATATTGCAAGGTTGTGGTGTAAAACCCATAGGGGTGAGCCTTGTGTTGATTTATGTTCAAGGTTGTGTGCTAAAACCCATAGGAGTGAGCCATGTTGATTTATGTTCAAGGTTGTGTGGTAAAATCTATTGGGGTGATCCTTTATTTTTTGTTGGGAATATGCCCTCTTAGACTAGTTTTCTGATGAAAATATTGAATGTGTTAATAAAAGAATTTATTTGTCGGAAATCGTTTGTGAAATAAATTTCTTTATTTATGTACAGTTTCATTTGGAACAGACCTATTGTGTTTGAATAAGTGATCCATGTGAATGGAGGTCTTTCATAATAAGGTATGGATCATGGGTTATTTAAACACATAAACAGTTGTTCTTAACCGATTGATGAGAATGGGAATCTCATCATGTTTAGGTTATTATGTTATGAATTCCAAAAAGGCAATGGCTTACCTTTAACCAGTGAGTAGGCCACTCACTTCATAACATAAGCGTATTTCGAATACGTAGAACAGGACCTGTAGTAGTGGTTTCTAAAAAGTACTATATGGTAGAGACCTAGACTGTTACCGCTACAGCGTGGACTAGTACTGTATGACTTGAGTATGAGTTGGTGGTTTGGCGAAGCTGGAAGCATATGCTTTGATATACTATAGTTGAGGTTCTATCGGAGGGCTAATATACATGTATGTTGGGTATGTGCAACTAGTTAGTTAAGACAGACTTGTATAAGATAGTTTCTACACTATATCGTCCCTTGTGGTTGTCCGGATGGTCTAAATATCCAGGGCCTTGGGAAATGTAACTTGAATGTTTGCATTAGGGTCGTTCTCTTGGAAAGAGAAAACACTCCAGGAAGTCGTGGATCATTGGAGTAGAGGCCTAAGGAAGGTAGATGTCTTTAGAGAGGTGTTAGTACACTTCTTCCTCTCTAAATGTACGGCGATGTGTAGAGGGGTATTTTAGTCATTTTCACTTGTAGGTCGAAGACTTTGCTAATGCAACATTGTCCTTTGGGTCAACATTTCCTTATGGTGATATTAGGAAATATTTAAAATGCAAAATACATCTATTTATATAGTAGGGATATTTTGGTTATTTTAGTAGCCAAGGCGATATGTCTTTTTGGTCCTCGGAATAGCCCGTAAGTTCTAATTAATTTTTTGGGTTGAGAAAATGATCTCAATTGAGAGTGTTTTATTTTATTCAGGAAGTTTAATTTATTATTGGACTGGAATAAAATAAATGGAGAGAAATTTATTTTCTGGTTTAATTGGTTAATTAATTATTCAGGACATGGGTCTAGTTTAAATAATTAGAAAAATTAACCGGGACTTAAACTAGAAGAAAATAATTATTACTTAATTATTTATTGGGTTATTTATTTAAATAAATCCCAAGAAATAAATAATTAAAGTTTAATTACTTTTTGGTTCATTTAGGTTCATTAATTATTTATTGGGTTATTTATTTAATCCTAAGAAATATAATTAATGTTTATTATTTTAGATTTTTTTGGTCCAAGAAAAATAATAAATATTGTTTTGGCCTAATAGCATGGACTATAGGATTTTTCCGAACACAATTTAGAAGAGTTTGGGGTGAAGCCGAAATTTATTTTATAAATAATATTAAATCCCGGGAATATTATCTTTATCAAAATAATTATTTTTGGTTTCATGACTCTTGGCTTTCTATGTGGAAAAATAAAATAAAAGAAAAGGGAAAAATAATTAAAAAATATTTCCTGAGTCTTTTGGCTTTTGGCTTCCTTCTCTGGCTTTTGTTTTTACATATGAAGCCAAGCTAGAAGAGTTAATCGTGAAAAATGTCTCTTGGCTTTCTCTCTCTCTCGTGCCTGTTTGTTTTCCTAGCTTTTAGTTTTCTTTACTATTTTTGGCTATAATTGAAGAAACCATGCTTGGGAAATGGATGGTTGGTGAAGGAAAAGAAAACTGAGATAATTCATTTCTTCTCACCCGAATGTGTGCTTACCGACCGGAAAATTAGGCTGGGTCATATTCTGTGAACCATAAAGCTTTGCATTCATTTTCATCGGAGGAAGAATTCAAGGAAGATGCACTGGAAGTTCATCGCACGTATGATGAAGAAAGCTGTTTTTTGAGCTTCAAGCAATTCTTCAACGTTCTTCAAAGTTTTAAAGCTCCAACAAGTATGTTTTTATCCCACCATGCTGTGCCAATACTTTGTTTAATGTTCATGATTCTCCATTTTCATCCACTAAAGCCTGCTCTGTAAATTTTCAAATTCCTTCAAGTGGTATCAGAGCATGAATTTGATTGACTTAGGGAGCATGTTAGTTAATAAAAATGGAGAAAAACATTGTTTGGAGTTTAAATATGTGATCCTTCGCTTGAAATGGTATGGGACATGGTCTCTGTAATTTTTCGCAGTGTGTTCTGTGAAATTTGATTTTAGAGTTTGGATCGTGTAAACCTAATTTGAATGGGTATAGGTGGTTGTTGTTTTGGTTTGGATGAGTTTTTGTAATGAAATATGTCCAAATAAGCCACTGCAAATGAAAAACAAAGAAATTCGCGTGGACAGAATGTAGAAAAACTCTCTGGAGAAGAAGGCATTGTCCATAAGCCGTTGAAGCCGAGCCGAGCCTCGAGCTGAGCCGCCACTGTTTCTGGGTCACAAGCCGTGTTGATTGAGCCACTAAGCCGAGCCAATTATTGTAGAAATTGGAGCCGTGCAAACGAAATTGAATTGCAATTGGCACCGGGTCGCGCGCGGTCACCAGGCCAACACGCAAGCCATGCAGTGAGAGAGGCGGAAGGTTGCGGGCACGGGTCATCGAGTGGGCGGCTCCTTCGTGGGTTGTGGCTGCTGGAGATCGTGTGCGGCCAGTGTACCAGGCGCCTGGTGGACCGCAGTGCATGCGGGCATAGATCCGGTGCATCCGGTGTAGGGACCGCCAGTTAAAAAAAATTAAAAATTTTAATTTGGGTCCCATACCAAGTGAAGTTAATATTTTTGCAATAGTTTATATTCTTAGAATATATTTGCATGAAAAATAGTAGTAAAGGATTTTAGGATTAAACAAGATCATTAATTAATTAATTAATTAATGTGTTTAATTCTATTATTTGAGCACATAGGTTTAAAAATAGAAAAGTATGAAAACGTTTACTATTTTCTGGCATGCTATTTATTTTGTGTACCTATGTGTGCGGTTTCTCAAAGACCAAAGTCTTTGGGAATATTTATGCAAGGAAAAAAATTTTCTTTAAAAAAATTAAATGGTTATTTTAACTTGAACAAAAATTAATCCTTGGATATTTTCTTAACGGATTTAATCCTTGACATAGAAAATATGTCGGATTTAGATATTTTTGTAAGTTAAAATAGAAAGCTATTTTATTTTATTTTGCATAAGAAAATTGTTTTGTTAAGTAAAATTGAGACCAAAGTCTCGGAAAAGTTTTTATTGGAAAATTTTGAAATCGTTAAGTTTTAACTTAAATAAAATTAGTCCATGGATAAATTCTCTCAAAGGATATAATCCTTGGCATTGAGATTTTAATGAACTTGGATATTTTATTTTTAAGTTAAAGGAGAACTTAATGGAAGTTTCAAAAGGATATTTTTCCAGAAAACTTTATTTTAAAAGATTAAGTGGGAGAGGGGTTCCAACGGCCCTACGGCTTCCATCACGGTCCTCATTAGAGATCGTGGGTCCCCTCGTGTCACCCTGGGAGTGAACCCGTATAGGATGGGGATACTACAAGGATCTAAATCTAATGGAAGGATGTAATTGATAACCCGGGACATGTATTATAATCGGCCAGCCCACGTTAGAGGTTATAGTGCGAGGAATGTCCATAGGAAATAAGAGGAAACGGCCATCCCACGATGGAGTTATTCTCTAGATCATTACCTAGAAGGGAAATTAATTTGTGATGGTTATTACACTTAGCTTAGGGAACTGTTAATCTTCCAAAGAAGCTATGTCAGTTTTCCTAAGAGCCAAAATAATTTTTGTACACAAATTTATTTTCACAAACTATATCCTTTCTTTATTTATTCATTTTTTTTTAAAATGGTGGGAGGTTCTTTTAGTCTTTTAGCCATTATTCTCCATGAGAATAAGTTAACGAGACCAAATTATATGGACTGGAAGAGGAACCTGGACATAATACTCACAGCCGTGGAGTATAAGTATGTCCTTTTTTCGAGACCTACCCTGTAATCGGGATGGTTCCACCGACAATAGAGCGAGAGGCTGTGAAGGCATGGAAGAAGGCTAATGAAATGGCACGTTGCTACATACTAGTCTTCATGTCTAATATGCTCCAGTTTAAATACGAGCATATAGCTTCTGCGTATGACATTAGTCATTCATTGGCCACTATGTTTGCGGATAAGAGCTGGCCCGCAAGGCAAGAGGTTCTTTGAACTATAATAAACTCTAAGATGGTTGAGGAAGCATCAGTCAGGGAGTATATGCTCGAGATGATTGTTGTTTTCGAGGAGGCGGAAATCTTAGGGGCTATCAGTAACCCCGAGAACTAAGTGGACATGGTTCTCAAATCTCTACGGATTCCTTTACTCAGTTTGAACTAAATTACAAAATGAGTTTGACTTAATGAAGGAACTTCAGATGGTAGAGAAGGTCATGAAGCCATATTCAATGGCCATGATTGCTAAGGTTTCTTCATCAAGAACTGGATCTAAGCCCAGAAAGTTCAAAAGGAAGAAGGGAAACGCAGTAGCCCAGCCTAAGACCCAGCCCAAGACCCAGCCCAAAGACAAAGTAAAGGGCAAGTACTTCATATATGGGAAGAAGGCACACTGAAAAAAGGAGTGTCCAGATCTTCAATCCAAGAAAAACCCCACATGTAATATTCTCTATCTAGAGTCTACATCAATGGTTGGATCAACTTCCACTTGGATTGTTGATTCAGGAGCCACTGATCATATCTGTAACTCCTTTCAAGGGTTTAGAAAGATAAGAAGACTCAAGAAGGGTGAACATGGATTACGTGTGGAAATGGAGCACAAGTCTGGGTCCTTGCAGTGGGAGAGCTGGATCTTGTTTTGATTGTAATAATAAAGTGGTTTTAATAGATATTTTATATATACCTGGTTTTTGTCAAAATTTGATTTTAGTTGCAAAACTTATAAATCAAGGATATTCTGAATATTTTCATTTTGGTATTTCTATCAGTAGAAATGGAGAAATGTTATGTACTGGGCACATGTATGAAAATCTATTCTATTTAAACCCTATTAACAATCAATCAAATAATGGTTAATTTGAATATTTAACTAAGAAGAGAAAGACCAATATCAATGACTCATATATTTGGCATCTGTGGTTGGGTCACATCAACTCAACCAGGATTCAGAGGCTAATCTATGGTGGGCTTTTGGGCACATTGAGATTGAAAAATTGGCCTTAGTGTGAATCTAGCCTAATAGGAAAGATGACCAAAAGGTCTTTTATCCCTAAGGAGGATAGAGAAAAGGAGTTACTGAGTCTTGTTCACACTGATGTGTGTAGTCCCTTGTCTACACTAGCTAGAGGAGGTTTTTGAGCACATCATCACTTTCACGGATGATTGTACAAGATTTGGTTACATTTACCTGATGAGACGCGAGTCTGACTCTTTTGATAAGTTCAAAGAGTTTAAGGTAGAAGTGGAGCGTCGGACAGGTAAATTAATCAAGACCTTATGATCAGATCGTGGTGGAGAGTACCTCCTAGGTGAATTCAAGGACTACATAGTGCATCATGGGATAGTATCCCAGCTCTTTGTGCTGGGGACACCCCAGCAGAACAGAGTAGTTGAGATAAGGAACAGGATATTGATGGAAATGGTCAGAAGCATGATGTCTCATGCTACTTTTCCAGTATCTTTTTGGAGATATGCCATAGAAACAGTGGTATACATTCTAAACTTGGTGCTTTCTATGTCAGTACCTAGGACTCCCTATGAGATATGGACTGGGCATAAGCCAAAGTCTGCATCATCTCAGGATATGGGGTTGTCCAGCTTATGTACTGATCAAGGGAGACAAGTTGGTACCAAGATCAGAATTATGCTATTTTGTTGGGTGTCCAAAAGGAACAAATGGTCGTTACTTTTATCATTCAAAGGAGCAGAAGGTACTGGTTTGTACCAATGCTAGATACTTAAAGGATGATTAAAGTACTTCCACAAAAGGTTCAACTAGGTTGGAACTCGAGGAGAAGTTATCTTCGGAAGCAACGTCTTCTGACTCGATTATGGAACAAGAAGAGGCACAGCCTCAAGAGCCTGTACACATGGTGCCTTGTCGTAGTGGGAGAGTGTCTAGAGTTCCAGATAGATGGAATAGAGAAGCTTTTGAGCTGGTCTCTGACTATCAGGAACAAGACCTCACTAGATACGAGGAGGCAATTGATGATGCCGATGTAAATCTATGGCATAAAGCTATGAAACCTGAGATTGAGTCTATGTACTTCAATCAGGGTTGGGATCTTGTAACTTCACCTAAAGGGATAAAACCCATTGGTGTAAGTGGGTGTACAAGAAGAAAAGGGGACTGGATGGGAAGGTGGAAACCCTCATAGCTAGGCTTGGTAAAAGGGTATACTCAGAAAGAAGGGATCGGTTATGAGAAAACCTTTTCCTCGGTAGCCATGCGTAAATCCTTCAGTATCCTCCTTGGCATCGCATGTCACTATGACTACGAGATATGGCAATTGGATATCAAGACGACATTTTTTGAATGGCCATCTTAGCGAAGACATCTATATGTCCCAACCAGAAGGTTTTATTACTGAAGGCCAAGAACATATGGTTTGCAGGCTTAAGAAGTCCATTTATGGATTTAAGCAAGCATCGGGTGCATGGAACATTCGTTTTGATGAAGACTGTGAAGTCTTATGGTTTTATTCAAAACGAGGATGAACCATGTGTATACAAGAATCTTGAGGGGTTTAATGTGGTTTTTCTTGTCTTGTATGTAGATGACGTTCTACTAATTTGAAATGATGTAGGGTCATTGTCATGTACAGAGGTTTGGCTATCTAGTCAATTCAGTATGAAGGACTTGGGAGAAGCTAGCTACATTCTCGGGATTAGACTTTTTAGAAATAGGAAGTAAAGAATGTTAGGATTATCCCAAGTCGCATACATTGACAAGATGCTGGCTAAGTATAGTATGGACTCATGCAAGGGAGTTCTAAACCCTTACAGATATAGGTTGTCTCTTTCTTTGAGGGACTGTCCGAAGTCTCAAGAAGAAAATGACAGAATGAGTAGGATTCCCTACGCTTTGGCTATGGGAAGTCTCGATGTACGCCATGCTGTGTGCTAAGCCAGATATCTGCTTTGCCGTAAGCTTAGTTAGCAGATGTCAGTCAAACCTTGGGGAGGTTAGTTGGCATGCTGTAAAGCATATTCTCAAGTACTTCAAAGGGACCTTGGAACCACAAGAAGGGGAAGCATATAGTGAGGTAGTACTACCTGGACCGGGATTTCATCCAGAGATGGGATGTGGTGGTGGTACAGATTGTCTCAGAGAACAATCTAGTAGATCCATTTACCAAGCCTTTGGCTGAGAGTCTTCAAGAGACACTTAGACGCCATTGGGGTGGGCACCTAAGGACTTACCTAGTCTTAGAGTGCAAGTGGGAGATTGTTGGGAATATGCCCTCTTAGACTAGTTTTCTGATTAAAATATCGAATATGTTAACAAAAGAATTTATTTGTTGAAAATCGTTTGTGAAATAATTTTCTTTATTTGTGTACAATTTCGTTTGGAACAGACCTATTGTGTTTGAATAAGTGATCCATGTGAATGAAGGTCTTTCATAATAAGGTATGGATCATGGGTTATTTAAACACATAAACAATTGTTCTTAACTGATTGATAAGAATGGGAATCTCATCATGTTTAGGTTATTATATTATGAATTCCAAATGGGGAATGGCTTACCTTTAGCCAGTGAGTAGGCCGCTCACTTCATGACATAAGCGTATTTCGAATACGTAGAACAAGACCTGTAGTAGTGGTTTCTAAAAAGTACTATATAGTAGAAACCTAGACTATTACCGCTACAACGTGGACTAGTACTCTATGACTTGAATATGAGTTGGTAGTCTGGCGAAGCTGGAAGCATATGCTTTGATATATTATAGTTGAAGTTCTATCGGAGGGCCAATATACTTGTATATTAGGTATGTGTGACTAGTTAGTTAAGACAGACTTGTATAAGATAGTTTCTACACTATATCGCCCCTTGTGGTTGTCCGAATGGTCTAAATATCCATGGCCCTAGGAAACGTAACTTGGATGTTTGATTTAGGGTCTCTCCATTGGAAAGCGGAAACACTCCAGGAAGTCGTGGATCATTGGACTAGAGGCCTAAGGATGGTAGATGTCTTTAGAGATGTGTTAGTACACTTCTTCCTCTCTAAATGTACGGCGATGTGTAGAGGGGTATTTTAGTCATTTTCACTTGTAAGTCGAAGACTTTACTAATGCAGCATTGTCCTTCGGGTTAATATTTCCTTATGTGATATTAGGAAATATTTAAAATGCAAAATACATCTATTTATATAGTAAGGGTATTTTAGTCATTTTAGTAACCAAGGCAACGTATCTTTTTGGTCCTCGGAATAGCCCGTAAGTCCTAATTAATTTTTGGGTTGAGAAAATGATCTCAGTTGAGAGATATTTTTTTTTATTCGGGAAGTCTAACTTATTATTGGACTGGAATAAAATAAATGGAGAGAAATTTATTTTCTGGTTGAATTGGTTAATTAATTATTCAGGACCTGAGTCCAGTTTGAATAATTAGAAAAATTAACCAGGACTTAAACTAGAAGAAAATAATTATTACTTAATTATTTATTGGGTTATTTATTTAAATAAATCACAAGAAATAAATAATTAAAGTTTAATTATTTTTTGGTTCATTTGGGTTCATTAATTATTTATTGGATTATTTATTTAATCCCAAGAAAAATAATTAATGTTTATTATTTTGGATTTTTCGGATCCAAGAAAAATAATAAATATTATTTTGGCCCAATAGCCTAGACCATAGGATTTTTCCAAACACAGTTTAGAAGAGTTTGGGGTGAAGCCGAAATTTATTTTGTAAATGATATTCGAGTATTAAATCCCAGGAATATTATCTTTATCAAAATAATTATTTTTGGTTTCATGACCCTTGGCTTTTTGTATGGAAAAATAAAATAAAAGAAAAGGGAAAAATAAATAAAAAATATTTCCCGAGTCTTTTGGCTTTTCGTTTCCTTCTCTGGCTTTTGTTCTTCATATGCCAAGCCAGAAGAGTTAACCGTGAAAAATGTCTCTAAGCTTTCTCTCTCTCTCTCGTGCCTGTTTTTTTTCCTGGCTTTTGGTTTTCTTCACTATTTTTGGCTATAACTGAAGAACCCATGCCTGGGAAATGGATGGTTGGTGAAGGAAATGAAAACTGAGATAGTTCATTTCTTCTCAACCGAATGTGTGCTCACCAACCGGAAAATTAGGCTGGGTCATATTATGTGAACCAGAAAGCTTTACATTCATTTTCACCGGAGGAAGAATTCAAGGAAGCTGGACTGGAAGTTCATTGCACGAATGATGAAGAAAGCTGTTTTTTGAGCTTCAAGCAATTCTTCAACATTCTTCAAAGTTTTAAAGCTCCAACAGGTATGTTTTTATCTTACCATGCTGTGCCAATACTCTGTTTAATATTCATGATTCTCCATTTTCGTCCACTGAAGCATGCTCTGTAAATTTTCAAATTCCTTCACTTTTGTGGTTGTATAAAGGCTGTGATGTAAAACCTAGTGAGGTGATCCTTGGTGTGTTTGCGTAACTAAGAGGTTGTGAAAAATCTAGTGTGGTGATTCTCTCTTGTATGTGAAATAGTTTCATAAAGTGAGGTTAATGAAATAGGTTTGTAAATCCTTAAGTGTGAGGCTTAAGGTAGTGGACGTAGTTCATTGTTGATCAAACCACTACACATCTCTTGTCTCATTTTATTCAATTGTTCATGTACTATTTTTTATGTTCTTTCACTGTCTAAAACTAAATATACATATATGAGTGCTTGGATAGCTTTCTATGCATCTATAAAGTCAGTCCAAGCATCTTGGTGATCATCATTGTTCAGCATTTTAGACAAATCGAAAAAATTATTTTTGCTTACCAAAAACCTTATTCACCCCCCCCTTCTAAGGTTTTTCACTTCGGATTTTTTTTTTTTTTTAGTAATTTTCATTTGTCTGTTTTCTTTTATTTAGGTGTTTTTAGTTTGATATTATTTTTCTTGTGTTTTTATTTGTGTTTAGTTTTGATAGGTAGGAATAAAATCCTCTTGAACAAGCCCTTCTCTCTATTCTCAGTTTTGCTATCTATTGGTACTTTATTACACTTGGAAAGTATTGCTTAAACTTTTATCCCTTTATTATTTTTAGTCCCTTTGGAGATACTTTCTGATGTTTATTTTTTTGCCATTGAGGATAATGTCCAGCTTAAGTGTGAGGGGAGAATGAGGTTGAAGAAATACTTTTCCATATCAATATTCCATATTATTTTTTGTGAAAAATTTTCAAAAGCAAGGTTGTAATTCTTTTTCTTACTTGGATATGAGTTTTGTCACTCATTAGGTGGATTTTGATGAAATTGGTTTTATTGGATAAGATATTTGTCAAGACATCGAGAATTTTGATTAATCTTGTTTATGCATTGGTGTTTGAATGTTATTTGACTGATCTAGTTGAAATATAGAAGACAAAATGATTATGGGAAGAGTTTATTGGCTAACTCTTGTAATAAAAGTTTAAATTTTGCTAGCTTTGAGTTATGATGAAAAAAAAAAATGTGAGTTAAAAAAAAGATCTTTGAGAGGAAAGATTGAGGATAATGTTGAAAAATTTTAATCTGAGTTGAAAAAAATAATGAATAAAAACAACACTATTGTTGGTGTGAATTGAGATAAAATGCTCTTATTGATGATCACTGAAGACCTTTAGCTAAAAAGTGGGTTAATATGGGGAGAAGTAGAAAGTGAATTCGATACACTCTATTAAGGATATCCCGAAGGCAAAAAGGCAAGAAAGAGCAAAAAGAAAGAAAGAAAGAATTAGTGAGAAAAAATGATGAGCGATGACTGCAAAAGGGGCCAATACGGTACGTGAAGAGAAATTCATGCACTTGAGGCTATCAATTCTCTAAGTCATTAAAAAAAATTGAGAGGAAAAAAATTGGAGTGCTTTCCTCACATTATAACTTAAGTTGTGCAATTTTTAGATTTATAATACTTGAGTTGGTAGATGGCTTGACTTATGTGATTTATATTATCTATATTTTTACTTGAAGAGTGAAATAATTTTCTTAAACTAAGGTATTCACTTGATTAATTTGACTTCAAGAGTTTTGTAATATCTTGTCCAATGTTTCAAAGTTTGAAAATGTTTTCAAAGGGTATGAATGACAATGATTGTATCTAAAGTTCGAAAGGAAGACATGATCTTTGCTACGGTAAAGAAAATTTGGAATAAGAAAGAACATATGTTTTCTTGATAATTTTTCTTGGACTAAAGTGTTTTACTTGAAGACAAGCAAATGTTCAAGTGTGGGGGTATGTGATAGGGGTTAAAATCACCATTCTTTTCCTAGTTATTTGAGGGTGTTTTAAGATACATTTGTTGTAATAACTAGGCATATTCCTTCATGTTTGACATTTTACTTGTAAAATGTGTTTTTAGCAAATATGTGCATATTTAAGTTAAAATCGAGTAGAAAGTGTACAGAACAAGAATGTACTTGGTGCTAGGCCCAGCTAGTAGACCAGGCGCTGGGTCCATTCTGCTCCAGTAGCAAAAATTAAGCAAGCTTCAGAGGATTTCCAAAATAGAGTAGGCACTAGGTTTGGCAAGTGCACCTGGCACCGGGTCCAGTCTATCTGTCAAGGAGAAAAAGCCTAAAATAGAGCAAAAATAGGGGAAGAATAGAGTATAACTAGCGCCAGGTGGGTCAAAGGTACCTGGCACTAGGTCTGGCAAGTGCACATGGCGTCGAGTTCAGTCTATCTGTGTGAAACCCTACCTAAAGCCAACCCTAGAGTAAGGGGGTCGGGATGCTTATCATATTTTCTTGCATGAATATATATATATATATATATATATATATATATATATATATATATATGAATGATTTTATGTGCTTCAGAATTATGATTGATAGTCTAGAAGGCCTAGTTGTGCTTATTGAGTAGGAAGGGTAAAATGGTAATTTTACTTGAGGTCAAAATAGGAAGATAGCTTGAGGATTAAATAGGAATAATATTTGGGAGAGAAAATAAGAGCAAGAGTTGTTGTGGTTTAGTGGTGAGAGCCTTGGAATTAATCTCTAAGGTTTTGAGTTCGAATCCCATCATTTAAGTTTTATCATGATTATTTTTTTTAGGTTGAATTTTTTTTTCGGGCCTTGCATTCCATAAGTAGAAATAGGAATGTTATCCTAGGGGAAACATGAAGGGAATGTCCTAATCCTATTCTTATGCCCTAAAAGAATTCTTAAAGGATTCATATCCTTTTATTTCCTAGCTTACCTTAAATTCTTTACCAATTAAGTTTGTTCAATTTATCCAAATCTATGTTTTAATTCCAGCAAATTTCAGCAAGGATTTTTGGTCTTGGAATTTCAAAAATGGCTCTTAAAGGATACAGTTTTGACTGAAAATAGGGAAGGAGTTAAGGAAGGTTCCCAAGAGAATTAATCTCCATGGTTGAACCTTCAAACTCCACTCCATAGTGTTCATCTTCTTCATGGAAGCAATCTGAAAATTTTCTAGCCTTCGAAAATTTCAACCATCTTTCTTACTCAAATGCTGCCAGAAAAATGGCCAACTTATTCAGCTTGAAGAATGAAATTCTTTGCCAAAAATCGAACTGCACAAAGCTGTGCAAACCAGAAAAAAATTCTGGACAGCTTCGATGCTTAGCAGGCAAAAAACAAAGCTGTTTCTTCTACCCTTCAGACTAGTAGATTACCTCTGCCTTTCCTCCATAAAGAAGGCTGGAAACTAGCCTTAAAGGACTCTCCAATACCTCCCCAAACCTTCTGCAAATTGGCTGGAACATTGCAGAAAAACTGCACAACAAATTCCAGTAAGCAATTCGAATCTCAAACTACAAAAATTCCAGCCTTGCTCTCTCTTCAAGCCTCATCCAAAAATCACCTCAAACTTTTGTGAATTTAACCTTAGTCAGCCATGACCTGAACTCCATTACCCTCCTCCACTGACCTACACAACTGGACTCCATAGCCACTCCTCAAATTCCTCCTTCAATTACTCCAATCAAGCTTTCAATTGAAGTTAAAAAATTCCAGCAATTGCTCCATGAAAACTCCCTTGGATTAAGCTTCAAAAACCAGAAATTCTTCCACCATTGAACTCAGCATTTTGGCCAACCTTATAGCTCCTTCAACCCTCATTCATTTCAGAAAAACCAGCCGGCCATAGTAGCTCCAAAGAACCTCCATAAATCAAACAACATTACTATATCTTCTACCATAAAACACTCCATAAATTACTCCATTTGAATTTCAAACAACCAGATTTCCCTCTTCTCCCTAATCTGAAAATTAAATCACAAAAATCCCTCAATCATTCGGCCAACACCTTCAGCATTTCGTCTAGCACTTTCTCTCCAATTCTCTCCATTTCTCCAAGAACACCAAGAACACACACTACCTTTCTTCAAGCCCAAGACCACTTTAAACACCTTCAATCCCTTCCAAAAACTCTAGATCATGCCTACTCACTCCCTAGAGTCCATTTCTAGATTTTATAACATCTAATCTCGAAAACAAAAATTTTCAATTGGATCAAAAACCAGAATTTTGAAGTCTCAAGAACACCATCAAGGTAGCCAAGAACAACTTTTGTTTATCTTCTTCCCTTCAATCTTTAACATGTCAACTAATACTCTCTCTCTCTCTCAGCCGAAATGGTTGCTACAACCATGGCAGTTTTTCTTCTTCTTTCATGGATGATTCAAGCCGCCTAAGTTCGCGGATCTCGTTGAATCTTCATCAAGATAGTCATCAACCAAGTATTTCCCTTTAACCTTCTCTTTAAATCTAAAGTCATGTCTCTTAGATGTTGATGGAAAGGGATAGAATATGATTGGGGTTTGAGTATATGCTTATGTATGAAAGAATTGAGATTGGAGCATGAGAATGTTTGGCCATGGTTAAGTTTTATGAAATTTCTTGTGGATCGATGCATGTTCTTCGTGTCTTAAGTAAGTATGAATTTTTAAGCATGTTAGATATTATGTCACCTTTGGTGAATGGGTATTATGTTCTTGTTTTCATTGAAACAATGAATATGATTATGCTCAGTAGAGATTTGGCCATATGATAGTAGGTATGGATTTAAGGCTTTATTCATGAATAGAATAGTTTGTTGATTGATGTTGGAGTTTATGTTCATGATTCTTGTTTGCAACAGAAAAATTATGATCATGACCTTGTTGATCTTAAGCTGTTTTAATTAACCAATTTTAATATTATGATTTCCTCCAAAGATTTTGAAAACCCTAGGAAGTTGGAATTGGAATATTAAATGGAATAGTAATATTTTAGCCAAATAAATGATATCTTTTATTAAAGGTAATATATATAAATATTTATATATAACAACAATAATAAATGAAGCCTTTTATATAAATAATAATAATAATAATAATAGGTAAAATATTAATCTTGTAGGCCATATATTCATAAATACTATTGAAATTTATTTATTATCTATTGATAAAAATTTAATAAAATTTATTTATTATTAAGTTTATTTATTATTTTCTATCTATTAATTATTAATTAAGAGATTAGTAATAATTTATTATTTATTTTAATAATATCATCTAGGACTTAGGATTCTTCATCAATTAAACCTCAGTTTATTTATTATTAATAACACTCAAGATTTGTATTTCAACCTATAACTTATTAGTAATTATTTTACAACCCATAGTTATTTTCACTTATCAAGCTAGACTTATTTTATAAAACCCTTTATCATCTAGCCTTAAAGCTTAGGACATTAGGGTTATGCTTTTAATAAGTTGAACTAAGATTATTTATGGAATCGAATATAGCTTGAGTTATTTTATAAAACCCTTTATCATCTAGCCTTAAAGCTTAGGACATTAGGGTTATGCTTTTAATAAGCTGAACTAAGAATATTTATGGAAGCGAATATAGCTAGAGTATAACTATATGACTTGTGTTTACCTCAGGCGGGGTTAGGTCAGCTTTGGAAGATTTGTGAATTTGCAAGAAAAGGATCAGGTAAGCTCCTGCATAAACTTATTTGATGACAAAAGGTTACTATGGCAAGCCAAATACGAAGTGTATGGACACTCATTCTGTAAAGGCAATTAAGGATTGTTTCCTTTCTTGTTCAGTCAAACAAATCATTTGAAAACCAAACAAGCAGTTTTGCACAAACACTAAACTCTTTCTAAAAACCCACTTTGACACGAATTTTAGAAACCCTTAATTGCTATGTCCAAGTAAAGCAATGTTTTATTTGTTTTCTCCCAAGTGGGACAATTAATGTTGAGTACTCAATAAGGGTAGGCTAGTAGTACTACTTTTGAAGAGCAAGAGCGAGTCTTCTGGCAGGAGGCCGCCTCCAGAAAATGAACTCAACTTAGAGAAGCGACAGTACTACTTATTTATGCCGGTCCTAGTAAGTTTCAGTCAAGTGGACTGTGTGTTTCTGGAGTGGATAACCGGTATGTTTGGGTGTAGAGAATGAAGAGTATCTTACCCGGTAGGCCGATCACCTACTTTTTTGTTAGTCTGCACAGAATGTGGCATTCTGACCGTTATATGGTGATAGGGCCTAATGTGTGGTAACCCATGGCTACCCATTTGAGTGGTTGTATTTTATTGTGTACATGTATGGTTTGAAAAGCAAAATGCCACTTTTTTATTTTTAATCCTTATTTTTTGCTTGCCAGCATTTTCTTCTATACAATTTTTACAACTTGCATACAGGAACTATTTTACCTAAAACACTCAAAGCACACACGGGCTTACTAAGATTTTTATCTCATCACCTTTTATGTCATGTTTTCAAGTCGATCCTGCTGTGGAGATGAGTGGCTAGATTGTTGCCTTCTTTGAAGACTTTGTGTTATTTATTTTATGTGTTGCTTTGAGAAATGATAGTGAACAATTTATTTTGGATTGGTTCCTGAATTTTTGGGCTGTAATAATTCTAATTTTTAAAGTATTGTTTTTATTTTCGTTGGTGTAACCGAGTTATAAAGTCCTCTTGTCCTTTGGACGGGGCGACATCCCTGGCCCTGTTGGGCCTAGGTAGTAGGGTGTTACAGTCTGTCAAGGAGAAATGGCCAAAAACAAAGCAAAAATGGGAGAAGAACAGAGTGCACCTGGCGCCAGGCGGGTCGAAAGTATCTAGTGCTAGGTATGCTCTGGAAGCAGAAATTCTGTACGAGGAATTAGAGCTTATCCAATGATTTCGGTATTTTCCTACTCCTACTCAGCCAAGACTTCCTCAGCCTTGAAATTGGTATCCAAGAGGCCTATAAAAGTACAAGAGAACAGAAGGGTTTGAGATATACAACATAGAAAGGTGAATTAACGGGGTAGAAATTCTGATTCTCTCATTGAAGGAGGAGTTCATCTAAATCAAGGAGGATTATTCAAGGGAGTCTTCAAAGAAGAACAAAGAGACTTGTCTATGAGTTCTTTCTTTTCTCTTTATCTTCTTTTTCTTTAGCAATGATGTATTCAATGCTTTTATTATAATTTGACATTATTTTAAGATTTATGATTTTGCGTTAATTTAGTTATTTGATCAATTATTTGTCATCTTTGGTATTTGATTACTTTATTTCATTGGTTATTAATGTGAATTCTTCTAATTAACTTTGACACAATGATGTTAGGAGTTTCGTTGCATTGATTTCGTATTTATTAAATCTTGATAGATTTGAACGATGAAGTTAGGATTTTAGAACTATGTGATCAAAGGTTAAGTTAATTTTGGCTTAACATAGGGTTATTAGCTAATTTCATATTTTTAAATAATTGAGATTCATGCATTTTTGGTTAGGATAGCTTGATTGATAAATCTGCTAATTGAATTAAGATATGAATGATGAGCTTAATGCAAATTTGGTTATGTTAGCTTGATTGGCAAACCTATTTATATTAATCAAAATATAGGATTTCATGGATTGACAAACGAAGTGGAATTTACCTAAGTAAATTCATAACTTGACAAATGATTGAATTTTATTGTGCATTTTTTCATGATGCCGAGATGATACTTAATTTGAGAGAATTGCTAATTGATTCATTGTCATGTTTTTTAGGATAATTTTCTAAATTGCATAAACTTATATCCTTGAGTTGTATATATTTCTTTATATTTCTTTTTATTATCTTCTCACTTTATTTTAGTCGGTTAAACAATGAATGAAAAATGATTAGTGTGTACTTGTTCCTTTGTGGATCGATACTCGTTAATTCCCTATATTATGTTTGTTATGAGTATACTTGGTCACATCTGTATTTTAGGATTAACATTTTAATTATAACTTGATTAAGGGATGGATTTAAAATTGATGATTTTATATACCGAAAAATTACACATCACCAATCCTCGACAAAGGAGCTAAAAACTTGATATGTGTTTTACGCGCATTAGAAATAGTATAAAATAATCTAAAAAAATCAGGTAGAAGAAAACATGTGCTGTAATGTGCTTCTCCGTGAGTATCTGGTAACCAAGTATGTAGGGGTATTATTGGTGATTTGATATCAAAAGTAATAAATTTTTAAATTTAAAATACTAAGCACTAAAATCATATGTATGGACAAGTATACCCATCACATAGCACAAGAAATAGTACAAGGAATAGCAAGTATCAAATCGGTGAAAACTTAGCAATTACCACTACTTTGCTCTAATCTCATTGTCTAGCAAAAAAAATAAAATAAATAAAATAATAAATAAAGAGATAAGGTAAATAAAACTAACAACACTAAACTACTACAATAGAGAGTACGTCGGACCCACGCTAGAAAAGTCACAAGGATAATCAAAGAGTAAGAATATGGGAAAAGCCATGTACAAAAAGAAAATTTCCCCAAAACATGTCAAGTAAAGAGTATATCACTATGTTTATTAAATAACAATTCAAGAACCGATATGAGCTTTCAAGAATAAACCTCACTCTCTCTTGAGTTATGAGATTACTTTCCTAAGGCCTAATTAATTGGTATCTCTACTTAATCAACCAAACCCAAAGAAGCATTACACTCACTTATCACCTAAAAGGTACCCAAAAGCTATAATTTCCCTATCTCTAGGGAATATTGAAAACCGATTGACTACCAAGTTCTCATTCTTTAACCTAAAGAAAACAAACATTAGAGCAATGAATTTGGTGTTTAACTCCTAACCCTATCTCTCAAATTTAATAAGAGTGAACCAATCAATTGAATAATCAATCAAGCCCAAATAATCAATCCAACACAACAATACCCAAGTAATCAAATACAAGAATGGAAATTCAATAAATCATAATAGTAACTCAATACAAGAACATAGATTAGGGTTTAGCCCTCAAATACAACTAAATCATATAAATATCAATATTGTTCTAGTGTAATACAAAGAAAAAGAAAGAACTTTACTCACAGATAAGATCTTGAACTTCTTCTTTCTTGGATTTTCTTAAACAACTCCTTCTTCATCTTCTTGCTTCTCCAAGATATTCCCTTTCTTGGTGATTCTTTTAAGCTCCCTAAGGGATCTCTTAGTTGTTAGTCAACGAAAGATGTGTTTTTTAGGATTTATAATAGTGTGTATATAGTGTACAATGAAAGAAAATATAAAAAATTATAGAAATGCCTGAATTTGTGCAAGTGGACGGCCTAGGCCACCTTGTTTTCTAGAAAACAGGTAGCCTAAGGAAGTCCACTTCCTTAGGGCTACAAAGTCATTGGCCTGTTGTATTTTTACTATGTTTAAGCTATCCTAGGGAAGTTCCTGGGCTACCAATTTTTTTTTTTTTTAACATGGAATAGTACTAGGCAACCTAGTACAGTTTAACTTTTCTAGGCCACCATCTTCTTTTCTTGATGCGTGAGTCTTTGTTCTTAGGCGGCCTAGGGAGGTTGATCTTTTCTAGGCCACTATTCTTTTGGGTAATATTCCCTTCTGTTGCACATAGGTGGCATAGAGAAGTTGATCTTCCCTTGGCTGCCATTCTTCATCTCTCTGGCCTTGCCTTCGGGCTTTAGGTAGCCTAGGGCTACTTTTCTTGGCTGACTAGTTTTATTTACACTTCCTCAAGTATTCTTCATTTTTGCTCCATTTTCCTTATTTTCATCTTTATCATCTTTATCATCTTGAATTGATATTTTCTTTACTTCCTACGAAAAGAAGATGAAAAGGGTGTTGGTGAGTGGTGATTTAAACAAGAATTTCTCACAATTAAAGCACGAATGCTATAGAAAAAAATGTATATAATAAGCCCTCATCAACAGGGCTTCAAATGGTGCCAATTAAATAGTGGACTAATAACTATTATTATAAGAAAGTTCTCTATAACACATCTTCTAAAATTTAAATCACTCTATTTGTCCATCTATTTGTGAATGTGTCACAGTACTAAACTTTAATGTAGTCTCAAAATAATGACATAAATCTTGGATCTCGATTATCCTGGAAGGTGCCCCGTGTAATCGTACTACTTTTTTCACATAATTCTTGTTCAATTTCTCCAATGAATCCTTTTTACTTTTTATTTTAATTTGTTATAATTCCTTATCCTTCTCTTGTGCTTCCTTGAATTATTGTGATAACATAGACAATATTGAAATATTATAATTTATCATTCCTCCTTTAGTCACATATGCCTCTGTCTTAGGGAATTATACTATTTGAAAAGTTAACATGTTCATATTCTTACATAATATATCTGCTACTGCATTTGCTTTTTCAAGGTGTACTTAATAGGGCAATTTCTTTTAAGTTAACCAATTCAAAGGTACGGTAAGTTTTGAAAATCCCTTAACAAACCTCTAGTAACGTCCAGCCAATCTCAAGAAGCATCACACTTTGGTTGGGTTTTCTGGGTGTTTTCAATTTGTAATAACTTCAACTTTTGTAGGATCCACTGAAATCCCTTGCTTGGTTATTACATGTCCCAAAAGGTTATCTTTTGTTAACCAAAACACAATACATTAAATCTTTCTACATTGCAAAGGTATTAGTGACACCTAATTGTATTCTAAGAAATTTATAATACTCATATCATGAATTAATTATAAATTGGTAATGTCCTCCTTTTTTATCCTAACTTGGTAATGATTCTATTTTAAATCCAATCTAGAATAACTTCCAATGCCAGGTAATTAATCAGACAATTCATCCACCATTAGTAATGGATATTTTCCCTTTACTGTCAGAGCATTTTATCCTTAATAATCTATACACATTCGTAAGGTACCATTCTTTTTTTTTTTTTCATGAATAGCACTAGCATTCCCTAAGGTGTCATGCTTGGACAAATAAGTCCTTGCCCTATAATAATATGTGTTTCATTCACATGACATCGCCTATTATTTGGTGCTCCCTTAATCAACGTTACCTTGTAACTTTTCAATTGAGGCTTATACACTTTTATTTCTCCATAATTAATCATCGATTTTGCTTGTTTGCACTTATCTACAGTCTTGTCCTTTCACATGCAGACAATCGACTGTTATATATCTTTGTTTTCAGCAAAGATAACATCTTCTAAGGCTTCACTAGCATTCTTCAAACATATGTCCATTTTTATAAGAAAAGGTACATTACTAATGTTTCTTTCTCCAGGGTACCAATCTATTCTCTTGGTTTTATTTTTCTTGCCCTGTTAATCCCTTACAACCCTGTCTAACCTGTTTATGATCTTCTTTTTCCACTCAAGAAGCTATTTCCATGGCAACACTATAATTAGCAAGAGCTAGGGTAATAAGAATTCACCTAATCTCGAGTCGTAATCTATTCATGAAGCGTTGAGCTCAATATGATTCTGTTTGTGTTAACAAGGGGTAATATTTTGACAACTATGTAAATTTAGTAGTATAATTACTAATGGTTTTTCTTCTTGTTTGAAATTCTAGAACTCCTCTTCTCTTTTTTCAACTACCAAACGAGGTATGAATTCCTTTTTAAACTTTTCTCGAAACTCCATCCGCGTCCATTCTCTATGTTCTTGCTCTCGCCCCTCTTTCTTTTTTATCCACTAGTCTCGAGTGGGCCCCTAAAGTCTAAATGCAGTAACATGTACATTTCTCTACTTTAGATAGTCCAAAGGTGAAAAAATATTCTTTATCTATTCTATCTAAGATTCAGCCTCTTGTTCTCAATCAAGCTTTCCACAAAATTAAGGTGGGTGAAACTTTAAAAATTGCTCTAAAGCTCAGTGTACCTCCATTTTTGAATGTCATTCCTCCAAATGTGGGGCTTCTATCATATTCTGAAATACTTTTGTCATTTTATGTAAGGTTTAGGCGATAATATTCTCTAAAAGTGGTGTTCCTGTTCTTTATGAGGCATTCCCTTTTGCTTCAGCTATGTAGTGCCCCGCACTTTAACGTTTGATTGGCCACTACTTGTAATAGGATAAAAATTTATATTAATGGCCAGAACAAAAGATGATCAATGTAATGAGACGAATATTTTGGTATCATAATATTTTGTCGGACCTGGATGTACTTACTGGATTTGTTCTACCCGTATGCTAAATATTCAAAAAGCTACTATTGTTAATAACATAAGAATTTAAGGGTATGCTAAGAAGAGAAAATGATTAGTTCGATGAAACACACGTTTTGGTGTAAATTACGTTATTCAAGTTATTGGGGGCATTTTTGTTACATTAATCGCACCCGTGACTTTGACCTTGAATTAGACAAAACAGAGAAGGAATTGAAGAATTTAAATACTTCCAATGGATTCAGCATAATTTTTGGAGTTGAGTGGTGAAATAAAATATTTTTCCATTTCGGACCCGATTTTGGTAATTTCTGAAGAAAATGGAAAATCGTTGTTAAAAACAGTGTGTGTGGCATTTTGTGATTGGTAGCCTGTAGACAAGTGTCAATTGAAGAAAGGTTGCATGAAGATTTCATGCAAGACTCATGGAATTAAAGGATTACAAAATAAATAAAGAATGATTTGTAAATTTTGTGATTGGAACACATCATTTGTGGGCCTTTTAATTATGTTCTTGTGCAATGTGACCTGCCAATACTTGGACCATGATAAGGTGGTTGAATAGCTGAAAATTGGCCAAGAAAATCGGCAGCCAAACAAGAGAAAAGAAGAAGACATTTGGTGGAGGGAAATTAAGAAACGGTGTGTAAATTTTCAATTAAAACACACCTATACATTAGCTACCATACAATTAATTGAATTAAAATTTTCTTGGCCTAAATCTGATGAGAAATGGCGGTGGGAAAGCTATTTAACAGCCTAATTTTGGTAGACACAAGGAAGAAAAATAAGAGAAAAATAAATCAAAGAAATTAGCAAAAATAGAGATAAAAGATAGCTAGTGTGTTCTTGGTGTAGTGTGTTTGTTCTTGAGAGATTCTTGGAGCAAAACACACTAAAAATCTCTGAAAACAAGGTAAAACCCCACCTTGCTGGAATTAAAGTTGTTATTGGGTGAATGGTGATCATTTTGATACCAATTTTAACATGAAAACATGATTTTCATGTCTTGATTTTGGATTAAAAGCTATGGTTTATAAACTTTGTTGATGAACTCTCTCTGTGTCTATGTGTGTCGACTGCCTAGAAGCTTTATGGATATTATTTTGTCTAAGGAAGAACTGAATATTCATGGTAGTTCGAAGGATTGCTTCGGTTGAGGAGATGATGACCAAAGTAGAATAAAAATGGAAGTTACTTGGTTGGAAAAATGGATTATATTAGCTTTTGGTTAGAAAAGTTGAATTTATGTTGAATAAGTGTGACTCTTGTGTGCTATTAGAACCAGGAAATTACAAAATCAAAGATGATTTGAAGGAAAATTGAATGAATTAATGTTCCCAGGGTGTTAAAGACTAAAGGAAAATAAAAGAAAGCATGAATAGTAGAATTGAAGTAAAACTACTGGGGCTATTTTTGCCCTGTAGCATGTTACAGGAAGCAGCACTTGGAAAAGGGCTTATAGAAGAGTCTTACGGTCATATTGGTTTATTATTGAGCCAAATCGGAGTTGTGGATTGAAAGTTATATGCAAAGCAAAATCATGTGTCAAGCAGTGAAATTCCAAAGAAATAAATTGTGTAATTTTGGATGAAATAAATGAGAAATATAAATTAAATCCCTTGTATATGAAGGGAGAAATATTGTGGAAAAAGGAAAATGAAGGAAATTAACAAACAACGAATAAATGACATGAACAAAAGTTAAATTTTTTCCTTAACCATCGACCCTAACGGCTAACCGTTGTCTAAACGCTAGATGGACATCGACCACCCATTGGGCACGTCGACTGGATATCAACTATTTTTCGGCCAAACACGACTTGACCTAAAAATGATGTTTGGTGTAGGTTTATCGATAAATAGCCAATGGTTCATTGAAAACGGTAGAAAAGGTGGTCGAACGGCCATAAACAGAAAGAGTTAACGAGTTGGAGGCAGTTCAGAGTAAACAGAAAAGTTATGCAGATCGACGTAAGAGAGACTTGTAATTTGCTTAAGGAGATCGTGTATTCTTGAAGTTGACTCCATAATGACAATTAGGAATTAAAGGACAAAGAAAAAAAGCTGGCACCTAGGTACATTGGACTATTCCCTATTGTTGAAAGGATTGGGAAGATGATATATCGATTAGAGTTACCAATAGAGCTTCAAAGTATTCCCAATGTGTTCCATGTTGCCCAACTTCAGAAATATGTAGCTGATGTTGCACACATTTTGAATGTAGAGCATATTAAGATAACTCTAAGCTTGAAAAATAAGGAAAAGCTTATTAAGATCTTGGAGTATGCTGAAAAGGATTTGCGGAATGAGAAATTCCATTTGTGAAAGTGTTGTGGAATCATTATCCAATGCAAAATGCAACTTGGAAAAAGGAAGTGAAGATGTTGAAAAAATGTCCAGAATTATTTCAGGGTAAGCCATTTTGAGGAAAAAATTTTTTGTAAGGAGGGGAGAATGTAATGCCGTGCATTTTTATGTTCGATTGGCCACTTCTTGTAATAGGATGAGAATTTATATCAATGGCTAGAACAAAAGATGATCAGTGCAATAAGACGAATATTATGGAATAATAATATTTTTATCGGGACCTGAATGTAATTATTGAATTTATTCTACCCGTACCCTAAATCTTCGAAAAGCTACTATTGTTAATAAAATAAGAATTTGAGGGTACACTGAGAAGAGACACTGATCGGTTCGATAACATGCGCGTTTTGGTGTAAATTATGTTATTTGGGTTATCAAGGGTATTTTCATCATTTGGACTGTAATTTGACCAAACTGAGAAGGAACTGAAGAATTTAAATACTACCAATGGATTCAGCGGAATTTTTGGAGTTGAGTGGTGAAATAAATTTTTTTTTCCATTTCGGAGTAGATTTTGGTTATTTCTGAAGAAAATAGAAAATCGCAGTTAAAAACGGTTCTTGTGGCATTTTGTGATTTGTAGCCCATGGACATGTGTCAATTTAAGAGAGGAAGCAAGAAGAGTTCATTCAAGAGACATGGAATTAAAGGTTTACAAAATAAAGAAAGAATGATGTGTAAATTTTGTGATTGTAAGACATTATTTGTGGGCCCTTTAATTATAGTTTTGTGTAATGTGATTGGCCAATACTTAGACCATGAGAAGGTGGTTGAATGGGTGAAAATTGGCCGAGAAAACTAGCTACCATACAAGATAAAAGAAGAAGACATTTGTGGAGGAAATTTAAGAAAATGGTGTGTAATTTTTCAATTGGAAAACATCTATACATTAGCTACCATACAATTAATTTAATTAAAATTTTCTTGGCCTAAATTTGATGAGAAATGGCATTGGGAAGGCTGTTACACAGCCTTAATTCTGGAAGCCACAAGGAAGAAAACAAGAGAAAAAGAAATTAAAGAAATTAGCAAAATGAGAGAGAAAAGATAGCTAGTATATGTTCTTGGTGTAGTGTGTGTTTTCTTGAGAGATTCTTGGAGCAAAGCACACCAAGGAGGTCTAAATACAAGGTAAAACCCCATCTTTCCAGAATTGAAGTTGTTGTTGGGTGAATGGTAATAATTTTTATATAAATTTTAACAAGAAAACATGATTTTCATGTCTTGATTTTGGATTAAAAGCTATGGTTTATAAACTTTGTTGATGAACTCTCTATGTGTCTATGTGTGTGAGCTACCTAGAATCTTTATGGATATTGTTTTGTGTATGGAAGAACTGAATATTCATGGTAGTTCGAAGGATTGCTTCGGTTGAGGAGATGATGACCAAAGTCAAATAAAAATGGAAGTTGCTTGGTTGGAAAAATGGATTATATTAGCTTTTGATTAGAAAAGGTGAATTTGAGTTGAATAAGTGTGACTCTTGTGAGCTATTGGAACCTGGAAATTACAGAATCAAAGATGATTTGAAGGAAAGTAGAATGAATTAATTTTCCCAAGGTGTTTAAGGCTAAAGTATAACAAAGGAAAGCATGAATAGTAGAATTGAAGCAAAACTACTGGGGCTAATTTTGCCCTATAGCATATCACAAAAACTAGGACTCTGAAAAGGGCTTAGGCAGAATTAATTTTAAGAGACTTACGGTCATTTTGGTATATTATAGAGCCAAATCAAAGTTGTGGATTGAAAGTTATGTGCAAAACAAAATCATATATCAAGTAGTGAAATTCCTGAAAAATGATTCCGAAAATGGATGAACTTATGGATGATTAATTGTATGATTTTGGATGAAATAAATGCAAAATATAAAGTCAATCCCTTGTATATGAAGAGGGAAAGAATGTGGAAAAATTAAAATGAAAGAATCGAATAAACGACGAAAAAATGACGTGAACGAAAGTTGAACGTTTTCCTTAACCATCGCCTAACCATCGGCCTCATCGGCTTACCGTCAGCTAAATGCCAATTGGACGGCTACCTGTTGAGCACGTCGGCTATTTTTCGGCCAAACACGACTTGATCTAAAAACGATTTTTGGTGTAGGTTTATTGATAAATGGCAAGCGGTTCGTTGAACGGCCGTAAACGGAAAGAGTTAATTAGGACACGAGGTGAGTCCATTTGATTTCTAAAACCTTTTGAAAGCTAGTGTTGTTCGGTCTTTCATGAAATGCTATGTTTTATACTATTTTGGAAATTACTAAATATGTTTAATGTTTATCTGAGCAAGATTTGTTTTTATCCCATTTTGGGCCTGAATGAACTTTATATTTGACTTGAAAATCTTAATGGATGATTAAAGCATGGATTTTTGTGAATTTAGTCCTTTTTACATTAAATACTTAGGATTTTCGAAAAATAGTAAATTTTAGAATCGGGTATTTGGAATGAGTTCCTCTTGGAATCAGGTATTTGGAAAATGATTCAAATGTCCTTATTGGAATGTCTTATGAAATCCTTTGGAATCGGGCATTCAGTAAATGACCGATATATCCTTATTGGAACTCTTACGAATGCTTTTCAAATCGGGTAAGGGTAAAATGACCTGAATACTTTCGAAAAATCTGTTGGGATCAGGCATGGGTAAAAAAGCCCGAATGCCCTTAGAAATGACTTTTGTGATTGAGTATGAGCAAAATGTCCCAAATACTCTTGGAAACATGTTTTGATATTTGAAAAGAACTCTCTAACTTGTTTTGACGCGGTTTTGGAAAATGATCTCTCCTGATGAGATTGACTTTTAGAAAACGACATGTTGATCCTAGAAATTATTTTATTGGTTTGAAGTGCCTATGGAATGAATTGATTGGCTTGCGGAGCCTATGGGAATTATGGTTTGACTTGTGAGTCAGTATGATCAAATTCCAAAAAATATTATTTTGACCCAAAAATATTTGTTTCGAAAATCCAGTGGGATCAGATAAACCTCTGGCTTGATCAATCAATAAGGGTTGGTATTGGTGACGTTAAGTACTCAACAATGACTTTGATCTTTGTACTAGCTCATGTTTGATATAGACGACCCCAAGTAATCCGATCAATTTTGGGAATTGTCTTACTACAAACAGGGCGACAGAACATTGAGATAAGTCGTCATGGCAAGCCGTCTAGTGCCTGGCAATTGCCATGCCTTGTGTGCACTTTGTGATTTGGGTTGTTCATGGGCTGGGCTAGACAACTGGTCTTGTTCAACCTCTTGCTACCTCGATGGTGATGGACGTTAGGATTAGGACCCCTAGCATACAATAGCAAGTAAAAGATTCAGTATGCTGCGTGCACTTTTTGATTACAATATGCTGCGGTAGGATCTGGAATTGGGCAGGCCTATGGATAGGAGGACGATACCATAGTGACAACAGTTTAGGACTGGACATTCCTTTTTGATAATGTACCCTATTACTGATGCAAAATGGAAAATTTTCATGTACGAGATTCTTTTATATATATATGTGTGTGTGTGTGTGTGTGTGTGTGACCATCAGTATGGGATATTTATATAGATCTGGACCTTGTATACTCTGTTGGTTCTTCTTTTTAAAGACCCCTTGCCTAGGAAACTGGACGGGCAACACCTTGTGTTGATATGCTTCCGCTGTTATCTTTAGTCGGGGTGTTACAATTGGTATCAGAGCCTTATTTTATAGAACCGTGATATCGTCATAGGAATTGATAAAACTCTTTCATTGTAGAGGTATAACGGATAGGAGTGATAAGGGTAAGTGCCCAATGGATGAGTGTAGCAATGATAGGAAGAAAGAGATAGGTGAGAATTTAGGTACGAAAAGATCTGGGAAGATTAGGACGATCAACTAAGCAGGTGTGCCAAGACGTTTCATTCGGATTGGACCGGACCGTGGCCACCGTCATGCACCCCGTCTCACCGGGACTCGTTTGACCCGGCAGTACCAATCATTACTCTATTTGTGCGAGACCTTAGTCTTGAAAGAACACTTACTCTCGAGAGGACATTGTCGCCACATAATCAGGTAGAGAAGCTAGGTGGCAATTCTGATAAGATTAATGGTGATATTGAATCATGCCATCAGGATGAAGATAAGCAGGATAGTATCCCTAACGGTGCAGTATTGCCTGGGGATGATAAGGAGGTATTTGGCGGGGATATTCTGGGAGTATTAGAGAAAGAGATGCTAGGATTGGAGGTTGTTGAGGCTGGAGAGGATTAGAAGGTACCTAATGTAGTGATGCCTATGGTCGAGCTCGAGGAGGAACTAGAGATAGACCCAGAGGTACTGGATTAGTTATACCCTGATGTGGATGGAGATGAGGGATTTAATACAGCCGAGCCTTATACAGTTTCTACTGATTCAGGACCTCTTGTCTCGGATAACGATGATGATGAGTTGGAGGATGATATGTGGATATATGTAGTAGGATATGTATAATTCAGCCAATGTATATAACTGTGTTCTTGAAACACGAATTTTATACTAGCTTTGTGTTTGATGAGAATAAATATATGTTTTGATCCTGCTATGTCCACTACAGCCTTTTTGTACCTACTTTTAAGTTATGTTATATCGTTTTACTAGTAGAACCGTATGAATTCTACAAATGTCTCCCAAATGAACTTTTGGATGATCATCATGAACTACTAGAAATAACTCTGAGCCAATGGTAGAGGAACCGCATGTGGAAGGTCCCCACCTTAATTTGGATCATCCGAAGTTCCAAACATTCAAAAAATAGCTGATATCATTCAATGGTTGACTGAGACTATCACTAGAGTCAATGAGAGTACTGGAATAAATGAGAATATGAGTAGAAAAATGGAAGTGGACTTCAGAATATGAGTCAGAAAAGACTTGGAGAGCCCAATGGCAAAAGAAAGGCAAGATGCAAAGGAAGGGAGGCTCGACTAGAGGACAACCCTCTTTTAGATACTTTAATGATGGGAAGATAGGGCATAAGAGATTCAATTGCCCTCACCCTCAAAGGATGAGGAGAAAGAAGTCGATCGGGAAGGAAAAGTATTGCTTTCATATTGGAACTGAAGGCCCAAAAGATGATTAGGGAATGGTGTATTGGATACTTGGCTTACAAAATTAATAAGCCAGGAGAGCTTAAGAAACCCGAAGATGCCTTGTAGTGAATGAGTATTTAGATATTTTTTCAGCAAAATTGAAAGAGTTACCACTGGAGAGAGAAGTAGAAGTTTCCATTAATTTGGTGCCATCAGCAGAATTAAGTTCAAGAACTCCTTATTAAATTACACCTACAGAACTACAAGAGTTTAAGAAACAAGTACTGGAATTAATAGTGTAAGAATTTATTTGGCATTGTACTTTAACTTGGGGAGAACCTGTATTGTTTGTTAGAAAGAAAGATGAGTCACTATAAATGTGTAGAGATTATTAGGGATTAAATGCAACAATGGTAAATAATAACCACCCATTGCCCATGGTTGATGAATTGTTCAATGAGTAGAATGATTCTCAAAGTTAAACTTGAAGCAGGGATATTACTAAGTTCTGATTCGGGAAGAAAATATACCAAAAACTGCATTTAACACATGATATGAACCTTTTGAGTTTGTAGTGTTGCCCTTCGATTTTACTAACGCCCCTACTATTTTCATGGACCTAATACACCGGACGTTTCGACCTTACTTAGATAGTTTTGTGTTGTATTCCTAGATTGTAACACCCCACTACCTAGGCCCAACAGGGCCGGGGATGCTGCCCGTCCATAGGACAAGAGGTCTTTATAACTACATCACATAAAAGAAAAAAAAGGCAATACTTTAAAATTAAACTTATTTCAACCCGAAAATACATGAACAAATCCAAAATAAATTATCGGCAACAATCTCTCAAAACATCACATAAGGAAAATAACATAAAGTTTTCAAAGCATAGGCAACAAATCTAGCTATTGACCTCCACAGCAGGATCGACCTAAAAGTATGGTATAAAAGGTGATGAGATAAAAATCTCAGTAAGCCCGTGTGTGCTTTGAGTGTTTCAGGAAAAATGGTACATGTATGCAAGTTGTAAAACTTTCATAAGAGAAAGTGCTGACAAGCATTAAATAAATGTTAAAAATAAAGAGTGACATTTTGCTTTTCAAATTATACATATGCACGATAAATACAACCACTCAAAGAGGTAGCCATGGGTTACCACGCATTGGGCCCCATGACCACATGGTCAGTATGCCACACGTTGAGCATATTGTCGGTCAGACTGCCTGTGAAACCCCAGTCGAAACCAACCTTAGAGTAAGGGGGTTGCGATGCATATCATATTTTATTTCATGGTTAAATATATTCTCATATGAATTTTTATGTGTTCTGGATTCGAGTTTTATTATCTTGAAGTCTTGTTGGTGAGTATTGTGTGAGAGGGGCAAAATGGTAATTTTTGCCCGGGGTAAAAATAGGGATATAGCCTGTGGATTGAATAGAAAATAATTTTTCTAGTAGAAATAGCAACAAGAGTTGTTGTGATTTAGTGGTTAGAGCTTTGGAATAGATTATTGAGGTCTAGGGTTCAAATTCCATCATAGAAGCTTTAGCTAGATTAAATTTTATTTTTGCTTAGGGAGGATTAGTTTCGGCCTTAAGAGCCTAGAACAA
The DNA here is from genome assembly GCA_026120185.1 of Voacanga thouarsii. NCBI lineage: Eukaryota > Viridiplantae > Streptophyta > Magnoliopsida > Gentianales > Apocynaceae > Voacanga > Voacanga thouarsii. The sequence goes on from JANUWF010003396.1 coordinate 1,359,855, forward strand.
GGTGGTGATAATGTCCTAGGAGAGACATGTTAGGAGAATTCTCATTTCACTCTTTACTCTACTCGAAATTCTTGAAGGGAAATTCATTCTTCCTTGTTCTTTAATTTTTCTCAATGCTCAACTCATTAGTTTGATCAAGGATTTCTAGCCTTTTTCTTTCCAGAAAATTCAGTAAAGTGCTGAGGCCTTTTAGGATCAAAATGTCTTGGTGAAGGACTTCTTATGGTCTGAAAAATATGGAAGAGTTGTGAGAAATTCCAAGAGGAAAAATCCCTCTAGTAAGCTTGCTGAAATTTTCCTCTAGCTTAGTTCATCTTTCTTCATGGAATGAGTTGGAATTTTCCAGCTTGTTGTACCTTCAAAAGGGCAAAATTTCTAGCTAACATTCCCTCCCAAATGCTGCCAGAAAAATGGTCTTTAGGATCAGTTTGAAACCTGAAAATTCTGGGCCAATTTCGGACTGCACAAGCTGGAGCAAAACAGAAAAAAATCCTGTACGAAAATCAGTTTTGAGAGCCCAAAACTAAGCTGTTTTCTTCCAGATTTTGTGCAGCACCTTAGCCATGTTTTTCCTCCATGAATAAGGCTGGAAACCAGCCTTGAATACCCCTGAAACCCCCCTTCCAGCTCGCTGTAAAATGGCTGGAAGTAGCAGATGAAAATCTGCCAGAAAAATCACTGTGCAGCGAAATTTCTGGGCAGAAATTTGTCCAGTTTGTTTCCTATTTCTCTTCCAGCCGAAACACCAACCCTAATCTGTCAAAACCTTCCTTAAACCTCCATCAATAGAGTTCCATTGATCCCCTTGAACTTCTGCACGAAATTCCATCTATGGCTGCCCGAAAATCCCTCCAACAAATCCCTGCAATTTAGCTTGATTGGTTTCCAAAATTTCAGCCATCTTATTTAGCAACCTTCCATAATATTTTGCCCAATGGACCAGACTTCTTCTTCATCATTGTACACCCTACTTTCGGCCACCATAAGCCTCCATAAGCCAACATTAATCCCACAAAATTCTGCTCAAACAATCAGCCATGGCAGACTTCAAAGTTGTCCAAACAATCAAGATATTCTTAGGATATTTACTTTCCAAATTCACTTCCTAAAAATATTTTTCAAGGATTGTAACAATTAACCTTTCCTTTTCCCTCTCAAATCAGAGAAACATCCTCCTAAACCCTATAGAATTTCGGCAGCCCTTATTCCACAGAAAATTCGGCAGCCACAACAACCATTCCTCTCGATTTTCCTTCAGCCATCAAGAACACACACTACACCAAGAACACCTACTTTTTCTCTATACCTAATACCCCTCCAAACCATCTCAAACCCTCACAAAAATCTCCAGATTGAGTCTACTCATTGCTGTGAATCCATCAATACCAATATTAACATCAAACTCCTCCAAACATCTTGCTACTTCGAATCAAAGTAGAAATTTCTGGACAAGAACATCTTCAAGGTAAAATCACTCTATCAACATCATCCTCTTCAAACTTGATCACTAATGAAAACCTATATGAATGATCACACTAATGACTTCTTCTTCTTCTTCTTCTTCTTCTCTCTCTCTCTCTCTCTCTCTCTCTCTCTTCTTCTTCGATGGACTCTTCTTCCATGACCATGCTTTCGCCACCTTTCTTGAACAAGATTAGCCATCTAGGAGTTGAGATCTTCTCTAAACTCCTTCAAGTCATTCATCAATCAAGTAAGTACCTTCAATTCTCTTCTTAAAATTTTAGAATCATGTCTCTTGGATGATGTTGTGAGAAGATGATTGGCGATGGGATTGAGTATGTGATATTGTTGATTGAAGCATGAGTATATGTATGATTGTGAAGGAAATGGGATTTATGCATGGAAAGATTATTTTGGTGGATTGAATGATGAGTTGAGGCTTGTTGCATGTCATAGGTAGTATGTGTGATGAAGCATGCTAGAGATTATGTCACCATTGGTGAATAGGATTTATATGCATGATTAGATTATTGAAGCCATGATCGTGTTATGCTAGTAGAGGTTAAGTCATGTCTTAATAAACTTAGATCTATGTCTATATGCAAGATTTGGATGATTTGATGAGTTGAAGGATTGTGCATGTTATTGATTGTGGTTGGCCATAGAATCTTGATCATGGTCTAGTGGTCCCTAAGCTAATTTTATTTCATGAATATAATGTTTAATAATAATTTTTGCTAGAGAATTTCGAAAACCCTAGGAATGGTAGATTTGGAATTATTATATATGTAAATGATATTTTAGTCAAATAAATAATAATTTTCCTAAGAAATAAAATAAATAAATATTATTTAAAATAAAGAAATCAATTAAAGCCTTTATGAAAAAAAAAAAAAGATTTATACTTGGTAAAATATTTACTAAAACAAAACCCTTAAGGATTTACTTATTATTTTCCAAGCAAAACTCATTAAGTTTATTCTCAATTAATTTTAGCTATCAATTATTCTCTAACAATTGAGTTATTAATAAATCACTATTTTACCTAGTAGCACCTATAACTCTTGATCAAATAAACTCTAAATTTTCCTTAACAAGATTTAAACTTTCAACCTATTAGGATTCACTTCCCAAACCATTAATTATTTTAAATAACAAATTAAACTTAGCTTATAAACCTAGTTATTTATTATTTTACCTTAAAGCTTGGGACACTAGGATCATGGTAGTAGTGAATTGAGTTGATTTAAAATTAAGGAAGTGGATTGTGGCTTGAATCTGATTAAGATTTGTATTTGCCCATGTGGGGTTAGGTCATCTGTCCGAGACCTTGTTGTTGTGAGCAAGACTCAGGTAGGCTCCTGCATAAAACCTGTTTAATGCAAAATGTTTATTATGGCAAGCCAAGTGTAGAGTGCATGGACACTCATTTATGTAAAGGGAATTGAGGATTATTTCCATTCTTATTTCAGACAAATAAATTATTTGTAAATCAAGGGGCGGTTTTACTCAAAACCTAAAATTCTTTCTAAAACCAATTTTACCCCAAACTTTGGAAAACCTTAATTGCCATTTTCAAGTGGAACTGTGTTTTGTTCATTTTCTTCCCAAGTGGGATATGTTATGTTGAGTACTCAATAAGGGTAGACTGGTAGTACTAGTTTTGAAGAGCAAGAGCGAGTGTTCTGGCAGGAGGCCACCTCCAGAAGATAAGCTCAACTTAGAGAAACATCAGTACTACTTAGTCAGGCCGGTCCGAGCTAGCAGTTTGTTTTATTTCAGTCAAGTGACTGTGTTTTTTCGGAATGGACACCCGGTTGTTGTTTGGGTATAGAGAAGGAGGAGTATCTTGCATGGTAGGCCGATCACCTACCTTTTGTCAGTCTGTACAAAGTGTCGGTATTCTGACCGGTTATGGGGCCCAACGTGTGGTAACCCATAATCCTTTCTTTCAAGTGGTTGATCTTATAAATTATGTATGGCTAGAAAAGCCAAAACGTCACTCTTGCTTTTGACTAATGTTTATTGCTTGCCAATATTCCTCTTATAAAGTTTTTATACTCTGCATCCACGAACTATTTCCACTGAACACCCAAAGCACACACGGACTTACTGAGATTTCTGTCTCATCACCTTTTTACCATGATTTCAGGTCGATCCTGTTGTGGGGATGAGTAGCTAGTGTTATCTGCCTTGGAAGAGAATGTTGTCTTTTATTTTTATGTATTGCTTTGGGGAGTTGAGAGTGGATGATTTTATTTATGGATTTGTTTCCTTTTGGGAATTCGTGGATTTATTCTTGAGTTGTAATAAATCTTAAGTTGAAGTATTATTTTTATTATTTTTATTCCGCTATTTTATTTGTGTGACCTCGTTATAAAGACCCCTTGTCTTTTGGACGGGGCGACATCCCCGGCCCCGGCGGGCCTAGGTTCGGGGGGTGTTACACAGCCACACGTTGAGCATGCTGACAAAAGGTAGGTGTACGGCCTACCGGGTGAGATACTCCTCCATCTCTACACCCAAACTTACCAGTTGTCCACTTCGGAACACACAGTCGACATGACTGAAACTTGCTAGCTCGGACCGGCATAACCTACTGGACTGGCATCCTATCTGGGAAGGACTCACCCTTCAGAGGTGGCCACCTACTAAGAGACTTACTCAAACCCTTCAAAGACTAGTCCTAATAGTCTACCCTTATTGAGTACTCAACGTTGATTATTGTACTTGGGAGAAAATTGATCATACATTGGTTTACTTGGAAATAGCAATTAAGGGTTTCTAAAATTCTTGTCGAAGTTGGGTTTTAGAAAGAGTTTAGCATTTTGTGTAAAACTGCTTGTTTAATTTCCAAATGATTTGCTTGACTAAAAATAAAAGGAAAAACAGTCCTTAATTGCCTTTACAAAATGAATGTCCATACATATCGCATTTGGCTTGCCATAATAAGTTTTAGTCTTCAAATAATTCTATGCAGGAGATTACTTGATCCTTTGCTTGCTCGAATTCAAAATCTTCCAAGGCTGACCTAACCCCGCCTGGGGTAAACACAAGACATAAGGTTATACTCGAGCTATACTCGCATAAATAAATAATTCCTAATTCAACCAATTTCAATCATGGCCTTAATATCCCAAACTTTAAGGCTAGATGATAAAGGATTTTATAAAATAAATCTAGTTTGATAAATTAAATTAACTAGGGGTTCTAAAATAATTACTAATAAGTTATAAGTTCAATTAATAAATCTTGAGTATTATTATTAATAAATAAACTAGCATTTGAATATTGAATAATACTAAGTCCTCAAAAATATTAATAAATGGTAATTTTTAAATAGTATTATTATAAATTAATTAATTAATTAATATTTAATAAATAATTAGTAATAAATAAAATTAATCATAAATGAAATATATTAAATTTTTTATTAATAGATAACAAATAAATTTTAATATAAATAATATTTATTATTATAGGTAAAAGTTTTAACTAAGGTCTATAAGGGCATTAATATTTTATTTATTATTATTATTATTTATATAAAAGATTTTATTCACTATTATACATACACATATATATATATATATTATTTTAATAAAATATATTATTTATTTTACTAGTAAAATATCAATATTTCATTTAATATTCCAATTCCAAAACTTCGTAGGAATTTCGAAATCTATAGAGGAAAAATATAGTAATAATTTTAATTAAGGTAATAAAATTTATTAATTAAAATAACATAGGATCAACAAGAACATAATCATGGTTTTCCTATTGCTAAACAAGAATCATGAACACATTCTCCAACATCAAACAATAACTAATCCATTCATGAACATAGACTTAAATCAACACATGCTATCACATGGCCAAATCCTTACTAGACATAATCATAATCATGGCTTCAATGGAGATAAAAACATAAAAACCCTATTCACCAAAGGTGTCATAACATTTAACATGCTTTAAACATCCATAATTTCCCAAAGACATGATGAACATATAATGATTCTCAAGAAAATTCATATAGCTTAATCATGAACAATCATTCTCATGCGCTAATCCCAACCCCTTCATCTACATGCATATATTTAATCCCTCATTCATATTCTATTCTTCCTATCAACATCTAAGAGACATGACTTTAGAATTTAAAAGAATGATTAAGGAGAAATACTTGATTGATGTTCACTTCGATGAAGATTTAAGAAGGTCCACGCAATTGAGAGTCTTGAATTGTCCATGAGAGAGAAAAATAGCTATGGTTGAAATCCACCATTTTGGCTGTGAGAGAGAGAGAGAGAGAGAGAGAGAGAGAGAGAGAGAGAGAGAGAGCATTAGCATGATACGTTGAAGGGTGAATGGAAGACGATGAACAAAGGAGTTGTTCTTGGTTACCTTGATGATGTTCTTGAGACCTTCAAGAAAAAATTGGTTTTTGATCCAAATGTACTTTCTTGTTTTCGAGATTTGGTGTTATAAATTCTAGAAATGAACTCTAGGGAGTATGTAGGAGTAATCTGGAGTATTTAAGAGGGTTTGGAGGTGTTTAGAGTGGGTTTTGGCTTGAAGAAAGGTAGTGTGTGTTCTTGATGTTCTTGGTGAAAATTGAAAAAGTTTGAGGGAAAAATGCTGCACGAAATCTGGGAATGCTGGCTGAATGGTTTAGGGAGTTTAGGAGTTTTAGTTTTCAGCTTAGAGAGGAAGAGAAAAATCTGATTGTTTGAAATTCAAATGGAGAGATTTGAGGAGTGGTTTGAGGTATTGGATATGTTAATGGTGCTTGATTGATGGAGGTTTCTTGGAGTTGCAATGGAGTCGGTTGGACTGTTATGTTTTATTGAAATAAGTGAAGATTGATGGAGCTTTAAGGTTGGCCAAAATTTAGAGCTCAATAGCAGAGGAATTTCTAGTTATGAAGTTTAGTACAAGAGTGTTTTCATGGAGCAAAATGCTGGGAATTTTTGAAGTTCAAATTGTAGTTTGAATGGAGTGATCTTAGGAGATATTTGAGACGGGGTTATGGAGTCCAAGTGTGCAAGGTAAGTGGAGAGGTTAATGGTGTTTAGTTCATGGCTCAACAAGGGTCATTTTACAGGGGTTTGAGGGTGGTGTTTCGGCCAAGGCTTAAGGGAACAAAGCTGGAAATTTTTTGGTTTCATGGTGTTTAAGGTTCGAATGGTTGCTGCAATTTTTTGTGCAGTTTTTCTACAATATTTTAGCCCGATTTGTAGAGGTTTTTGAGAGGTGTTTTAGGATTCTTTAAGGCTGGTTTCCAGCCTTCTTTATGGAGGAAAATCAAAGGAGTTTTGCTGGCTTGAAGGTAGAAGAAAACAGCTTTGTTTTCTAGTTGATGATTAGGAAACTGCCCAGAATTTTTTCTTGGTTTGTACAGTTTTGTGCAATCCGATTTTGCACAGGAATTTCAATCTTCAAGCTGAATAAATTGGTCATTTTTCTAGCTGAAAATGAGTAAGAAAGCTAGCTGTGTTCTTCGAAGGTTAGGCTACACAAGAATCTGGAAAATTTCCAGGTTTCTTTCATGAAGAACATGATCACTATGAAGATGATTTTGAAGGTTCAACCATGGTAATTAATTTTCCTTGGGAACCCTTCCTAACTCCTTTCCTATTTTCAGTCAATCCCCTAATTTCCAAGATCCATTTTTGAAATTCAAAGTCAAGAAATCCTTACTAATTTTTTTTGGAATTAAAAAGATGAATTTTGATAAATTTTGAACAAATTTAATTTATGAAGGTGTTAAGACAAGTTAGAGGTAATAAAAGGACAAGAATTCCTCTAGAATTCTTTTTAAGACATGATGATATGATTAAGACATTCTCTTCATGTCTTCCCTAGGACAACATTCTTATCTTTATGGAATGTAAGAAAATAAAAATTTAAACTTAACTAAGATAATCATGATTAAAACTTAAGTCATGGGATTTGAACTCACGACCTTAGAGATTAATTCCAAAGCTCTAACCATTTAACCACAACAACTCTTGTTCTTATTTTCTCACCCAAATATTCATCTTATTTAATCCTCAATCTATCTTCTTATTTTGATCTCAAGAAAAATTACCCTTTTACCCTTCCTACTCAATAACCATAACTAAGCATTTTATCCTATAAATCATAATTCTAAAACACATAGAATCATTTAAAAACATATATATTCATGCAAAATGATATGATATGCATCCCGACCCCCTTACTCTAGGGTTGGCTTTAGGTGGGGTTTCACATAGATAATATCTTGGTATATTCTAAGGATTCTTAAGAGCATGAATAACATTTTCAGAAAGTATTGGTAAAGTTAAGGGAGGCCAAATTATATTCAAAATTTAGTAAGTAAGAGTTTTAGCTACAAGAAGTAGCATTCTTGGGACATGTGATATCCAATGATGGGATTACAGTAGATCCTACAAAAAGTTAAAACGGAGACCTATTAAAAACGTCCCAAGATTCCAACTGAAATACGAAGTTTTCTGGAATTAATAGGATATTATCAGAGATGTATTGGGAGAGTTTCTAAGATAGCTTCACCTTTGACTCGACTCACCCAAAAGAAAGTTTCTTGTGTTTGGACCAAGAAGTGTAAGAGAAATTTCCTGGATCTGAAGAAAAGGTTAAGTTCTTCTCGTGTTTTGGTATTGCTGATGATGGAGAAAGCTTATGAGGTGAAGATAAATGCATCAAAGGAAGGATTGGGAGGAGTATTGATGTAAGAAAAAGGTAATAGCTTATATGTAACACCCCGTATACCTAGGCTCGCCGGGGCCGGGGATGTCGCTCCGTCCAAAGGACAAGGGGTCTTTATAATAAGGTCACACAAACAAAATAGCGGAATAAAAATAATAAAAATAATACTTCAACTTAAGATTTATTACAACCCAAGAATAAATCCACGAATTCCCAAAAGGAAACAAATCCATAAATAAAATTATCCACTCTCGTCTTCCCAAAGCAATACATAAAATCAAAAGATACATTCTCTTCCAAGGCAGATAACACTAGCTACTCATCCCCACAGCAAGATCGGCCTGAAATCATGGTAAAAGGTGATGAGACAGAAATCTCAGTAAGTCCGTGTGTGCTTTGGGTGTTCAGTGAAAATAGTTCGTGGATGCAAAATGTGAAATCTTTATAAGAGAAATATTGGCAAGCAATAAATATTAGTCAAAAGCAAGAGTGGTGTTTTCCTCTTTTTGAAACCATACAAGTGCACAATAAAATCAACCACTCATAAAGGTGGTCATGGGTTACCACACGTTGGGCCCCATAACCATATAATGGTCAGAATGCCACACTTTGTGCAGACTGACAAAAGAAATACTGGCAAACAATGAATGATGCTCAAAAATAAGAGTAGCGTTTTTTGCTTTTCCAGCCCTACATAATTTATAAGATCAACCACTCGAAAGAAAGGATTATGGGTTACCACACGTTGGGCCCCATAACCGGTCAGAATGCCTAACACTTTGTGCAGACTGACAAAAGTAGGTGATCGGCCTACTGGGCAAGATACTCCTCTTTCTCTATACTTAAACAACCGCCGGGTGTCTATTCCGGCAAAAACACAGTCACTTGACTGAAACAAAATAAATTGCTAGCTCGGACCGACCTGACTAAGTAGTACTGACGTTTCTCTAAGTTGAGCTTATCTTCTGGAGGTGGCCTCCTGCCAGAAGACTTGCTCTTGCTCTTCAAAACTAGTACTACTAGCCTACCCCTATTGAGTACTCAACGTAACATATCCCACTTAGGGAGAAAATGAACAAAACACAGTTCCACTTGAAAACGGCAATTAAGGTTTTCCAAAGTTTGGGGCAAAACTGGTTTTAGAAAGAATTTTAGGTTTTGAGTAAAACCGGCCCTTGATTTACAAATAATTTATTTGTCTGAAATGAGAATGGAAATAATCCTCAGTTGCCTTTACAGAAATGAGTGATCATGCACTCTATATTTGGCTTGCCATAAAAAAAAAAAAAAAAATCATTTTTCATCAAACAGGTTTTATGCAGGAGCTTACCTGATCCTTGCTCACAACAAGGTCTCGAACAGCAGACCTAACCCCACATGGGTAAATGCAAATCTTAATCAGATTCAAGCCACAATCCACTTCCTCAATTTTAAATCAACTCAATTCACTACTACCATGATCCTAGTGTCCCAAGCTTTAAGGCTCGATAATAAATAAAAATGGTTTATAAAATAAATCTAGTTTGATATTAAAATAACTAGAGTTTGGAAAATTAGGTACAATATGTTGAAGGTTTAAATCTTGCTAAAAATAAATTATGGTTTATTTGAAAAAGGGTCCAAGGTAGTATTAGGTAAAATAATGATTTATTAATAATTTAGTTGTTAGAAAATAATTGATAGCTAAAATTTGTTGAAAATAAATTTAATGAGTCTTGCTTGAAAAATAATAAATAAATTTTAATAGGTTTGATTAAAAGATAATAAATTAAATTTTAATAATAAATATTTTACCTATTATGATTATTTTCACAAAAGGCTTTATTTGATATTATAATATCTATATATTTTATTTTTCTAGCAAAAACTATTATTTATTTGACTAAAATATCATTATTTTATATAAAAGACCAAATCCACATTTTCCCATGGTTTTCAAAATTTTACTAGAAAAATCATATTATTAAATATTTTATTAATGAAATAAAATTTAGCTTCGGGACAAATAGATCATGATCATATTCCTATAGCTAACCACAATCATGAACATATACAACCCTTCAATTCATCAAATCATCCAAATCATGCATACAAGCATAGATCTCAATTTATCAAAACATGATCTAACCCCTACTAGCATAAATATGATCATGGCTTCAATAATCTAACATGAATATAAATCTCATTCACCAAAGGTGACATAATCTCTAGCATACTTCATCACAAATACTACCTATGACATGCATCAACCTCAAATCATCATATCATCATCCAAGATAATCCTTCCATGCATAAATCCCATCTCCTTCACAATCATACTTATATTCATGCTTCAATCTCAACAATATATATATATATATATATATATATATATATACTTAAATCCTATCGCCATCCACCTACTATCATCATCATCATCCTAGAGACATGAATCTAGAGTTTAAAAGAAGGATTGATGGTACTTACTTGGTTGATGAATGCTTTGAAGGCGTTTAGAGTAGATCTCAACTCCTAGATGTCTAACTTTGTCCATGGGAGATGGCGAAAGCATGTTCATGGGAGAAAAAGTCATTCGGCCAAGAGAGGGGAATTTTTGGCCATGAGAGAGAAAGAAAGCATTAGTATGTTTATTCGCATAGGTTCTCATTAGAGATCAAGATTGGAGAAGATGAAGTTGTTAGAATAAATTTACCTTGAAGGTGTTCTTGACCTTAACAGAAATTTCTGGTTTTTAATCCAAAAGTGCTAGTTGGATTTTGGAGTTTGATGTTAAAAATGGTACGGATGGACTCACAGCAATGAATAGATGAAATCTGGAATTTTTAGAGGTAGTTTGAAGTGATTTGGAGAGGTATTAGGTGAAAGGAAATAGTAGGTGTTTTTGGTGTAGTGTGTATTCTTGAAGGTTGAAGAAAATCGAGAGATGGTAATGCGCAGCTGCTGAATTTTTGTGAGAGATATGGGTGGACAAATTTCTGTAGGGTTTAGGAGGTTGATTCTCTGATTTGGAAGGGAAAAGGAAAGGTTAGTTGTTACAATCTTTGAAGAATATTTTTAGGAAGTGAATTTGGAAACTAAATATTCCAAGAATATCTTGATTGTTGGACAGCTTTTGGAAATCTGCCATGGCTGATTGTTTGAGCAGAATTTTGGTGGGATTAATGCTGGTTTATGGAAGCTTATGGTGGCCAAAATTAGGGTGCTTAATGGTGAAGAAGAAGCATGGTCCATTGAGAAAATATTATGGAAGGTTACTAAATAAGATGGCTGAAATTTTGGAAACCAATTAAGCTAAATTGCACGGATTTGTTTGAGAGATTTTTGGATAGCCATTAATGGAATTTCGTGCAGAAGTTCAAGGGGATCATTGGAGCTCTGTTTATGGAGGTTTAAAGAAGGTTTTGACAGATTAAGGTTGGTGTTTTGGCTGGAAGAGAGATAGGAAACAAGCTGGACAAAAATCTGCACAGAATTTTCGCTGCACAGTGAATTTTCTAGCAGATTTTCGTCTGCAACTTCCATCCATTTTGTATCGAGCTGGAAGGGGGGTTTTAGAGGTAATCAAGGCTGGTTTCCAGCCTTGATTATGGAGGAAAAACATGGCTATGGTGCTGCACAAAATCTGGGAGAAAACAGCTTGGTTTGGAGCTCTCAAAGTTGATTTTCGTACAGGAATTTTTCCTGTTTTGCTCCAGCTTGAGCAGTCCAAAATTGGACAAAAACTTTCAGGTTTCAAACTGATCCTAAAGACCATTTTTATGGTAGCATTTTGGAGGGAATGTTAGCTAAAAATTTCGACCCTTTGAAGGTACAACAAGCTAGAAAATTCCAGCTCATTCTATGAAGAAAGATGAACTAAGCTAGAGGAAAATTTCAGCAAGCTCACTAGAGGGATTTTTCCTCTTGAAATTCCTCACAACTCTTCCATATTTTTCAGACCATAAGGAGTCTTTTACCAAGGCATTTCGATCCTAAAAGACCTTAGTACTTTACAGATTTTTCTGGAAAGAAAAAGGCTAGAACATCTTGATCAAACCAATGAGTTGAAACTAAGGAAAACTAAAGATCAAGGAAGAATGATTTTCCCTATAAGAATTTCGAGAAGAGTAAAATGAGTGGAATGAGGTTACTTCCTTCATGTCTCTCCTAGAACATCATCACCACATTAATCTAGGCCCTTAAGGCCGAAACCATCCTTTCCCAAGAAAAATAAAATTTACTCAAGCTAAAGCTTCTATGATGGACTTTGAACCCAAGACCTCAAGAATTAATTCCAAAGCTCTAACCACTACACCACAACAACTCTTGTTGCTATCTATACTAGAAAAATTATTTCCTATTCAATCCACAAGTCATCTCCTTATTTTCACCTCGGGCAAAAATTACCATTTTGCCCCTCTCACACAATACTCACCAACAAGACTTCAAGGCAATAAAACTCGAATCCAGAACACAAAAAAATTAATATGAGAATATATTTAACCATGAAATAAAATATGATATGCATCCCAACCCCCTTACTCTAAGGTTGCTTCCGACTGGGGTTTCACATTATATCTCTAGGAAATTGAAATTCAACAATGAGCATTACCCTACACATGATTTAGAGTTAGCCGTTATTGTGTCTGCCCTTAAATCGTGGAGAAATTATTTGTCTGGGGCTGAGTTTAAAATTCTACACCGACCACAAAAGCTTGAAGTATGTTTCACTAGAAGCTTTTGAACATGAAACAACGTCGGTGGATGCAATTTTTGGAAGAATTCCGGTGTCCAATTAAGTATCATTCTGGAAAAGCAAACACATTAGTAGATGCCCTTAGTAGGAAGGTAAATTTATCAGCTCTTTGGATATTATGAATTCCAAAACTGAAAGCCATTGCGGTAGACAAAAAAAATAAGGATGAGGAAAATCTCCATTCAACCTGTCTCCCTACAGTAGTAAAAGGGAAAGTAAAATAAAGATGGAGAGTTGCAAAAGTTGGTGCAAAAGGAGGTGAATAAAGAAGGAAATGAGTTCTAAAAGGATAATGATGGAATTATTTATTGCCGAGGTCGGTATTGTATTCGAAACAGTCTGCGATGAAGCATGACATTTTAATAGAAGCACATTGAAGTAAGTATACCATCCATCCAGGAGCCGTAAAGATGTATTAGGATTTAAAATGGCATTATTTGTGGATTGGTATGAGGAAGGACATTTTAGACTTTGTAGCTCGATGCTTAATTTGTTAGCAAGTGAAAGCTTACCAACAACTTCCTGGAAGGTTACTACAATCATTACCTACTCCATCGTGGAAATAGGATGAAGTTATTATGGATTTCATTATGGGATTATCCATGGTAGTAGGACAGTGAGATTATATATAGGTGATAGTAAATCAACTAACTAAGTTTGCTCATTTCATCTCCATTAACCAACAGGATTCTTTAGAGAAGTTAAGTAAAATTTGTATGGAGGAAATAATCAAACTGCATGAGTATCCTCTAGTATTGTGTTAGATTGAGATCCTAGTCTTACCTCAGAGTCAGACTAAGCTATGGCAGAGGTATGGGACCACAATAAAGTTCAGCACAGCAGCACACCCACAGATGGATGGACAGACATAACGAGTGAATAGAGTTTGGAAGACATATTGTGGGCTTGTACTTTGAATTTTGGAATTAAATGGATTGATAATTTACCGAGTGTAGAATATGTATACACTAGTAGTTATCAATCAACAATTAGAATGACCCCATTTAAAGCTTTATATAAAAGGAAATGTAGTCTAGGACGAAAGATGGGTAAATAAGATGCTTTCGATCTTGAAAAGTTTAATAGGCTGTGAAGATGATTAAAATCAAGCTGGAGGAAGTTCGGAGTAGAAAAAAAAGTTATACAGATCGACGTAAAAGATATTTGTAATTTGTAGAAGGAGATCCTGTATTCTTGAAGTTGACTCTATAGCGACAATTGGGAATTAAAGGACCAAGAAAAAAATCGGGCACCTAAGTACATTGGACCATTCCCTATTGTTGAGAGGATTGGGAAGATGACATATCAATTACAGTTACCAATAGTGCTTTAAAGTATTCCCAATGTGTTCCATGTTGCCCAACTTCAAAAAAATGTAGTTAATCCTGCACACATTTTGAATAATGAGCCTATTAAGATAACTGTAAGCTTGAAAAATAAGGAAAAGCTTATTAAGATCTTGGAGTGTGCTGAAAAATATTTGCGGAATTAGAAATTCCATTTGTGAAAGTGTTGTGGAATCATTATCCAGTGCAAAATGCAACTTGGGAAGTGGAAGTGATGATGTTGAAAAAGCATCCAGAATTATTTCAGGGTAAGCTAATTTTGGGGACACATTTTTTTGTAAGGATGGGAGAATATATTGCCCCACACTTTTACGTTCGATTGGCCACTACTTGTAATAGGATGAGAGTTTATATCAATGGCCAGAATAAAAGAATATCTGTGCAAAGAGACGAATATTTGGGTATAATAATTTTTTGTCAGGACCTAGATGTAATTATTGGATTTGTTCTACCTGTATCTTAAATCTTTGGAAAGCTACTATTGTTAATAAAATAAGAATCAGAGGGTATGCTGAGAAGAGAAAATGATCGGTTTGATGAAACGCATGTTTTGGTGTAAATTATGTTATTCGGGTTATCGGGAGGTATTTCATTATTTTGACCGTAAATTTGACCAAACTGAGAAGGAAATGAAGAATTTAAATACTACCAATAGGTTCATTGGAATTTTTGGAGTTGAGTGGTGAAATATAATATTTTTCCGTTTTGGACCCGATTTTGGTTATTTCTGAAGGAAATAGAAAATCGCGGATAAAAATGATGCATGTGGCATTTTGTGATTGGTAGCCCATGGACATGTGTCAATTTAAGAGAGGTTGCGTGAAGAGTTCATGCAAGACACATGGAATTAAAGGATTACAAAATAAATAAAGAATGATGTGTAAATTTTGTGATTGGAACACATCATTTGTGGGCCCTTTAATAAAGGTCTTGTGTAATGTAATTGGCCAATACTTGGACCATGAGAAGGTCGTTGAATGGCTAAAAGTTGTCCAAGAGAACTGACAGCCATACAAGAGAAAAGAAGAAGATATTTTGTCGAGGAAAATTAAGAAAATGGTGTGTAATTTTTCAATTGGAACACCTATACATTAGCTATCGTACAATGAATTGAATTAAAATTTTCTTGGCCTAAATCAGATGAGAAATTGCAGTGGGAAGGCTATTTCACAGCCTTAATTTTGGCAGCCACAAGGAAGAAAAACAAGAGAAAAAGAAATAAAAGAAATTAGCAAAAGGAGAGAGAAAAGATAGCTAGTATGTGTTCTTTGTGTAGTGTGTATGTTCTTGAGAGATTCGTGGAGCAAAACACACCAGGGAGCTCTAAATACAAGGTAAAACCCCACCGTGCTAAAATTAAAGTTGTTGTTGGGTAAATGGTGATCATTTTGATATCAATATTAACATGAAATGATGATTTTCATGTCTTGGTTTTGGGTCAAAAGCTAAGATTTATAAACTTTGTTGATGGACTCTCTATGTGCCTATGTGTGTCAGCTACCTAGAATCTTTATGGATATTGTTTTGTGTAAGGAAGAATTGAATTTTCGTGGTAGTTCGAAGGATTACTTCGGTTGAGGAGATGATGACTAAAGTTGAATAAAAATGGAAGTTACTTGGTCGGAAAAATGAATTATATTAGCTTTTGATTAGAAAAGGTGAATTTATGTTCAATAAGTGTGACTCTTGTGATCTATTGGAACTTGGAAATTATAGAATCAAAGATGATTTGAAGGAAAATTCAATGAATTAATGTTCCCAAGGTGTTAAAGGCTAAAGAAAAATAAAGGAAAACATAAATAGTAGAATTGAAGTAAAACTATTGGGGCTATTATTGCCTTGTAGCATGTCATGGGAACTAGGACTTTGAAAATGTCTTAACATAATTAAAATTAAGATTCTTACAGTCATTTTGGTATATCATAGAGTGAAATCGGAGTTGTGAATTGAATGTTATGTGCAAAACAAAATCATATGTCAAGCAGTGAAAATCAAGAAAAATGAGCTCGAAAATGGAAGAACTTAAGGATGATTAATTGTGTGATTTTGGGTGAAATAAATGAGAAATATGAAGTGAATACCTTGTATATGAAGGGAGAAAGGATTTGTAAAAAGGAAAATCAAGGAATCGAACAAACGATGAAAAAATGACGTGAACAAAAGTTGAACGTTTTCCTTAATCATCGGCCAACCATCGGCCCCGTCGGCAAACCATCGGTTAAATGCCGATTAGACGTTGGCTACCCGTTTGGCTTGTCGGCTGGAAATTGGCTATTTTTCGGCCAAACACGACTTGGCCTAAAAACGATATTTGGTGTAGGTTTATCGATAAGCGGCCAACAGTTCATTGAAAATGGTAGCAACAGTGGTTGAACGTCTTTAAACAGAAAGAGTTAATTAGGACACCAAGTGAGTTCCTTTGATTTCTAAAATCTTTTGAAAGATGGTGTGCTTTGTTTTTCCTTGAAATGCTATGTTTTGTGCCATTTTGGAAGTCGCTAAATATGTTCAAGGTTTATCTGAGAAAGATTTATTTTTATGCCATTTTGGACTTGAATGAACTTCATATTTGGCTTGGAAACCTTAATGGATGATTAAAGCATGGATTTTGTGAATTTAGTCTTTTTTTATTAAATACTTGGGATTTTTAGAAATTGGTAAATTTTGGAATCGGGTATTCATAAATTGACTGGAATGCCTTTATTGGAACATTTTATGCCTTTCTTTGAATTTAATCCTTTTTGGGATTAGAATTCTAGATTTCTTGAAATGAGTTCCTTTTAGAATCGGGTATTTAGAAAATAATTCAAATGTCCTTATTGGAATGTCTTATGAAAACCTTTAGAATCGGGTAGTCGGTAAATGACCGAAATATCTTTATTGAAACTCTTGTGAACACATTTCAAATTGGGTAATGGAAAATGACCCGAATACCCTTGAAAGTATTTTGGGATCGAGATGGGTAAAAAGGCCCGAATGCCCTTGGAAATAACTTTTGTGATTAGGTACGGATAAAATGGCCCGAATACTCTTGGAAACTTGTTTTGATGCATGAAAAGAACTCTTTAACCTATTTCGACACAGTTTTGAAAAATGATCTCTTGTGATGAGATTGACTTTTGGAAAATGTCATTTTAATCCCGAAAATTATTTTATTGGCCTGATATGCCTATGGAATGAATTAATTGGCCTGTGGAGCCTATGGGGAACTATTGTCTGACTTGTGAGTTAGTGGGATCAAATTCTGAAAAATGTTATTTTACCTCAAAAATATTTGTTTTGAAAATTCTGGGGAATCAGATAACCCACTTGGCTGATTAGTCAGAAGGGGTTGGTATTGTTGACGTTAAGTACTTAGCAAGGACTTTGATCTTTGTACTAGCTTATGTTAGAGATAGACGATCCCAAGTAACCCGATAAGTTCTGGGGATTGTCTTACTCTAAACAAGGCGACAGAACATTGAGATGAGTCATCTTGGCTAGCTGTCTAGTGCCTGGCAATTGCTGTGCCTTTGTACACTTTGTGGTTTGGGTTGTTCACAGGCTAGGCTGGACACCTGGCATTACTCAACCCCTTGCTACCTCGATGGTGATTGACATTAGGATTAGGACTCCCGGGTTACGGTAGCAAATAAAAGATTTAGTGTGCTGTGTACACTTATTGATTATATTACACTACGGCGTACTTATTTTTCAGTGATGCCCAGATTGAGTACTGTAGGCTGCGATCTATGTCCAATGATACATGCATGTTGGTGTAATTTTTCGGTGATGAGTATTGTAGGCTGTGGTCTCAGTACAATGATAAGTGGCGCCGAAGGCAAAGACTACAGGCTTTGCATACATGCTGACTTTCTGTTAGAGAAGTGCCTATGATTTTGAAATTGGAGCAATGATTTGAAATTAAAATACAATTTTTCAAAAATGTTTGGGTTTTGAATAAACTCTTTTTCCAGGAGTTTTGGAATTGTTTCCAGTGAACAAATGAAATGTTTTTCCCCACAAGAGTTTTATGTACTCTATCTCTTTACTAAAGCACTAGCACACACGGGACTTTCTAGGTGGTTTTTCAGTCACACGTGTCTTTTATCTTACCCTTTTGTAGGATCTGAAATTGAGCAGACTTACAGATAGAAGGGCAACACCACAGTGACAGCAATTTAGAACCGGATGTTCCTTTTGATAATGTACCTTATTACTAACACAAAATGACAAATTTTTGTGTACGAGATTTTCTATTGTGTGTATATAAACATATATATATATATATACATGTGTGTGTGTGTGTGTGTGTGTGTGTGTGTGTGTGACCATCAGTATAGGATATTTACATGGATCTGGACCTTGTATACTTTGGTAGTTCATTGTTATAAAGACCCTCTAGTCTGGGTAACTAGATGGAGCGACACACGGTGTTGATATGTTTCTGCTGTTATTTTTAGTTGGGGTGTTACAAGCTGGACTTTTTTCAGCTGGATCTCCATTATACCCACATGTAATTCTTCGAGGCATCTTTATGTAGTATTATAGCTCCTTTCTCCTACCAACAAGAGAATAATTACAACTCTTACAATATTCACATTAAGCATCTTATAGTACGAACAAGCCCAAAATATTAGAAAAATAGGGACAAGAGTTTCTCACACATATTTCTATGCAATTCTAAATATAAACTTATACCATACTCTCCAGAGTACACGTAATCATAAAAGTACTAGGACAACAAACACTGAGTTATAAGTGAAGCTTGAAAACACTGAGATCCATGCACGCATACTGGAAAACAAAACAAAAACATGCACAGAAGGCACCGGAAGGAAAGAAAAATGATACCTCTGCACTTGGATCTTGATTTTGGTACCGAATGGATGATGAAACCACAGAGATTTTTTCACGCCTGGACAATGTCTATAGTTCAAAACCCGCAATCCTTCTGCTGCATCTCTCTTACATGAACACACAACTTCTTGAGAGCTCAAAATATTCCACAGCCTAATGCACGTTGGTGACACAACTCAGGTGAAGAAAATCCCAATCTCAAAGCTTTTCGACTATTTGCTATTAGTTAGCAAAATCAAGAAGATTAAGAAAGGAAAAACTAGAGAAGAGAAAAGAAGACTTCTGGGAGGTTTTTTTTTTCTTTTCCATTAGGTGTATCACTGAGAATAATCATACATTGCTTTTGTACGTAAATATGGCTAGAAACAGAAACACATAGAAGTATGTTAAAACAAAGCACACACAGAAAAGTAGTGGAAGAACTTTTTTTTTAAATTATTTTTACCTTTGTGTGTTTTCACTGGTCTATGAGGTGTCTGAACCACTTTTGGCTCTGAGATCCTTTCTTCAGGCTGTTGTCCCGTAAGCCATCGGCTTCTTCTGGGCATCAACACAACGCTTCGGGTCTTTTAGAATATAACCCGTGCATGAAATCTTGGTGAAGGTTAATGATGAAGAGAATGATCTTCTATGTCTCTATTCTTTCTATTGAGTAGCACAAAGATCAGAGTCTACAGAGAGAGAAGAAGAACCGCAAGAGGGGAAAAGGAAGATGTTCTGTGAAAAAACTCCTCATGTTCTCTTGAATCCCAACTACCTTAATAATAGGCTATTATCCGGGTATTCAAAAATAAAAAAGATGCGGTAGAATCGCAGAAGCCCTAAGACCCATGTTATGTTAAGCCATTAACCAGGCCTATGGGCCTATGGCTCAGTTAATTGGGTTAAGACTTTAATTCAATTTAATTATTCCTGGACTAATACAAACCTACTAATTAAATTAATTAAATAACCTAAATGGAACAAAATTAACCTCAAGCCTTAGCCAGTTTATTGGTTTAAGCCTTTAATTCAATTTAACTATTCCTGGACTAATACAAGCCCAATAATTAACTGAATTAAATAATCCAAATGGGCCAATATATAATTCTCTCTTTTTGGACCTTTTATTTTATTCTAACCCAATAAATAAACAAGGCTACTCAAATAAAATAAAATCTTTTTTATACAAGACCAATCCCTCAACCCAAAACCATAAGGACTTATAGACTATTCCAAGGACCAAAAGACATATTGTCTAGGCTATTAAAATAACCAAAATACCCTTACAATAGAAATAGTTGTATTTTGCATTTTAAATATTTTCTAATATCACAATAAGAAAATATTGACCATAAGGATAATACTGCATTAGCAAAGTCTCCGACCTACAGGTGTAATGACTAAATACCCCTCTACACATAGCCATACATTTAGAGAGGAAGAGTGTACTAACACCTTTTTAAAAGATATCTACCATCCTTAGACCTCTAGTCCAATAATCCACGACTCTTGGAATGTTTTTGCTTTTTAAAGGAGCTACCCTAAAGCAAACATCCAAGTAATATGTCTTCAGGGCCCTAGATATTTAGATAATTCGAATAGTCATAAGGGGCGATATACCCTTAACTAACTAGTCACATATACCCAAGGGACCTGCTATCTTGTACAAGTCTATCTTAATTAACTAGTCATATATACCAAACATATAAGTATATTAGCTCTACGATAGAATCTCAACTATAGTATATCAAAGTATATGCTTTCAGCTTCGTCAGACCACCAACTCATACTTAAGTAGTAGAGTATTAGTCCACGTTGTAGCAGTAATAATATGGGTTTCTTCTAAATAGTACTTTTAGAAACTACTATTATAGGTCTTGTTCTACGTATTCAAAATACGCTCATGCTGTGAATTAAATGGACTACTCACTGGCTAAAGGTAAGCTATTCCCCATTTGGAATTCATAATACAATAACCCAAACATGAAGAGATTCCCATTATTATCAATCGGTTAAGAACAAACGTTTACGTGTTAAGTAACCTGTGGTCCATACCTTATTGTGAAAGACCACCATTCACATGGATCACTTACTTAAACACAATTGGTCTTTTCCAAATGTAAATCGCGCACAAATAAAATATAAATTCACAAATAAATTTTAAGGATAAATTCTTTATTAGCAAATTCAATAATTACATCAGAAACCTAGTCTAAAGGGCAAATATTCCAACAATCTCTTACTTGCACTCTAAGACTAAGAAAGTCCGTAGGTGCCCACCCCTATGGCATCTAAGTGTCTCTTGAAGACTCTCTCAACCAAAGGCTTCGTGAAGGAAACTGTTAGGTTGTTCTTCGAGGCTATCTATTCCACCACAATTTCCCATCTCTGGATGAAATCCTAGATTAGGTGGTAATTTCTCTCGATGTGTTTTCCCTTCTTATGGTTCCTAGGTTCTTTGGATTGCGAGACTACTCCAGTATTGTTGTAATACATCACAATTGATCTATCTATGTGTGGCACGACTCCAAGTTCTGAAAGAAACATCTGGAGCCAAACTACTTCATTGGATGCCTATGAAGCTGCCACGTACTCAGCTTCCATAATTGAGTCAGCAATGTAAGATTGCTTGATACTTCCCCATTAAACTACTCTTCTAGGCAAGGTGAAGACATATCTAGTAGTTGATTTTCTCTCATCTTTATCTACTTGGAAGTCTGAGTCTATGTATCCTGTAAGAACCAAGTCATCAGCCCTGTAAACCAGCATATAATCTCTTGTACCTTTGAGATACTTAAGAATATGCTTTATAACTTGCCAATAAACCTCCCCAGAGTTTGAACTTGGCCAGCATCTTGTCAATGAATGTCGCTTGGGATAATCCTAAGATTCTCTACTTCTTATTTCTAAGAAGCTTAATCTTGAGAATGTAACTGGTTTCTCCCAAGTCCTTTATACTGAATTTACTAAACATCCAAATCTTACTAGATGACAATGTCCCTACATTATTCCTAATAAGTAAAATGTCATCCACACATAGGACAAGAAAAATAACATTTATGTCTTCTATTTTCCTGTATATGCATGGTTCATCCTCATTTTGAATGAAACCGTAAGATTTTAAAGTCTCATCAAAACGAATGTTCCATGCTCTAGATGCCTACTTAAGTCCATAAATGGACTTCTTAAGCTTGTAAACCATATCTTCCCGGCCTTTAGCAATAAAACCTCCGATTGGGACACATAGATGTCTTCGCTAAGATGGCCATTAAGAAATACCGTCTTAACATCTATTTGCCATATCTCGTAGTCATAATAATATGCAATGGCAATGAGGATACAGATGGACTTAAGCATGGCTACTGGGGAAAAGGTTTTCTCATAGTCGATCCCTTCTTTCTGAGTATACCCTTTTGCTACAGGTTTAGCTTTGAAGGTTTCTACCTTCCCATCCGCTCCCCTCTTTCTCTTGTATACTCACTTACATCTAATGGGTTTTATCCCTTCAGGTGAAGCTACAAGATCCCAAACTTGATTGAAGTACATAGACTTAATCTCGGCTTTCATTGCTTCATGCCATAGATTTGCATCGGTATCAACAATGGCTTTCTCGTATCTAGTGGAATCTTGCTCCTGATGGTCAGAGACTAGCTCTAAAGCCTCTTCAGTCCATCTTTCTGGAACCCTAGATACCCTAGTCCATCTTTCTGGAACCCATGGTCCATATTTTACTGTGAAAGTTCTCCATTCACACAAACCATTTATTTAAACATAATAGGTTTTTTACAATGAAATTGTGCACAAAAGTAATGAAGAATTCACAAATAATTTCTAAGAATAAAACTTTTACTAATACAAGTCAAAATTACATCAGAAATATATTTTGAGGGGGCATATATCCCAACAATCTTCCACTTCCACTCTATAACTAAGTAAGTCCATAGGTGCCCACCACTATGGTACCTAAGTGTCCTCTAAAGACTCTCTCAACCAAAGGCTAGTGAAGGAATCTACTACATTGTTCTCTGAGACAATCTGTTTCACCACGACTTCCCATCTATTGATAAAATCCCTAATTAGGTGGTATTTCTTCTCAATGTACTTCCCTCTTTTGTGGTTCTTGGGTTCTTTGGATTGTGACACCACACCAGTGTTGTTACAATACATCACAACTAACCAGTCCATCTGTGGCATGACTCCTAGTTCAAAAAAGAACTTTTGGAGCTAGAATGCTTCCTTAGATGCCTTTGAAGTTGCCATATACTTAGTTTCCACTGTTGAGTTCACAATGCAAAATTGCTTGATACTCCTCCATGAAATTGCTCCTCCAGATAAGGTGAAGACATATCCACTAGTAGAGTTTTTCTCATCCTTAGCTGCCTAACAGTCTGAGTCTGTATATCTTATAGGAACTAAGTCATCAGCCCTGTAAACCAACATATAATCTCCCGTACCCTTAAAGTTCTTGTGAATACACTTTACAGCATGCCAATAACCTCCCATCAGGTTTGACTGATATCTGTTATGTAAGCTTAAAATAGAGCAGATATCTGGCTTAGTAAATAATATGGCATACATAAGATTTTCCACAACTGAAGCATAGGGAATCCTACTCATTCTATCTTTTTCTTCTTGAGACTTTGGATCATCTTTTGAAGTAAAAGATAATCTATGTCTGCAAGGGATCAACACTATCTTGCATGAATCCATGCTGAACTTGGCCAGTATCTTGTTAGTTATGTACAAGACCATAGGAGCATCGAGACCTCATTACTCGGTAGTTGCAAGGTAAGGGAATACCCTCCCTTGATGCCGAAAGTAAAGTTTAATGGTGTTTATTAGCGAGATAAACATGTGGTCATAGTATATGATCTTTGGGGATTGAATCATTCACTTGGAATTAAATAGGAGATTGCGAATTGTTATGAGAATAAATGGGATTATAGCATGTTTGAATTAATTGAGACCCTGATCATGATATTATATGGTTTAGATTAAGAGGATAATTGAGGAAAGACAGCTGTGAATTTATCGCATTAATCTGAGGCATATCAAGTAAGTCCTTGCATAAACTCTTTCATTAAACGTATGTGATGGTAAGTCCTTTTATAAACTGTTTTGTTAAATGTTGTGATGGCAAGTCTATGTTGTGAAGCTTTGTAAAGATATTGTTAAACTGTGTTTGCTTGGGTTGTAAACGTGGATATTTATTCTTTAAACGGTTTTGTTGAACTAACGATTTTAGCAAGAAAACTATTCTTTTCCTTAAATTTTTAGAAATCTCTTTTAAAGAAAACCACGTTTTACAAAGCCAAGGTTTGGAAATATTTTGAATCAGGAATTGACGGATTTGTTCGTTGAGTACTCAATAAGGGTAGGCTAACAATACTAGTCTTGGAGGGCTAGCGTAAGTCTTCTGGCAGGAGGCCACCTCCAGAAGATGAACTCTGCTTGAAAAGGCGGCAGTGTTGGTTGGTCAGGCCAGTCCGAGCTAGCATGTGTACCTGGTATGGTATTTATATTCCCAGCATGGACACCCGGATGGTTTTGTTGGGTGTAGAGATGGAGGAGTATCTCACCCGTTGGGCTGTACACTCATCTTGATCAGAACGCCCAACGTGTGGTAATCTGGTCCGGACAAGGTGCACAAAGTGTGGTGCCTTAGCCAATTTGTTCCCATGGAGCCAAACGTGTGGTGACATGACTTTTATCCGAGTGGAGGATTTATTTTGTACAAAGTGTGACAATGAGGAAAACCCACTCCTTCCGAAAAGAGATTGTTATGACTTGCCAAATTATTTCTACAAATGTTTTACACTTTGCATACACGTACTATTTAAAACACCATGTGCACACACAGGACTTACTGAGATTTATTCTCACACCGTTTTACATCATGTTTTCAGGAGATAGACTGTGCTGAGTCAGCGAGGCATGTAATAGTTGAAGCTTTTGCTATTTTCTCTATCTGTTCTAAGAGACATTTGTTGCTTATGCTTCTAAACAATATTTTGTTTTATTCCATTTTGCTCCAAGTTGAGCCTGATGTAATAAGAGTATTTCTTTATTTATCTAAGTTGATCCTTTTGGAGATTGCCTTTATATTTTATACCTCGTTCTAAAGACCCCTTGTCCTACGGGACGGGGCGACATCCCCGCCCTTTTAGGGTACGTAGTCGCAGGGTGTTACAAGTGGTATCAGAGATATTGTTTAGGCAATTACTTGACTTGTGGGGTTCTATTTTCTTAAGTATTCTAACCTGGTGCTAATTTTTATCTTTTGTTTATAGAATGGTCAAAAGAGTTGTATCGGCTGTCAGAGACTAGCCCGCTGGCTGTGGGAATCCACCTGTCCCACTACCCGTAGCCGATCCACCCGCGTCTGATTCAGAGAGAGAGCGTGAGCCGTCAGTGCTAGACGACTCGGTGGTTGAGACGGAGATAGAGGTCGAGGAGAGTCTAGGGGAAGATGAGGGAGATGAGGAGACGGGGGAGTTGAGTAAGGGAGTGGTAGACGAGCTAGGGAATGAGGGAGACGATGAGAACGAGGGAGAGATGGTTGGGGTAGAAAGAGAGGATGAGGAGGTAATGGAGGTTGTCCCGGGAGAGAGAGACGGTAGGCAGTCAACTCTAGGAGGGGTAGATAAGGGAAAGAGGAAGCTAGAAGGGATACCTAAGGGGTGTGGACTCCGATATGGACTGGGTGTAGATGCCATGCTAAGGAGAAAGGGGTTGGTTGATCCATTTGACTTCGGGAGTGAGAGGCCTGCGCCTAAGGGTATAGTTAGATTAGTGTTGGACGAGCTCTATAAGACGGCCATGAGGGCCAAGAGATGCCGAGAGGGTGAGTCAGGGCAGCCAAGTGGGAGCGTTGGTTTCGCGAGGAACTACATAGGGAGACCCGATAGTTCCGTGGGGTGGCTGGTGGAACCGGCCTCTGACAACTCCGATACCTCTGTTGAAACTAGGGAGAGTCGAACCTAGAAGACCAGCAGCTTTTACTCTTTCTTTCTTTGGAATTTGCATAATTTTGCTTGTTTATCTTTTTCTTAAGGGAGCATGTGGCTCATAGGGCCTATCTATTATTTTAAATAAAAAGGGTATCGTATGAGATGACCCTTTCTTTTCTGCAAAGAATGGTTTATATGACAAGCATGAGTTTCGTTTATTACTTGATTTATCTCTGCACGTTATCATCACATTCTCTTTTAGATGAGTACATTACTATCAACTGATCATGCACCTAAGTATATTCTTTTCCCCATTGATAACTAACTGACCCTGAGTGAATGTGATTAAGATGGCACCAAGACGCCGAACAGTTGTGCATAGCAGAACGGTGCAGGAGATCGCATCCTCCACCCCGGAGTTTGAACAGATGCATCGTTCCACCCCCGATGTGGAAGAGCACCTGCCAGGAGAGCAGGAGATAGCTTCGGAGAGGTCACGGGATGTGACCATGGGTCAGGCCTTCGACAAGATGGCCTCGATCCTATAGAACCTGACTGAAAGGGTGGATAAGGTGGCTAGGAAACCACCGTAGGGAGAGGATGAGGCCCTGGAGCGTTTCCTGAAGTTCCAGCCTCCCATATTCCAAGGGGAGGTGGAACAGGATGAGAAAGCCGAGTAATGGATTGAGCAGATGGAGGACATTTTCGCTACTCTGCAGTACTTGGAAGAGAGGATGGTGAAGTTTGCTACTTTTCGGCTAAGGGGACCGTCTCGGGCATGGTGGTAGCGAGTACGAGGTGATTGGGACAAGGAGGAGCAGGAGTGGGCCTGGGACGATTTTACGGAAGCTTTCCGGGCTGAGTACATTCCTCGATGGGTGGCTGAGAAGAAGGAGGATGAATTCCAGACCCTCAGGCAGGGAGGTATGACCGTGTCCCAATACGCAGTCCGGTTCATGCAGTTGTCCAAGTACTGTAAGTGCTTGGTAGACACGGAGCAGAAGCGCACCCGGCAATTCGTGAAGGGGCTAAGGCCAGATTTGAGGAAGGCGTTGGCTCCATCACCGCCAACGTCGTACACCGCCGCAGTGGACGCAGCTTCCCGGACGGAGAACGAAGATCGGCACCGACCGGTGAACCGACCCTTCCAACCTAGTCGTCCACCTATGAAGCCTTCAGGCAATAAACGACCTGCGGGTTCTATGCCGTGCGGAAATCGGGGTAAGCAGCCTCGAGTGCCTATAGCTGGATCAATGCAAGGCAGCCTGAACTGCCGACTGTGTGGGAAGCGAGGCTACACCGAGAGAAATTACTGGGGTAGCGGGGGTGTGAGAAGGTATTTCAACTGCGGAGACCCAGGACATCTGAGGAATGTCTGCCCCAAACCCTTAAGAACTGAGCAGACCGCGCCGACCCAGCCAATGGGAGGCAATAGAGGTGCCGCTGCTGGACCAGCCGGAGCGGGAGGCTTGAAGCCCCAGGTGAAGGCCAAAGTTTTTGCCCTGAACCAAGAAGAAGTAGGAGCGGACGCCGCCGTGATCGAAGGTAACCTTTCTATCTAAGGTTGTCTTGTTAATGTTCTGATAGATCCAGGATCTACACACTCTTATGTAAGTAAAGTATGTGCTTCACGTCTGGGCTGGGAAGGAAATGAGCTACCTTATACCCTAATAGTTAGTTCCCCCTTGGGAAAGGTTGTGGAAGTAGGCAAGAAGGAAATATTGGTGGGTGACGTACTTGGTCAGATGGAAGCAATGAGCTAACATCGGTTCTGCTCCGTCGTAATTCCTTTCTTTCCCAACCCAGATGTGATGCACATACTTTGCTTACGTAAGAATGTATGGATCCTGGATCTATTAAAACACTAACAAGACGACCTTGGATAGAAAGGTTACCTTCGATTATAGCCGCATCTGTTCCGACTTCCTCTCTGTTCAGGGCAAAGACCTTGGCCTTCACCTGAAGCTTCTGGCCTCCAGTTCCAACTGGTCTAGCAGCAGCACCTCTATTGACTCCCATTGGCTCGGTTGGGGTAGTCTACCCAATCCTTAAAGGTTTAGGGCAGGCCTTCCTCAGATGACCTAGGTCTCCACAATTGAAGCACCTCCTTACACTCCCGTTACCCCAATAATTCCTCTTGGTGTGGCCCCGCTTTACACAGAGTCGGCAAATCAGGTTGCCTTGCATCGGTTCGACCATAGGCACTCGAGGCTTCTTACCCCGATTTCCCCACGGCATAGAGCCCACTGGTCGCTTGTTACTCGAAGGCCTCATTGGTGGACGATTCGGTTGGAAAGGTCTATTCACCGGCCGATACCGATCCTCATTCTCCATCCAGGATATTTTGTCCATGGCGGTGGTGTATGACGTTGGCGGTGATGGAGCCAATGCCTTCCTTAAATCTGGCATCAGCCCCTTCACAAACTGCCGGGTACGCTTCTGCTCCGGTTGACCAAGCACTTGCAGTACTTGGACAACTGCGTGAACCGGGCAGCATACTGGGCAATGGACATGCCTCCTTGCTTGAGGGTTTAGAACTCATACTCCCTCTTCTCAGCTACCCATCAAGGAATGTACTCGGCACGGAAAGCTTCTGTAAAGTAGTCCTACGTCCATTCCTGCTCCTCTCTGTCCCAATCACTATATACTCGCTGCCACTATGCCCGAGACGGTCCCCTCAGTCGAAAAGCAGCAAACTTCACCATCCTCTCTTCTGAGTACCACAAGGTAGCAAAAATATCCTCCATCTATTTAATCCACTGCTCAGGCTTCTCATCCTGCTCAACCCCCCTGGAATATGGGAGGTTGGAACTTCAGGAAACGCCCCAGGGCCTCATCCTCTCCCCGTGGTGGTTTCCTGGCCACCTTATCCACTTTCTTTGTTAGGTTCTACAGGATCGTGGCCATCTTGTTGAAAGCCTGACCCATGGTCACATCTCGTGATCTCTCCGAGAGCTAACTCCTGTTCTCGTGGAAAATGGTCCTCCACGTCGAGTGTGGAACGATGCATCTGCTCAAATTCTGAAGTGGTGGATGCACTTTCCTGCGTAGTTCTGCGTCTTGGTGCAATCTTTGATCACATTCACTCAAAGTCAGATAGTTACCAAGGGGAAAAAAGTATGCTCAGGTGCATGATCAGTTAATAGCTATGTCATCTACTCATTTTAAAAGAGAATTTGATGATGTTATGTAGGGAAAAATCAAGTAATAAATGAAACTCATTCTTTTCATATAAACCATGCTTTCAAAAAGAATGGGTCATCATATGTGATACCCTTTTATTTAATAAAATAATCAAGTCCTATAAGCAACATGCTTCTTTGAAAGGAATAAACAAACAACGGAATGCAAATCCTGAAGGAGAAAGAGTAAATCCTGCTGGTCTTCTATACTCAACTCTCTCTAGTTTCAACAGAGGCATCGGAGTTGTCAGAGGCTGGTTCCATAAGCCACCCCACGAAGCTATCGGGTCTCCCTATGTAGTCCTTCGCAAAACCAACACTCTCACTTGACTGCCCTGACTCACCCCCACGGCCCCTCTTTGCCTTCATGGTTGTCTCATAAAGCTCATCTAACGCTAATCTAACCGCACCCTTAGGCGCAGGCCCCTCATTCCCCAAGTCAGATGGATCAAGCAACCCCTTTCTCTCTTAGAGCTGACTGCCTAAGTTCCCCCTCTCTCGGGGCATCTCCATCCCTCGGTCTATGTCCCTCACCACTGGGTTCCCTAGGGTCATAGCAAGCAGGAGTCCTATCAACTTCTCCTATCTACGGGGTCCGCGAAACCTCCATCACCCCCTCATCCTCTTCCTCAATCCCAACCATCTCCCCTTCACTCTCATCGTCTCCCTCGTTCCCAAGCTCATCTACCTCCTCCGCACTTAACTCAGCCATCTCCTCATCTTCCTCACCCTCAGTAATAAGCTCGACTACCTCCCTCTCATCATCCCCCTTGTACTCTCCTAGGCTCCCTTCAACCTCTATCTCTACCTCATCCACAAGGTCGTCTAGCATAGGCGGCTCATGTTCCCTCTCCAAATCAGATGAGGGTGGATCAGCTAAGGTAGTGGGGCGGGTGGATTCCCGCAGCCAGCGAGCCAGTCTCTGACAGCCGATACAACTCTTTTGACCATCCTATAAACAAAAGATAAAAAATAGCACTAGATCAAAATACTTAAGAAAGTAAAACCCAATAAGTCAAATAATTGCCTAAACCTTGGCTCTAATGCCAGTTGTAACACCCTACTACTACGTACCCTAAAAGGGCGGGGATGTCACCCCATCCCGGAGGACAAGGGGTCTTTAAAACGAGGTATAAAATATAAAGACAAACCCCAAAAGAACCAAACTTAGATAAATAGAGAAAACTCTTATTACATCAGGCTTAAATTGGAGAAATACGAAATAAAACAAATATTGTTCAAAAGCTTAAACAACAATTATCTCCTAGAACCAAAATGGAAAAATAGCAAAAGCTTCAACTATCACATGCCTCGCTTGCTCAGCATAGTCTATCTCCTGAAAACATGATATAAAACAGTGTGAGATTAAATTTCAGTAAGTCTTGTGTGTGCAAATGGTATTTTAAACAGTTCGTGTATGCATAGAGAAAAATATTTGCAGAAATATTTAGCAAGTCATAAATAATTTCCCTTTTGCAAGGAGTGGGTTTTTCACATAATCGCATTTTATACAAAACAAATCATCCACTCGAACCAAGGTCCTGTCACCACATGTTAGGCTTCATGAGGACAAAGCCCCACACTTTGCGCACCTTACCGAGACCAGATTGCCACACGTTGGGCGTTCTGATCAAGGTGAGTGTACAGCTCACCGGGTGAGATACTCCTCATTCTCTACACCCAACAAAACCATCCGGGTGTCCATGCAGGGAAAATAAATAATACCTTACCAGGTACAAATGCTAGCTCGGACTGGCCTAACCAACCAATACTGTCGCCTTTTCAAGTAGAGCTCATCTTCTGGAGGTGGCCTCCTACCAGAAGACTTACTCTAGCACTCCAAGACTAGTATTATTAGCCTACCTCTATTGAGTACTCAACAAACATATCCGCCAAATCCTAATTCAAAATTTTCATACCTTGGCTTTGTACAACGTGGTTTTCTTTAAAAGAGTTTTCTAAAAATTTAGGAGAAAGAATAGTTTACTTGCTAAAATCATTAGTTTGACAAAACCGTTTAAAGAATAAATATCCATGTTTACAACCCAAGTGAACATAGTTTAACAATAGCTTCACAAAGCTTTACAACATAGACTTGCCATCATAACATTTAACAAAAGAGTTTATGCAAAGACTTACTTGATATACCTCAGACAAACAAGATAAAATCATAGCTTGCTTCGATCAAATATCTTCCTGATCTAAAATCATATAATGTCATGATCAGGGTCTCAATCGATTCAAACATGCTCTAAACTCATTTATTCCCCTAACAATTCACAATCCATTATCTAACTCTAAATAAATTATCCAATCCTCAAAGTTCATACACTATGACCATATATCCATCAAGGACATGAATAATATATCAAAAAGGGCTTGACTTGACCAACACAATCCATATCTATCATTATTATGATAAAATATAACATTGCCATCCATCGAACACGCTACTTAATTACTTGCCTCAAAATACCCATTCATCATGCTAATGGACTCATCAACCATATCAAACCTTAACTTTGACATCAAGGGTAAGGATTCCCTTACCATGCAACAACCGGGTTAACAAGATCTCAATGCTCCTATGGTGATCGTCCCGAGTTTGTTTGAGAAGAAGAGAAAAGCTGCCTTCTTTCCTTCCGTTTGGCCAAGAGTAGCTAAAGATGATGAAATCAGCCTTTAGGTGGCGTGATTCAAGGGAAGGAAAAGAGAAGAATTGATGAAAGGAAGGAATCAAGAGACTAAGATGGTTTTTGGTTACCTTAGAGCGTGATCGGTTTCTTACTAGGAATTGCTCTCGTGATTTTCGAAAATTTCAGAGAGATTCTTACTGGAATTTTTGTGTAGAATGGAGAGAGTAGTCGACTACTGTGATTTAGGGTTAGAGAAGTTTGGTTTAGGGTTAGATGGTGGTGCTAAGAAAGACTCCTAATAGCTTTAGATCTCTTGGACAGCAAGGGCGAGAAGTGCAGCTTGCTGTGCACCTTGTTGCTGCCGAATTTGGGAGGGTTTATGAGGAGAAAATATTCTTGACTTGTTCTCCTATGCTGACCAAAATATTGCTTAAGAAAAAGGCTATGTGTGTTCAGAGTTTTTGGCCAAAACATGGAAGAGTTTGCACAGCTTTTGGTAGCCAAAAATCCTGTGCATGTGCAGTAGTTTTTGTGCGAATGTTTGCAGACCAAAGGAGAGAAAATCGAAGCTGTTTTGGTTGGTATTTTGTCCGCAATTTAGAGGGAAAATAAGGAGTTCTTTAGACGTTGAAATTGGCCAATTCAATAGGGAGTTTTAGTGGTGTTTGAAGTGCAGAATTTTCGGTCATTGTCGTAAGCAAAGCTGGCCGAAATTCTAGAATTTTTGGTGAATAAAATCTGATTTTGTGTGGCTAAGGTAATCTGAATTGATAAGGAGTTTTCTAGGTGTTTTGAGCTAGGGTTTGAAGAGTTGGACTGCACCTAGGAGTGCAGGAATTTCGAACAGCTTTTGCTTGTACAAGGCTGTCGAAATTCTGCTGGAGAGGGGAGCAAAAACCTAGTTGAAGTAGGATTGAAATAAAATCTGATTTGCTACAGGATTTAAGATAAGATTTCCTAGTATTGGAAGAGTTTGAGTTGAGCTAAAACTCCTTCAAAAGTGGCGGCACCTAGCTGGAAAATTTTTCCAGATTTTTAGGTAGTGTTCTAGGTTCAAAATCAACAAAGTATCCAACTAGAAAAATAACACTTTAATTCCAACTATCCATTACAAAATATAGTAAGTTAAAATCAAGCTAGAATTTAATTATTCAGCTAGGGTTTTTTGAAAATCAAAGAGAACAAAAGCTGAAAATAAAAGTAAACTTTATTCACATAAAAAAAACCTTGAAATTAGGAGATAAATATAGAGACTTATTTCCTTCGGAAAATGGCGCTAAAAATTCACTAGGATGGCTAGGGTCTTTTCGGCCAAAACATGGAGGAGTTTAGGAAAAAGAATTTTCAAAAAGAAAAACTAAGATTCGCGAGAGGTAAGATTCGAACTCGGGTCACCAAGGGAAATTGCCAACCTACCCGCTACTCCAATTCAACTCCAATGCTAATATCTCTAAGAAATTCTTTCCACCCTAATTCTCCTCCTTCCATCTCCTCTACTAAACTTCACTTAAACAACTCTCAAATAATGCAAGAACACAATTATTTCTCACTAAATAAATCAAATGCAAGAGCAATTTTGAAAATCATATGCCCCCATGCAAGAATAATTTTAAGATAGCACATGAAATGAGAGATGCTATGCAATGCATGACTTTTTTCCCCATAGTCAAAGGTGGTTTTGCGCGGGGTATTACATCTTAAGACTTTACAATCTCATTGAAACGTATGTTGCATACTTTGGATACTTGCTTAAGTTTATAAATGGATTTCTTAAGCTTACAAACTATATTTTCCTAGCCTTTAGCAATAAAGCCTTTTGGATGGGACATGTAGATTTCTTCATTGAGATAGCCATTTAGAAATTCCGTATTGATATCCATTTGCCATATCTCATAGTCACAATGACATGCTATGGCTAGGAGGATACAGATGGACTTAAGTATGGCTACCTTTATTCTGAGTATACCCTTTCGCTATAAGCTTAGCTTTAAAGGTTTCCACTTACCCATCTGCTCCCATCTTCCTTTTGTATACCCACTTACACCCAATGGGTTTTATCCCTTCAAGTAAAGGTACAGGATCCCAAACCTGATTGAAGAACATAAACTTAATCTCAACTTTCATTACTTCATGCCATAGGTTTGTATTGGCATCATCAATAACTTTCTCGTATCTAGTGGGATTTTGTTCTTGATGGTCGGAGACTAGGTGATACGAGTTAAAAATGTAGAAGCCTCTTGATTTTGAAGAACACTAGTGTTGGTCACCCAACCCCCTACCAAATTCACACACACAAATGAACTAAATGAAAATGCACTTAATCCAATGAGAATTGGTGAATCTAGCCTAATTCAAATCACCTAAATACCCTAATCTATTAAGAGATTAGAACAAAAAAGATGGGATTTGAAGGCACCAAAAAACTCAACCCATCAATAACACTAGAGAGAACATTAGCACCTAAGAATAAATAAAGAGATTTAGATTATGCCTTTGAAGTTTAGAGACGAAAAATCAAAAGTGGGACTAAACACTTTGATTTGGTCTTGAAATGGGAATCACCCCTTACACACTCTCCTCTAGAGAGAATTTGATTTCTTTACCAAAATATTCTAATTCCTAAAAAACTTACTATTACAAGAGTAAAGAGACTAATATAAAGATAAGAAACTAAAGCTAGCAAATGGGAGATTAATCTCTGCCAATCATCTCTTAAGTAAGTTTAAAATATACCTATTACAAGTCAAAAGTCATGGGAATTAAATTTGAAACAAAATAAAATAAAACAAGAAAAATCAGTAAAACAGGGTATTGTCCAAAGTAACTTGGCGACAGGTGTACTGGTGGACACGACGCCAGGTGTGATCTGCAAACTAAATAATGCTATTCCAGTGTGGACCTAGCGCCAAATGTACTACTGTACTCGGTGCCAGATGCGTTCTGCCCTCCTCACACCTTGCTTTTCTTATCTTTTTAGCCTCCTCTTACGCTCCTTTCACCTTCCATACCAATTGTTATCCAAGTTTTGATCTTCTTAGCCCTTCTTTAATCTTCCATTGCTTGACAATCTTCTTCATCCTTAACTTGGAATCTTGAAATGCACCTTGAAGTCTCTTGAATAGGAGCTTTACCCGTAGAGCCAGATATTGTGTTTTTGTCCTCTTTCCCCCTTCTTTAGTAGGGCCTTCATTCCTGGGATGATTCCTATCATTTCCTCATTCTTTGTGATGATTCGTCCTCGAATTGTTATTTACATAAAAAATCAAACAATAAATTTTAGGTGAAGGTAAAAATGTAGTCTTTTGAACATTGCCATGCGCATTGTTTTCTCCTTTCATTACCCACATTTTTCTTCTCATTTTACCTCCACTCTCTTTTCTTTTCGCACCTCCTTATTTATCACTTGGTTCTTTTTCTCTCAAATTTGAAGAGGTTATTCTATTTTCTTCTTTTTCTCCTTTCATTTTCTCCATTTTGTTCTCAACCTCTTCTTTTTTTTTCATATCTTCTTCTTTCTTCTCAACTTCTTTTCTCTCAATGTTTTCTCGCTTTTTCTTCTCTCTCCTTTTGTTTTCATTCTCCCTCAAAATATTTTGATTTTTAAAAACCTTATTAGGGGATAAGGGAACTAAACTGAATTTTTTTCCATCTTTCTTCAAGGTATAAGTTTTGTCCCTCCCCCTGTGGACTATATCCCTATCAAACATCCAAGGTCTCCACAACAAAATATACCCAATATGTATAGGATATACATCACATAACACTTCATCATGGTATCCCCCCATGTCAAATTCAATCTTGGCTTACTTGTTCACCTTTACTTCTCCACAATTATTCAACCAATGAACCTTGTGCGGACTAGGGTGTTTCAAGGTTTCTAATTCCAATTATTCCACCAATATAGCACTAATCAAGTTTTTACAACTTCCCGCATCAACAAGGACACTACATGGTTTTTTTCTTGATAAGACACCTTGGAAAGAAAATATTTTCCCTTTGCATCTCATCTCATTCTTTACCTCCACAAGCATCCCCATCTCTTTTCGCTACTCCAATTAATGGACAAATTAG
Source organism: Voacanga thouarsii (assembly GCA_026120185.1). Classification (NCBI taxonomy): domain Eukaryota; kingdom Viridiplantae; phylum Streptophyta; class Magnoliopsida; order Gentianales; family Apocynaceae; genus Voacanga; species Voacanga thouarsii. Next base: position 1,395,771 of record JANUWF010003396.1, read on the forward strand.
CTAAATCACCATTCCTACCTTACTACCTATTCCAACCCCTCCAAGTTTCTTATTTCCCACATCTCTTGATTGAATAAGTGAAGGGTTGACATAAGTGGTTTGCTTCAGGTCTACTCTCTTTTGTGGTTGTTTCTCAATATTCACATGTCTCCTTTTTTTGCCTTGTGCCCCAGAAAATCTCCTATGTGCCAATTTGTTTGGATAAGTAGCTTTGGTGTGTCTATAGGTGGAATTTCTACTACATTGCAACTTATCCTTCCTCTATTATGGCTCATTAGGACAATCATAAAAGTAATGGCCTTTTCCCCAACAATTAGAGCGATCATACTCCTTCTTCATTTGCATAAACTCCCTCTTTTTTTCTTTTTTTTTTTCACTCCATTATTTGAATAATTTTACAATCTACTTTTTGCTCTATTTGGAGGTCCTCCCATAATAATTTCATCACTCTCATAATCTATCCACCCACGTCTTTCCTTTTCGTATCTACCATTTCTAACTCCGCAAGTTCTTTGCTTTTCATTACAATCATACAACAATTTACAATCATATTCATATTTCTTATAATCCCATTCTTCCTCATCATAGCTATCATATTCTCCTCTACTTGAGCAAGACATTTCATAGAAATCATGCACTTCACCTTGAGCACACATAGAAGATGAATCATATGAACTCTCATAAGCTATTTTTTTTAAAGATGAATTTTGAGTAGAAAACTACAGAAGAAAAGTTTCTCACTTCACACCGCCACGTGTTTAGCACTCAATCAATGTCACTCAATTGTCATGTTTATACTCTTCTTTGGCTTTTACAACTATGAGCTCACCCGCTTGCATTTTTCAATCTACTCAAGTGCTTCCCAAGCCCAAGACTAATTCAAAGAGAAATAAACTTTCTAGTGGTTACAAGAAAGATTTACCTCACTTGGACCAATCTACTATGCTAGGAGAAAATGTAGTTCATGAATAGGAGCTTGAGATAGTCATGTATGAGCAATCATAAGTCATTGATGCAATATATCAAACACCTTGTGTGCACCTCGTAACTCAAGGGGGGTCAAAAATTTTCACACTTGTAACAACCTAAAAACTTAATAAACTCAAGAAAAATTAATCCGTAATGATTATACTAACACCAAGGAACAATTTCTCAAGAAGTGGAAGTAAAAAATATGAGTTTTATAGTTCCCAAATTTAGCATAAAAATGAGTAACGGGATTCTTGTTGAGCAGAATTTTGTGTAGCCAATCAACTCAAATAACTTCAAATTTTTAACAATTTTAATCCAAAAAAAGGTACAAAATCATAAATCCAACAACTATGTACAATTTCACATTATGGTCATGGCACAATATTGAGTTCTAATCATTCAAAAATAGCCCCAAAATAAGTGACGAAAATGGAGAATTTTTAACAAGTTCTTGAAGAAAATTGTACATTTGTCCAAAGAAAGTTGTATCGATTAAAATCAACACAATCTTTGCAGTGATACCACTTTTGATACGAGCTAAAAATGCGAAAGCCTTTTGATTTTAAAGAACCCTAGATTTGGTCACCCAACCCCCTACCAAATTCACACACACAAATGAACTAAATGAAAATGCACTTAACCCAATAAGAATTGGTAAATCTAGCCTAATTTAAAACACCTAAATATCCTAATCTATCAAGAGATTAGAACACAATGATGGGATTTGAAGGCACCCAAAAACTCAACCTATTAAGAATACTAGAGAGAACACTAGCACCCAAGAATAGAGAAAGAGATTTAGATTATCCCTTTGAAGTTTAGAGATATGGAATTAAAGGTGAGACTAAACTCTTTGATTTGGTCTTGAAATGGGAATCACCCCTTACACACTCTTCTCTAAAGAGAATCTGATTTCTCTACCAAAATATTCTAATTCTCTAAAAAACTTACTATTACAAGAGTAGAGAGGCTTATATAAAGATAACAAACTAAACCTAGCCAATATGAGATGTAATCTCAGCCATTCATCTCTTAAGTAAGTTTAAAATATACCTATTATAGGTCAAAAGTCGTGGGAATTAAATTCAAAACAAAATAAAACAAAACAAGAAAAATTAGCAAAACAGAGTATTGCCCGAAGTGACCTGGTGCCAGGTGTACTGGTGGACCTGGCCCTGAGTGTCTGCAAACAGAACAATGCTATTCCAATAATGACCTGGCACCAGGTGTGCTAGTGTACCCGGTGCTAGGTGCGTTCTGCCCTCCTTACACCATGCTTTTCTAGTTCTTTCAACCTCCTCTTGCACTCCTTTAGACTTCTATACCAATTGTTGTCCAAGCTTTTATCTTTTTGGCCCTTTTTAATCCTCCATTGCTTGACAACCTTCTTTATTCTTAGCTTGGAATCTTGAAATGCATCTTGAAGTCTCTTGAATAGGAGCTTCACGCATGGAGCCAAATGTTGTGTCTTTGTCTTCCTTCCCCTTTCATTAAAATAGACATCATGCCTGGGATGATTCCTATTGCTAGGCCAAATATCTCTCTAGTCCATCTTTCTGGTACCCTAGATACCCTCCCACTATGACAAGGCTCTATTTGTACAGGCTCTTAAAGCTGTGCCTTTTCTTATTTTATACACTGGTTATAAGAAGTCATTTTAGAAGATAACTTCTTCTCGAGTTCCAACCTTGTTGAACCTTTAGTGGATGTTCTTTGATTATCCTCAAAGGATCTAGAATTAGTATTCACAAGTACTTTTTGCTCACTGAGATAATAAAAGTATCCACTCTTTGTACTTTTTGGATACCCAACAAAATAGCATAATTTTGATTTTAATTCTAACTTATCTTCCTTGATCAGTACATAATTCGAATAACCTCATATCTTGAAATGATTTAGACTTACCTTACACCCAGTCCATATCACGTAGGGTGTTCTAGGTATTGACTTGGAAGGCAACAAGTTCAGAATATATGCCGTTGTTACCAAAGTATATCCCCAAAAAGACACGGGACAAGTAGCATAAGACATCATGTTTTGGACCATTTCCATCAATGTCTTATTCCTTCTCTCGACTACTTCATTCTACTGGGGTGTTCCCAGCACAAAGAGTTGGGATATTATCCCTTGATATACCATGTAGTCATTAATTTTACTAAGGAGGTACTCTCCACCGTGATTTGATTATAAGGTCTTGATTAGTTTACCTATCCGATGCTCTACTTCAATCTTAAACTTTTTAAACTTGTCAAAAGAGTTAGACTTGTGTCTCATCAGGTAAATATAACCATACCTAGTACAATCATCCATGAAGGTGATAAAGTACTTAAACCTCCCCTTACTAGTGTAGACAAAGGACCGCACATATTATTGTGAACAACACTCAATATCTTCTTTGGTCTATCCTCCTTTTGGGTAAAAGACCTTTTGGTCATTTTTTTCATAAGACATGATTCACACTATAACCAACTTTCCAATCTCAATGAGCCAAAAGCCCATCATAGATTAACCTTTGAATCTTGGTTGGGTTAATATGACCCAACCTTAGATGCCAAAGAAATAAGTCATTGATATTAGTTTTTCTATTTCTATTTAAAGATTCAAATTAAGCGTTGTTGAATTAATTATTAATAGGATTAATGAAGAATAAGTATCCATACATGTACCTAGTACATAAAATCTTCTCCATTTCTACTGATAGTTATACCAGAATGAAAAACAAAAAAACATAATATCCTTAATTTATTAGTTTTGCAATTGAAACCAAATTCTGTCTAAAACCAAGAACAAATAAAACATCCTTCAATATAACTATTCTATTACAATTGAAAATAAGTTCCAGTTCTCCCACTGCAAGGGCCCAAACTTATGCTCTATTTCCGACGCGTAGTCCATATTCTCCTTTCTAGAGTTTTCTAGTCTTTTTAAACCCCTGTAAGGAGTCACAAGTATGATCAGTGGCTCCTGAATCAACAATCTAAGTGAAATTTGATCCAACAATTGATATAGACTCTAGATAGAAAACATTACCGGTGGGATTTTTCTTGCTTTGAAAATCTATACACACATTTTTGCAGTATCCCTTCTTTCCACATTTGAAGTATTTGCCCTTGGGCTTGGACATAGGCTGGTGCACTACATTACCCTTCTTCTTCTTGAACTTTCTGGGCTTAAGCCCAATTCTTGAAGAAGAAGCCATTATAGCCTTTGTTTGTGGTTTCATGTCCTTCTCCGCCACCTGGAGCACTTTTATTAACTCTGTTAAACTTATGTTTAACTTATTTATGTTATAGTTCAACTTAAACTGAGTAAAAGAGCTTAGCAGAGATTCGAGAACTATATCCACTTAGCTCTCGAGATTAATGATAACCCCTAAGACTTTCGTTTCCTCAAAAGCAGTAATTGTTTTGAGCATATGTGATAGGAATTATCCCAGGCATGAAGGCCATTCTAAAGAAGGGGGAAGGAGGACAAAGACATAACATCCGGCTCCATGTGTGAAGCTCCTATTTAAGAGACTTCAAGGTGCACTTCAAGATTCCAAGCTAAGGACGAAGAAGGTTATCAAGAAATAAAGGATTAAAAAAGGGCTAAGAAGATTAAAGCTTGGACAACAATTGGCATGGTGGGCCAAAGAAGCGCAAGAGGAGGTTGAAAGGAAAAGAAAAGTAATGTGTGATGAGGGTAGAATGCACCTGGAGCTGATTACACTAGTACACCTGGTGCCAGGTCTATACTGGAACAACATTATTCCATTTGCAGATCACACCTGGTGCTGGGTTCTCTAATACACCTGGTGGACCTAATGCCATTCGAGGACGAATCAATCATAAAGAATGGGAAAATGATAGGAATCGTACCAAGCATAAGGGTCATTCTAAAGAAAGGGGAATAAGGACAAAGACACAACACATGCCCCCATGGGTAAAGCTCATTTTCAAGAGATTTCAAGATTCCAAGCGAAGGATGAAGAAGGTTGTCAAGCAATGGAGGATTAAAGAGAGGCTAAAAAGATCAAAGCTTAGACAACAATTGGTATAGAAGGCAAAAGGAGCGCAAGAGGAAGCTGAAAAGATAAGAAAAACGAGGTGTGATGAGGGCAAAACCCACATGGCACCAAGTACACTAGTACACCTAGCACCAGGTCTATACTGGAACAGTGTTGTTCCATTTGTAGATCACACCTGGCGTTGGCCTTATTCGGGCAAGTTCTGAATATTTGTAAATCTTTTTATTTTCAACCTTTTCAGTTGTAATTTCATTTTAACAAGTTTTATTATGTTTTAACCTATTTTAAGGCATTTAATAGGGCCTCAAAACATGTATTAAGGCCATTTAATAGTTAGGATTAGTTGCTAAGTAGTTTAGGTTAAGACATCTATGTATATGCTCTTATAACCATTGTAAATATAGCCTTAGGAGATATATGAAATATTTAAGAGTTCAAGAACTCTTTAAGAGCTTTGGAGAGGGTGATCCTCTGGGGTGATTCCCACAAACATTTAGACTAAATCAAAGGACTTAATCCCACATTTGATCTTATCTCTAAATTTTAAAAGATCATTTAAACTTTATTTCTATTCTTATTTGCTAGGTTGCCTAGTATGTTTGATAGGATTGAGTTAGGTGCCTTCAAATTCTTATCCTTGGTGTGCTAGTCTCTGATAGATTAGGGTGTTAGGGTGTCTTTGAAGTAGGCTAGATTCACAATTATCTCAAGATTGTTAATTTCCTAGCATTATAGTTTTCTTATGTGTGAGTTTGGTAGGTTTCTTGTTCTTGAGTTTAATCTACAAATTTAGTGCTTCCCAAGATCATATCAAGTGGTATTAGAGCTTGCATTGTGTTAATTCTAATCAACTAACTTTCTTTGGGTTAAGGTACAATCTTTTTCAAAATATATTTATTTTCATATTTTCGTCACTTTTTCTCTTACAATTTTCGGTTGTCAAAAACTTGAAATTATGCCATAGAAATATTGTGAATTTAACCCTATATGGTATATTGATATGTGAGGAGTCATTTGGTGTAAAACTTTGTTGATTTGGGGCCAAAACCAAGCTGAAATTTGCAATACAACATTGAGCCACGTGATTGCATTCAATGTGTTTGATATATTATCCCAATAAATTGTGAATGCTTATACTTGACTACCAAAGCTTCCATTCATGAAGTATGATAAATAATTTATTTAGTAAAGAACACTTAAAAGATTGTTAAATTGTTAAATTCTGATTGAGGTTATGATAGCATAACTTAGTGTAACAATTCTTTGAAATCTATGAATCTTCCCTATTGCAATCAAGTGTTTGATAAATTACCTTTAAGACACATTTTTTTCTTATCTTTTATAATTTAGTTGACTAGTAGAACTAAATCCTTTGAAGAAGAAAAGAGTTGGAAAGAACTTGAGTGTGGAATTAAAAGTTTGAGAAAGGTAAGAAGGTGAATTCATTGTGATAAAAGCCAAGAAGAGTGCAAACATGAGTGAAGAGTAACCCCTAAAAATTGAGTATAAATAGGTGAGGGAGTAAAGTGAGAAATTTTCCTTGTGTTTTCTACTTCAATTTTTTGAGTACTTTTTTGAAAAGAAAATTCACAATGGCTAGCTAGAGTGAAAGTGAAGGGTATGACTATGATGAGTAATCTTGCTATAGTGAGAGTAGTTATAGGGAATATAATGAACATGAGCAAGAATATGAGGAGAATGATTATAAAAGCTTGGAAATAAGGGGCTAAGTACGAGTAGAAGGGAATATGACAGCTATGACAGAGACCTAGGAGAAAGTGGTCAAGAATATGAGAATTTGAGTCCTATGGAAGATTAGAGTATGGGGAGTAAAAACAATAGAGAATCTAATTTGAGTAGGGAAGGATATAGTAGTTTTGAGGAACAAAATTAGGAATATGAAGAAGAAGAACATGGGAGTGAGGAATATTGGAATGAGAAAGTTTATGTAGGAGGAGCACAAAAAACAACAAAGCATGCGGTGCAAAAGAACTTTGTGAAACCCCAGTCAAAACTAACCTTAGAGTAAGAGGGTTGGGATGCATAACATACTTTATTGCATGATTAAATATATTTTTATTTGATTTTATGTGCCTTGGATTTGAGTTTTAATATCTTGGAGGCTTGTTGGCGAATATTGAGTGAGAAGGGCAAAATGGTAATTTTTGCCTGAGGTGAAAATAGGAAGATAGCTTGAGGATTGAATAGGAAATAAGTTGCTAGTGAAAATAACAACAAGAGTTGTTGTGGTGTAGTGGTTAGAGCTTTGGAAATTAATTCTTGAGGTCTTGGGTTCAAATTCCATCATAGGAGCTTTAGCTTGGTTAAATTTTATTTTTGCTTGGGAAGAAATAATTTCGGCCTTCAGTGCTTAGAGTAGGGGAGTGATGATGTCCTAAGAGTGACATGTTAGGAGTATCCTCATTCTACTCCCTTGCCCTACTCGAATTTCCTAAGAGGAATTCATTTTTCCTTGATCTTTGATTTTTCCTTAGTTCTCAACTCATTAGTGTGATCAAGTTGTTCTAGTCATTTTCTTTCCAGAAATTTCAGTAAAGTGCTATAGTCTTGTAGGATCAAAATGTCTTAGTAAAAGACTTCTTATGGCCTGAAAATGTGGAAGAGTTGTGGGAGATTCCAAGAGGAAAAAATCCTCTAGTGAGCTTGCTGAAAATTCACTCTAGCTAGTTCATCTTCCTTCTTGGAATGAACTGAAAATTCTCCAGCTTATTGTGCCATCAAGGTGTCAAGATTCTTAGCTAACATTTCCTTACAAATTCTGCGAGAAAAATGGTCTTTTGGATCAGCTTGCAACCTGAATTCTTTAGCCATTTTCGGACTGCTCAAAGCTGGAGCAAAACCAAGAAAAATTCCTGTACAAATCGCAGCTTTGAGAGTCCAAAATCAAGCTATTTTCTTCCAGAATTTGTTCAGCACATTAGCCATGTTTTTCCTCCATGAAGAAGGCTGGAAACCAGCCTTAAACACCCCTGAAATTCCCCCGCAAACTCGCTGCAAGATGACTAGAAAATGGCAGCCGAAAAAGCTGTCCAGAAATTCTAGCCTAGCGAAATTCTGTGCAGGATTTTGTCCAGCTTTGTTTCCTAATCTTCCTCCAGCCGAAACACCATCATTGTTCTACATAAACCTTCCTTAAACCTCCATTAATTGAGCTCCATTTTTCTCCTTAAGCTTCTGCATGAAATTTAGACATGGCTGCCCGAAAATCTCTCCAACAAATCCCTGCAATTATGCTTGATTGATTACCAAATTTCCAGCCACCATAGTTTAGCAACTTTCCATAATGTATCCCTCAAATAACCAACTTCTTCTTCACCATTATGCTCCCTATTTTCGGCCACCATAAGCTTCCTTAAGCCAGCATTAATCCCATCGAAATTCTGCTCAAAGTAGTTAGCCATGGCAGACTTCCAAAGCTCTCCAACAATCAAGATATTCTAGAATATTTAGTTTCTAAATTTACTTTCTAAAAATATTCTTCAAAGATTTTAACAACTAACCTTTCCTTTTCCCTTCCAAATCAGAGAATCATCTTCCTAAACCCTACAGAAATTCGGCCAGCCCTAGTTCTCATAGAATTTTGGCAGCTGCAAACTACAATCTCACAAATTTCTTCAACCTTCAAGAACACACACACTACACCAAGAACACCTACTCCTTCCTTTCACCTAATACCCCACCAAACCACTTCAAACCTTCTCTAAAATCTCCAGATTTGACCTACTCACTGCCATGAGTCCATCAACACCATTTTTAACATCAAACTCCACAAATCGACTTGCTACTTCGGATCAAAACCAGAAAATTCTGTAAAGGTTCAAGAACACCTTCAAGGTAGGTTTGTTCTAACAACTTCATCTTCTCCAATCTTGATCTCTAGTGAGAATATATGTAAATAGACATGCTAATGGTCTCTCTCTCTCTTCCTCTCATGGCCGAAACTCCCTCTCTTGGCCGGATGGCTTCTTCCTCCATGGCCATGCTCCCTCCACCTTCCTTGGACGATTTTAGGCATCTAGGAGTTGAGATCCATTCTAAACTCCTTCAAGGCATCCCTCAACCAAGTAAGTCCCTTCAATATTTCTTTTAAATTCTAGATTCATGTCTCTAGGATGATGTTGATAGTATGTGGATTGTGATAGGATTTGAGTATGCATTGTAGAGATTGAAGTATGAATATATATATGATTGTGAAGGAGATGGGATTTATGCATGGAGGGATTATATTATTTGATTGAATGATGATTTGGGGTTTGATGCATGTTTCCATGTCATAGGTAGTATTTGTGATGAAGTATGCTAGAGATTATGTTACCATTGGTGATTAGGACTTATATTCATGTTGGATCATTGAAGCCATGGCCATATCTATGCTAGTAGAGGTTAGATCATGTCTTGATAAATTGAGTTCTATGCTTATGTGCATGATTTGGATGAATTGATTAGTTTAATGGTTGTATATGTTCATGATTGTGAGTAACCTTGGAATTATGATCATAATCTAGTTGTCCCTAAGCAAATTTTTATTTCATGAATAAAATATTTAGTAATATAATTTTGATAGTGATTTCGAAAAACCCTAGGAAGGGTGGATTTGGAATATTATATTTATATAAAGGATAATTTAGTCAAATAAATAATAGTTTTAATAGAAAAATAAAATATATAGATATTTTATAAAATAATGAGATCAACTAAAGCCTTTTATGGAAATAATCATGATTAGTAAAATACATATTTCTCTAAATTTAATTATCATCTTTTAATCAAAACCTATTAAAAATTATTTATTATTTTTCAAGCAAGATTCATTAAAATTCATTTTCAACTAACTTTAGTTATCAATTATTTTCTAACAACTAAATTATTAATAAATCATTAACAAATAAAATCTAAATTTTTCTTAGCAAGTTTTGAACCTTTAACTTATTAGTACCTATTTCCCAAAACATTAATTATTTTAAATATCAAATTATCCTTAGCCTATAAACCTATTTATTTATTGAGTGGCCTTAAAGCTTGGGACACTAGGATCATGATAGTAGTAAGCTGAGTTGTTTTAAAATTGAGGAAGTGGATTGTGGCTTGAAATTGATTGTGTTTTGTATTTGCCCATGTGGGTTAGGTTAGCTGTTGGAGACCTTTTATTTGTGAGCACGAGTCAGGTAAGCTCCTGCATAAAACCTGATTGATGTGAAATGTTTTTCTTATGGCAAGCCAAACGTAAAGTGTATGGACACTCATTTATGTAAAGGCAATTGAGGATTGAACTCCCTCTTATTTCAAACATTTGAATTATTTAAAAATCAAAGAGCAGATTTGCCAAACTCAAACTCTTTCTAAAGCTGATTTTTACAAGGACTTTGGAAACCCTCAAAATGCCATTTTCATGTAGAACAATGTTTTGTTCATTTTATCCCAACTGGGAAACATCGTTGAGTACTCAATAAGGATGGACTGCAAGGGCTAGTCTTTGAAGGGTTAGGGTAAGTTTCTAAGTAGGTGGCCACCTCTGAGGGGTGAGTCCTTCCCGAATGAGATGTCAGTCCAGTAGGTCGTGCCGATCCGAGCTAGCAGTTTGTTTTATATCAGTCAAGTGACTGTGTTTTGCCGGAATGGACACCTGGTTGTTGTTGGGTATAGAGAAGGAGGAGTATCTTACCCGGTAGGCCGATCACCTCCCTGTTGTCAATTTGCACAAAATGTCGGCATTCTGACCGGTTATGGGGCCCAACGTGTGGTAGCACATAATCATTTATTTCGAGTGGTTGATTTTATTGATTATGTATGCTTGGAAAAGCCAAAACACCACTCTTGCTTTTGACTAATGTTTATTGCTTGCCAATATTTCTCTTATAAAGATTTCGCACTTTGCATCCATGAACTGCTTTAACTAAACACCCAAAGCACACACGGACTTACTGAGATTTCTGTCTCATCACCTTTTTACCATGATTTCAGGTCGATCCTGCTGTGGGGATGAGTAGCTAGTGTAATCTGCCTGGGAAGAGATTGTTATTGTTTATTTCTATGTATTGCTTTAGGGAGTTGAGAGTGAATAATTTCATTTATGGTTTTGTTTTGGGAATTCATGGATTTATTCTTGGAGTATTTTGGGATGTAATAAAATTTTAAGTTAAAGTATTATTTTATTCCGCTATTTTATTTGTGTGACCTAGTTATAAAGACCCCTTGTCCTTTGGACGGGGCGACATCCCCAGCCCTGGCGGGTCTAGGTAGCGGGGTGTTACAAACTTGAAGGGGCGTGAATACAAAATGTGTGGGAGTTTTGAGCACACATCCTATTATTGTCCAAAAAGAGTTAAATAAAGAGAGAGGAATGTAATGCATAAGACACTGGAAGAAGGGGCCATGAGGGGAAAAGCTATAATTGTTACAATAGTATGAGTGATGACCATTATTACTACAGCTGCCCTAGTTTGCTACTGCAACTAAAGGAGAATGAAGAGTCTCAAGGAAAAATGGGAGAATCTCGAACCTCTATAAGCGTGGTGTAACAAAGGAGTAGTAGAGGATTGACTTGTAAGATTTGCTATAGTACAAGGCACATAAAGGTTGATTGTCCAAATAAATTGAAATATAAAAGATTTTATGAGGTGCAAGAAAATGAATAAAAAGTTGAGAATGACGAACAAAAGGTGATGATGAGAGTAAAAGAAGATGAATTCCATGGCTTTGAGAAGGAAAGGAAGTTAGAAAATGAGGCCAAGTGTTAAGGAATGCTCTATCAAAATAAAGAGGTAGTGCATGAAGTTGAGAAAAATGATGATGAGATTGATGAGGAGCTTAGTAATAATGATGAAGAAGAAGTGGACCCATTAAATTCAACAAATGGGATGACTAAGGAATTTTACAACATTCCCTTTTTCCTAGAAGATGAGTCAAACCTATTAGGATTGTTAGAGGAGAATGAGTAAGAAAGAGTTGAGCAAAATGGAGTAGAATTTGTTGAAGAACAAATGCATTCAAGGAATGAGGTAAAAGGAAGCAAATGTGTGCTATAAATAATAGTTCCCAAAGTTCTTCAAGTACTCATGAAGAAGGAGAAAACTCACATCTACAAGAGGAGAAAAAGAGGAGTTGGTTAGAGGTGGTGTAAAAGCAAATGAAAATGAGTGAAACTAGTAAGAATGAAGCATCTAGTTTAACTTCACAAAATGACATCAAATCTAATGAAGGAGATAGAATGGATGGAAGAGATGGGGATACACTTGAGAAACTATGTGCATTAATTGGTGTTATACAAAAAAATATTGAAGCTTGTGTGGTTAAAGGAAAAGGGGATCTACAAAGAGAAAATATTTTCTATTCAAGGTGTCAAATCAAAGAAAAATCATGTAGCTTGACTATTGATAGAGGGAGTTGTAAAAATGTGATTAGTGCTACATTGGTGGAGGAATTGAGAATGGAGGCCTTAAAACATCCTAAACCTTATAAGCTTCAATAGTTGAACAATTATAGTGAAGTAAAAGTGAACAAACAAGTTAAGGTTACAATTGTCATGGGGGATATAAAGATAAAGTGATGCGTGCTGTGTGTTCCCATGTATGTTGGGCATATTTTATTGGGAAGACCTTGGCTATATGATAGGGAGGTTGTTCACCATGGAAAGAAAAACACTTACTCTTTACTTAAGGATGGATGGAAATTCATACTTTGGCCTATGTCCCCAAGTGAGATTGTAAAAGATCAAAACATTTTAAGGGAGGAAGATAAAAAGAGAAGAGAACAAAAAGAGATGGAAAAACAAGAGCAAGAGATGCGAGAAAATAAGAGAAGAACAAAAGTAGAAAAGGAGAGGTTAGAGCTCTAAATGCAAGCAAAAACAAGGGAGGAGAGAGAACACACGAGGAAGTAAGGAGGAAAAATAAGAGTGCCAACTTGGGTTTGGAAGGGTGAAAACAACAAGAGAGAGGAAAAAGAGCGAAGTATGGTGAGAGTGAAAATTTAGGTTGAGAAGAGAGGAAACAAGGCAGGAGTTATGGAGCAAAAGTTTGAAATTTTACTTTCACACACAAACTCTTGATTGAATTCTTATGTAGGGAAATCTGTACAAGAGATAAGGCACATTGATTCAAGGACGAATTATCTCAAAGAAGGGAGAAAATAAGGCCCATCTAAAGAAGGGGGATGGAAAGTCAATACTTGCTTCAAATCTCCATAGGAACATTCAACATTCAAGAAGTTTCGGGAGGATTTTCAAGCCATTCAAGTATACATGCCAAGAGCCAAAAAGATTGTCAAAAGATGGGTAGTGAAGGGAACTGTATATGGGACACAAAAAGAGCAACTATCCTTGTGGAGAATCAAGCCAATATTGAAACAAGGATTGATGTCCAATTGAGTAACAAAAGGAGCACAAAATGACCAACATTTCATTTGGAAGATCAAGGGAACATATGGAAACAAGATGGAGGTCGAATGAGCAGGGATTAGAGTGCAACAAAATAAGGGAGTCTACCCAGAGCAGACTCATCATTGGCATAGAGTGATAGACCTGGTAGTAGCCTAGATCTGCCTTAGTTCTGCCGCTCGGACAAAACTGAGTCAGCGTTGGCTTCGCGTGCTCGAGCCAGTGCTGGCCCTATTTGGGCCAGTTTCGAATTTTTGCAAATTTTCTTATTTTTAGCCTTTTTCAGTTGTAATTTCATTTTTATGACTATTATTATATTTTAACCTATTTTAAGGCATGTAATAGGGCCTCAAAATATGTATTAAGGCCATTTAATAGTTAGGATTAGTTGCTAAGTAGTTTTGGTCAAGACATCTATATATATGCTCTTATAACCATTGTAAACATAACCTTGGGAGATATATGAAACATTTGAGAGTTTAAGAACTCTTTGAGAGCTTTGGAAAGGGTGTTCCTCTGGGCTGATTCCCATAAACATCAAGACTAAATCAAAGGATTTAGTCCCATATTTGATATTGTCTTTAAATCTTAAGGGATAATCTAAACTTCATGTCTATTCTTATGTGCTAGGTTGACTAGTGTATTTGATAGGATTGAGTTAGGTGCATTCAAATTTCTATCATTGGTATTCTAATCTTTGATACATTAGGGTATTAGGGTGTCTTTGAAGTAGGCTTGATTCATATTATCACAAGAATGTTAATTTCTTAGCATTTTAGTGTTTTTATGTATGGGTTTGGTAAGTTTCTTATTCTTGAGTTTAATCTACAAATTTGGTGCTTCCCAAGATCATATCACATCTACCATCCTTAAACTTATAGTCTAATGATCCACGACTTCTTGGAATATTTTCTCTTTCCAAAGGGGCTACCTTAAAGCAAATATCCAAGTCATGTTTCCCAGGGCCCTAGATAATAATTAGATCATTCGGACAACCATAAGGGGCGATATAGTATAGAAGCTATCTTGTACATGTCTGTCTTAACTAACTAGTTACATATACCTAATATACAAGTAGATTGGTCCTATAATAGAACCTCAACTATAGTACATCAAGGCATATACTTCCAGCTTCGTCAGACCACTAACTCATACTCAAGTTGTAGAGTACAAGTCCATACTATACTTTATGTATTAAGTAACTCATGGTCTATACCTTACTGTGAAAGACCTCTATTCACATGAACCATTTACTTAAACACAATGGGTTTTTTTCAATGAAATTGTTCACAAAAAATAAGAAGAATTCACAAATAATTTCTAATCATAAAACGTTTACTTATACAAGTCAAAATTACATTTGAAACCTAGTTTAAGAGGACATACATCCCAACAATAAGAAACTCATAATAGCTTCTTGCACTTCTCTTGCCTATCTCTACACCCTTTCAAACAACATCATCACCAATGAACATTTCTTTCCCTTCACTTGTTGAAATTTTTAGGAATCACTTCAGGGCTTGATCAGTCCCAACTTCCCTAAGGTTATCTATGAAAATACTACTCTTGCCCAAGCACACTTAACTCTAGAGTTCTAATGGGATACGATGTATTAATGCTAGTATGATAGCACTTTTTAATATTATAATAAAATTAGGTTTTCTAGTACATAAAATAGAATACAAACAAATTATACTAGCGCACTTATCCTTCAGTAATAGTTGTAGCTACAGCCACTATTTATATTACTAAATACATAAGGTCCTCAGTTACCCAAAGTTTTTTACTCATCATCACTATTAGTCTCAAAGATTGGGGTCCAGAGTTGGAAGATTCAATGTAATGCTTAAGTATATCCGACCTAAAGCCTTCCTGGTCCCCAACCTCTGAATTTGGATCACCTCCTATTTTGTAATCTATTATTTCATTGCCTTTATTATTTCCTCCATTAGACTATTACAAACATATTGCAATTATATCAACTGTCTCCTCTTATAACTTATCAAAAGAAATTATAATCGACCTGGGTACCTCAAGTTTAGGTGCCATATCTATCTCTTTATCTAGCTCCACCAGATTTTCTATCTCTATAAACTAATAAGTTTAGACTCTATTATGAACTTTACTATGCTTTGCTATAGGTTCTGATACCAATTATAATACCTCATATTTTCCACTTGTAGTTAGCCCTATATTTGCATGGTGTCACCCTGTTCAACCTACCAAACAAAGAATCTTTATAGCAAAATAAAACTTAAAGTGGATAAAAAGAAATAAACTATTCTTTTATTCTTGCATACCAGTTAGAGAATAATGTATATTTGTTAGTCTAAAATATATAAGATAAGCAGATCTATAGCCTGCACCTAGTAAAGCTACAAAAACTTCTGCTAGTTAAGCCATAGGAATATACTAGTATCATTAACACATATCTTTAGGTCTTAGTTCTAAGAAATAGGAGAAAATAAATGAATGTGTGAGTTTTCTACTCAGTGAGTCTTGTGTGCGCTAGTATTTTTCCATAGGAAACATGTAACAAAAAATTATTGCATTTTCTCATAGAAAATAACTATTTACTTCAAGTAGTGGAATAGTGCTTTTTCTTGAAAAACAAATGAAAGTATTTACGTATTTTTCCACTGAAAATGACTCCTTAGTTGGGAAATTCATCAACTATTGTCAAAAGAGCTCATGCACATTACGAAATCAAGGCTTATTAAAAATCGATGCCCCATTATTTAAGAAAACCAGGTACTTTTCCCAATAAAAAGTTAGCATATGTGCAAAACTCATAAGGTTTCACCTTCAGCCATTACAATTTATTATGTTAGGGATTGAACCATTAGCACTCAACTGTATTAAGATAAAATAGTGAGTGACACAAGCCCATCACCTTATATCCATGCTCAATCATCTGAATTGCAGTAGAATAGGCTCTTCCATTCCCGTATACCCCTCACATGAGGCCTGTCAATTGTTTTACTAGTGGTAGCATAGGCTTTCTAACTCTTATGCTCCCCTTATACGAGGTCTGGCAAGGGTTGATTGCTGCCGCTCAACATCAACCAGTAGCTTACGGATGATTTGCTTACACATTAGGACAATGCTAGTTAGGAAACTGGCTAATTCCAATGTCCTACCACCCCATTCTAAGAAAGATAAACCCTAGAATTGGAAGTGGGTTACTTGAGATCATCTATCATTAACTGAAGTTAGTACAAAGATCAAAGCCTTTGTGGAGTACTTAACGTTTGCCTTGGTCTCCAAGACTAATTCATTTCCACATCCGCTGAAGGGTGATTAAGAAAATAGTTTTTGGGGCCAAAATATTATTTTCCAAACTCCTATCATATTTGTTGTAATAATTTCCAAATTCATGGATAGAGAAGCATAACAAGGTCTTCAAGTCGAACTTGAAGTGCTTTGAAAGCAATTAGAACTAAAATCAATACAACAATACTTCTCTTTACCAAAAAATTAGTGTTTATGCAATAAGAGAAATTCATAAATATACTTCATAAGGTCATAATAATCATATGATTTATCATGGCAGAATATAGCTTTAGGAAAATTCGTTCGTTAAAGAAATGTTTCTATTTTTTACGCAAGAAAACATCTAATCATATAGAGTTTGATAAAATAGGGAGTTCACATTGTCATAAATCATAAAAGATTCACATTCACATGATTTAGAAAATCTTTGGCCAAATTGTGGTTTATAGATAAAAAGTGGTTCACTTCGTGTGAAAATACTTATGCGGAATTGTAATAGAAAAACACCTAGTAAGCTAGGATTTTGAAATCCAAAGTCTCACAAATATTCATAATGTTGAATAAAATGTTTCTATTTAAATGTGATGGAAAATATTTAGCTAATATATAATTAGATAAATTCACATAGTGTAAAACATTAAAGTAGAAGAGTTCATGCCATGATATATTTGAAAAACACTTAACCAAATGGGGTTTAAAAATCACGAGACTCACTTTAATTAATAGGATTGGTTCACCTATACTTTCATAAGCCTAGGACATCTCTTAAGCAAGACTACTTACAATAATGAGGTGTTTCCATAAGACATTATCAATGTTTCCAAATTAAATCTTGCATAACCCTATGAGCAAATGGTATATTGTTCCTTTTCTTGATCTCAAAAGCTCAAAGGAAATTGAAGTATTCAACATTTCCAGCTTTATCATCCTTTCGTGTGTTGCTCATAACTTTTGCTATACAACTCCGATTGAGATCAAACTAGCTCCAAAATATTCCCAAGACACCCCTCTACAAATTTCAGTTCATGGGAATACCAATACCATTCCTCACTTTGTTTAGTTCTAGTTGCAAATTTTCTGCATTATCTAACAAATAAATCTACCATTTTTGTGCAAAAATTTCCTTAGGCTTTTCCTATGTTTTCTTCAACATAACCAACCATATCTAAGCCACATAAAACAATGTCTAGCATCCCAACTGAGTTTTTCATTATATGCATATTTAAAATATCATTTGTGCTTTAAGGTTTCAAAAATTTTATATAGATTGCTACTTATCCCTATTTTTCTTCTTATTTGATGTAGTTTGCAATGATTGGTAATTAAAAGTAAAATCAAGTCAAAAAGAAAAAAAGAAAAAATAGATTAACTGAAGGTATACATCACCGTGCAGTATCTAAGCTTCAGAAGTTAAGATGCTAGAAGTCCACAGTGTCATGCCCGTCATATTCCATAGCATCGTGCATTATCTGGGATTAAGAAATAACAAATATTCTAGGAGTCAATGGTACCATACACCTCAACTATAATGCCACCATGCACAATTCTAGCACACAAACCATTCAACTATCATGACGTCATTCGAATCCAAATAAAGTAAAGGAAAGCTTGCATGATGACTGTAGAATACCTTCTACAGTACGATGCAACATTGCAGATTAATCATTGTTCTACAATTTTTAGGGTTTTTTAAAAGAACCTATAAATACTCTCTATCCAGGTCATTTGTAAGAGAACAACACAAAATACAATTGAGAAAACCCCTTGGAAACATCAAGGAGATTTAGGAGAGAAGTCAAGACAAGATTGGAGAAGAAGAGGAGCTTAAAGAAGATTTAAAGTGTTAGAAGAGCACTTGTCCATTAGTCTTCCTTTTCTTCTATTTTGCATATTTGATTTGTGGAGGTCAATCATACTTGGATTTAATTGTAATTAAAGGATTACACCATAATTTGATTGTGTATTATATTATTGTTTGGTTTATTGAATTCTGTTTGAGTATGGATTTGATTGATTAGATTAATTGATTGGGCTATTTTCTTATATTGAACTTGAGAAAAAATGTATGAGATAGGTACCTATTTCTATTGATTTAATAGATTTGTTTTCCCTTGATGAACTTGAGAAAGGATTTGAGGGATTAGGATTTTGTGATAGATGTGATTGTTAGGTCGCCTAGAGATAGAGATTTGGTATTGTTTGGCTTGAGTTTTGGAGATCTTTGATTTATATGCATTCTTAGGTTTGATTTGTATAGTAGAGGTATCTATGGGTTGGACTCAAGGATAAGAAACTCGTTACTTGAGAAAGAGTGAGTTTAATAATATTAAGGGACCATTGCCAATACTTGAATTTGGATTCAATTAATAGAGGGATATTTGATACATTATCATTGTTTGGGGAATTCACTTTGATTACATGTCGATTCTCCTTTTTTTGCTTGTACCTTGCCCTTGTGATCTTTTAGACTCTACCTTATTAAATGGATTAGTGCATTTTTATTGTGCTCCTCCTTTACAGTTAGTTATAATTAATCATTTCCCCTATTTTAGTTGATTTAATAATAAAATAAAAGTGGAAGTGGGGGTAGTTGATGTCCGTCCTCGCAGATTTTCGATATTTACCAACTAAAACTCTATACTACATGATGGATAAACTTACCCAAATGTGTTTATTTAAGTTAATTGGCATTTTAAATTAAAACTTCTTTGAGTCATGGACATAATTCTATAGCACGCTGGCATACACACAAACGCCCGTATCATACCAAGTTTTTTGGTGCAATTGTCAGGGATCTTGCGTAAATATTTTGGAAATACTTGAGTTTTATTGATTCTATTTTTAGTTTGGTTTATTAATATATTTTATTTTTACTTTTCTTAGGTAGTTAACGTAATCATTTTCAAGGGCATTTTGATTTTAGACATTTTTGTTTTAGTCATTTTTTGTAAGTACTTGTGATACTAACATTCGCTTTGGTTCTTGATATATTTATTTTATTTATCATTATAGATTTTCCTTGGTCTCGTTGTTTTGGGAGATCTTGATTAAGCTTTGATTTGATTAGGTCATTGACTATTGGAGAGCATCTTGGAGGAAGATTTGATACAATTTTTTTTGGCAATTTCACCAAGAAAAAGATCAAGCATATCATCTTGAAGAATATGGGGAGTCTTCAGTTCAACCACCGATTGAAGATCTGTATATGGATTTTGCTATTACAATAAATGAACATTTTCAAACAAGGAATGAGTTGCTAAAGACACAGGAAGTTCTACTTGTAAAATTAGAGCACCAACTTAGACAATTAGCAAAGACAGTTCGAGATGGACAAATGGAAAATGACCAAAACGAATATACTAAGGCAGTTACATTTCGTAGTGGGAACTAGTTAGAAAGTTCAACCAACCCTACTCTAGCAGATGAAAAGCAGCCTACTATATCAACAAATGATGAATACAAGGAGATGACGACACTGGGTAAGATGACATAGCCAACACCATCAATCCAGTCGAAAAAAAAAAGAGAGCTAATAAAAATGTGCCAGAACTCACTCCTCTTATTCCATAGTGATGAGGCTAAATTTATAACTATTTTTCCAGTTATTTGAGGCTAATTTGAGATAATTTTGATGTAATAACTAGAAATATTCATTCCTATTTAATATTTTTCTTGTGAAAAGTACTTTTAATGAATTTGTGCAGAATTGAGTTGATTTTGAGTAAAAAGTAGAAATTTCTAGCTTGAACCTAGCGCCAAGTCTGGCAACTACACTAGGCACCAGGTCCAATCTGGAAAAACAAAGAAAACAGAGCAACATTCAGGGGACTAAGTAGACTGCACCTGGCACCAGGTGGGTTGAAGAGACCCGACGCTACGAATTTGGTATCTTCCAAAGGATTTGATATTTTTCGAATCCTACTCAACCAAGATGTCTCAAGCAACAAATTCCGGCATCAAAGAAGCTTATTTAAAGAAGAAAAACACTAGATATAGTAGTGAATCCAAGGATTAAACTTCCAATCACTCAATGACTAAGAGATTCATCATTTAAGGAGGATTATTCACGAAGGTTTCCAAAGAGAGAATAAGGGCTTGTCTATGAGTTCTTTCTTTTACCTTTTTCTTTTTTTAGAATAATGATGTATTGAATGTTTTTATTGTAATTTGAAATCATTTTTGGGATTCATGGTTGTTATATTAACTTAGTGATTTGATCAATTTTCTATCATTATTGGTATTTGATTACTTGGTTGTTGATGTGTTTTCCTCTAATTAACTTGGAAAATGATGTTAAAAATTCATTGCATTGATTTCATATTTTTTATTTCTTAATAGACTTGGGAAATAAAGTTAAGACAAGGAACCAAAATAATAAAAAATTAGTTGATTTCGCCTATAGTATATGGTTATTGGCTAATTTCATATTCATTATCACCTAGAACATAGGGATTATTTATGAGGAATTGAATTTAATGCATCTTTTGGTTATGTTGGTTTGATTGGGAAATCTGCAAATTTAATCAAGAAATAGTGATTTTATGGATTGGGAAAGAAGTAGAATCTATTTAAGTGGATTAATGACTTGGGAACTGATTGAATTTTGCTTTATATTCCTTCATTATGTCAATATGATAGTTAATTGAGATAGTTGCTAATTGATTCATTATCATGTATTCTAGGATAGTGTCTAAATTGCGTATTCCTACATCATTGAGTTGTACATATTTCTTTATTTTTCTTTTTCTTATCTTATCACTTTATTAGGCTGGGTAAACAATGAATGAAAAGCAACTAGTGTGTACTTGTTCCTTTGAGAATCAATACTCATTAATTCTCTGTACTATATTTATGATGAGTATACTTACTCGTATGTATATTTTGAAATTAATGTTTTAATTAAAACTTGACTAAGGGATGGATTTAAATTTAATAATTTTTATATACCCAAAATTTATACATTAGGTTTTTGGTGCCGTTGTCGGGGAACAATTTCATGAAAGTTTGGATTTTATTGATTTAGCCATATTTATAGGCCTATATGTAAATAAGTATATATGTTCTTTGTGTAAATAGGTGTTATATCTTGTTGTTTGCAACATTGTGTGACTTAATCGACTAGTTTAATTCATGTTGTACTTGTAAATACCACTAACTTTTGTCTTTAGAGAGTTTGTGAATATATCTCATGTGTATGTTTTTCTTTTCTTTAATTTTTGATTATTTGTTTTCCCTTTTATTTTTTCTTTTATTTATTTTTCTATTAATTTTGTTTATTTTTATTTTTATTTTTTATTTGATTTTTGTGTTTCTTTAAGTGCTAGATTGACATCATCAAGAACACTTACTTTTGGACACAAGATAATAGGAGCTACAATGATGAGAATTTAGCAAAGTTGCAAGCTCGGATCAATGTAGACGCCACTTGAAACCTCAATGCATTCTTTTGTCACCATTACAAATTTATCTATTAAGTGGCATGAAGAAGCATCCCAATAAATAAGCCCTACAAGAATACAACTAGCCAAGTTGGTTAAAGATGCCCTAACAACCAATACACTTAAACAAGAGAATCCCCAATGAAGGGAGAGAGAATATGAGCCACAATTTCCCAATGTGGAAAGGGAGGTATCGTATTCTCCTCTATGTGCTAATAATTCTAATCTCTCTTTGTCACATAATCTCTTAGGTTCCTCTTCAATCTTGGAGGACAATGGTCTAAATGGTGACGTATGGAGTTTCACAAGTCATAAGAAGTTAGATTTATCTATGATTTATCATAAGAAGTCCTTGAAGGATATTAACAAATTCTACCCCTTACCCCAATTTCAGTGAGGTAACTTGGTGTTTGTAGATAGGTTGAAAAGTAAGGATTTCTTAATCTCATCTTTCAAATCTTCACTACTATGTTTAAAGGGGAATTTTAATTGTGACAAATCTTTTTAAGGAATAAGTGGTGATTTTCATGTTTACACACTGTTTAGACATAATTTAATCTTTATGTTGGAAACTTGATTTGTATGCCTAAAAAAGTGTTACAGAAGGGGGGCCATGCGTGTACATTCATTACAACTAATATTTTCCTCCATTTTTCAAAACCATCCAATCTTTCTACATTCATCATGTCTACCCTTTTATTTGAGCTTTATTTTCTTTTCTAAATGTTTGATGAGGAAACATTATGAGTGGAAAGAGTTTGTATCTTTGTTTTGTGCTTGGTTTTGTTAAGTGTTTTGTTTTTCCTCTCCTAAATAAGGAAAGTATTTTCCAGTTTAAGAGTGGGGGGGGGGTGAATCGTGTCTTTATTTACTTTCTTAGGATTTTTAGTTTGTTTTCTTTTATTTAGGTGTGTCTTTAGTTTATTATTATTTTCTTAGTACTTTTATTTTTGTTTTCTTTTGTAGGTTAGAATAAGGTCCTCTTGGATAAGCTTTTCTCTCTATTCCAAGTTTTATAATTTATTGGAGCATCATTGCACTTGGGGAGTATTGCCTAACTTTCTACCTTCATTATCATTTTTGGTCCATTTGGAAATGCTTTAATGTGTTAACTTTTTGCCAATGAGGATGTTGTCCAGTTAAAGTGTGGGGGAGTGGTTTGGTGATATTCTTTGTCCAAGTTTTTATCAATTGTCTTGGTGTTTTCTTGGTATTGAGCTACTACTTTGGAAAAATTTTGAATTTTGAAAATTTGAATGCTAGGAAATTTTGGAGCTACTTTGTAATGGAAGTATTTTCTTTTCTCTATTCCTCCCTTTTATTTATTGTGGTCCTATGGCGTGCCTTTTATTGTAATATTTTTTGTCATTGAGGACAATATCCAACTTAAATGTAGGGGGAGAATTTAGCGTTGAAGCTATTTTCCATATACACTGTGTACATTTTGCTTTTTTTTTATTTTGTGGCTAAATTTTTCAAAATTGTTTTTTTGGTTTTCATTGTTTAACAGGGGTGTAATTATTTTTCTTACTTGGATATGAGTTTTGTCATTCATTTGGTGAATTTTTATGAAATTGGTTTATTAGATAGGATATTTTCAAGACTTGAGAATTTGGGTTAATCTTGTTTATGCATTAGTGTTTGAATATTATTTGACTTATCTAGTTTGAATGTGGAGGATATGTTGAATGTGAGGAAAGTTGTTGGCTAACTCTTGTATTATGGGTTTAAACTTTGCTTAGCTTTGAGTTGTGATAAGGAATGTAGGGAGATAAAACATCTTTGAATGGAAAGATTGTGAAAAGTTGTGAAGAATTTTTTGATTGTGGGTTGAAAATTGAGAACAATGAGTTGATTTTTGTTGATGAGAATAATATTTTTGCATGTTTATGGGGGCCAATACGGATATTGAAGAGAAATCCACTTTCTTGAGGCTATTAATTCCCTAAAGAAAAAGAGAAAAGAGAGGAAAGATGTTGAAAAAGTGATGAGTGATGACTACAAAGGGGTTAATATGGTGCGTGAAGAGAAATCTATGCACTTCAGGCAATCGATTCCCCAAGGCATTGGAAAAATTTAGAGAAAAATATTTTGAGTGCTTTCCTTATATAATGACTTGAGTTGTGCAAGTTTTGAATTTATAATACTTGAGCTGCTAGAAAGCTTGCTTTGCATGATTCATGTTATCTATATTTTTTGCTTGAAGGGTGAAATAAATTTCTTAGACTAATGTATAAACTCGATCAATTTAACTTTAAGAGTTGTGTGATGTTTTTATCAAATGCTACAAATGTTTAACCATTTTCAATAGGTTTGATGAATGGAAATAGTTTTATTTAAAGTTTGAAGGGAAGCTATAATCCCTGTTATGTTTCAAAATTGTTGGAATGAGTAAAAGCTTGTGTTTTCTTGATTATTTTCTTGGCTTAAGTGTTTTGCTTGATGACAAACAAAAGTTCAAGTTTAGGGGAATTGATAGGGGCTAAATTCATCACTATTTTCACAATTATTTGAGGCTAATTTGAGATACTTTTGATGTAATAACCAGACATATTCCTTCCTATTTGATATTTTGCTAGTGGAAAATGTTTTTGATGAATTTTGTGTAATTGAGTTGATTTCGAGCAAAAAGTAGAAACTTCAAGCTTGAACCTGGCGCCAGGTCTGGCAACTACATCAGGCACCAGGTCTAATTTGGAAAAACATAACAGAGAAAACCAAGACTACAATGAAACATATTGCGTGGCCAATGATACAACCCATTAAAGTATAAAAGGGGCTCTAATACCACTGTTAGAATTCTCCATGCAAAACTAGATTTATGCAGTGGAATGGGAATTCCACAATAAGGATCACATTTATGCATTAATTAAATCAAAATAGGTGAAGGAAAAATACCTTCTTACACCTCTGTGAAATAAAAAAAAAAAAATCCTTTTTCAGCTTTAAGGCGCGATCCAGGTAAACCAAGAGAACGTCTTCTCCTTTGTTCCATCAAAACACCATAACCCAAGTATAGGATTGTCTTCGATATAGTCCACGTAAGAATGGTGTTCAAGAATCACAAGAATTTTTGTGCTAGCAAAATTCAACTGGCGGATAGGGTTTCCAGAAGAAGAAGAAGATGAAGCTGGCTCTTAGTTTTTTAAAACCTCTCTATGTCTCATTTTTAAATCATAATCCCACAGAAAAATATATAACCATACGTCTCGTCCGTATGTATTTTGTAATCAGAATCCATTACGTACATGGATTCTTAGTTACCAATAATTATTATGACTATAGTTAATTACAATATAGACCATACATTATAACTAATTATAATTTGACTACAATAACTTCTTCTTTTCATAATCAACCCTATAATGTTATTGAATAACATATTGAGCACTCAATTCTCTATTGTTTGTGACCTATTAGGCTTTCCAGTCTATTAGTAGCAAAATATGAATTAATCTAAACATCTTTAATATTAATAGTCCGTAATAATTTTAGAATTAAATTATTAATTTTAATAAAGATTGATTTATTAAGTTTCTAATTAATAAATCCATATTCAGTAGATCATGAGTGGTATCTAGTAACACATCATGACTATCCGAAAGTCTAGAAAGTCATGTGGCATTACATGAACCTTTCAATAGCAAACAACCGTGCAATAAACTCGTTTTACTATACAATATCTTGTTCGGTTTGGAGTACGAAATTAGTACTAACTCCTTCCAGAATAATAAATTAATTCTAGCCCGAATATTTTAGTACTTGTTCCCAGAATCCACTGTTCATCAGATGTATCAATTGGAACCATTTCAAATATACAATTGCCTTGGCCAAGGACTTTCAAGTAGTGATTCCTACAAGTAGCCATAAGATATTTGCTCCTACTATTAGGAGTGGTGAATCCTTTATTGATCATTTTAAATACTTTCATTTGCTTCATGTTGTATCCAATATCCATGACATAAGTAGCCTTGTTAGGACTTCAGAGATTGGAATCAAAGTCCAACACTTAGCAAATAAAGTACCTTGGAGATCTCAACTCTTAGGATAATTGCACATTTGCTATGATAAGATTCTATCACTTGTATTAAATAGTTATCTAAGTGATTATCTTATAATTAGGTCATCCAATGTATTTGTTCAAGTAACAAGTATCCACGTGTTAACTTTAAGTACTACAATACTCACGGATATGAGAACCGCTGCTTGATCAAATCAGCAAGTATAACACATGGTATCCTTAACGTATTAATGATGTCCTATCTCATTAATAATATGACTAGGGATAATTTAAGCACGAACACTATCAAGTGTAGTAGGAACCCCACATCATGATTTCCTTAACATAATGTTGCATTTGGGACTTTATCTAATAGTAATTTTACATCAAAGCATAAATAAAACAAACCAAAAGATAAAGAATTCCTTATTTTATATACTAATGCATAATATACAGAATACATGTGATTACCTCTAGGGCATAATGCTAACAAACTTCCACTTACACTAGATCCAATCATTCATGTATCTAATACAGAATGATTCAACATATCTGTCATGTTTCTTTTGGGATAGTGCTTTGTAAACGGGTCAGCTACGTTCTCATCCATGTGAACTCTCTCCATCTTTACATCTTATCTATCTATGATTTCCCTAATCAAATCAAAATGTCTGAGTACATGCTTAAATCGCTGGTGAGACCTTGGCTCTTTTGCTTATGCAATAACTCCATTGTTGTCACAATACAAAGATATTGGCTCAGCAACACTGGGAACCACTCCAAGCTTCCTCACGAACTTCTTGTTCCAAAAAACTTCCTTAGCTGCTTCAGAAGTGGCTATATGTTGGGTATCTCATGCGTATCATATACGGTGCAGTGCAAAAATAAAAATAAGATACCATCCAGGATCTGCATATGTGTGAAAAACAAGAAACACACACACACACATAACAAAGAAACAAAGATAACAATTTTTACCTTTCTTTGTTTGTGTGGAAAATAAAATTTTCCTTCTTCGAGTAAGATAGTTGTGGCGCGATCTAGCAATCCTCTTGAAGAATCACCACAACAATTGTATGTCCAACCAATATAATCACAGTATGTGATTATCTCTAACAGAAATTCACACAGAGGATCTCACACAAGCACCAAGATTTTCTGTGCTAGCAGAAAACAACAATGGTGGCTGAGGTTTAGCTTCCTTGTTCTTCTTCATTAGCAAAACTAGAGAAAGAAGAAGAAGAAGAAGAAGAAGAGTCTTGGATTCCCCCTTAGAAGAAGCCACACGAGAGAGAGAGAGAGAGAGATGTACATGAGAACATGAAGATCATATCTCTATTATTCTCTTGAGAGGATAGCCCCACACATATTATTTCATGTGTGTTGATAAAAAGGAGCATTGGCACCCATTCCTTCATGTGTGCCCTTTTGTTTGTTTTGTATGACTTCTTGCTCAACAATAAAGTCACTTTGATTATATCTCATATAACCAAAAGCCTCTACAAAAACCACATCTGAGAATTCCAAACAATTCTCCAATTGCAATTAGAACCCATCAAGTTCTCAGAATTATAAATTAGCCCATTAATTATAACTAATTATAATTTAGCCACATCAACCTCTCTTTCTTGTAATAAACCCCACTATGTTATCAAATAATTTCTTGAGAATATATTCCTTTTTTGTGTGTGACCTATTAGGTTTCCCGGTTAATTGGTAGCGAATATGAATTAATCCAAACATCTTTGAAATTAATAGTCCTTAATTAATTAGAATTAATCATATTAATTCTAATCAGGATTAGTTTATTAATTCATCAATTGATAAACCTGTATTCTCAAATCATGAGTGGTATCCAGCCACATATCATGACCACCCAAGAGTCCAGGAAGTCAAGTGGCTTGACATGAACCCTTCAATAACAAACTACAGTGAAATTAACTTTTTTCACCATACAATAACTCATTCGGTTTGGAGTACGGAATTAATGCCAACTCCCTCCAGAATATATATTAATTTTGACTCGAATATCATTATACTTTTACAAGGAACCCACTACTCTCATTGGGCCTCAATTGGAACCCTTTCCAATACACATACGCCTTGGCCAAGGACTTATGTATAGTAATTCTTACTAGTGGCCGTGGGATATTTGCCCCTACTATTAGGAGTGGTGAATCCTTTATTGACCCTCTCAACTACTTTCGTTTACCTCACAATGTACCCAATATCCATCTCATAGGTGGCCCTTAATCGAGCTCCGGAGATTGGAATCAAGGCACAAGGCTCAGCAAACAAAGTACCTTATAGATCTCAAGTATAAGGATACTTGCACGTTTGCTATATTGAGATTATATCACTGACACTAAATAGGTATCCATGTGATTATCTCAAAGCTAGGTCATCCAATGAACTTGTTCAATTAACAAGCATCCATGTGTTAACTTTGAGTATCTCAATACTCACGGTTATGAGAACCACCGCTTGATCGAATTAGGAAGTCTAACACATGCTAGTCTTAACATATTAATGATGTCCTGTCTCATTAATACTATGACTAGGGACTATTTAAGTGCTAACAGCATTCAGTGTAGTAGTAATCTCATATTATGATCTCTATCTTGATTTCCTTAATACAGTGTTGTACTAGGGACTTTATCGAACAGTTATATTACTTAAAGTAAACAAAAGAAACTATAAGATAAATAATGCATTTTATTAAAATAAAATGTGTCATATACAATGTACAAGTGATTGCCTCTAGGTACTTAGTTTTACTCATTGAGTTAGCAATAGTATCTTGTTTAAAACTCTTCTAACTTATTGCAACTTTACATAATGTAAGCACGTAGCCAAATTGTGATCTGAAATAATCTTTATCAAGTTGAAAATTGGTATCAATATACCCATTTATTTTCAAATTATCTGCTCCATATACTAAGAATACTTCCTTAGTCCTTTGCAAGTACTTAAGGATAATCTTCACAGCTACCCAATGACACTCACCAGGGTCAGATTGGTATCTACCCATCAAATTGAGAGCACAGGACACATCGGGCCTGGTACATATTATAGCATACATGATGGATCCAATTACTAAAGTATATGGAATTCTACTCGTGTGATCCCTTTTAACTTGTGTCTTTCGAGACATCAACTTTGAAAGGCTTATCTCACGGGACATGGGTAAGAATCATCTTTTGGATTGATCCCTGCTAAACCTCTTTAGCATTTTGTCTATATATGTAGATTGTGAAAGATGTAACATCTCATATTTTCATAATGTAGTGGGTTGAAACTTTGTGGGATGTCGCCCCATCTGATTGCTCAGATAAAGGGTCTTTCTAACAAACTCCACTCAATAGGCAGCGAAAATTTTTTCAAAATAGAAAAGTATAAGAATTTAGCTTATGATACAAACACTCAAGGGTATAACAAGTCCAAGATGTAGCATGAGCCTCTGGGAGACCACTGCGCTTTCACTATGCCTTTTATCCTAAAGTTTTCAAAAGAGATAACACACATATGACCATAAAGTTCAGTGAGTCCCGTATGTACTAGTGTTTTCCACTAAAAGATCTCATGAAGTACAAATCTAAGCATAAGCAAGCAAGTTAAAAAATTCTCGTGTGACAACATTCTCAAAATAAGTATTCAAGGATTTTGAGTGAAAACATGCTAATTCAAGCATTCAGAATACTAGCATAAGATATTTTGATTCAAGTATTCAAGTGTTTGACTATTCAAATATTCAAGTATAGTCAGTAATTACACCAAGTATTCAAGTCAGTGCTTATGCCAAGTATTCAAGTTAGTGCATACGCCAAGTAGCTAAGTTAGTGCTTATGCCTAGTAGTCAAGTTAGTACTTACGCCAAGCATTTAAGTTAATGCTTACGCTAAGTATTCAAGTTAGTGCTTTTGTCAAAAATTCAAGTTAGTGCATACGCCAAGTATTCAATTTAATCATGTATTGGATTCAAGGATTGACAAGTTCAAGAAATCAAGAATTTAAGATTCATATTGCTCATGATGTTTCCAAATCCATATAGAAGCCTCACACTTGAGCACATCAGGAAACCATGTTTCCATATCAGGAAAAATACTTTACCAAAATCGAGATTTGGAAATTCAAAAGATCACACGAGATATTTCATATCCCGGATATTCAAGAAATCGAGTGCTTGATAATGTTTTCAAATTCAAGTGTATCATTCATCTCATAATATATCAAGAAAGCATTAACTGTGTCAGGAAAGCACATGATTGTTTCAAGAAAAACACTTAGCTAAAACAAGATTTAAAAAGAAGTTGGACACATCTCGTGTCCTAACTTAATGTGATGACGTATATAGTACTCTTAGTCCTTTAAGAAGCTTTGAAGATAAATGACCTATATCTAGAGTCATTCCCAGCCTCACTTATCATTCTAAGGTACGACTAACACAACACTATTATGTGAATAGAAAATATTCTATTTTCTTCTTTCTCACTTCTTCCAACAAAAATAAGATAAATACTTGGAATGATCAAAGGCTCATTAATTCATTTCCCATCTCTTTGTTCAAATAAATATCCAAGGTTTCCATATGTTCTTGTGATCTCTCTTTCATCCATTAACACCAATAGAATAATACTTGAGTTTATTTCTTGCTAAACAAAATTCTGCATTTCTTCATTCTTGTCACACTTGTTTGTTTATATCATAACTTTTGATTGATAAGTCCAATTGATGTCAAATGTGTTCCAAAATGTCCTCAAAACATTCCTTTATTATTTCCAATTCATGAACCAATGACTTCCCTTCTCATTTCGTTGAGTTTTTCTTACAACATCTTAGTTTCTCAATCTCGTTACTGTTTTGGCAGCTTGTGATATTTTCATCATAACTTTCAACTCACAATTCTAAATCAGGTAAATGTGGTCCCAAAAAAATCGTAAGACATTTAGCTACAAGTTTCAGGTCATGGAGTTCCAAATGAAGAAGCAAATTTGTACAGTTTATTTGTTTTTCAAGGCCGCTCAGGATTTCTTCCAAACAGATTTTCTGTTTTTGTTTCCTTTCTTCACACCATCTATTCTACTTTAATCGGAACAACTATATAACACTTAAACCATCATAAATTCCATCATAATGGCTTCAATTCTCTGATTTTCAGAGATACTTAGCCCAGAAAAATCATATTTTCCAACATCAAGTTCAACAAGTGCAATTAACAACATTAACAATTCATTTTCTTCAACAATAAATTCCATCTTTCCCTTCCTTTCCATTTCTTACACCTTCTTGTGCAGCCATGAACAACCACCCAAACCACCATTCAAAAACCTTCATATACCATAGAAAACATAGTATATAAAGCCTTCATCCCTCTGGCACACACAAAGTTTCACATAGTACACGTTTAATCCAAATCATAGCTATAAATCTCATGTTTTCATGCAAAAACTCATACCAAAATAATCACCGTAATGAGATCTATGACTTTAATTCTTGAAGCATAGACTTTTACCTTATATGTGGGATCTCTTAACTTGAGTTTGGCTCCAAGAACACATACACTTTCTTTCTCTCTCCTTTTTCTTTTTCTGACTATTTTTCTCTAGCTTTTCTTTCCTTTTCTTTCTCTCTTCTTTCTCTATTCCTTATGGATGAATTTCTTGCTGAAATTCAGCTCCTCAACTGCCATTCTTGGTCAAGAATGGTGACCAATGCATTAAATGCTATGGTGGTTATTGTGGGCTATCCTTCCAAGTGTCGTTTTCTTATTCGCCAACCTTTTTCTTTAATTATTTTCTTCCAAAACTTATTCAATAAGCTTTATGAAATAACCAATCACCATTTGATGCTTTTTTTCTTCCACCAATCATATTTGGCCACTTGTTTCAATTTCGATCGCATTTTAGAATTTTTCTCAAAAATAACCAAAATTTGGGTCCGTAATGGAAAAATATTATATTTCACCAATAAATTCTATAAATTCAACTGAATTCAATGGTAACATTCAAAATCTTCAATTCTTTCTCAATCCTATAAAATTTTTAGTCAAAATCCCGATCACGATCAAAATTACGAAAATGCCCCTAATACCTCCGATAGCTTAATTTATACCAAAATACTCGTCTCATTACACTGACCAATTTTTGTTCTTAATGTACCATTAAATTCTCATTCTACTAGAAGTAGTCACAATTTGAAGATTTAGGGTACAGGTAGAAGAAATTCAAAAATTCCCTTTAGGTCCCCATAATTTTAAAATTCTAATAATTCCCTTAAATATGTTTATTTTACCAAAACATTGATCTCGTTATATTGATTATTTCTTTTCTGGTCACTTATACAAATTTTTATTCTATACATAGTAGCAATCGATTAAAGTACAAAAGTGGGGATTGTTACAAAAGACCTAGCAACCTTTTTGACACATCTCTATAGATCCTAATTCCAAGAATATAGGTTGTATCTCCAAGGTCTTTCATGGAGTGTTTTTTAGACAATCAAACTTTTACTGACTGATGGACTGGTACATCATTTCCTATTAACAATATGTCACCTATATAAAGTAATAAGAAAATTATTGCACTCCTACTAACCTTGTGGTATACACAAAGTTCATCTATGTTTTGTATGAAACCAAACTCTTTGATTGTTTCATCAAAATGGATGTTCCAATTCCTAGAAGCTTGCTTAAGTCCATAAATGGATCTTTGCAACTTGCACACTTTTGTGCTATCAATGGATGTGAAACCCTTAGGTTATGTTATATACATTTCCTTAGTCAAGTTTCTATTTAGGAAAGGTGTTTTCACATCCATTTGCCAGATCCTATAATCATATTGTGCGGTAATGGCTAGGAGGATTCTAATGGATTTCAACATAGCAACCGGTGAGAAAGTTTTATCATAGTTAATACCATGCTGTTGACAATAACCCTTAGCCACCAGTCGTGCTTTATATTGAACTAAGTTACTATCCATGTTAGTTTTCTTCTTGAAAACCCATTTGCACTCAGTAGGTTTAATTTTTTTTAAGTGGATCAACTATAGTCCATACTTGGATATCATACATGGAATACATCTCTAATTTCATAGCTTCAAGCCATTTGTCAGATTTTAAACTATTCAAGACTTCCTTGTAAGTAGTAGGCTCATCATTATCTATCAGCAATATTTCGTTGTGGTCACTATTGAGAAATCTATATCTCTTAGGTGCCACACGTATCCTACTTGATTTGCGAGGTTCTTGTGTAATTGAAGGTTAATCTATTCTCTCAACAAATGTGGGATCAGACTATTAATCCTTGTTTGTTTGTTCTTCTTGAACTTCACTAAGTTCAATTGTACTCCTACTATCCCCTTAAGCATGTACTTCTTCTTTAAGAAGACAACATGTTTCAAAACAAACACTTTATTTTCGAAAAGGAGATAGAAGTAATATCTGAAATATTCTTTTGGATAATGTACAAACAAATACTTGTTAGACTTACTGTCAAGTTTCTCTGACTGTGGCCTTTTGACAAAGGCAGAGCAACCCCATACTCTCAAGTGAGATAACTTTAGTTTCTTGCTAAAGAACATCTCAAATGGGGTAGTATCAACCATTTTTAATAGAACTCTATTTAGAACATAAATAGAAGTCTCTAGTGCGTACCTCTAAAAAGATTTTGGTAAGTCTACAGAAGCCATCATAATCCGTAGCATGTCTAGAATGGTTCGATTCCTTTTCCTAGATACACTATTATGTTGAGGTGTAAATGGTAGAGTCTATTGAGATAATACCCTATTATCTCTAAGATAATCTTGAAACTCTTAGTTTAAGTATTCACTTCCTTGATCAAATCTTAGAGTCTTAATACTTTTCCCAAGTTGTTTCTCTACTTCATTCTTAAAGTCTTTTAACTTTTCAAAAGCTTCATATTTGAATTTCATTAAATACAAATAACCATATCGTGAATAATCATCGATAAAGGTTTTGAAGTAGTGATAACCTCATCTTGATTGTATAGACATTGAGCGACATACATCAGAATGTATGAGTGCTAGTGACTCTTTGGCCCTTTCTCCTTTTCTAGAAAAAAGAGTTTTAGTCATTTTAATTAGTAAACAAGATTCACATGTGACATATGATTCATAATCAAATGACCCTAAGTCACCTAGCTCGTGTAACTTAGAAACCCGATTCTTATTTATATGACCTAAACGACAATACCATAAATAAGATGAGGTTGAATTATCTATAATTGGTTTCTTATTATTTATATTGAGGATTGGATTATCCATATCTAGAATATATAAACCACTAACCAACGTTGTGGAATCATAAAGAATATTATTCAATGAAAAAGAACAACATTTATTCTTAAAAATTAAATGAAATCCACACAATTCTGAAAACGCAACTGAGATAATATATTTCAATAAAACTGGTATATAATAATAGTTTTATAGTTCTAAAATTAATCCTGAAGGCAGACATAGCTCATAAGTCTCCACAGCAAGTGTAGCAATATTTGCTCTATTTGCAATACATAGGTCCACGTCACTCTTCTCAAGCCTTCTATTGCTTTTAGTCCCTGCAAGTTATTGCACAAATGAGATCTATATCCAGTATCTAATACCCACGTCTCATTTGTCAAGGTAGTATTAATCTCAATCATAAACATACCAGGAGTAGAAGTAGAAGTGCTCGCAAGATTCTCCTTCTGCTTCTTTTCCTTAACGATCTCCAAGTAGGCTTTGCAGTTGCACCTCCATTGACCCATCTTTCCATGATGATGGCTTGGGCCTTTGGTGGCTGCCTCTTTCTTTTTCACACCACCTTTGAGCTTAGTAGAAGCCTTCTTTTTTTTCTTAGTAACTTTTTTCCTAGAAGAAGAAGATTCTACTACCATAACTACATTAGATTCCTTCCTTGTAGTTTTGAGTAGATTAATCAACTTAGGTATGGTGGACTCAATCTTGTTAATTTGGTAGTTAATGACAAATTGTGAAAAACTACTTGGTAAAGATTCAGAATTAAGTCGATACTTTATTCATTGTCTATCACAAAAGCAAGAGATCTGAGCTTCTCAATTAAGCCCAGCATCTTCAGCACATGAGTGGCCACAGAAGTACCCTCAGCTATCTTTGATTGGAACAGTTATTTTGATATCTCATATTTTTCCGTTCTAGCTTGGGCATCAAACAGCTCCCGAACATTTAAGATAATCAAGTAAGAATCTATATGCCCATACTATTTTTATAGTTCTAGGATTATTGATGCCAATATTACATAGGATGCCATATCACTACCCTCTTTATGCTTCTGGTGGATAGCATGCTCATCAGTATGAGCATCTTAAGTTGGTGGTGGCAGAATAGGAGCCTCTAACACGTAGAGAAACATTTCCAAATTCTCAAGTTTCTATACCAGTCAAGAAAGTTTGTTTCAGTTAGTTTGTTGGTTTCCAAGATGCTATACAGGTTTAGGTATAATGTAGATGACCTAGATGTAAAGATAGAGAAAATTAGCTAACTGTATATGCACATGTAATATAAAATTAGGTCATTATTATTCTAGTATTTTACTCAAACCATTAGCCCCCACTATTGATTCAAGAAAGCCCGTTGGAAGCTTTCCTAGTGGACCGGTATCTAAATTCCTCAAGAATGATATTGGGTTTGCCCAACAAGCCACCCTTAAGTTCAATGGTTGGTATCCAATACCAATTACATCGTATGTAATTATTAGATCATTGGGTGATTAATATCTTTTAACCTTAAAGCTTTTGAGCTAACCCAATTGATGAGTTAATTTTCAGTATATAAAATCATCAATTTTAAATCCATCCATTAATCAAGTTTTAATTAAAAAATTAATCCTAAAATACATATATGAGCAAGTATACTCATCGCAAGCATAATACAGAGAATTAATGAGTATCAATCCTCAAAGGAACAAGTAGATACTAATCACTTTTCTTTCATTGTTTAACCGACCATAATAATGTAATAAAAGAGTAAAAAGAAAAACTAAAGAAACATATACATCTCAAGGATGTAGGTTTATGCAATTTAGACAAATACCCTAGAAAACATGACAATGAACCAATTAGCAATTTTTCCAACAAATTATCATCTTGGCATCACGAAGGACTATAAAGTAAAACTCAATCATCTCACAAGTCATGATTCTAAGACAAACCCCACTTCATGTCTCAATCCATGGAATCCTATATTTCGATTATATTAACAGATTTGCCAATCAAGCTAATCCTAACCAAAATATGCATTACGCTCAATTCCTTATAAATATGAAATTAGCTAATAACCCTTTGCTCAAGGCGAAATCAACTAATCTTTGATCACTTAGTCCTATAACCTTAACTTCATCACTCAAGTCCATTGAAATTAGACAAATACGAAATCAGTGCAATGAAGCTCCAAACATCACTATCTCAAGTCAACTAGAAGAACTCGCATCAATAACTAATAAAATCAAGTAATCAAATACTAAATATGATAAAGAATTGATCAAATAACTAAATTAACACAAACTCATGAATCCCAAAATAATGTAAAATTACAATGAAAACATTGAATACATCATTGCTAAAGAAAAAGAAGACAAAGAGAAAAGAAAGTACTCATAGACAAGCCTCTTTTTTCTTCCTTGAAGACTCCCTTTGAACAATCCTCCTTGCCTTGGATGAAATCCTTGTTCAATGAGACAATCAGAATTTTTGTCCTTTTATTCACCTCTCTTAGTTGTATGTATCAAACCCTTGTATTCTCTTATACTTTTGTAGGCCTCTTGGATGCCTATTTTGTGGTTGAGGGAAGTCTTGACCGAGTAGAAATAGGAAAATACCAAAATCCTTAGACAAGACCTAATTTCGAGTATAGAATTTCCGCCTCTAGAACCTACCAGGTGTCGGGTACCTTCGACCTACATGGTGCCAGGTACATTTTGTTCTTTTCTATTTTTGCTCTGTTTTTTGCCGTTTCTTCCTTAGTAGACAGAATAGACCCGGCGCCAGGCACACTTGCCAAACCTGGTGCCAGTTCTGGTCTGGAAGAACACCTGAAGCTCACTCAAACTCTACTGCTAGCTAGAATAGACTAGGCACCTAGTCCACTGGTTGGGCCTAGCGCCAGGTACATTCTGGTTCTGTGCACTTTTTGCTCG
Organism: Voacanga thouarsii; assembly: GCA_026120185.1. Classification (NCBI taxonomy): domain Eukaryota; kingdom Viridiplantae; phylum Streptophyta; class Magnoliopsida; order Gentianales; family Apocynaceae; genus Voacanga; species Voacanga thouarsii. The sequence continues at coordinate 1,433,024 of JANUWF010003396.1, forward strand.
ATTTTAACTTAAATATGCACATATTTTCCAAAAACACCTTTTACAAGCAAAATGTCAAATAGGAAGGAATATGCCAAGTTATTACAACAAATGTATCTTAGAACAACATCAGATAACTAGGAAAAGAATGGTGATTTTAACCCCTATCACATACCCCCACACTTTAACATTTGCTTGTCCTCAAGCAAAACACATTAGTCTAAGAAAAATTATCAAGACAATACAAGGTTTTTTCCTATTCAAAAGTTTCTTCATCATAACAAAGATCATGTTTTCCTTTCAAACATTAGATACAACCCTTGTCATTCATACCCTTTGAAAACAATTTCAAACTTTGAAACATTGTCCAAGACATCACCAAACTCTTGAAGTCAAATTAATGAAGTACATATCTTAATGTATGAAAACTATTTCACTCTTCAAGTAAAAATATAGATAACATAAATCATATAGGTCAAGCCATCTACCAACTCAAGTATTATAAATTCAAAAATTGCGCAACTTAAGTTATGATGTGAGGAAAGCACTCCAATTTTTTTTTTTTTTCTCTCAAAAATTTTTCAATGACTCAGGGAATTGATAGCCTCAAATGCATGGATTTCTCTTCACACACTGTATTGGCCCCCTTTTACAGCCATCACTCATAATTTTTTCACAATTCTTTTTTCTATGTTCTTGCTTGCCTTTTTGCCTTCAGGATAGCCTCAAGATAGTGTACCGAATACACTTGCTACTTCTCCCCATATTGACCCCCTTTTCAGCTAAAGGTCTTCAAAAATCATCAATAAGAGCCTTTTCTTGCAACTCGCACCAACAATAGTGTTGCTTCCTATCATTGTTTTTTTTCTCAACTCTAATCAAAATTTCCAGCATTCTCCTCAATCTTTCCTCTCACAGATCTTTTTTTCAACTCACAATCATAAAACAAAATTTAGCTAATAAACTCATTCCCATATTCATCATATCTTCTATACTTCAACTAGATAAGTCAAATAACATTCAAATACCAATGCATAAACAAGATTAATCAAAATTCTCAAGTCTTGACAATGTCTCCATTGGCCAAAAATTAAACACAAGAAAGCATCTCCAAAGGGACCAAATCTAATAAAGTGGTAGAAAGTTTAAGTAATACTTTCCAAGTGTAATAATGTGCCAATAGATATCAAAACTGAAAATAGAGAGACGGTCTTATTCAAGAGGACTTTTTTCCTACCAATAAAACAAAACATAAAGAAAACCACAAGAAAAATAATAATAAAATAAAAAAACACCTAAATAAAAGAAAGAAAACTAAAAAATAATACTAATAACAATCCTAATAAAGCAAATAAAAACACGACTCACTCCTCTACACTTAAGATAGAAAATATTTTCCTTATTTGGGAGAGGAAAAACAAACTACTTAATAAAAACAAAACAAAAAATCTTTCCACTTATCATGTTTCCTTATCAAACCTTTTGAAAAGAAATTAAAGCTCAAAATAGAAGATATGCATAATGAAAGTAGAAAGAAGAGAGGTTTTTGAGAAATAGGAGGTTTATGAAAACAATTTTTCTTACTAAAGCAAAACACATAAACCTCTTTCTCTAACATTCCTTTAGACACACAAACATTTTTGTCAACGTATAAGTGCACATGGTTTCTAAAGAATGCATCAAACATGAAATCACTATTTAACCCTTCAAATGATTTGTCACAATTGAAATTCCACTTAAAACTTAGCAATTGAGTTCTTAAAAATTGGATCAAGAAATTAGTACTTTTTGACACATCTACAAAAACTAAGTTACCTCCATTTGAATGGGGTGAAGGATAGAAATTACTGCCATCCTCCAAGGATTTCTTACAATGCAGTGTTGAAAGATCCAACTCCTTGAGGGATGATAAATTCAACACATCATCATTTGGACACTTGTTCTCCAAGAATTGAGAAGAACATAAAAAATCATATGGTAAAGAGAGATTAAAATTATTATCATATAGAGGAGAATTGAATACTTCCCTTTCCACAGTGGATAATTGATCCTCATATCCTCTATTTTTTCCTTATGGATTCCCTTGTTCAAGCATGTGGGCCTTTATGGCATCCTCAACCAACTTGGCAAGTTGTGTTCTTTGATGGCTGATACGTTAGGATGCTTCTTCACGCCACTTAATGGAGGAATTTGTATTGGTGACAAAAGAATGCATTGAGGCTTCAAGTGACGTCTCACAAAAAGCATCAATTTGAGCTTGCAAATTCACTAAATTCTCGTCATTATAGGTCCTTTGATCTTGTGCCCAAAAGTAGTTGTCCATGATGATGTCAATCTCACGCTCAAAGAAAATAAAAATTAAATCAAAAATAAAAACAAAAAATAAAATTAAAAAAAAGAATAAAAGAATAAAACAAAAGGGAAACATAAATGTAACACCCCTACTAAAGGTAATATCGGAAGCATATCAACATCGAGTGTCGCCCCGTCCAGTTACCCAGACAAAGGGTCTTTAAAATGAAAAACCGATAGAATATGTAAGGTCCAGATCCATACAACAACCCATACTGATGGTCACATGCACATATATAATAAAAAATTTCATACATGAAAATTTCCATTCAACATCAGTAATAAGGTATATTATCTAAAAGGAAAACGTCCAGACCTATTCAGCTGTCACTGTGGTATCGTCCTCTATCTGTAGGTCCACTCAACTTTGGATCCTAGAAAAAGGTAAAATAAAAGACGCGTGTGAGTGAAAAATCACCCAGTGAGTCTCGTGTGTGCTTGTGCTTTATCAAAGAGGCATAGTACACAACACTTTTTATAGAATATCATATCATTTGTTCATTAGAAATGATTCCAAAACTCTTTAACGAAGAGTTTATTTAGAATTCATTCATTTTTGAAAATTTGTATTTCAATTTCAAATCATTGCCCTAATTTTCAAATCACAAGCACTTCTCCAACAGAAGATCGGTCTGCATCCACATGTAAGTCCTGCAGTCCTTACCTTCGGCATCATGTATCATTCTACTGAGACCACAGCCTCCAGTACTCAACCGTGCATCACCGGAATAAGTACACCGTAGCGTACTTCTGCTCAGGTATACCGCAACATACCTAGTGCACCGTAGCACATAATCTTTTACTTGCCACCAAAAGCCAGGGGTCTCAATCCAGACGTCAATCACCATCGAGGTAGCAAGGAGTTAAATGCACCAGGTGTCCTCACCCGGCATCCAACGAATGACTCAAAATAAGAAGCACCACGATGCGGCAATTGCCAGGTGCTAAATGGCTAGCTAGAACGGCTCATCTCAATATCATGTTGCCCTGTTTGGAATAAGACAATCCCATAACTAGCTAGGTTATTTAGGGTCGTCTATCTCTAACATGAGCTGGTACAAAAACCAAAGTCCTTGTTGAATACTTAACATTAACAATACCAATCCCGTCTGACTGATCAGGTTAGATGGTTATCTGACCCCGCGGGATTTTCAAATCAAAATATTTTTGGGGAAAAACAACATTTTCTAAAATTTAATCCCACTAACTCACAAGTCAGATCGGCATTCACATAGGCTCCGCAGAGCCAATCAATTCATTCCATGGCACATCAGGCGAATAAAATAATTTCAAGGATCAAAAGATTGTTTTCCAAAAGTCAATCTCATCACGAGAGATCATTTTCCAAAATCATGTTAAAACAGGATAAAGAGTTCTGTTCACACATCAAAACATGTTTCCAACAATATCCAGGTCATTTTTCCCGTGCTTGATCACAAAAGTCATTTCCAAGGGTATTCAGGTCATTTCACCTGTACCCTATCCCAAAAGACTTTTCGAGGATATTCGGCTCATTTTATCCTTGCCTAATTTGAAAAATCTTCACAAGAGTTCCAATAAGGATATTTTGGTCATTTACCAAATACGCGATTCCAAAGGTTTTTCATAAAATATTCTATTAAGGATATTTAGATCATTTTCCAAATGCCCGAATCCAAAAGGAATTCATTTCAAGAAATCCGAAATTCTAATCCCAAAAGAGGTTTAAATTTAAAGTTTCCAATAAATTTTCAAAAAATGTTCCAATAAGGGCATTCCAGTCAATTTTTGAATACCCGATTCCAAAGTTTACCATTTTTTGAAAATCCCAAATATTTAATCCAAAAAGGACTAAATTCACAAAATTCATACATTAATCATCCAGTAAGGTTTCCAAGCCAATTATGATGTTCAATCGAGCCCAAAACAGCATAAAATTATTCTTGCTTAGATAAACCTTAAACATATTCAGGGATTCTCAAAACGGTATATAAAACATAGCATTTCATAGAAAAAGTGACGAACACTAGCTTTCAAAAGGTTTTAGAAATCAAAGAGACTCACCTTGTGTCCTAACTAAACTCTTCCCGTTTGCGCCCATTCAACCATCGTTTCCACCATTTTCAATGTTTCGTTGGTCGTTTCCTGAAAAACCTACACCAAACATCGTTTTTGGGTGAAATTGTGTTCGGAAGAAAAATAGCTGACGGTTAGCAGACGTCCAGCCGACGTGCCCAATGGGTTGTTGGCGTCTAGCAGACATGCCGAATGATTAGCCGACATTCAACAAACGTTTAGCCGATGAAGCCGACGGTTAGCCGACAGTTAAGGAAAACATTCAACTTTCATTCACGTTGTTTTTCCGTCATTTGTTCGATTCTTTCATTTTTCTTTTTCCATATCCTTTATCCCTTCATAAACAAGGGATTCCCTTCATATTTCCCCAATTATTTCATCCAAAATCACACTATTAATCATCCTTAAATTCGTCCATGTTCCAAGCAAAATTCTGAAATTTTGCAGCTTTGACACATGATTTTGTTTTGGACATAACCTTCAATCCACAACTCTGTTTTGGCTCTATGATATACCAAAATGACCACAAGACTCTTAAATATAATTTTGTATCAACTTTTTTCCAGAATTCTGGTTTCCAAGGCATGGTATTGGGCAAAAACAGCCCCAGTAGTTTTACCTCAATTTCACTATTCATATTTTCCTTTGTTTTCCTTCAATCCAAACACTTATTTATCACTTAATCCTCCTCAAATGTTACTAAAACAGCCTTCATACCTCTGATTTTCAAACATATTTAGCTCAGTAAACCATATTTTCCAATACCAAATTTAACAATCACAAACAACAACAATAACTATTCATTTTCCTTTAACAATTAGTCTTACTTTCCTTCATATTTCACATGATTCTTTTGCAGCCATGATCCACCAATCAAATTGTAATGAAAACATCCTTAAACACCATATAAAACATAACATAAAATCCTCCTCACCAACCGACACACACATGATAGGGGCTAAATTAGTCATACTTTTCCTAGTTATTTGAGGTTCTTTTGTGATACATTTTGTTCAATAAATAGTAATATTCCTTCATATTTGAGATTTTACAATTGGAAAGGTATTTTGTTCATTATTTCATATTTTTAGGGTAAAATGAAACAAAAACGTCATAAAACAGAGGAGAGGCAGCACCGGCTAGGGTCCAAAAACCGGTGCCGGCCATGCATTGTTGATGCGAAGTTCGAAGCGATGGAAAAATTGGTGAAGCAAAGCAAAACAAAGTTAAACTATTCCAAGAGTCAAGGCGGCGCTGGCTGCATTCTGGTCTTCATCATGTGAAATTCAGAGAAAAATCGGCGAATAAGTAGAGAAGCAGAACACAACCGGCGCCGGCTATGCCCTGAAGCTAAGGCGGTGATTGATTTTTTCTACGTGATTTTTGGTAATCTATGGAGTTTTAGTATCTTCCAACTTCTACTCGGCCAAGAACACTATACCTACGAGTTTAGGCACTTCCTAAGGTTATAAATAGATTAAAAACACGAGGAAAAAAAGGGAGAATTCATTGATCATCACAGAAAATCGCTCAATCAGAGGAAGAATTCTTCAATTCAAGGAGGATTGCACAGGAAAGCCTTCAAAGGAAGAAGGAGGAGGCTTATCTATGAGTGCTTTCTTTTACTTTTTTTTTCTTTTTCTTGAACAATGACGTATTACTTGTTTTATTGTAATTTGACATTGTTTTAGATATTTATAATTTTTAGAGGTATTTGATCTGTTGATTAATTGATTGTTACTCTTGGTATTTAATTACTTTGGTTGATTACGAGATTAATTGATTGTTTTCCATTAACTTGCTTGAGAATAGGGTTGATGGTGTCAATTTATTGATTTCATATTTGTTGTCATTTAACTTACCTGAAAATGAGGTTAATTGCTAAGGACAGAGTAATTAAAGGTTAATTGATGTCTGCCAGAGTATGGATTCATTGGTTAATTTCATGTTTTAAGTTTGCCTGAGCATGGAACTTGAATTAAGGATTTTGGTTAATGCATCTTTCGGATAAGACTGGTTGAGATAGAGTATGTGATGCCAAGTTACCTAGAAGATATGGGTTCATAGATTGGGAAAGAAGTAAGTCTACTTTAATCCTTCATGATGCCAAAAGAATAATTAGTTATGATAATGGTTTGGTTCTTTAAGATTATGGTTGTCTAAATAATGGTTTGAATTACATAATTCTACATCCTTGACATGTATATATTTTTATTTTTATTTATTTTTTTCACTTTATCGAGTCGGTTAAATAATGAAAGAAATGTGATTAATGTCTACTTGTTTATTGAGGATCAACACTCGTTTGAACCTTATGCTCGATTAATGATGAGTACGCTTGCTCATATGTGTTATTTGTGTTGAATATTTTAATTTAAACTTGATTGAGAATGTGCTTAGTTTTTGTACGATTTTTATACCCAAGTCCGGACACATCAAGTGTTTTGCGCCGAAGCTGGGGAACAATTGCATGAAAGCTTGGATTTTGTTGATTTAACCATGTAAATATGTAAATATGTAAATTATGTATGATTTTTCTTTCCGCAAAGAGGTGCTATCTTTTGTATTTCATGTATTCTTGTACACTCTTGTAATCTAACCTAACTTACTAATTTTGATTAACTTTGTAACCTTTTAATTTTGTTTTAGACATTAATTCTATTATCTAACTTGCTTCTTGTTTTCTTAGGTGTTATCCTTGGTACATAACCCAAAAATCATAAGGTAAGATAGTCGATTTTGACCGTGAAATATGAAGGACATTGTCAAAGATTCGCCAGGACAATCTAAAGGAACTTGATCGTCAAAATGGATGGTGCTCAAAACAACAATGCTGATAGGAGGGTTGTGAAGCCCGCAATCTCGGGCACAGGCTCAAGTATCACTAGACCTAGGATAGATGCAAATAATTTCGAAATAAAGCCCAACATTATCCTAATAGTGTAAAATATAGTTCAATTCGACGGGCTACTTGAAAAAGATCCCAATGCCCACTTAGCTAGTTTTCTTGAGATTTGTGATACTTTCAAAATGAATGGTGTTTCTGAAGATGCCATAAAGTTAAGACTTTTTTCTTTTTCCTTAAGTGATAGAGCTAAATCTTGGTTGATATCTTTACCTACAAGTTCCATCACTACTTGGAATGCCCTAGCTAAAAATTTTTTTGCCAAATATTTTCCTCCAGCTAGGACAGACAAACTTAAAAACGAAATCTTTACCTTCCAACAATTAGATTATGAGCCTTTATATGAAAGTTGGGAGAGATTTAAGGAGATGTTAAGAAAATGCCTACACTACGGATTTGAGCTAGGAATGCAAATGCTTATCTTCTTGAATCGCCTCACGTTCGCAACACAGTAAATGGTGGACTCTTCTGCAGGGGGTTCCATCAATCATAAAACCCCAGAACAGGTATTTGAGCTTATTGAAAATTTGGCTTCGAATAACTATTTTTAGGGAAGTGCAAGGTCTAGAACTCGTGTGCAAGGAGTACACAAAGTGGATGTTGTGGCAGTATTAGAGGCTAAGGTGGACGACTTAACCCAAAAGATGGAACAGATGGTGATGCCTCAAGGCCAGGTTTTAAACGTAAATTGTGATTTCTGTGGAGAATGACACTCCAATCATGAATGCCAAAATATGGGGTCATTTCAAGAAACTTTGGAACAAGCGGCCTTTATAGGTAATGTCCGACCAGGTAACAATCCTTATAGCTCTACCTATAACCCTGGTTAGAGAAATCACCCTAATTTCTCTTGGAGTAATGGGAATCAACCTAGGCAAGGTTCTTTCAATTTTGGAGGTAATCAAAGGAACCAAAACCCCATGAACAATAATGCAGCATCTTCAAAGTCACCATTGGAAAAGTTGATTGGCCAACTGGTAAGTACTATGGAGACTAAGTTCCAAGGGGTCGATGCGACAACAAGGAACCTAGAGGCCTCCATACATAACTTGGAAAACCAAATTGGTCAGTTAGCCAAACTACTTAGAGATCGTCAAACGGGGACACTACCAGGGAATACTGAGGAAAATCCACGGGATCACAACCGTGGGAAACATTGAAGCATTTTTATGTTTTCTTCCAGTTTCTATGATTGAGACAATTTTTATTTCTGTCGTTTTGATTGATTGTTTTTATTCAAGTGCATTATTCAGCATTAGTGTATTTTCTGCATTATTACTATAAAAAAAATTGGAGAAACCCCAAACAGAACTAAGCCGGCGCCGGCTCAGAGAGCCAGGACCAACGCCGGTTCCTGTCAAGTGAAACGCAACTTAAGGGCCATTTTGGCCATTTTTTCTTCAAAATCTCCAATCTCCCTCTCAAATTCTCTCAAGCCCTCACCGGCTTCACATCCCCCATTTCCCAAAATTTTATTTTTCAACTCCTAAACACGTCTATAACATCTATTGATTTCTCTTTTGTTGTTCCTACGGATCAAAATCCTCAAATTCTTCAATTTTTCATAACAACATCACATTCAATCCACAAGCAAGAAGATTAGATTTCTACAAAAAGCTTGCATCTCTTTCTTACCCATGCATACAAGAACACAAAGGTATGATTTTTATTTAATTCATACGGTTAAAACGATGGAGATGATTTTTTCTAATTCTAGGGACATTTTTGGCCGAAAATTAGGATTATGTATGCTATGATTGAATTGTGCATTACTCCTTGAGCTTCATGAGTTGAACTAGATTACGAGGTAATGATTCTTTGATACTTGATTCATGCATATGATCATTAGGGGCTTCATGCATATAGTTAAGGTTAGAATTATGGCTATTTGTGATGATTGCATAATGACAATCTATGGAACTTGAATTGTTATTTAATGCCATGATAATGCCTTCATTAACATGATCATGTCTTTTTGCATGCCTTAAAGATATTCAACACGTTTATGCTTTACAGGGAATGTTACATGTATTATGCAGGTTGTGTTAAATTGATTGGTGGTGATTGATTGAATTGGTTTATAGGAGGTGATATATATTGAAGGAGTTTAGGTTTTGTGAATGGTGAGATCGGTTGAGGGTTGATTGTGATTTGTGAAGTGTTTTTGAAAGGGTAGTTACCCCATTTTCAGTCTTGGAGCTCAATTGTTATCTCTTCCTATTCTTCCTATTCCTTACTTAACCATGTCTAGAGCAAGGGGGCAGTCTTCTAAAAGGGCGAGAACGTCCTCTTCCTCAGCCCCTTCATCTGTTAATCCTTTGTCCCTTAGACCTATTGTGTTTATAGATGCATCTTGTAAGGAATGGTACAATAGGAGAGCATCTAATATGATCATTGTTGAATGGACTTTCTCACCCACCTTAGATTGTGCACTCAAGTTGGGTATGATGTTCTGACGGCTAGGATGGGGTTCAATAGTCCAATTAAAAGGGAAGTATTGTCCCGTGCTTATTAAGGAATTTTATGCAAATATGATTGATAAGGGCAATAAACATCTTCCCCATATTAAAACAAGAGTGAAAGGAGTCCCTATTGTCATCACTCCAAACCAATTAGCTAACCTCCTCCAGGTCTTTGACGATGATACTTGGCAGGGAATAGATGTGAATAATCAAAAGATCCTTTCTGACCTAAATTGGGTGTTAGCGGGACTAGAGCCACACTAGGGTTACATAAGCATAATGCCTTTCAAGCTAATAGTTTCTATTCCAACAATGATCTGGCAGCCAACTTTAGAGCTCTAGTCTATATGTTTGGGTACAACGTTGTACTCCGTGCTAGTGGTTTCAATGAGACTAGACTTATTGACACTTATATTTTGTATAAGATTAATAACACATTACCTATCCCTCTTTCACCCTTAATTATCCAATCTATTAGGGAGGTTGTTCATCACCGTCTATCCACAAAAGCCTTCGTTTTTCCCTTGGTTATAATAAAAATTCTAAAAGACTTTTGTGTGAATCTTGAGTGAGAACTAATGGAGACTAACATTGAGCACGATATGGTCACTGAGCAAACTCTTATGAGTTGTTGGGTACAAGTACAGCTATGAGTTAAAAAAATGGCTAATTCCCTTCGAGGTCCGACATCCCGGTCAGGTAAGGCCGCCCACAGTGGAGGAGGAGCAACCACCACCACCGGCACGTGCACGAGCTAGCAGTTCTCAGTCCCAACCCCGGTCTGTCTTTGGGACTACTGTGCTGGGGCGACTTAATCAGCAAATGGTGGTGTTCCTATGCTTGCAAGGTACTATGGAGGATATGGCGAGATGGCAAGCTACTATGGAGCAGCGGTTGGCCGAATTGAGGCTGCATTCTTCTGGGCCACATGGTGGTGCGGGCACCTCTACACCAGTTGATGATGATGAGGATGATGATGATGCGGAGGACTGATGATGCATGTCTACATTTTCTCGATCACTCTTGTTTTTCCTTTCTCTTTTAATATTTTTTTTTCTAGTTAGTTTTGCTTTCCTTTGTTTGTCTTATTTTCTTTCTTTTGTTTTTGCTTTATTTTCTTTTTTAGTTTTTATGCTTTGGTGTGCTCTTTTGTATTTTTCTTTTAAGTACTTTGCCAATGCCTCGTTCTTCAACGCATTCAACTCTTGTACAGCACATTGCCAAACAAATGAAAGTTTGTTTTTCTTATCTCTTCTCCTTTATATTTTTGGTCCTATGGCATTGTTTAGTCATTGTTATATTTATTTAGCCATTGAGGACAATGTCCAGTTTAAGTGTAGGGGAGTGATTTGATTGATAAGTCTTCTATATACATACTTTAGCATTCTTGGGAACCAATTTTGAAAAAAAATTTCAAACTTTTGTGCAAATTTTTGAGATTTCAAGCTATATTTTTAATCCATATCTTTATGATGGATTATAGAGCATATGTTCTAGATCATTTATGGCTTATCCATGACTTTTTGCACGCACTTGGATGAAGTAGTTCTTGATAAAATTCTTTACATTATTCTTCAACCTGTTTTTCTACTAAAATTCATGGAGCATTCTAGAACTTACTTGAATACCTCTCGAGGCGAAATGAGAAAGACAATCATGATTTAACTTAGGGATGATGGTAATAGGCATTTTTTGGATAGTTTGAACTGTTCAAGTCTACCTATTTTCATAACATCCTTAGAGCCTATTTTGAGCCTAAATTGTTGATTTCTTTTACTAAAACCCATCACAATATTTTGTCCATTGCTTGTGTTGAGAGTTTGAATTATTTTTCAAAGTTTTATGCTTTTGATGGATGAAAGTATATGTATGAGAATGTTGAGAAAGAATGTTGGGATAAAGATCATGACCTATGTCTTTCAGTCATGGATCAATAATGAGTTAAGCAGTAGTAAGAATAAAAGAAAGAAGTTGAAAATGAGAGAAAAGGAAAAGAGAAGAATTGAAGAAGAAAAAACAAGAAGCTACTAGAAAGAAAGAAAAGAAAGAGAAAGAAAAAGAAAACAAGAATAGCAGCAGTGAAGGAAAAGATAAGTGAAAGAAGAAGAAAAGAAAATATCACAAAAGGGATGGTGATTGAACAATAAAAGTTAAGTTCATATAAAGTAATTAACACCATTACTGGAAAATTAAGTGATCTTGTAGGAAAAAATAAAGAAAAGTTGAGAAAAAGAGAAAAAATGCAGGATTTTCTTGGAGTGCATAGGAATTGCTGAATAAGGTTATGATTTAATTGATTTTTGGAATAGGAGAGCAAGAAGAGTTGGAAATTATTGATTCATTTTGTTTATCCTTTTTTTTGCTAACTCTCAGTTTCTTTGCTATTTGATTCTCTTATATCATTTGTTTGATAAGTTACATTACAAGCCTTACATTACAAGCATAAAAGCCTTACTTGATCTAAGTAGAATCATGATCTGTCTCGAATTAGGGGAGAGAGTGTATGAAAAGTAAGTATATGGAATGCATATTCTTTTTGAACTAAATTTTTTCCAATGGTTTGAGGATATTGTGAAGTATTGAGATGGTTCTACTAAGTCATTTATCACTAACACAAGTCTTACATTGGTTGTGAAAGATATAGTAAGCATGTGTTCTATGTTCTTGAATGAAGGAAGCATTATAGGTATTGTTTTAAAATTAATTGAGTGAGTTAAACCTTGTATTTTCCTACTTGTTCTTGATACTTTGCTTGAGGACAAGCAAAAGAGCAAAGTGTGGGGGAATATGATAGGGGCTAAATTAGTCATACTTCTCCTAGTTATTTGAAGTTCTTTTGTGATACATTTTGTTCAATAACTAGTTATATTCCTTCATATTTGAGATTTTACCCTTGGAAAGGTATTTTGTTCATTATTTTAGATTTTTAGGGTAAAACGAAACAAAAACGTCGCAAAATAAAGGAGAGGCGACGGCGGCTAGGGTCCTAGAACCGGCGCCAGCCATGCACTATTGATGCGAACTTCGAAGCGACAAAAAAATTGGTGAAGCAGAGCAAAATAGAGTAAAACTGGCGCCGGCTCCAAGAGTCAAGGCGGTGCCAGCTACATTCTGGTCTTCATCATGTGAAATTTAGAGAAAAATAGGCGAACAAGTAGACAAGTAGGACAAAACCGACGCCGGCTCTGAGATCCAAGGCGGTGCCAGCTGTGCCTTGAAGCTAAGACGGAGCTTGATTTTTTCTATACGATTTTTTGTAATCTGTGGAGTTTTAGTATCTTCCAACTTCTACCCGGCCAAGAACACTGTACCTACGAGTTTAGGCACTTCCTAAGCTTATAAATAGATTAAAAACACAAGGTAAAAGGGGAGAATTCTTTGATCATCATCGAAAATCACTCAATCAGAGGAAGAATTCTTCAATTCAAGGAGGATTGTACAAGAAGGTCTTCAAAGGAAGAAGAAGGAGGCTTGTCTATAAGTGCTTTATTTTATTTTGTTTTCTTTTTCTTGAACAATGACGTGTTAATTATTTTATTGTAATTTGATATTATTTTAGATAGTAATGATTTTTAGGGTTGATAGTGTCAATTTAATGATTTCGTATTTGTTGTATTTTAACTTGCCTGGAAATAGGGTTAATTGCAAACGATAGAGTAATTAAAGGCTAATTGATGTTTGCCAAAGTATGGATTCATTGGTTAATTTCATGTTTTAAGTTTGCCTGAGAATGGAACTTGAATTAAGGATTTTGGTTAATGCATCTTTTGGATAAGACTGGTTGAGACAGAGTATGCGATGCCAAGTTACCTAGAAGATAGGGGTTCATGGATTGGGAAAGAAGTAAGTCTACTTTAATCCTTCATGATGCCAAACGATTGATTAGTTATGATAATGGTTGGGTTCTTTAAGATCATGGTTGTCTAAACAATGGTTTGAATTACATAATTCTAAATCCTTGACATGTATATATTTTTATTTTTATTTATTTTTTTCACTTTATCGAGTCGGTTAAATAATGAAAGAAATGTGATTAATGTCTACTTGTTCCTTGGTGATCAACACTCGTATGAACCCTATGCTTGGTTAATGATGAGTATGCTTGCTCATATGTGTGATTTGGATTGAACATTTTAATTTAAACTTGGTTTGGAATGTGCTTAGTTTTTGTATGATTTTTACGCCCAAGTCCAGACACATCAACACACAACACACAGAACCTCGTAGACAAACTTGAATTCTTGAGAAAAATTCATAAATAGGAAGAATTTACCAACAAAATTTATTTGAAAGTAATCCTCATGCTTTAATCTACAACTTTAATTCTTGAAGCTTGAATGTTTACCTTGTCTGTAGCTTAATTTGTCTGAAAAATGCTTTAATTTTCCCTTTTTCTCTCCAAGAACTCTACTTCTCTCACTTTTCCCATTTTTCTCTATTTTTTTCTAGCTTTTCTTTCCTTTTCCTTTCTTTTCTTCCTCTCCTCCCTTTTGTTCTTCTCTTGGACGAATTTCTGGCTGTTTTACAGCCCTTCCACTGCCATTCTAGTGTCTAAAGTCAACCACCATTAATTACATTATGGGCTATCCATTTTAAAGCTAAATTCCTATTGGTGGATTTAATTTAAATGAATGATTTTAAGCTTATTCAACAAGCTTTTGCAATTTAATAATCCCACAAATATTTTATTCCTCCAATGGTATTTTAACACTCGTTTTCATCCACTATTCACACAATGCCACATGTCCATTTTTAATTGTGATTTTCTATGTTCTTCGGAAACGACCAAAATCGGGTCCGTAACGGAAAAATATTATATTTCACTATTCAACTCCAAAAATTCCACTTGATCTATTGGTAACACTTAAATTCTTCAATTCCCTCTCTACTTGGTCAAATTTGTGGTAAAAATGAAATAAAGTCAATAATTCCACTAAATCCATTGGTAACACTTAATGTCACGGGTGCGGTCAAAATGATGAAATTGCCCACGATACATCGAGAACTATAATTCGCACCAAAACATGCATTTCATTGCACTGATCAATTTCTCTTTTTAGAGTACCCTTAAATTCTTATTTTGTTGATAATAGCTTTTCGAAAATTTAGGGTATGTATAGAACAAATTCAATAATTCCAGACAAAATATTATTTCACCAAAATATTTGTCTCATTACACCGATCAACTTTTGTTCTAGACATCGGTACAAATTCTCATCCTATTACAAATAGTAGCCAATCGGAAGTAAAAAGGTGGGGTGTTACATTCTCCCCTCTATACAAAAATTTCGTCCTCGAAATTTGGCCTACACTTGGAATAGATCTCGATACTTTTTCAACATCCTCACTTTCGTTTCTCAAGTTGCATCTTACACAGCATGATAATTCCACGATACTTGTACAAGTGGAATTTCTCTCATTCCACAATTCCTTTTAAGCATACATCATGATCTTAATAGGCTTTTCCTCATTCTTCAAGCTTAGCATCAACTTAATGGGTTCTTCATTCAAAATGTGGGCAGGATCAGCCGCATACTTTCGAAGTTAGGGTACATAACATACGTTGTGAATAACTTGAAGTTCTACTGGTAACTCCAAATTGATAGGCTATATTCCCAATCCTCTCGACAATAGGGTACGGTGCAGTGTATTTTCTTGTTCTTTGATTCCCAATTGTCGTTGTGGAGCCAACTTCAAGAATACATGATCTCATTCTACAAATTCCAAATCTCTCTTACGTCGATTTGTATGACTTTTTTGTCTACTCTGAACTGCTTCCAACTTGATGTCAATTATTTTCACAGCATGTTAAACTTTTTCAAGACCTAAAGCATCCTATTCACCCATTCTTCTTTTTGGACTTCATTTCCTTCTGTAAAGAGCTTCAAATGGGACCATTCCAATTGTTAATTGATAACTATTATTGTATATAAATTCTGCATAAGCTAAATTATCAATCTACTTAACTCCAAAATTCAAAATGCAAGCCCAGAAACATATCTTCCAAAATTCCATTCACTCGTTCTGTCTGTCCAGACGCGTGTAGGTGTACTGCTATGCTGAACTTTATTGTGGTCCCATACCTCTATTACAGCTTAGTCCAAAACTTTGCCGTAAATCTAGGATCTCGATCTAACACAACACTAGAGGACATTCATGAAGGCTGATTACTTCCTCCATATAGATTTTACTTAACTTCTCTAGGGAATTTCGTTAATTAATAGGAATGAAATGAGCAGACCTAGTTAGTCGATCCATTATCACCCAAATAGTATCTTGCCACTCAACTATCATAGGTAATCCTGTAATGAGGTCTATAGTAATTCCATACCATTTCCACGATGGAATAGATAATAGTTGTAACCTTCTAGGCCGTTGTTGATTGGCTTTCCTTTATTGATAAATTAAACATCGTGTTACAAAGTCTGAATTATCTTTTTTCATACCAATCCACCAATAATGCCATTTTAGGTTCTGATACATCTTTACGGCTCCTGGATGGATGGTTTACTTACTCCTAGGTGCCTCCACTAAAACATCTCATCTCATCGCATATTGTTTCAGAATACAATACCGACCCCGGTAGCAATTAATCCCATCATTATCCTTTCAGAACTCATCTCCTCCTGCATTCGCCTCCTTCTGCACTAACTTTTGCACTCTTCATCTTTATCTTACTCTTTCTTCAACAATTGTACGAAGGCAGGTTGAATGGAAGTATTACTTATCATTTTTTCTCTGTCTACTATAAACACTTCTAATTCTAAAATTTGTAATGTCCGAAGAACTAATAAACTTGCTTTCCTACTACGGGCATTTACTACTGTGTCTGCTTTTCTAGGATGATATTTAATTGGATATTAAATCCTTCAAAAATTTCCATTCAGCAACTTTGCCTTATGTTTAAATCCTTTTGAGTAAAAGCATACTTCAAACTTTTGTGGTTGGTGAAGATTTCTAACTCAGACCCACATAAATAATGTCTCCACTCCAAAAGGGCGAACACAATAGCAACTAACTCTAAATCATGTATAATGTAATTCTCGTCATGAGGTTTCCATTTCCTAAAGTATAAGCTATCACATTTCTCTCTTGTATCAATACTACTCTCAATCCTTCCTTTGACACATCTATGTACTCTTCATAAGGCTTGTTTATCACTGGCAATGTTAAAATAGGAGAAGAGCTTTATCCTTTTCTTAACCCCTGTAATTTTCCCTCACATTTTCTAGTCTAAACATAAGGAACTTTCTTTTGGGTGAGTCAACTCAAAGTAAAGCTATCTTAGAAAATTTCTCAGTAAATCTCCTATAATATCCTACAAATCCCAAGAAATATCTTATTTAGTCAGAATCTCAGGACATTTCCAGTTCATCACTGCTTTAACTTTTGCAAGATCTACTGTACTCACGACTTTGGATATCACATGTCCTAAGAATGCTACTTCTTGTAGCCAAGGCTCACACGTACTAAATTTTGTATATAGTTTGGACTATCTTAACTTTCCTAATACTTTCTGAAAATTATTGTTCGTGATCTTAGGGATCTTTGGAGTACACCAGAATATCATCTATGAATATAGCCACAAAACTAGGCCGAAGTGTCTAGTGCATTAGATCTATGAAACAACAAGTATTAGTGACACCAAAGGGACATCACTACAAGCTCAAAAAGTCCATATCATGTCAAATGCAGTTTTCAGTATATTTTCTTTCTGAATTCAAACTTAATAATATCCTTGTCTTAAGTCTAACTTTGAGAATCATCCTGTTCTTTGTAACCGATCAAACAATTCATTAATCATGGGTAATGGATATTTATTCTTTATCATTACTACATTTAACCTCATAAATCTATATACAACCGTGGTGACTCAACTTTCTTTCTAACAAACAAGATAGGTACTCCCCAAAGTGAAGTACTAGGCTGAATGAATTCTTGCTTCATTAATTCATGTACTTATTTCTTAAACTCCTGCAATTCTGTAGGTGCCATTCAGTAAGGAGTTCTTGAAATTAGTTCTGCCAATATCACTAACTCAATAGAAAATTCTATTTCTCTCTTTAATGGTAATTCCTTCAATTTCACTACGAAAACATCCAAATATTTATATATAACAGGAACTTCTTTAGGTTTCTTAACCCCTCCTGGCTTATTAATTACATAGGCCAAGTACCCAGTACATCTTTTTTAATTATCTTCCGAGCCTTGAGTCCCAATATGCCAGTATTACTTTTCCTCCCAGTCTCGTCTACAATTTCCAATATAGGTTTCCTAAGCTGACGGAATTGTACTATTTTATATCTATAGTCAACTTGATTACGATGTTAGGATAGCCAGTCCATGCCCAAGATAGCATCTTACTCCTCTATGGGTAGCCATATCAAATCTCCTCCAAAATTTCATTTCCTACTAAGATCTTACATTCCTTATGTAGTTTGTCACTATTCATTTACTTTCCTAATGGGGTACTGACAAACATTTCTTATGATGTTTCTTCGCCCTTTTTATCCCAATAGCATCAAGAAATACATTGGCAATAAAGGAATGCGTAGAACCAGGATCTACCAATATTTTATTATCATGATGTAAAGCTAAAGAGTGTACCTTTCACTACTGTGACATGATCATCCATCTTTTTCAATACAACCACTTGAGCATTTACTTGGTTTAGCAAATCTGGCTCTAGGGGTAGAAGCTTGTCTATGTTCTTTCTTTCTAGTCTGACCTCTGCCCTTGATTATTTCTTCCTGGTCGACTCCATCCTCTTGTCATTTGGAGGTGAGGGTAATTGAAACTTTTATGCCCTTCCTTCCTACAATTAAAGTATCTAAAAGAGGGCTGTCCTCCAGTTGGGCCTCCCCTCCTCTGCATCTTTCATTTCTTCTGCCAACGGGGTCCTGTAGATCCTTTTTTACTTATACCCTAAAATTTTCTTCGATTTCTCTTACTCATATTCTCATTTATTCTAGCATTCACATTGTCTCTAGTAGTAGTCTCAGCCATCCATTGAATAGTATCAGCCATTTTCTAGAATGTTTAGAACATAAAATAATCCAAATTCACAAGGTGGGAACCTTCCACGTGCAATTCCTCCACCATTAGCTCAGGGTTATGTTAAGTAGTTCGCGATGATCATCCAAAAGTTCATTTAGGAGACATCTGTATAGTTCATACAATTTTGCTAGTAAAATGATATAACATAACTTAAGAGTAGGCACAAAAGAGCTATACTACATATATCCATATCTCATCCTCCCGCTTATTGTTATCGATCTAAAATGGGAGGTTCTGAATTAGTAGGAATCATATAGGATTCAGCTGTATTGAATCCTTCACCTTCATCCGCATTAGGGTGTAACCAAGCCAATATGTCTGAGTCTATTTCCAATTCTTCCTCAACCTCTTAGACCACAGGTACCTTCACCTCGGGTACCTCCTGATCTCTTCCTATCTCAACATCCTCGAAACGTAACATCTCAGTTTCTAATACTCCCGGAGTATCCCAGCCAAATTCCTTCCCATTATCCTCAGACAATACTACACCATCGGGGACACTATCCTCCTCATCACTATCCTGATGGCGTGATTCAATATCGCCATCAATTTCATCAAAATTTCCACCCATCTCCTTATGTGATGACGATGTCCTCTCGAGAGAGGGGTCCTTTCCAGATTGAGGTCTTGCATAAACAAGGTAACGACAGGTACTACAGGGTCAAACGCGCTCTCGATAAGATAGGGTGTAAAAAGGTGGCCAGGGTCGGATCTTGTCCCATTGAAATGTCCTGGCACACCTGCTTTGTGGATAATCCTAATCCTCCCAGATCTTTTCACACCCTAGTGCTCATCTATCTCTTTCTTCCTATCATCACTATACTCATCCATTGGGCACTTGCTCTTATCACCCCTATCCGTTATACCTCCACAATGAAAGAGTTCTATCAATCTCTATGATGATATTACAGTTCTATAAAAGTAAGCTCTGATAACAATTGTAACACCCCTACTGAAGGTAATAGTGGAAGTATATCAACATTGGGTAACGAAAAACCAACAGAATATGTAAGGCCCAGATCCATACAACAACCCATACTGATGGTTATGAGCACATATATAATGAAGAATCTCATACATAAAAATTTCCATTCAACATCGTAATAAGGTACATTATCCAAAAGGGAAACGTCCGGACCTATTCTACTGTCACTGTGGTATCATCCTCTATCCGTAGGTCAGCTAAACTCTGGATCCTATAAAAAGGTAAGATAAAAGATACGTGTGAGTGAAAAATCACCTAGTGAGTCCTATGTGTGCTAGCGCTTTCTCAAAGAGGCAAAGTACAAAAAACTTTTTGTGGAATAGCATATCATTTGTTCATTAGAAATGATTTCAAAACTCTTTAATGAACAATTTATATAGACCTCAATCATTTTTGAAAAATTGTATTTTAATTTCAAATTATTGCCTCAATTTTCAAATCACAAGCACTTTTCCAATAGAAGGTTGGCCTGTATCTACATGCAAGTCCAGCAGTCATTACCTTCGGCACCACGTATCATTGTACTGAAACCACAGCCTCCAGCACTCAACCGAGGGTCACCGGAAAAAGTACACTATAGTGTACTTCTACTCAGGTATACCACAACATACCCAATGCACTACAACACACAATCTTTTACTTACCACTATAAGCTAGGGGTCCCAATCCTGACATCAATCACCATCGAGGATGCAAGAAGTGAAACGCACCGAGTGTCCCCACCCGACATCCAATGAATAACTCAAAATAAGAAACGCCCGTAGATGCGGCAATTGCCAGGTGCTAAACGGCTAACTAGACTATCCTGTTCCCCTGTTTAGAGTAAGACAATGCCCAGAACTATCTAGGTTACTTAGAGTCGTCAATCTCTAACATAAGCTAGTACAAAGATCAAGGTCCTTGTTGAATACTCAACGTTAAAATACCAACTCTGTCTGACTGATCAGGCCAGAGGGTTATCTAATCCAGCAAGATTTTCAAATTAAAATATTTTTGGGCCAAAATAACTTTTTCCGGATTTAATCCCACTGACTCACAAGTCAGATCATCATTCACATAGGCTCCGCAAAGCCAATCAATTCATTCCATGGCACATTAGGTGAATAAAATAATTTCAAGGATCAAAAGATCATTTTTCAAAAGTCAATCTCATCACGAGAGATCATTTTTCCAAAATCATGTTAAAACATGATAAAGAGTTCTGTTCACATATCAAAACATGTTTTCAAGAGTATCCGGGTCATTTTTCTCGTGCTTGATCACAAAATTCATTTTTAAGTGTATTCAGGTCATTTTACCTGTACCCAATTCCAAAAGACTTTTAGAGGGTATTCAGGTCATTTTACCCTTGTCCGATTTGATAAAATGTTTACAAGAGTTCCAATAAGGATATTTCGGTCATTTATCGAATACCTAATTCCAAAGGTTTTTCATAAAACATTCCAATAAGGACATTTGGATCATTTTCTAAATGCTCGATTCCAAAAGGAACTCATTTCAAAAAAATCCCAAATTCGAATCCCAAAAGAGGATTAAATTCAAAGTTTCCAACAAATTTCCATAAAACGTTCCAATAAGGGCATTCCGGTCAATTTATGAATACCCAATTCCAAAGTTTACCATTTTTTGAAAATCCCAAATATTTAATCCAAAAATAATAATAAATTCACAAAATTCATACATTAATCATCTAGTAAGGTTTCCAAGCTAATTATGATGTTCAATCGAACCCAAAACGACATAAATTAATTCTTTCTCAGATAAACCTTAACATATTCAGGGATTTTGAAAACGATATAAAACATAGCACTTCATGGAAAAAGTGAAGCACACTAGCTTTCAAAAGGTTTTAGAAATCCAAGAGACTCACCTCGTGTCCTAACTAAACTTTTTCTGTTTACGCTCGTTCAACCATCGTTTTCACTGTTTTCAACGTTTGGTCGTTTACCGACAAACCTACACCAAACATCGTTTTTGGATCAAATCGTGTTTGGCTGAAAAATAGCCAACATGCCCAACAGGTAGCCGGCATCTAGCCGACGTGCTCGACGTTCAGCCGACGGTTAAGGAAAACGTTCAACTTTCGTTCACGTAATCTTTTCGTCGTTTGTTCGATTCTTTCATTTCCCTTTTTCCACGTCCTTTCTCCCTTCATAAACAAGGGATTCACTTCATATTTTCCCAATTATTTCATCCAAAATCGCACAATTAATCATCCTTAAATTCATCCATGTTCCAAGATAAAATTCTGAAATTTTGCAGCTTTAACACATGATTTTGTTTTGCACATAACTTTCAATCCACAACACCGTTTTAGCTCTATGATATACCAAAACGACCATAAGACTCTGAAATATAATTATGAATCAGCTCTCTTCCAGAATTCTGGTTTTGTAGGCACAGTACTGGGCAAAAACAGCTCCAATAGTTTTATCTCAATTTCACTATTCATGTTTTCGTTTGTTCTCCTTCAATCCAAACACTTATATATCACTTAATCCTCCTC
This sequence comes from Voacanga thouarsii, assembly GCA_026120185.1. Classification (NCBI taxonomy): domain Eukaryota; kingdom Viridiplantae; phylum Streptophyta; class Magnoliopsida; order Gentianales; family Apocynaceae; genus Voacanga; species Voacanga thouarsii. The sequence continues at coordinate 1,455,325 of JANUWF010003396.1, forward strand.
AAATGTTACTAAAACAGCCTTCATACCTCTGATTTTCAGACATATTTAGCTCAGTAAACCATATTTTCCAATAACAAATTTAACAATCACAAACAACAACAATAACTATTCATTTTCCTTTAACAATTAGTCTTGCTTTCCTTCCTATTTCACATGATTCTTTTGCAGCCATGACCCACTAATAAAATTTTCATGAAAATATCTTTAATCACCATATAAAACAGAGCATAAAATCCTCCTCACCAACCGACACACACACGACACACAGAACCTCGTAAACAAACTTGAATTCTTGAGAAAAATTCATAAATAGCATGAATTTATCAACAAAATATATATAAAAGTAATCCTCATGCTTTAATCTACAACTTTAATTCTTGAATCTTGAATGTTTACCTTGTGTGTAGCTTTGATTTGGCTGAAAAATGCTTCAAGTTTCCTTTTTTCTCTCCAAGAACTCTTCTTCTCTCACTTTTCCCATTTTTCTCTATTTTTTCCTAGCTTTTCTTTCCTTTTCCTTTCTTTTCTTCCTCTCCTTCCTTTTGTTCTTCTCTTGGATGAATTTCTAGCTGTTTTACAGCCCTTCCACCACCATTCTAGTCTCCAAAGTCAAGCAACATTAATTACATTGTGGGCTATCCATTTTAAAGCTAAATTCCTATTGGTGGATTTAATTTAAATGGATATTTCTTAAGCTTATTCAATAAGCTTTTGCAATTTAATAATCCCAGAAATATTTTATTCCCCCAATGGTATTTTAACACTTGTTTTCATCCACCATTCCCACAATGCCACACGTCCATTTTTAACCGCGATTTTCTATTTTCTTTAGAAACCACCAAAATCAGGTCTGTAACGGAAAAATATTATATTTCACTATTCAACTCCAAAAATTCCACTTAATCTATTGGTAACACTTAAATTCTTCAATTCCCTCTCTACTTGGTCAAATTTGTGGTCAAAGTCGTGGGTGCGGTCAAAATGACAAAAATGCCCTAATACCGCGGGTAGCATAATTCGCACCAAAACATGCATTTCATTGCACTGATCTATTTCTCTTTTCAGAGTACTCTAAAATTCTTATTTTGTTAATAATATTAGCTTTTCAAAAATTTAAGGTATGGGTAGAACAAATTCAATAATTACATTTGGGTCTAGAAAAAATATTATTCCACCAAAATATTCGTCTCATTACACCGATCAACTTTTGTTCTGGACATCGGTACAAATTCTCATCCTATTATAAATAGTAGCTAATCGGAAGTAAAAAGGTGGGGTGTTACAATAAATAATAGAAAATTAAAGAAAAGAAAAACACACACATTGACAAACTATCAAAATACAAAAGTTAGTGGTATTTACAGTACGACATGTAGTAAGCTAGTCAATTAAGTCACACAATGTTATAAACAATAAGATAGAACACTGATTTAGACAAGGAACATATATACCTATTTATATATAGACATATGGATATATAAACATATAAATATGGTTAAATCAACAAAATCTAAGCTTTCATGATATTGTTCCCCGACAACGGCACCAAAAACTTGATGCGTTAATTTTGGGTAAATAAAATCATCAATTATAAATCCATCCCTTAATTAAGTTTTAATTAAAATATTAATTCCAAAATACACATATGAGCAAGTAAACTCATCGTAAGCATAGTACTGGGAATTAAAGAGTATAGATCCTTAAAAGAACAAGTACACACTAATCAGTTTTCTTTAATTGTTTAACTGACTCAAATATAGTAAGAAAAAGTAAAAAGAAAAACTAAAGAAACATATACAACTTAAGGATGTAGGTTTATGCAATTTAGACTAATACCCTAGAAAACATGATAATGAACCAATTAGCAATTCTATCAGCTAATTATCATCTTGGTATCAAGAAGGAATATAAAGTAAAAATCAATCATCTCACAAGTCATGATTCTACTTAGATAAACCCCACTTCATGTCCCAATCCATGGAATCCTATATTTTTATTATATTAACAAATTTGCCAATCAAACTAATCCTAACGAAAATATACATTATACTCAATTCCTTATAAACATGAAATTAGCTAATAGCCCTTTACTCATGGTGAAATCAACTAATCTTTGAGCACTTAATCCTAAAACCTTAACTTTGTCACTGAAGTCCATTAAGATAGACAAATATGAAATCAATGCAATGAAACTTCTAACATCATCGCCTCAAGTCAACTAGAAGAACTCGCATCAATAACCAATGAAATCAAGTATTCAATTACTAAAGATGATAAATAATTGATCAAATAAGTAAATTAACACAAACCTATGAATCCCAAAATAATGTTAAATTACAATGAAAACATTGAATACATCATTGCTAAAGAAAAATAAGATAAAGAGAAAAGAAAGCACTCATAGACAAGCCTCTTTCTTCTTCCTTAAAGACTCCCTTTGAACAATCCGCCTTGCATTGGGTGAAATCCTCGTTCATTGGGACAATCAGAATTTTTGTCCTTTTATTCACCTCTCTTAGTTGTATATATCAAACCATTAGGCCTCTTGGATGCCTATTTCATGGCTGAGGAAGTCTTGGCTGTGTAAGAATAGGAAAATACTAAAATCCTTGGAGAAGCCCTATTTCCGTGTACAGAATGTCTTCCTTTAGAACCTACCTAGCACCGAGTACCTTCGACCCACATGGCGCTAGGTACACTCTATTCTTTCTCCGTTTTTGCCCTATTTTTGGCCATCTCTTCCTTGACAGGCAAAATAGACTCTACACCAAGCACACTTGCCAAACCTGGTGCCAAGACTGGTCTGGAAAAACTCTTGAAGCTCTCTCAAACTCTACTGCTAGACAGAATGGACCCGGCACATTGTCCACTGGCTAAGCCTGGCGCCAACTAAATTTTGGTTCTGTGCACTTTTTGGTTGATTTTAACATAAATATGCACATATTTACCAAAAATACTTTTACAATAAAAATGTCAAATAGAAAGGAATATGACTAGTTATTACAACAAACGTATCTTAAAACAACCTCAAATAACAAGCAAGAAAAATGGTGATTTTAACCCCTATCATCAATCTTGCCTCTAATTTTGTTTATGCTTGAGTTAGCCCAACCAGGATAAAGAAATTAGCTAAACCCAAACCATTAATCAGGAATTTAAAATTCCATAGCTTAAACATGCCCAATGTCAAGTAGGATTGGGTTAGCCTAATAACCTGGTCTCAAAAAAGAACTCTCGTTCTTACTATATTAATGGAAGGCATTAGGTCTAATTTTAATTAAGGGATTTGTGATATTTGTTTCTTACAAATAGCATCCATAGTATCATCATGTCCATACATTGCAAAATAATAATGTGGTTTGGTTATGGACTTTACTATATTAATTTCCTTGAGCCACAAAGGAAATTAATTTGGACAATCCTAAGTGTTCATGCATGATATAGGAAGAAAACCTTACCATCCTCTTTTTGGTCTTGATCATCTTCTCTTGAACTTATAATAAATTCTTTTATATCTAAACTATGTAATCTAATTACATAAAATTCTAATAAAGCAACCTCGAGTTACATTCGAGGGGAGTTAGATGAGAAGAGAAACTTAGACAAGAAAAATAGGGAATGTAGGACTCGTAGGACCTATTTTAATTCGAAACCAACATAATAAAATGGATGAACAATTTAACTGGATCCATAGTCCTTAACCAAACCACCATGCTAATTTTATGCTCAAAATAAAATTAAACATAGCACATAATTCCGAAATCACTATTTTGAAAAAATAGAATAAATTCTAAAATCAATATTTTAGAAAATATATTAATTACTAAAATCATGTTTTAGGAATTAGAATAATATATAATAAAAATTAATATTTCAAAAAATATATTAATTGTTAAAATCGTATTTTAGGAATTAAAATAATATATAATCTAAAATCATTATTTTAGAAAATATATTATTTTTAATAAACAAGATTTTTGAAAAAATAATATGTTAGTCCCAAAGTAAGACTTTGGGGAAAAAATGGGCATCAAGTGAAAGAAAAAAAAAATGATCTGTAGGCCATTCACAAGATGACAAAACTATAGCTTGGACGAAACAAACAAAGGATTTTTTTTTTTTTATGAAATAGGATTTAAAAAAGCAATCCACGTGAGCCGCACATTTTGGGGGCTAAATCCATGCGAGCCGTGGCTTGGGATTTTTGTGCCTCAAGCTGTGGCTTGGCTCCTACTAAGCCACAACTTGGGGCAAATATATATATATATATATATATATATATATATATATTGTTTTTTTCTTCATCTTCCCTAGACAAGATTTCTGAGATTCAAAAACTTCTGCAACAATTTCAAAGAACAATTCTCTGAGATATTCCAATTTTTTTCATTCTATGAACTCATTTAAATCCTTTTAGTAAAACAAAAAATAGATCAAATCAAAAATTGTTTAGAAGAAATGATAATTTTAGGAAAAACCAATGTCCTTTTAGTTGCAGACACAATACGCCCAGAAAACATTTTTCCTTTTTTTTCTCTGAAGGAATTAACCATTTTAATTCTTGTTTAAAACCATCTTCTGTAATTTTTACAAATGCCATATTCATTGCAACCATAACCCACGAAATCAAAATTTATCTTTCAGTTAAACTACTCATGTGAAAAATAATTTTTCACAGAGGAAACCGAGACTACAATGAAACATATTTCATGGCCAAAGATACAACCAATTAAAAGCATAAAAGGGGCTTTGATACCACTATTAGAATTCCCCATGCAAAAACAGATTTATGCAGTGGAAAGAAAACATGAATTCCACAACGAGGATCACATTTATGCATTAATGGAATTAAAACAGGTGAAGGAAAAATACATTCTTACGCCTCTGTGATACCAAAAAAAAAAAAAAAAAAATCCTTTTTTAGCTTTAAGGTGCAATCCTGCTAAACTAAAAGAATGTCTTCTCTTTTGTTCCGTTAAAACAATATAACGCAAGTATAGGATTGTCTCCAATATAGTCCACACAAAAATGGTGCTCAAGCATTACCAAAAATTTTGTGCTAGCAAAATTCAACTGACGGCTAGTGTTTCTAGAAGAAGAAGATGAAGATGGCTCTCAGTTTTTCAAAAACTCTATGTGTGTCATTTTTAAATCATAATCCCATGGAAAAATATATAATCATGTATCTCATCCGTACGAATCCATTACGTACATGGATTCTTAATTACCAATAATTATTAGGATTATAGTTAATTACAATGTAGCCTATAAATTATAACAAATTATAATTTGACATCAATAACTTCTTCTTTTCACAATCAATCCTGTAATGTTGTCGAATAACATTTTGACCACTCAATTATCTATTGTGCGTGACCTATTAGATTTTCTGGTCTATTGGTAGCAAAATATGAATTAATCTAAATATCTTTAAGATTAATAATCTTTAATAATTTTAGAATTAACTTATTAATTCTAATAAGGGTTAATTTATTAATTCTCTAATTAATAAATCTATATTCAGTAGATCATGAGCAGTATCTAGTTGTTAGGATTCGTGGACTCCTAAACGCGAAAAACATCCACGAATCCCTCCCGAGGACCCAAGTAAACGATTAAGAAGATCTAAGGTTTAAGAATTACCTCTGGTTGCAGTAATCGAAATCCTTCAATTCTGATTGCGCTGTTGTACGTTCAACCCGAACAATCACCAGACGCTGCAGTATGCGAACGTCCTCTATCGGATACACAACGCGAACTTACTCAATACCCGGGGAGTGCTAGCACCTGGGGTTTGAGAGGTTTTTTTTTTTCTCTTCTCGTAGAGAATGGCACGAATATTCTTAACCAAAAATTTGGACCTTTGAAAAGACGGCTAGGGTTTTCTTAAAAACCCCCGAACCTCTTAGAGTCCAACCCTAATAATATCTTATCATATTCTAATTTAAATTCAAATTAAATTAAAACTGATATGATAAGATTCTGCCATTATCTCGTTAATTTAACTAATTAATTTACCGAGTCAGATTCTTATAATCTGGACATCATCCAAATACATCAAATGTGGACATATTTCCAGATTCATTGTATCTGGTAAATTTTCTAAGTATGATTAACTTAGACATATTTCCAGATTCATCGAATCTGATCACCAGAAAAATAACCTAACAAGTTCGCTAATTGTGTGACCCTATAGGTTCATTTAACACTGGCAGTGTGCCTAAATCATATTTAAATGGCCCACAAGTTATAAGCGGTTTCTAGCAAAACATTATACCTATCCAGGTTAAATGAAGATCGGTGATCTCTTTGAACCAAACCATAATTTTATATTTAGTCTTTTTGTCAAACGATATCCAGATTAAGCATAAGGCACGGAGCATGTCATCCTTATTACGCTTAATCAATTATTTCTTGATTTCATAGTAGATTGTTCAAACAAATGATATCAATATCTTAGATTGATATATTTGAGCACGACCATGCATTTTTTAACAGTCTAACTTATCAAGGGGCCCATGGATATCTCTCCCATAATTGAGAGGGACAAATTCCTTCACAATCAATCATATTTCTCTCCTTGATTTATTCTATATCCAACAGTAGTCTAATTTATTATCTGGTTAAAGACAACTTTAGACAATGTCAAAATATAGAATTTATCGAGTAGGAAACTATGATGAATTTAGGTCGAAGGACTTTCAATATTATTATGGCTAGAAAGTACTTATGACATATTCCATGAAGTACTCTCACAGTAGGTCATGTCCAATACAATGTTCTCTAACATTTATTTATGTCTTGACTCGATATCACAAATATCCATGGCCAGTAAAACATAGCCATCAAGTCACAAACATGCTAATCTTAATTTATTATTATTCCAATAATAATAATCGATCAGGGACAGTTTTAGAATAGTCATTGTATTCATTGTAGGGTTTTACTATCAAGTCAAGTACTTGATGACCACAAAACAAAACTTACTATTCATGGAAAGGAAAGCCTCAGATTATTATATAAAATATAATGACAATAGTATAAGTACAAATTGACTCTAGGGCGTATCCCCAACACTAGTAACATATCATGACCACCCAAAAATCTAGAAAGTCAAGTGGCTGGACATGAACCTTTCAATAGCAAACAACCGTGCACTAAACTCCTTTCACCATACAGTATCTCATTCAGTTTAGAGTACAGAATTAGTGACAACTCCTTCCAGAACAATAAATTAATTATGGCCTGAATATTTTAGTACTTTTTTCGAAATCCACTACTCATCATATGTTTCAATTGGAACTATTTTCAATATACAATCACCTTGGCCAAGGACTTCTCGAGTAGTGATTCCTACAAGTGTCCATGAGATATTGATGTAACACCCCACCTACTTACATAACCCAAAATGGGTCGGGGATGCCGCCCCGTCCTTTGGACTAGGGGTCTTTATAACGAAAGAATAAAAGAAATTCAACTTTTAAAGAAAGTCTAAGGGAAAATTTAACTTTAAAAAAAAACTTCAATACTTATACAAAAGTTTCCACATAAAATTAATATTCAAAGTAAATATCCAATAAATGGACAAAGAAATTCCATAACAAAAACTTCAAGCTACTGATCTTCTAACCTGATCAAGACTTAAGGCACTTTGAAAACATGAGTTCAAAATAGTGTGAGATTGGTTATCTCAGTAAGCCCCGTGTGTAAGTCAGGCTATGAAAACAAAACACTTTTCACGATGCATGCACTAACAGTATATCAAGAGCTTTATCATGCCTTCTTTACAAAAATTAGTTCTCACTTCTTGAAAGATAGTAGTGAGAAGTCATGAATCAAAATGCTCTTAAAATATTTTGTTTCGAAAGATACGAATAATTAAAAGATATTGAGCTTCGAATAAAATTCCAAGGATACTTAAAAACAGTTCCACGAAAATAGTTCAACAATTAAAAACAACCAAGTTAATGTGACAGGGCATAGAGGTGGCTCTCACATTAGGTGAAGCACATGTCCCCCGTCAGGAGGTGAAATGGCACAGAGGTGGCTCTCACTTCTATGAAGCACTTAACCCCCAACACCTGGTAGGTTTACATCCTACCAAGTGAGATTCTCCTCCTTCTCTCACTCAATCCAATCTGGTTGTCCCACTTCCGATCGTCAGTTCTACTAGAACCACGTCGCTAGCTGAGGACGGCTCAACCTTCTATACTGACGCCCTAATAAAAAAGAGTCAACCTCTCGGAGGTGGCTACCTGCCGAGAGATGTCCCCAGACCAACCAAAGGCTAGTGTAAAGGTCTAGCCCCCATTGAATACTCAACGTTATTCCATCTTCACAATTCATAAGGCTCCAAAGCGGAACCTTATGAAGGAGCCAATAATTCCAAGCAACATTTTTCAACTCGCACAAAAATTTTAGAAGGCATGGTTTTAAGTCAATAATTTATTCCAAGTATTCGTAGTGAAGGAGCCACATGCTCAAATAAGTCATGCTATAATTTTCGAAAAGTATATGTATGATCAAGAATTCATCTCTTGCATATTCAAAACAAATCAAAATGTTTGATGCTTGGCTCCTAAGTCATGCTTGACATATTTTAAAAATTTATAAATCTAGAAGTTTCTAAAATTAGAAGTTTTCCAAATGTAGAATGTTTCAAAATGAGAAGGTTAGAAATATAGAAGTTTTCAAAAATAGCTATCATGCTAATATTTTGTGTTTGCAAAAGATACTCACCAACCTTTCTTTTAAACCAAGATAATAAAATAAAATCAATTTCATGAATGTAAGGCAACTTACCTTATCCCTAAGCTTAGGGTATGCACTCTAGTAAGTTGGTCCTTACCGTTGATAATCTTCCAAATCTAGCAAAGAGATCATATAAATTAATCACATCATTTCCTAGATCATCCCAAACAAAATTCAAGTCCATATTACACACCAAGCATATATTATGCTTATACTATCATTTGCTTGACAAATAATACCAATGAGCAGCAAGCATGAACTTTACATATACTCAGTACCTAAGACCTTCCATCAATCCCTTAGAAAGCATAAAATCCACCCTTTAACATTTCTCACGAAATTACATTAAAGTTAGCAATTAAGCACAAAACCCTTAGCTGTCTTCAGTTTCCAGCAACCATAGGGTAAAAACCTTATATGAACTACTCCAATTGACCTCAAATTTTGCTAGCACATAGCTTAACATGTTGTGAATGAAATAAAATAAGCATATTCAGAGTATCTAGCTCATCCAAGTTGCAGAAAATTCTGACTGCTCAAATATGACTCAATTTTGGCCATACTGAAAAGAAAATTAATAACTTCCAACCTCGACCTCGTTTTAATCACAAATTTTCCAGATTTTTTAAGCACACAAAAGCCTACATTATCAACCTTTTTGCCTGAGCAAACCATGCTCAAAACAGTTTAAAAAACAATGAACATTGACTTCCAAGAATCCCCTGTTCTTAGTTTTTTTTTCCGTTTGAAAAATTTCTGCAATAGACTAGAGTAACTTCTAGAATGATACTCCACATGAAAACATGATATTTATGTATTAAAACAAGTTTCAAAAAGTTTCTTCAAAAATCCAATCTTGTCCTGCATTTTCTTAAGGTCAATTGACAGCTACCAAATAAATAGCAAAACTTCAGATTCCAACATGCATTCAGTTCACATGAAACAAAAAACAAAGAGAAGAGACAAATAGGAGCATATATTGTGAAACTATCCACAACCTCCATATGCATTCAGTCCATGAAAAGAACAAGTAGAAGAGAACAAATAGAAGGGACAAATAGAAGTAAGAATCCGGTTCATGAAAAGAAACAAGTAGAGGAGAACAAATTGCAACAAGCATTCTCCACTTACAATTCGGCACAAAGAGACAAGTAGAAGCAATTAGTAGGCCTTGCAATTTCCATTTCAATTTCGCGCACAATGAGACAAATAAAAGCAACCAGCATGCCTTGCAAATTTCCATTTAAAATTCGTGCACAAGGTGACAATTAAAGCAGCCATCATACCAGCCAAACCTATTCAAAACACATCTACATGTTGCCTTTTTTCCAAGGGAAAATAAAAGAAGGATCAAGCTTACTACCTCTTGAAATCCTTTTAGGAGAAGAGAAGACCAACCTAGGATGTTAGCTAATATGTGTGTCAGCCACAATAACAAAACTGAAGAGAGCTTGCAGTGAAGTGGGTTACGGAAATATGTATGTGTGTGTTGGTTGTTTTGCTCACTATGGCAGCATTTTGTTGTTCAAGTTGAAGAGGAAATCGTGCACCATTGGAGAGAAGAAGTAGTACACGATGATGGTTGAAGTTCTTGAGAGTTTCAAGAGTTCCTAGGAATGAAGGTAAGCTGAGATTTTCCTTAGGCAAAGGAAGGAAACTTGTGAAGCTAGGGGGAAGTTAAGATGTACCGGTTGATAGGAAGATTGATTTATCAGTTGGCCTTTACTGAATTTCGGGAGGATTATAGGAGGTTCAAGCTTTCAAAATGGCTTAAATAGAGTTTCCAAAGTTCCGGTGGATTAGGATTGTAATTTGTCTTTTGTAATTCAACAACCAACTGAGGGTGTTGAAATGGTCATGTTTGGTTGTTGCATAAGAAAGAATTATTCAAGACTAGAGCATTCCTATAGGACTTGATCGAGATAAAAGAAGCTTTGGGAGAAAGCTCTGTTTTTAATTCAAAACTAAAAAAAACAGCCTTTGACCAGCCACGAGAAATACTAGGGGGTGGTTGGCAACAATGGATGGGAAACAAAATAAAAGGTCTCCTAACTAAATGATCATATATGCCAACCGGTACATAATATCCCACCAAAGTATGCATATAATATTTTAATGAAAAGTAGAAGAAAGTCTTAATATAATATTACTAAATGATTATATTAATATACCTAAAGCAAAAATTACTAGGACTAGGTAATTCAAATAGGTTGGCTAAACGAGACCAACCACATAAATGCACAATTTAATAACCTACAAGGAATATACATAATACATACATACATACATACATACATACATATATATATATATATATATATATATATATATATATATGGATTGAAAGGAAATCATTTGGTTATAACATGGTCAAGATAATATATATAATATTATTATAATTCATCAACCGAAAACAACTATAACAATAAATAAGTTTGCAATAGATAATAAATAATAACAATATAGTTCTAAATAGTATAATAATTATTATTACTACTATTATAAATAATTAATAGATGACCAACCAATAATGGAAGATATAATAGCTTTTTAGGAATGATGATGATAATAAAAATAATGATAATAGTTTCCATGTAAAGTATTTTATGACCTAATAATCAAACAATGCCTTCCACTATTCCTAAATATCTTCCTTTCCAAAACCAAAGAAAGGCCAAAAATTGCCTCCGAAAATGAAAAAAAAAAAAGGTTTTGGATTCAACCAAAGTGGCACTTTTTTGGATGATAATTTCGGATTGAGTCTCGATCCAAAATCCATCCTTAATACTTTTCTTAATTTGAATACATATTCAAATAAATTTAAAATATGCACATATCACCACAACACAACCTTGTAGATTCATGAAACAAGCATATGGCATGTTCAAATATATATGTTCATATTCAATGCATGCTATGTCTCATATACTAGTTGTGACCAGAGTGGGGTATTACAATTGATGCATAAATTTTGTGTGTATAAAAATCATCAAATTTAAATCCATCCCTTAATTAAGTTTTAATTAAATCATTAATCCCAAAGTACACATACGAGCAAGTATACTCATCGCAAACATAGTATAAGGAATTAACAAGTATCGATCCTCAAAAGAACAAGTATGCACTAATCAATTTTCGTTCATTATTTAACCGAGCCAAATAGAGTGAGAAAACAATAAAAATAAAAATAAAGAAATATATACAACTCAAAGATGTAGGAATATACAATTTACACAATTATGCTAGAAAACTTGATCATGAACCAACTGGCAATTCTCTCAATTAATTATTATCTTGGCATCTTGAGAGAATACAAAGTAGAATTCAATCATTTGCCAAGTCATGAATTTACTTAGATAATTTTCACTTCATTTCCCAATCCATAGAATTACTATCTTTTAATTTATATTAACAGATTTGATAATCAAGCTAACAAAACCAACACATGCATTAAGCTCAATTCCTTATAAGTATGAAATTAGCTAGTAACCCTTTGCTCGAGGTGAAATTGACCAATCTTTGATTACTTAGTCCTATAGTCTTACCTTCATCTCTCAAGTCCATTAAGATTAGACAAATGCAAAATCAATGCAATAAAACTCCTAACATCGTTGTCCCAAGTCAATTAGAAGAACTCACATCAATAACCAATGATAATAAGAAATCAAATACCAAAGATAATAATTAATTAATCAAGGATTAACTAAATTCAAAATCATAAATCCAAGAATAACATCAAAATACAATTAAAGAATTAATCTCATCATTGTTTAGGAAAAAGATATCAAAGGAAAGAGTTATATACTCATAGACAAGCTTTTCAATTTTCAATGTAAACTCCTCCAAGAATCAATGCTTCTTGAGTAATTTCTCTAGAGAAAATATTGGTGATACAATTTAAAAAATATGTCTAACTCTCCACATTGAGCACACCCCTTTTTCTAATGTAATTAGCCTTTATTTACGGGCTTATAAGTTTCCTAAAAATTGGAAAGAAAAAAAGAAGTAATTTTTAATCAAATTTCTAAATAAAAAATAAAGAAGGTAGTTGTGAAAGAATTGGAAACTTGGTTGTTGTTTTACACTGAAGAACTTAACATTCTTTTCCTTGAAATTGGCTTCACCTGAGCCAATTACCAAGTCCCAACCCATTTTCTGTCAGTTAGCCGCTTCCTATTGTACCTAGCTATTAACAACCAACCTACTACTATTTCCTATAAATTCACCCAAGCCGAGCTCCATGAAGGCTCGAGCTATTGAGCTGTTGAAGACCAAAAGCTGTCGAGCCTTTCCTTCTTTTGTTGTCTTCTCACTGGCTAAGTTGCAGCTTAGCTTTAGGCATCCTTCCTAGGATGTCTTACATCCTGTGCATGATAAATGTTTGTCTTTTCCCCCTTTTGCTTGATTTCCTTTATTTGCAAAAATTTAGAAAAAATACATAGCTAACTTTTAGAAGCCATCCCAAGACTCACAATCCATTCTATGCATTTTTCTACCACCAAATAAACTCAACAAAGAGATGCCCATGTCCAGTAAATTTTACCTCAAAAATACATATACAAAATGGCAAGAAATTCAAGAGGCTAAAATCTACCTTAGCATGAAGAGAGTTTTGCACCAATGTATTCCCCAACGTATGAGCTTTAACACTTTGAATTCTTGGGGAAGAATTCGTAGAAGAAGGAGAGTAGTGTGAAGAAAAAAAAAAGAAAGAAGAAGAAGAAGGGAAAGAGTGAAAAACATAGAGAAACGAAAGTATAATTCTGGAGGAGTAGGATAAGAAAAATCAAAGAAGGAAGAGAAATAGAAAAACAAGAGAAACAAAGAAAGAAACAAATGAAATAAAACACAAAGAAAGGAATTCGGGGGAGGGGGGTCGATGCTTCACTTGAACAAACAAGAGAAAAAGAACAAGAAAAGCAAAAGAAAAAGGAAAAAGGAAGAAAAGGACAAAATGGGAAGAATTTGGGAAGAAGAGTAAGGAAACAAACGAGAAAGGAAAAAACTAAAAGAAAGAAAATTGAAAATTGATAGTTTTTTTATGTTTTCTATCGGGTCATGTTGGCCCTGCACCAGGTCAGTTCTGGCCAATCCATTTTTCTTTTTCGTTTTCTGTTTTTTTCTTAAATAAATAAAAACTATCCTAATTGAATGCATGAATACAGTACATTTAAAACAAGAATGCAAAAATTAAAAATTAGACTACCATTAAAATAATAATAATAACAAGAGTAAAAAAATCAAATAAAATCAAAATCAAAATAAATTAGTTTGCCCAAAATATCGTGTTGGTGTACATAAGCAAAAAGTCCAACCCTGAAAATAAAAAGAGTTAGTAGTGACTCAAAATTATTAACATAAAAACCATCAAATTAAAAATACATAGTACACATATTTTACATTAACATTAGCTTAGTAAAATTAAATAACTAAATATACAATATATACCAACATACAAAAACAAGTTAGTAATTATTAATATGTATCTACCTATGTACATATTTATATGGCTAAATCAATGAAGTCAAGCTTTCATAATATTGTTCCCTGGCAACGGCACTAAAAAATTGATGAGTAAATTTTGGGTATTTCAAAATCATCAAATTTAAATCCATCATTTAGTCAAGTTTTAATTAAAATATTAATCCCAAAAGACACATACGAGCAAGTATAGTCATCGCAAGCATAATATAGGAAATTAATGAGTATCGATCCTCAAAGGAATAAGTACAAACCAATCACTTTTCACTCATTGTTTAACCGACCCAAATAGAGTGAGAAAATAATAAATAAAAAAATATATATATACAACTAAAAAATGTAGCAATATGCAATTTAGACAATTATCCTAGAAAATATGATAATGAACCAACTAGTAATTCTCTCAATTAATTATCATCTTGGCTTTATGAAGGAATATAAAGTAAAATTCAATCATTTTCTAAGTCATGAATCTACTTAGATAATTTCCACTTCGTTTCCCAATCCATGAAATTACTATCTTTTGATTAATATTAACAGATTTGCCAATTAAGCTAACATAACCAAAACATGCATTAAGCTTAATTCATTATAAGTATGAAATTAGCTAATAACCCTTTACTCGAGGTGAAATTAGCTAATCTTTGATTACTTAGTCCTATAATCATAACTTCATCGCTAATGTCCATTATGATTAGACAAATATGTTGGGTATTTCATGCAAATCATATATGGCGTAGCGGAAATATAAGAATGAGATACCATCCCAAGAACTGCATATGTGTGAAAAACAAGACATATAGAGGACAATGGTAACAGCTTTACCTTTCTTTGAGCGTCTAAAAAATAAATTTTTTTTCTTTCTTCAAGTCGAGGTGCAATCCAGCAGTCCTCTTGATTAAACACCACAAGAGTTGAATGTCCAACCACTATAATCATAGTATGTGATTACCTCTAACAAAAATCCACACAGAAGATCACACTTAAGCACCAAGATGTTTATGTGCTAGCATAAACTAAAGTGGCAGCTAGGATTCTTCTTGTTTTTCTGAAAAACGAGAGAGAGAGAGAGAGAGAGAGAGAGAGAGAGAGAGAAGGAGAATGTCGTGTGTACCCTAGGGTTTGGAGTTCTTTTCGTGTAAGATGCTCACCTTGAGGAACCGTACATATATCCTATATAATGCACGAAAAATCATGATAAAATCACTCTATCTGAGAATTCTAAAACATTTAGAATTCCCTAATTGTAATTGGAAACATCAAGTTCTCTCAATTATAATTTAGACCATAAATTATAACTAATTATAATTTCGCCACAACAACTTCTCTTTCTCGCAATTAACCCTACTATGTTATCAAATATCATCTTGAGTATATAATCCTCTATTGTGTGTGTGACCTATTATATTTCCAAGTCAATTGGTAGCGAACATGAATTAATCCAAACATCTTTGAGATTAGTAATTCATAATTAATTAGAATTAGTTATATTGATTCTAATCAGAATTGGTTTATTAATTCATCAATTAATAAACCCATATTCCCTAATCATGAGCGGTATCTAGCAACATAACATGACCACCCAAGAGTCCAAGAAGTCAAATGGCTTGACATGAACCCTTCAATAACAAACTATAGTGTAATTAACTTCCTTCACCATACAATATCTCATTCGGTTTGGAGTATGGAATTAGTGCCAACTCCCTCCAAAATATATT
The DNA here is from genome assembly GCA_026120185.1 of Voacanga thouarsii. NCBI lineage: Eukaryota > Viridiplantae > Streptophyta > Magnoliopsida > Gentianales > Apocynaceae > Voacanga > Voacanga thouarsii. The sequence continues at coordinate 1,471,275 of JANUWF010003396.1, forward strand.
AATTCTGGCCCGAATATAATAGTACTTGTACCAGAAACCCACTACTCTAGATGTGTATTAATTAGAACTATTTCCAATACACAGTCGCCTTGGCCAAGGACTTCTTGAGTAGTAATTCCTACATGTGGCCGTGAGATATTCGCCCCTACTATTAGGAGTGGTGAATCATTTATTGACCCTCTTAACTACTTTCGTTTACCTCACAATGTACCCAATATCTATCCCATAGGAGGCCCTCGATCTGGTTCCAGAGATTAGAATCAAAGCACACATGTTCAGCAAATAAAGTACCTTGGAGATCTCAAGTATAACGATACTTGCACGTTTGCTATATTGAGATTATATCACTGGCACTAAATAGTTATCCATGTGGTTATCTTATAGCTTGATCATTGAATGTACCTGTTCCATTAACAAGCATCCATGTGTTAATTTTGAGTATCTCAATACTCACGGATATGAGAACCACCGCCTGATCAAATCAGGAAGTCTAACACATGCTAGTCTTAACGCATTAATGATGTTCTTTCTCATTAATACTACGACTAGGGATTATTTATGTACTAATACTATACGGTGTAATAGGAAGCTCATATCATTATTTCTATCATGATTTCCTTAATACAGTGTTGTACTAGGGACTTTATCTAACAGTTATATTATACAAAAGTAAAGAAAAGAAATTGTAAGATAAATAATGCATTTTATTAAAATAAAATGTGTCATACACAACGTACAAGTGATTGCTTCAAGGGCATAACACTAACAAACTCCCACTTGCACTAGAGCAAATCATTCATATATCTAATACCGAATAACTCAACATGCCTATTATGTTTCTTTTGAGATAGTGCTTTTGTAAGTAAGTCAGCTATGTTCTCATCCGTGGGAACTCTCTCTATTTTTATTTCTTTAGCTGCTTCAGAAGTGGCTATGTACTATGCTTCTGTCATAGAGTCGCCAATAGTTTCTTGTTTAGAACTTTTCCAACTTATTACCCTTCTGCACAACGTAAACAGGTAGCCAGATTCTAATTTGAAATCACCTTTGTCAGATTGAAAATTGGCATCAGTATATCCTTTTATTTTCAAATCACATTCTCTATATATTAAGAACACATCCTTAGTCCTTTGTAAGTGCTTATGGATGTTCTTTACAGCCGCCCAATGACCCTCACCAGGGTCAGTTTGGTATTTGCTCGTCAAACTGAGAGCACAAGATACATCGGGCCTTATACATATCATAGCATACATGATAGATCTAACTGCCAAAGCATATGGAATCTTACTTGTGTGATCCTTTTCAACTTGTGTGTTGGGAGACATCGATTTTAAAAGGCTTACACCATGTGACATTGGTAAGAATTCCCTTTTGGATTGATTCATTCTAAACCTCTTTAGCACCTTATCTATATATGCAGACTGCAAAAGACCTAGCAACATTTTAGATCGATCTCTATAGATCCTTATTCCAAGAATATAGGTTGCTTCTCCAAGGTCTTTCATGGAGAATTGTTTGGACAACCAAACTTTAACAATTTGCAAGATAGATATATCGTTTCCTATTAGTAATATGTCATCTACATAAAGTAATAAGAAAACGATTGCGCTTCCACTAACCTTCTTGTATACACAAAGCTCATCCATGTTTTGAATGAAACCAAGCTCTTTATTTATTTATTTATTTTTATTAGAACGGATGTTTCAACTCCTATAAGCTTGCTTAAGTCTATAAATGGACCTTTGCAACTTACACACCTTTGTGCCATCATTTGATGTGAAACCCTCAGGTTGTATCATATACACTTCTTGAGTCAGATTTCCATTTAGGAAAGTTGTTTTCACATCTATTTGCTAAATCTCATAATCATAATGAGCTGCAATGGCTAGGAGTATCCTGACGGATTTTAATATGGCTATTGGCGAGAAAGTTTCGTCATAGTCAATACCATGTTGTAGACGATAACCCTTCGCCACTAGTTGTGCTTAGTTACCTATGTTACCATCCATGTCTGTTTTCTTCTTTAAAACCCACTTGCACCCAATAGGTTTAATTCCTTTGGGTGGATCAACTAAAGTCCATACTTGGTTGTCGTATATGGAATCCATCTCTGACTTCATGGCCTCAAGCCATTTGCCAGATTTCGAACTATTCAGAACATCCTTGTAGGTAGTAGGCTTATCTTCATCTATGAACAATACGTCATTGTGGTCACTAATTAGAAATCCATACCTTTTAAGTGCCACACATATCTTATTAGACCTATAAGGTTCTTGTGTAATAGAAGGTTCATCTATTCTCTCAATAGATGTGGGATCAAACGGTTGATCCTTGCTTATTTGATCTTTTTGAACTTCACTAAATTCAGTTTTACTCCCACTGTCCCTTTCAAGCTTGTGCTCATTCTCTAAGAAGATGGCATGCTTCAAAACAAACACTTTGTTTTCGGAAGGGAGGTAAAAGTAATAGCCAAATGATTCTTTTGGACATCCCACAAACAAACACTTGTCAGACTTACTATTATGATTATTTGACTGTGGCCTTTTGATGACGGCAGGACACCCCCATACTCGCAAGTGAGATAACTTTGGTTTTTTACCAAACAACATCTCAAATGGGGTATAGTCAACCGATTTTATCAGAACTCGATTTAGTATATAAACAGAAGTCTCAAGTGCATACCCCCAAAATGATTTTGGTAGGTCTGCAGAAGCCATCATGGTCCATACCATATCTAGAAGGGTTTGATTCCTTCTCTCAGATACACTGTTATGTGAGGTGTATGTGGTGGAGTCCATTAAGAGAATATCTCATTATCTCTAAGATAATTCAGAAACTCTTGGCTCAAATATTCTCCTCCTCGACAAGATCTTAAAGTCTTAATACTTTTGCCAAGTTGTTTCTCTATTTCATTCTTGAAGTCTTTGAACTTATCAAATGCCTCAGATTTGTATTTCATTAAATACAAATACCCGTATCATGAGAAATCATTGATAAAGGTTATGAAAGAGTTATAACCTCCTTTTGCTTGTATTGATATTGGGCCACATACATCAGAGTGTATGAGTTCTAATAACTCCTTGGCCCATTCTCATTTTCCTGAAAAAGGAGTTTTAGCCATTTTACCTAGTAAACAAGACTCACATGTGCCATATGAATCATAATCAAATGACCCTAAGTCACCATACTTGTGTAACTTAGAAATAGGATTTTCGTTTACATGGCCCCAATGACAATGCCATAAGTAAGAGGTGTTAGAGTTATCTATTTTAGGTTTCTTATTATTTATATTGAGAATTGTATTGTCCAAGTCTAGAACATATAAACCATTAACTAAAGTTGCTGAACCATAATGAATTTCATTCAATGAAAAGAACAACATTTATTCTTAAATATTAAATGAAATCCACATAAGTCTAAACATGCAACTGAGATAATGTTTTTCATTAAAACTGGTACATAATAACAGTTTTCTAATTTTATAATCAATCCCGAAGGTAGGTTCAGCTCGTATGTCCCCACACAAGTGCAGTAACCTTTGCCCCATTTGCAGTACGTAGGTCCACGTTGCCTTTTTCTAGCCTTCTACTATTCTTTAGTCCATGCAAGTTATTGCACAAATGAGATCTACATCCTGTATCTAATACCCATATCTCATTTCTAAAGGAAGTATTTATCTCAGTCATAAACATACTCAGAGTAGAAGTAGAAGTGCTTGTAAGCTTCTCTTTCTGCTTCTTCTCCTTAATGGTCTCCAAGTAGGCTTTGCAATTGCACCTCTAATGGCCCATCTTACCACAATGATAGCATAGGCCCTTGGTGGCAGCATCCTTCTTCCTCACACCATTTTTGGGCTTCATGGGAGCCTTCTTCTTCTTTTAAACTTTCTTCTTAGAAGAAGATAATTCTACCATTAAAACTACATTGGAATCCTTCTTAATAGAGGACTTCGCAGTTTTGAGAAGATTGATCAATTCAAGAATGGTGGACTCAAACTAGTTTATCTGATAGTTAATCAAAAATTGTGAGAAACTATAAGGCAAAGATTGCAAAATTAAGTCAATACTTAAGTCATGGTCCATTGCGAACCCGAGAGATCCAAGCTTCTCCATTAAGCCCATCATCTTTAGCCTATAAGTGGCCACAGAAAAACCCTCTACTTTTTTGTAATGGTATAGTTGCTTTGAGATCTCGTATCTCTCAGTTTTAGCTTGGGCATCAAACAACTCTCGAAGATGTAGTATAATCGATTGAGCATCCATATGCTTTTGCTATTTTTGTAGCTCGGGAGTCATGGATGCCAGTATAATACACGATGTTATATCACTATCCTCCTTGTGCCTTTTGTGGATAGCATGCTCATTAGTATGAGCATCTTGAGCTAGTGGTGGTAGAATAGGAGTATCTAGCACGTAGAGCAACTTTTTCGATTTGAGGACGATTCTCAAATTTCTATACTAGTCGAGGTAGTTTGATACGTTTAACTTGTTGGTTTCCAAGATGCTACGTAGGTTTAAGTTTGTTGACATGATGTAAGTGCCCTAGATATAAAGATAGAGAGGATTAACTATTGTATATGCACATGAAATGCAAATAATTAGGACTATAATTAAATGCATTTTTACTCCACTATTTTACTCAAACCAATAGCCCCTACTACTGATTCGGGAAAGCCCGTTGGAAACTTTTCTAGTGGACCTGTTAGAATTCGTGGACTCCTAAACACGGAAAACATCCACGAATCCCTCCCAAGGACCCAAGTAAACGATTAAGAAGATCTAAGGTTTAAGAATTACCTCTGGTTGCTGTAATCGAAATCCTTCGATTCTGATTGCACTGTTGTACGTTCAACCCGAACAATCACCAGACGTTGTAGTATGCGAACGTTCTCTATCGGATACACACCACGAACTCACTTGATACTCGGGGAGTGCTAGCGCCTAGGGTTTGAGAGGTTTTTTTTTTTTTCTGGTAGAGAATGGCACGAATGTTTTCAATCGAAAAATTGGACTATTGAAAAGACGGCTAGGGTTTTCTTAAAAACCCCCGAACCTCTTAGAGTCCAACCCTAATAATATCTTATCATATTCTAATTTAAATTCAAATTAAATTAAAACTGATATGATAAGATTCTGCCATTATCTCGGTAATTTAACTAATTAATTTACCGAGTCAGATTATTATAATCTGGACATCATCAAGATACATCGAATGTGGACATATTTCCGGATTCATTGTACCTGGTAAATTTTCTAAGTACGATTAACTTAGACATATTTCCAGATTCATCGAACCTGGTCAGTAGAAAAATAACCTAACAAGTTCACTTATTGTGTGACCCTATAGGTTCATTTAATACTGGCAGTGTGCCTAAGTCATATTTAAATGGCCCACAAGTTATAAGCGATTTCTAGCAAAACATTATAACTATCCAGGTTAAATGAAGATCGGTGATCTCTTTGAACCAAACTATAATTTTATATTTAGTCCTTTTGTCACACGATATCCAGATTAAGCATAAGGCACGGAGCATGTCATCCTTATTAAGCTTAATCAATTATTTCTTGATTTCATAGTAGACCATTCAAACAAATGATATCAATATCTTAGATTGATATATTTGAGCACGGCCATGCATTTTTAACAGTCTAACTTATCAAGGGGCCCATGGATATCTCTCCCATAATTGAGAGGGACAAATTCCTTCACAATCAATCATATTTCTCTCCTTGATTTATTCTATATCCAACAGTAGTCTAATTTATTATCTGGTTAAAGACAACTTTAGACAATGTCAAAATATAGAATTTATCAAGTAGGAAACTATGATGAATTTAGGTCGAAGGACTTTCAATATTATTATGGCTAGAAAGTACTTATGACATATTCCATGAAGTACTCTCACATTAGGTCATGTCCAATACAATGTTCTCTAACATTTATTTATGTCTTGACTCGATATCACAAATATCCATGGCCAGTAAAACATAGCCATCAAGTCACAAACATACTAATCTTAATTTATTATTATTCCAATAATAATAATCGATCATGGACAATTTTAGAATAGTGATTGTATTCATTGTAGGGTTTTACTATCAAGTCACGTACTTGATGACCACAAAACAACACTCACTATTCATGGAAAGGAAAGCCTCATATTATTATATAAAACATAATGACAATAGTATAAGTACAAATTGACTCTAGGGCATATCCCCAATAGTCTCCCACTTTCACTAAGACCAATTTGGCATAAGCTATAATCCCATTGATCTGGTATGACTATCATGTTTAGACGATGGGAGAGGCTTTGTCAGTGGATCTGCAACATTGTCATCAGTTGGTACCTTGCATACTTTGACATCTCCTCTATCAACAATTTCTCGAACGAGATGAAAATGTCTAAGTATATGTTTGGATCACTGATGTAATCTTGGTTCATTAGCTTGTGCAATGGCTCCATTGTTGTCACAATAGAGGTCCACTGGGTTCACAATACTAGGAACTACATCTAGTTCAGTAATGAACTTTTTAATCCAAACTGCTTCTTTAGCTGCAGCTGAGGCAGCTACATACTCAGCTTCTATAGTAGAATCGGCCACGATGTCTTGCTTTGAACTTTTCCAACTTACAACACTTCTATTCAAACAAAATAGAAAACCTGATTGCGATATATAATCATCTATGTTGGACTGAAAACTAGCATCAGTGTAACCATTTACAACTAGCTCGCCTTCTTGTCCTCCATAAACTAAGAACATATCTTTAGTTCTTCTTAAGTACTTCAGTATGTTCTTGACAGCAGTCCAGTGTGCCTCTCTAGGATTTGATTGGAACCTGCTCGTCATGCTCAATGCATATGATACATCGGGTCGAGTACATAACATGGCATACATGATAGACCCTATAGCGGAAGCGTATGGTATCTTGTTCATGTGCTCTTCTTCATCCTTCGTAGAAGGACTTTGAGTTTTGCTGAGCTTAATGCCATGTGACATTAGCAAGAATCCTCTCTTAGAGTCTTGCATACTGAACCTTTTCAGTACCTTGTCAACGTATGCACTTTGACTCAGTCCAATTAGCTTTCTAGATCTATCTCTATAGATTCTTATACCTAGAATATAGGCAGCTTCACCTAAGTCTTTCATTGAGAAACAATTTCCCAACCATGTCTTTACACTTTGTAGAGTTGGGATGTCGTTTCCAATGAGTAAGATATCATCAACATAAAGTACCAAAAAGACTATTGCATTCCGACTTGTTTTCTTATAAACACAAGGCTCATCTTCATTTTTGATAAAGTTAAATTCTTTAATTGCTTCATCAAAATGAAGATTCCAGCTTCGAGATGTTTGCTTCAATCCATAAATGGATCTTTGAAGCTTGCACACTTTATTAGAATTCAAAGGATCATCAGAACCCTCAGGTTGTGTCATGTACACATCTTCGAGTAAGTTTCCATTAAGAAACGCGATTTTGACATCCATTTGCCAAATTTCATAGTCATAATATGCTGCTATGGCAAGAAGAATTCTGATAGATTTAAGCATTATAACTGGTGAAAAGGTTTCATCATAGTCTATACCATGAGTTTGTCTATAACATTTTGCTACCAGTCGTGCTTTGTAAGTATGCACATTTCCCTCCATATCTGTTTTCTTTTTGAAAATCCACTTGCACCTAATGGTTTTTGAACCTTTAGGTGGGTTAACCAAAGTCCAAACTTGGTTATCATACATGGATTGCATCTCAGACTTCATAGCCTCTAACCATTTTCCAGAGTCAGAACTCTTAATGGCTTCTTGATAGGAAGTGGGCTCATCATTAATCATAAGCTCCACATTGTGATCGTCAGTGATGAGAAATCCATATCTCTCAGGTTGTTGATGAACCCTATCAGATCTTCGAGGTCCCTGTTCTATAGATGTAGGCTCATCTTGGACTTGTGAGCCATATAATCGAGATTCATTATTTGGTTCAGGCACTAATTGTGGCTTTTGAATCTCATCTTGATAAGGTTCAGGCACTAATTGTGGTCCTTGAATCTCATCAAGACGTATATTACTCCCACTGATTTTTTTGAAAATAAATTCCTTTTCAAGAAAGAATCCATTTCGAGCAACAATTACTCTATTTTCTTTTGGGAGATAAAATTGATATCCTTTAGTTTCTTTAGGATACCCCACAAATATGCATTTATCCAATTTAGGTGTAAGTTTATCAGATAATAAACGCTTTACATAAACTTCACAACCCCAAATCTTCAGAAATAACAAACTAGGTTGTCTCCCAATCCATATCTCATATGACGTTTTCTGAACCGATTTAGATGGAACTCGATTTAGTATGAATGCATCAGTCTCCAGGGCATAACCCCAAAAGGAGATTGGAAGATCAGTTTGACTCATCATTGATCGAACCATATCTAATAAAGTTCGATTTCTCCGTTCAGATACACCATTCCATTGAGGTGTTCCTGGTGGAGTTAATTGGGAAATAATTCCACAATTTTTTAAGATGACCGTCAAACTCGTGACTTAAGTATTCACCACCTCGATCCGATCGAAGTGTTTTGATACTTTTGCCAAGTTGATTTTGTACTTCATTGTGAAATTCTTTGAATTTCTGGAATGATTCAGATTTGTGTTTCATTAGATACAGGTAGCCATATCTGCTGAAATCATCTGTAAACGTAATAAAGTACATAAATCCTCCTCTAGCATGTGACTTCATTGGTCCACATACATCAGTATGTATTAGGCCCAATAAATCAGTTGCCCTTTTATTTTGTCTCTTGAAAGGTTCTTTAGTCATTTTGCCTAATAAACAAGAATCACATGTTTTGTAAGATTCTAAATCAAACGATTTTAGAAGCCCATCATTATGAAGCTTTGTTATGCGTATTTATATGGCCCAAACGACAATGCCAGAAGTAAGTTTGATTTAAATCATTGGATTTCAATCTCTTAGTATTTATATTATAGATAGACATGTTTGAATATCCACGAAGATTTAGAATATAGAGCCCATTCGATAATGAAACATCTCCATAAAAAATGCCGTTTTTATTAATGGAGCAAATGTTATTCCTAATAACAAATTCAAAACCATCTAAATCCAAACAAGAAACTGAAATAATATTCCTACTCATAGCAGGAACAGAAAAACAATTGTTCAGTTCTAAAACAAGCCCACTGGGCAAAATTAATTCAAAAGTTCCTACAGCTACTGCAGCAACTTTTGCTCCCTTCGCAACTCGTAGGTCCACCTCGCCTTTTGCCAAGGCTCTACTCCTTTTTAGACTCTGCACATTTACACAAATGTGAGATCCACAACCGGTATCCAATACCCATGAATCGAAGTAGATAAATTAATTTCAATAACATAAATATCGGAAGCGGCAGTCTCACTGTCCTTCTTTTTCTTTGCTTCCAAATAGAGCTTGCAATTTCTTAACCAATGTCCTTGTTCTCCACAATGGTGGCAAGCTCCCTCCTTTGGTGTCTTGGCCTTAGGTTTGGGCTTGAACTTGGACTTTGCCTTGTCCTTACCCTTACTAGCCATGACCTTGCCCTTTTGGTTGTTCTTTTTGCCTTTCCATTTTTGAACCATTAGAACACTAGGAGTATTCTTCTTAATGTTCAGTTCAGCTTGTTTTAGCATCCCATGCAATTCAGTAATGGATTTCTCCATATTATGCATGTTAAAATTCATGACAAACTGGTCATGCTCAGTAGGTAAAGAGCCCAAGATCAAATCCGTGGCCATTTCATGATTAACAGGAGCACCAAGCTTATCAAGATGATATAGATAGCCCTTCATCTTAAGGACATGAGCACTTACCGAGGTGCCAGAAACCATCTTACATGCATTTAACGCCTTGTGAGTTTCAAATCTCTCTTGTCGTGCTTGCTCTTGGAACATTTTCTTGAGATGCACAATCATGTCATATGCCTCTGCTTCTTCAAACTGTTTTTGAAGTTCAGAGTTCATGGTTGCTAGCATGAGGCAAGTAACATCGTTGGAGTCATCTTTGTGCTTACTATAAGCATCTTTTTCAGCTTTTGAGGCATTTTTTGCTAGAGCAGGGGGAATAGGATTTTCAACATAGAGTCTTTTTTCTTGCTTAAGAACAATTCTTAAGTTTCGTGCCTAATCAAGAAAGTTAGTCCCACTAAGCTTGTCTTTCTCAAGCACAGATCGTAATGAATTATTCCAACTCTTTGTTGCCATTATCTACATACAAAAATATGCAAAGTAATTAATTTTTTGAGACTTTAACAAAAAACTCCCACTAAAAGCATTTAAACTTTTTGAAACTTCAACATTTTGATGTTTCGTAGTGGGGAAAATATATATATATATATATATATAAATATTTTATTTTAATCATAAGTAAGCTTTGGCTTTAATCTTATAATTAAATAAAACTCAAATTTTAAATGAGATAGACATCAAATGTCCCGGCTAAAAAATATCTCATATAATGCCCTAGGCCCAAAACCATTTTGATAGCCCAGTTAAGTCAAACCATATCAAACATATGGAAAACTATTTTCCATCTTATCTTACTCACATAATCAAAAGCATCCTACTTTGATAGGAATGACCATATGATGATCCAAGTAATAACAAGTGTTTGATTTTGGAAGGCATTTAACACTTAAATTTTTTCCTTCTTTTTTTTAAGAAAAAAATTTGATTGTAGTATGCAGGAAATAAACATATCAAATATGCATGCAAGACATAAATAAAAGTGACATAGCATGGCCCATAACCTATGTTGATCATCACGAGCAAAGTGAAGATCAAGGTGGTCAATCTAAGTATATGAACTCCTTAAGCATTCTCTAATGCCTTGAGCATACTCCTCATTGGTTGTAAATGTTGGCTTCCATCTTCTTTTACATTGGATAGTAAAATTAAAATAATTCATGTTCTAGGAAAGCAGTACAATTTTACAACAATGAAAAATGACACGCAGGCCGTATTTAAAAAATTACAACTTAAAACAACCATAATGTAACCAGCCAATCACATTGGGATAAAACGGGCCATGCTATGCACTATTCAAAATAATCCACAACTACAATAAAAAACACTAACGAATAACACACAACGAACAGTTAGTTGGGGTTCCAAGGGGCAACGAGTAAATTTTTTTGATAAAGTAAATTTTTTTAGAGAGGTTTTTTTTTTACTTTATCAAAAAAATTTAAGTGTTAAATGCCTTCCAAAATCAAACACTTGTTATTACTTGGATCATCATATGGTCATTCCTACCAAAGTAGGATGCTTTTGATTATCTGAGTGACATAAGATGGAAAATAGTTTTTCATATGTTTGATATGGTTTGACTTAACTGGGCTATCAAAATGGTTTTGGGCCTAGGGCATTATATGAGATATTTTTAGCCGGGACATTTGATGTCTATCTCATTTAAAATTTGAGTTTTATTTAATTATAAGATTAAAGCCAAAACTTACTTATGATTAAAATAAAATATTTATAAAAATATATATTTTTCCCCAATACAAAACATCAAAATGTTAAAGTTTCAAAAAGTTTAAATGCTTTTAGTGGGAGTTTTTCGTTAAAGTCTCAAAAAAGTAATTACTTTGCATATTTTTGTATGTAGATAATGGCAACAAATAGTTGGAATAATTCATTACGATCTGTACTTGAGAAAGACAAGCTTAGTGGGGCTAACTTTCTTGATTGGGCACGAAACTTAAGAATTGTTCTTAAGCAAGAAAAAAGGCTCTATGTTGAAAATCCTATTCCCCCTGCTCCAGCAAATAACGCCTCAAAAGCTGAAAAAGATGCTTATAGTAAGTACAAAGATGACTCCAACGATGTTACTTGCCTCATGCTAGCAACCATGAACTCTGAACTTCAAAAACAGTTTGAAGAAGCAGAGGCATATGACATGATTGTGCATCTCAAGGAAATGTTCCAAGAGAAAGCACGACAAGAGAGATTTGAAACTCACAAGGCGTTAAATGCATGTAAGATGGTTTCTGGCACCTCGGTAAGTGCTCATGTTCTTAAGATGAAGGGCTATCTATATCATCTTGATAAGCTTGGTGCTCCTGTTAATCATGACATGGCCACGGATTTGATCTTGGGCTCTTTATCTACTGAGTATGACCAGTTTGTCATGAATTTTAACATGCATAATATGGAGAAATCCATTACTGAATTGCATGGGATGCTAAAACAAGCTGAACTGAACATTAAGAAGAATACTCCTAGTGTTCTAATGGTTCAAAAATGGAAAGGCAAAAAGAACAACCAAAAGGGCAAGGTCATGGCTAGTAAGGGTAAGGACAAGGCAAAGACCAAGTTCAAGCCCAAACCTAAGGCCAAGACACCAAAGGAGGGAGCTTGCCACCATTGTGGAGAACAAGGACATTGGTTATGAAATTGCAAGCTCTATTTGGAAGCAAAGAAAAAGAAGGACAGTAAGACTGCCGCTTCAGGTATTTATGTTATTGAAATTAATTTATCTACTTCTGATTCATGGGTATTGGATACCGGTTGTGGATCTCACATTTGTGTAAATGTGCGAGGGTCTAAAAGGAGTAGAGCCTCGGCAAAAGGCGAGGTGGACCTACGAGTTGCGAAGGGAGCAAAAGTTGTTGCAGTAGCTGTAGGAACTTTTGAATTAATTTTGCCCAGTGGGCTTGTTTTAGAACTGAACAATTGTTTTTATGTTCCTGCTATGAGTAGGAATATTATTTTAGTTTCTTGTTTAGATTTAGAAGGTTTTGAATTTGTTATTAGGAATAACATTTGCTCCATTAATAAAAACGGCATTTTTTATGGAGATGCTTCATTATCGAATGGGCTCTATATTCTAAATCTTCGTGGATATTCAAACATGCCTATCTATAATATAAATACTAAGAGATTGAAATCCAATGATTTAAATCAGACTTACTTCTGGCATTGTCGTTTGGGCCATATAAATGAGAAACGCATAACAAAGCTTTATAATGATGGGCTTCTAAAATCATTTGATTTAGAATCTTACAAAACATGTGATTCTTGTTTATTAGGCAAAATAACTAAAGCGCCTTTCAAGAGACAAAATAAAAGGGCAACTGATTTATTGGGCCTAATACATACTGATGTATGTGGACCAATGAATTCACATGCTAGAGGAGGATTTCAGTACTTTATTACGTTTACAGATGATTTCAGCAGATATGGCTACCTGTATCTGATGAAACACAAATCTGAATCGTTCCAGAAATTCAAAGAATTTCAAAATGAAGTACAAAATCAACTTGGCAAAAGTATCAAAACACTTCGATCGGATCGAGGTGGTGAATACTTAAGTCACGAGTTTGACGAGCATCTTAAAAATTGTGGAATTATTTCCCAATTAACTCCACCAGGAACACCTCAATGGAATGGTGTATCTGAATGGAGAAATTGAACTTTATTAGATATGGTTCGATCAATGATGAGTCAAACTGATCTTCCAATCTCCTTTTGGGGTTACGCCATTGAGACTGCTGCATTCATACTAAATCGAGTTCTATCTATATCGATTCAGAAAACGCCATATGAGATATGGATTGGGAGACAACCTAGTTTGTTATTTCTGAAGATTTGGGGTTGTGAAGTTTATGTAAAGCGTTTATTATCTGATAAACTTGCACCTAAATCAGATAAATGCATATTTGTGGGGTATCCTAAAGAAACTAAAGGATATCAATTTTATCTCCCAAAAGAAAATAGAGTAATTGTTGCTCGAAATGGATTCTTTCTTGAAAAGGAATTTTTTTCCAAAAAAATCAATGGGAGTAAAATACATCTTGATGAGATTCAAGGACCACAATTAGTGCCTGAACCTTTTCAAGATGAGATTCAAGAGCCACAATTAGTGCCTGAGCAAATAATGAATCTCGATTATATAGCTCACAAGTCCAAGATGAGCCTACATCTATAGAATAAGGACCTCGAAGATCTGATAGGGTTCGTCAACAACCTAAGAGATATGGATTTCTCATCACTGACGATCACAATGTGGAGTTTATGGTTAATGATGAGCCCACTTCCTATCAAGAAGCCATTAAGAGTTCTGACTCTGGAAAATGGTTTGAGGCTATGAAGTCTGAGATGCAATCCATGTATGATAACCAACTTTGGACTTTAGTTAACCCACCTAAAGGTTCAAAAACCATTAGGTGCAAGTGGGTTTTCAAAAAGAAAACATACATGGAGGGAAATGTGCATACTTCCAAAGCATGACTGGTAGCAAAAGGTTATAGACAAACTCATGGTATAGACTATGATGAAACCTTTTCACCAGTTGTAATGCTTAAATCTATTAGAATTCTTCTTGCCATAGCAGCATATTATGACTATGAAATTTGGCAAATGGATGTCAAAACCGCGTTTCTTAATGGAAACTTACTCAAAGATGTGTACATGACACAACCTGAGGGATTTGATGATCCTTTGAATTCTAATAAAGTGTGCAAGCTTCAAAGATCCATTTATGGATTGAAGCAAGCATCTCGAAGCTAGAATCTTTGTTTTGATGAAGCAATTAAAAAATTTAACTTTATCAAAAATGAAGATGAGCCCTTGTGTCTATAAGAAAACAAGTGGGAATGCAATAGTCTTTTCGGTACTTTATGTTGATGATATCTTACTCATTGGAAACGACATCCCAACTCTACAAAGTGTGAAGACATGGTTGGGAAATTGTTTCTCAATGAAAGACTTAGGTGAAGCTACCTATATTCTAGGTATAAGGATCTATAGAGATAGATCTAGAAAGCTAATTGGACTGAGTTAAAGTGCATACGTTGACAAGGTACTGAAAATGTTCAGTATGCAAGACTCTAAGAGAGGATTCTTGCCAATGTCACATGGTATTAAGCTCAGCAAAACTCAAAGTCCTTCTATGAAGGATGAAGAAGAGCACATGAACAAGATACCATACGCTTTCGCTATAGGGTCTATCATGTATGCCATGTTATGTACTCGACCCGATGTATCATATGCATTGAGCATGACGAGCAGGTTCCAGTCAAATCCTGGAGAGGCACACTGGACTGCTGTCAAGAACATACTGAAGTACTTAAGAAGAACTAAAGATATGTTCTTAGTTTATGGAGGACAAGAAGGCGAGCTAGTTCTAAATGGTTACACTAATGCTAGTTTTCAGTCCGACATAGATGATTATATATCGCAATCAGGTTTTCTATTTTGTTTGAATGGAGGTGCTGTAAGCTGGAAAAGTTCAAAGCAAGACACCGTGGCCGATTCTACTACAGAAGCTGAGTATGTAGCTGCCTCAGCTGCAGCTAATGAAGCAGTTTGGATTAAAAAGTTCATTACAGAACTAGATGTAGTTCCTAGTATTGTGAACCCAGTAGATCTCTATTGTGACTTCAATGGGGCCATTGCACAAGCTAAGGAACCAAGATCACATTAGTGATCCAAACATATACTTAGACGTTTTCATCTCATTCGAGAAATTGTTGACAGAGGAGATGTCAAAGTATGCAAGGTACCAACTGATGACAATGTTGCAGATCCACTGACAAAGCCTCTCCCATCGTCTAAACATGATAGTCATACCAGATCAATGGGATTACGGCTTATGCCAAATTGGTCTTAGTGCAAGTGGGAGACTGTTGGGGATATGCCCTAGAGTCAATTTGTACTTATATTATTGTCATTATATTTTATATAATAATATGAGGCTTTCCTTTCCATGAATAGTGAGTTTTGTTTTGTGGTCATCAAGTACGTGACTTGATAGTACAACCCTACAATGAATACAATGACTATTCTAAAACTATCCCTGATCGATTATTATTATTGGAATAATAATAAATTAAGATTAGTATGTTTGTGACTTGATGGCTATGTTTTACTGGCCATGGATATTTGTGATATCGAGTTAAGACATAAATAAATGTTAGAGAACATTGTATTGAACATGATCCACTGTGAGAGTACTTCATGGAATATGTCATAAGTACTTTCTAGACATAATAATATTGAAAGTCCTTCGACCTAAATTCATCATAGTTTCCTACTTGATAAATTCTATATTTTGACATTGTCTAAAATTGTCTTTAACCAGATAATAAATTAGACTACTGTTGGATTTAGAATAAATCAATGAGAGGAATATGATTGATTGTGAAGGAATTTGTCCCTCTCAATTATGGGAGAGATATCCATGGGACCCTTGATAAGTTAGACTATTAAAAATGCATGGCCGTGCTCAAATATATCAATCTAAGATATTGATATCATTTGTTTGAACAGTCTACTATGAAATCAAGAAATAATTGATTAAGCTTAATAAGGATGACATGCTCCGTGCCTTATGCTTAATCTGGATATCGTGTGACAAAAGGACTAAATATAAAATTATGGTTTGGTTCAAAGAGATCACCGATCTTCATTTAACCTGGATAGTTATAATGTTTTGCTAGAAACCGCTTATAACTTGTGGGCTATTTAAATATGATTTAGGCACACTGCCAGTGTTAAATGAACCTATAGGGTCACACAATTAGCGAACTTGTTAGGTTATTTTTCTGGTGACCAGGTTCGATGAATCTGGAAATATGTATAATTTAATCGTACTTAAAAAATTTACCAGATACAATGAATCTGGAAATATGTCCACATTCGATATATTTGGATGATGTCCAGATTATAAGAATCCGACTCGGTAAATTAATTAGTTAAATTACCGAAATAATGGCAGAATCTTATCATATCAATTTTAATTTAATTTGAATTTAAACTGGAATATAATAAGATATTATTAGGGTTGGATTCTAAGAGGTTCGGGGGTTTTTAAGAAAACCCTAGCCGTCTTTTCAATAGTCTAATTTTTCGGTTGAGAACATTCGTGCCATTCTCTACCAAAAAAAAAAAAAAAGAAAAAAAAACCTCTCAAACCCTAGGCGCTAGCACTCCCCGGGTATCGAGTGAGTTCGCGGTGTGTATCCGATAGAGGACGTTCGCATACTGCAGCGTCTGGTGATTGTTCGGGTTGAACGTACAACAGTGCAATCGGAATCGAAAGATTTCGATTACAGCAACCAGAGGTAATTCTTAAACCTTATATATTCTTAATCGTTTACTTGGGTCCTCGGGAGGGATTCGTGGATGTTTTTCATGTTTAGGAGTCCACGAATTCTAACAGACCGGTATCCAAATTCCTCAAGAATAACCTTGGATTTGCCCAACAAGCCACCCTTGAGTTCATTGGTAGGTATCTAATACCAATTACTTCGTTTATAACTACTGGATCATTAGGTGATTAACAGTTTTTAATCTTAAAGCCTTTTAGGCTACCCTAACTTTTCCTCTAAATTTCTTTATACTTGAATTTGCCCAATTGGGATAAAGAATTTAGTTAAACCTGACCCAATTAATCAGGAATTTAGTTCCATAGCTTGAACATGCCTAATGTCGAGTAGGCTTAGGTTTGCCCAACAACTTGGTCTCGAAAAAGGACTCTCGTTCTTACTATATTAACAGAAGGAATTATGTTTAATATTAATTGAGGGATTTGTTCCTTTTAGAGATTTCAATAAATGACATGCATATAAATCAATAAATCACATAATTGATAATCATGGTAATAAAGCAATTACGTGGTAAAGTTATGGACTTTACCCTAAATTAATTTCTTTGAGCCATAAAAGCAATTAATATAGTCAACCCTATGTGTTCATGCATGATTTAAGTAGAAGGTCTTACCTTCCCGCCTTGTTTTGGTTGCCATCTCCAAAATAAAATAATTCTACTCCTATCTAACCTATGTAAACTAATTACATAATTTCCTAAAGAGAGAAAACCTCGCGTTACATTCGAGGGGAGTTAGATGAGAAGAGAATTACACAAGAATTCTAGAGAAGACAAGACACGCGGCCCTATTTCATAAAAACCAAAACTGTAAAATGCATGAACAAATATAATTGGTTTTAGTCCATAACCATCCACCATGCCATTCATTATACTTAAACAAAATAAACATATAGTTTTTATTATTCCAAAATCACTATTTTGGAAAAATAAAACAAATTCTAAAATCAATATTGTAGAAAAATATATTAATTTTAAATTTTCAAAATCACTATTTTGAAAAATAAAATTGTTTGTCTCAAAACTAATTTTGAGAAAATATTTTTGGGTCCCGTCTCTCATCAAATAAGATTTTTCCCTTTCAAAACTCTATTTCAGAATTTTTTTTTTTTTCAAAATGGCTAGAACCTCTTGAAAAACAGAGCAAAACTGACGCCAGTCTGCAACCAGAGGTGGCACTGGCTGTGATCTGGTTTTAAGAAAATTTTTCCAGAAACAATTTATGGACGTCGCGAAACAGCACGAAATTAGCGCCGGCTAGAGCCAGACTCGGCGCCGGCTGTAGTCTGGAAAAGGCGGTGATTTTCGAAAATTTTGAAACAATTTCTGGAGCCCTTATGTTCTGTAGTAGTTTAGTGAGAACAATTCTCATCAGAGTTTTTCTATTTTGAAGCTCAAAACAACAACTAATTTATTAGTTTAAACAAAAACAAAACAGAAATTTAGGATGAAACGAAAGGCAATCAACACATGTTCAAGAAAATATTTTTTTGCAAGAAATTGCAGCATATAAAGAAAACATTTTTCTTTCGAAATATGCTGTAACTATTACACAATCACATTGTGCTACGGACCCAACCCACAATACTCGAAACGATTTCGACTCAAGTGAAAACAATTTTTCACAGTGAACAAAGACATACACAATTACGTGAAATAGCTTTCACACAAGAAATAATGTCTGCAAACCACGCATAGCAAGGCTCTGATACCACTATTGGGTATCTCACGCATATCATATATGGCGCAGCGGAAATAAAAAAATGAGATACCATCCCAAGAACCTCATATGTGTGGAAAACAAGACATATAGAGGACAAAGGTAACAACTTTACCTTTCTTTGAGCGTCTAAAAAACAAAATTTTTTCTTTCTTCAAGTCGAGACGCGATCCAGCAATCCTCTTGATCAAACACCATGAGAGTTGAATGTCCAACCACTATAATCATAGTGTGTGATTACCTCTAATAGAAATCCACATGGAGGATCACACTTAAGCACCAAGATGTTTTTGTGCTAGAATAAACCAAAGTGGCGGCTAGGGTTCTTGTTTTTTAGAAAAACGAAACAGAGAGAAGGAGAATGTCGTGTGTGCCCTAGGGTTTGGAGTTCTTTTTCGTGTGAGTTGCTCACCCTGAGGAACTGTGCATATATCCTATATAATGCACAAAAAATCCTGATAAAATCACTCCATCAGAGAATTCTAAAATAGTTAAAATTCCCTAATTGTAATTGGAAGCATCAAGTTCTCTGAATTACAATTTAGACCACACATTATAACTAATTACAATTTGGCCACAACAACTTCTCTTTCTCGCAATTAACCCCACTATGTTATCAAATAATGTCTTGAGTATATAATTCTCTATTGTGTGTGACCTATTAGGTTTCCAAGTCAACTAGTAGCGAACATGAATTAATCCAAATATTTTTGAGATTAATAATCCATAATTAATTAGAATTAATTATATTGATTCTAATCAGGATTGGTTTATTAATTCATGAATTAATAAACCCATATTTTCAGATCATGAGCAGTATCTAGCAACACATTATAACCACCCAAGAGTCTAGGAAGTCAAGTGGCTTGACATGAATCCTTCAATAACAAACTACAGTGTAATTAATTCCTTTCACCGTATAATATCTCATTCGGTTTGGAGTACGAAATTAGTGCCAACTCCCTCCATAATATATTAATTCTAGCCCGAATATAATAGTACTTGTACCAGGAATCCACTACTCTAGATGTGTATCAATTAGAACTGTTTGCAATACACAGTCGCCTTGGCCAAGGACTTCTTAAGTAGTAATTCGTACAAGTGGCTATGAGATATTCGCCCCTACTATTAGGAGTAGTGAATCCTTTATTGACCTTCTTAACTACTTATGTTTACCTCACAATGTACCCAATATCCATCCCATAGGAGTCCCTCGATCTGGCTCCAGAGATTGGAATCAAAGTACAATGCTCAGCAAACAAAGTACCTTGGAGATCTTAAGTCTAAGGATACTTGCACATTTGCTATATTGAGATTATATCACTAGCATTAAATAGTTATCCATGTGATTATCTCATAGCTAGGTCATCCAATGTACATGTTCCATTAACAAGCATCCATGTGTTAACTTTGAGCATTTCAATACTCACAGATATGAGAACCACCGCCTAATCAAATCAGGAAGTCTAACACATGCTATTTTTTAACGCATTAATGATGTCCTGTCTCATTAATACTACGACTAGGGACTATTTAAGTACTAACACTACATAGTATGGTAGGAATCTCATATCATGATCTCTATCATGATTTCCTTAACATAGTGTTGTACTATGGATTTTATCAAACAGTTATATTACACGAAAGTAAACAAAAGAAATTGCTAGATAAATAATGCCATTTATTAAAATAAAATGTGTCATATACAACGTACAAGTGATTGCCTCTAGGGCATAACACTAACAAAATACGAAATCAAAGCAACAAAACTCCTAACATTGTTGTCCCAAGTCAATTAGAAGAACTCACATCAATAACCAATGATAACAA
This sequence comes from Voacanga thouarsii, assembly GCA_026120185.1. NCBI lineage: Eukaryota > Viridiplantae > Streptophyta > Magnoliopsida > Gentianales > Apocynaceae > Voacanga > Voacanga thouarsii. The sequence goes on from JANUWF010003396.1 coordinate 1,491,967, forward strand.
GAAATAAAATACCAAAGCTAATAATTAATTAATTAAGGATTACATAAATTCAAAATCATAAATCCAAGAATAATATCCAAATACAATTAAAGAATTAATCTCATCATTGTTCAAGAAAAAAACAAAAGAAATAGATAAATAGTCATAGACAAGTTTTTCAATTTCCAATGAAAACTCCCCCAAGAATCAATGGTCCTTGAGTAATTTCCCTAGAGAAAATATTGGTGATGCACTCTAAAAAAATGTCAAGTCTCCACATTAAGCACACCCCATTTTTCTAATATAATTAGCTTTTATTTATAGGCTTACAAGTTTCCTAAAAATTCAAAAAAAAAAAAAAAGTAACTTCCAATCAAAATTCTAAATAAAAAATAAAGTAGGCAGTTGTGATAGAATTGGAAACTTGGTTGTCATTTTGCACTGAAGAACTTAACATTCCTTTCCTTGAAATTGGCCTCACCCGAGCCAATTACCAAGTCCCAAGCCTTTTTTCCTTCAGTTGAGCCGCTTCCTTTTGTATTGAGCCATGAACAACCGAGCTACGCTATTTCCTATAAATTCACCCGAGCCGAGCTGTGTGAAGGCTGGAGCTGCCGAAGTCTGAAAGCTATCAAGCCTTTCCTTTTCCTTTCTTTTAACTAATTTCCAAGTGCTCTTCTATTTCATCCGTTGTTTTTTCTCTGCTTTCCTCTGTTCTTCCAGTATAGAACTGGCGCCAAGTCCATTTTCTTGGCCTGGTGTTGGGTCTGCATTGAAAAATTACACAATTAGCTCCAAATTTCACATATTTTTGCATAAAATTGCAAAAAAACATTTTTATAAGCGAAGACGAAATATTAAGTAGGAAGGAATATGACTAGTTATTATATTGAAAGTATCCCAACTTAGCCTCAAATAACTAGGAAAATAATAATGATTTTAGCCTCTATCAGATATTCGCTCATATTATTAAGAGTGGTGAATTCTTTATTGATCATCTCAACTACTTTCATTTGCTTCATGTTGTACCCAATATCCATCCTATAAGCGGTCTTGTTAGGACTCTAGATATTGGAATCAATGTCTAACACTTAGCAAATAAAGTACCTTGGAGATCTCAAGTCTAAGGATACTTGCATATTTGCTATGATGAAATTCTATCACTGGCACTAAATAGTTATCCATGTGATTATATCATAGCTAGGTCATCCAATGTACTTGTTCAAGTAACAAGCATCTAGGTGTTAACTTTGAGTATCATAACACTTACGGATATGAGAACCACTGCCTGATCAATTTAAGAAGTATCACACGTGCTAGTTGTAACATATTAATGACGTCATATCTCATTAATACTACGACTATGGATAATTTAAGTACGAACACTATCTTGTGTAGTAGGAATCCCACATCATGATCCCTATCATGATTTTCTTAACATAGTGTTGCACATGGGACTTAATCTAACAGTTATTTTACACGAAAGTATAAATAAAACAAATTTAAAGATAAAGAATACCTTATTTTATTTAATTATACACAATATACAAAATACATGTGGTTATCTCTAGGCCATAACTCTAATAGTTACTTTTACAGGAATTTGATTTGATGATTAGAGATAGAAAAGTGAGCTGAAAATATTATAGGAGATCATTTATCCAAATTAGATAACCATTATCTAGAGATTTTGAAAGAAGATGAGATTTATGATACTTTTCCTAATAAGCAACTTTTATTGATTGGCACTAAAAATCTATTTTCTCATTGATTTGTAGACTTTTATAATTGTTTAGCTACATGGATTATTCCAAATGAATATTGTAACACCCCACTACCTAAGCCCACCAGGGCCGGGGATGTCGCCTCGTCCAGAGGACAAGGGGTCTTTATAACTAGGTCACACAAATAAAATTGCGGAATAAAAATAATACTTTAACTTAAAATTTATTACATCCCAAGAATAAATCCATAAACACCAAAAACAAATCCATAATAAAATTTCTCCACTCTCATCTCCCCAAAGCATTACACAAAATAAATTATCAGCAAAAATCTTCCAAGGCAGACAATATCTAGCTATTCATCCCCATAGTAGGATCGACATGAAATTATGGTAAAAATGGTGATGAGACAAAAATCTCAGTAAGTCCATGTGTGCTTTGAGTGTCGAGTGAAAACAGTTCGTGAATGCAAAGTATAAAATCTTTATAAGAGAGTTTACTGGCAAGCAATAAACATTAGTTAAAATCAAGAGTGACGTTTTGGCTTCCATCCATACATAATTATTAAAATCAACCACTCAGAAGAAAAGATCATAGGTTACCACACGTTGAGCAGCATAACCAATCAGAATGCCGACACTTTGTGCAGACTGACAAAAAAAGGGGTAGGTGATCGGCCTATCGGGCAAGATACTCCTCCTTCTCTATACCCAAACAACAACCAGGTGTCCATTCTGACAAAACACAGTCACTTGATTGAAATAAAAACTGCTAGCTTGGACTGGCACAACCTACTGGACTGACATCTTATCCGGGAAGGACTCACCCCTCAGAGGTGGCCACCTACTGAGAGACTCACCCTAACCCTTCAATGACTAGTCCCAGTAGTCCACCCTTATTGAGTACTCAATGAACGTATCCCATTTGGGAAAAATGAACAAAACACAGCTTCACATTAAAATGGCAATTAAGAGTTTCCAAAGTCTTTGTCAAAATAAGTTTTAGAAGGAATTTTGAGTTTGAGTAAATCTGCTTATTGATTTTCAAATAATTCATTTGACTAAAATAAGAAAGAAGTCAATCCTTAATTCCCTTTACAGAAATGAGTGTCCATGCACTCTATATTTGGCTTGCCATTATAAACAATTCGCATCAAATAGGTTTTATGCAGGAGCTTACTTGATCCTTAGCTCGAGATAAAATAAAGATCTTCAATCACTAACCCAACCCCGCCTGGGGTAAATATAAATCACAATCAATCTCAAGCCATGATCCATATTCACAAATAAAACTAGCTCAACTCACTACTACCATAATCCTAGTGTCCCAAGCTTTAAGGCCAAATAATGAATAAAAGGGTTTATAAGCTAAGTCTAATTTGATATTTAAAATAATTAGAGTTTTGGAAAATAGGTACTAATAAGTTGAAGGTTTAAATCTTGCTAAGAAAGATTTAGAGTTTATTTGATGAAGAGTCCTAGGTGGTATTAGGTAAAATAATGATTTATTAATAATTAACTGTTTGAAAACAATTGCTAACAAAAATTAGTTGAAAATAAATTTTAATGGGTCTTGATTGAAAGATAATAAATAAATTTTAACAGGTTTTAATTAAAAGAAAGATAATAAATTTTAATAACATTTACGAATATAAGACTTACAAAATTAATATTTTTACTTATTATGATTATTTTCATAAAAGGCTTTATTTGATATTATCACTTTATCTAATATCTATATATTTTATTTTCTAGTAAAGCTATTATTTATTTGACTAAAATGTCCTTATTATATATATAATAATCCAAATCTACCCTTCCTAGGGTTTTCCGAAATTACTAGCAAAATTCATAATATTAAACATTTTATTGAGGAAATAAAATTTAGCTTAGGGACAACTAGATCATGATCATAATTCTATTGCTAACCACAATCATAAATATATACACCCATTCAATTCATCAAATCATCCAAATCATGCATATAGGCATAGATCTAAATTTATTAAGGCATGATCCAACCTCTACTAGCATAAACATAATTATGGCTTTAATGATCATACATGAATATAAATCCTATTCACTATAGGTGACATAATCTCAAGCATACTTGATCACAAAGACATGGAGGCATGCATTAAACTCTAAAAACACCACAATGTCATCAAAGATAAATCATCACATGCATCAACCCCAACTCCATCATATACACACATCCATTCATGCTTCGAATTCAAGTCACCATAACAACACATGCTTAAACCACAATCATAGCCCATCTCCTTCTAATATCACTCTAGAGACATGAATCTAAAGTCTAAAAAGAGGGTTGAGGGGACTTACTTGATTAGTGAGTACCTTGAAGGAGTTTCGAATGGATCTGAATTCCTAGATGCCTAGATTCGTCCAAGAGAGATGAAGAAAGCATGGCCATTAGTGAAGAACCATTCGGCCAAGAATGAGAGAGGTTCGGCTATGAGAGAGAGAGAGAGAGAGAGAGAGAGAGAGAGAGAGAGAGAGAGAGAGAGAAAAGAGAAGAAGAGAGAAGAAGAGAGTCCATTAGCATGGTTATTTGTATATATATTCATTAGAGATCAAAGATTAGAGAAGATGAAATTGTTTGAACAAACCTATCTTGAAGGTGTTCTTGAGCCTTCACAAAATTTCTAATTTTTTATCCAAAAGAGCAAGTTGGATTTTGTAGTTTGATGTTAAAAATGGTATAGATGGACTCACGGCAGTGAGTAGATGAAATCTATAATTTTTGGAAGAAGTTTAAAGTGATTTGGAGGGCTATTAGGTGAAAGAAAGGAGTAGGTGTTCTTGGTGTTCTATGTGTGCTTAAAGGTTGAAGAGAATGGAGGAATTCTGGTTAATGCTGGCCGAAATTCTGAGGGAGAGAGTGATCGAGTTGCTAGAGTGTTTTAGGTAGATGATTTTTCTGGTTTGAAAGGAAAAAGGAAAGGCTGGTTGTTGAAATCGTAAAAGAATATTTTTGGAAATCAAATTTGGAAACAAAATATAGCAATAATATTTGATCAATGGAGAGCTTTTTGGAACTGCTATGGCCGACTGATTACTTTGAGTTTTTGCTGGATGAAAGTTGGTTGAAGGAGGTTAATGGTGGCCGAAAAGAAGGGGTGCAATGGTAAACGAAATGTGTGGTTGTTTGAGGGACATTTTATGGAAGGTTGTTAAATTAATATGGTTGGAATTTTGGTATCCAATCAAGGCAGGATTGCAGTGATTTGCTGGAGATATTTTCTGACAGCCATGTTTGATTTTCGTGCAGGAGCTTGGGGAGGGCAATGGAGTTCAATTTAGGGCTGTTTAAGAGTGGTTGGTGCAAGAAAAGGATGGAGTTTCGATCAGGGATGAATTAGGAAACAAGGTTGGAAAATTCTGCACAGAATTTTCGCTGATTGCTGGAATTTTTCTGGGCAGTTTCAGCTGCCATTTTTCAGCCAACTTGCAGAGAGTTTTAAGGAGATTACAGGGGTCTTTCATGGCTGGTTTGCAGCCTTCTTCATGTAGGAAAAACATGGCTAAGCAGCTGGGAGAAAACTGGAAGAAATCAGCTTGGTTTAGGGGCACCTATGCTGCGATTTTGCCCAGAAATTTTTCTGGTTTTGCACAGCATTTGTGTAGTCCGAAAATGGCCAGAAAATTCCAGGTTTCAAGCTGTTCAAAAGGGCCATTTTTTGGTAGCATTTACGAGGGAATAATGGCTGAAAATTTTAACACCTTGAAGGTACAGGAAGCTGTAAAAATTTCAATTCATGACATGAAGGAAAATGAACCTAGCTAGAGTGAAGTTTTAGAAGGTTCACTAGGGGAATTAATTCTCTTGGAACCTTCCCCATTCCTTCCATATTTTCGGTCCATAAGATGTCTTTCACTAGGACATTTTGAACCTTCAAGCCATAGCACTTCACTGAATTTTCTGGAATGAAATTGGCTAGAACAAATTTAACCAACCCAATGAATTGAGAATTAGGAGAAATTAAAGATCAAGAAGAAATGAATTCCCTTAGGAATTTTATGTAGGGTAGAAGAATAGAATTAGAGTACTCCTATCATGTCTCCCCTAGGACAACATCTCTACTCTATCCTAAAGCTCTTAAGGCCAAAAGTACCACTTCCCAAGCAAAAATAAAATTTAATCATCCTAAAGCTCTAATGATGGAATTTAAACCAATAACCTAAAGAATTAATTCCAAAGCTCTAACCACTAAACCACAACAACTCTTGTTCTTATTTTCTCTCTAAAATATTTTGCCTATTTAATCCTCAAGCTATCTCCCTATTTTCTCCTTAGGCAAAAATTACCATTTTGCCCTTCTTTCTCAAAAATCATAACCAAGCCCTCTAGACTATAAAACACAAATACAAAGGACATAAAATCATATAAAAATATATTTAAACATGCAATAAAATATGATATGCATCCCAACCCGCTTACTCTAAGGTTGGTATCGACTGGGGTTTCACAAATATTCTTTGCAATAGAAAAAGAAATTTCCCTCATATGTGAAGTATTACTTTTAGAAAGACCATTTTTCTCTTTTGTTGTTGTGAAGATCATATTATTTGGAGATGTATTGATGAAGATATATCTAGAGACATTCTCTATCACTATCATGAGGGACAAGCTGGTGGCCATTACCAAGACAATAGAATTGCAAGAAAAATCCTTGAAAATGGATTCTACTAGCCATCAATCTTTAAGGATGCATATAAGTTTGTAAAAAATAGTGATGGTGCTAAAGAACAGGTAACATTTCTAAAGCTTATGAGATGCCTTTATCAAATTTTAAAGCATGTGAGGTATTTGATTGTTGGAGAATTGATTTTATTGGACCATTTTCTAATTTTTTTTAATACAAGTATATTCTGGTCATTGTTGAATATGTGTCAAAGTGGGTCGAGGCACAAGCTTTACCTACTAATGATGCTAGGGTAGTTGTTCATTTCCTTAAAAAGCCTTTCACTTGATTTGGAGTTCCTAAAATGCTTATAAGTACTAGGGAACATATTTTTGTAACAACCAATTAGAAAAGGTATTGAATCATCTAGGTGTTACTCATAAACTTGCAACCCCATATCACCCTCAAAGTAGTGGCCAACTGGAGGTGGTTAATAGAGAGCTTAAAAGAATTTTAGAAAAGATAGTCATTCACATAAGGAAGGATTTGAGTAATAAGAAATTAGATTGTACTCGTTGTGCATACATGACTACTTATAAAAATTAATTGGGCTATTATCGTATATTGAACTTGAGAAAGGATGTATGACTACTTATAAGAAAAGATAGTCACGCATGCATGACTACTTATAGAAATTAGATTGACTGGATTGATTAATTGGGCTATTATTGTATATTAAACTTGAGAAAGGATGTATGATATGGTTACCTAATTATAGTGATTTAGTTTATTTGTTTTCTCTTAATAAACTTGAGAAAAAATTTGACGGATTTGAACTTTGTGATAAATAGGTTTGTTTGGTCACCTAGAGATAGGGATTTGGCATATTTTAGCTTGAGATTTGGAGATATTTGATTTATATGCATTACTGAGTTTGATTTGTATGGTAGAGTTATCTATGGACCGGACACAAGGATAGGGAACTTATTTCTTGAGAAAAATATGAGTTTTATAATATTAGGGACCATTGCCAATGCTTGAATTTGGATTCAATTAATAGAATGATATTCAATACATAATCATTATTTGGGAGAATTCATTTTGAATGCATATCTAATCCCTTTTCTTGCTTGTAACTTGCCCTTGTGATCTTTTAGACTCTTCCTCATGAAATGGGTTGGTGTATTTTTGTTGTTCTCTTCCTTTACAGTTGGTTATAATTAATTGTAGTTGGTAACTAATTTCCCTATTTTAGTTTATTGAATAATGAAACAAAAGTGGAAGTAGGGGTAGTTGATGTCCTTCCTCGAGGATCTTTGATACTTACCAACCAAACTCTATGCTACATGATGAGTAACTTGCCCAAATGTATGTGTATTTGAATTATATTTGGTATTTTAAATTAAAACTTGATTGAGTCTTGGACATAATTCTATACCACGCTAGCATACACACAAACACACGCATCACACCACCAACAATGGTGTTTCTATTTGCTTTCATGCTCAGCACCTTCCAAGTATCCAATTATAGCCATTACTTAAAATGGAATTTTATTCCCTTCTAAATGGCAGTTTTAAGTATTTTGATGTCGCATTTTTTCTAACCACCAAAATCCCACAAAGCTTATTCCAAGCCTTCCCAAATATTACAATATATGTTTAGGTTTAATCAACTCTATTCAGAAGTATTTCAGCGTAGGAAATACTCACAAATTGTTAGTAAATATTCATTTAATTTATTTCCACAACAAATAGCTTTACTATATTTCCTCCCATAAATTCTTTCTTTCTTTCTTAAGTTTCAGCATTTAAACACTTCAAGGTACATTATGCAAGCCTTCAAACATCATCATTAATTCCCTTCATCCAACCGGCCACATATCAACAATAACAACAACAATTTCCATTTCATTTTCCTTTCAAGAATTTAAATATTTAAGCATGAAACTACCTCATAATAAATCTTCAATATACATAACTTAAATTTAATTTCAAGAGGAGGAGCCTTACCTATTTATTGAAGCAAAACCAAGCTTGCCAGTGTTTCCTCCTTTTTTTTTTTTTTTTCATTTCCCTCTTTTCTCTCAATTTTTCATTTATTTTTCTTCTTCCCTTTTTCCTTCTCTTCTTCGGTTTCCTTCATTCTCTTCTCTTGGTCTTCTTTTTCTTTTCTTTCTTTCTCTTCCTTTCTTTCTTTCTTATTCTCCTCCCATTCTTCTTTTCATCTCTTCCTTACTTCCTTCCTTCTCTCAATTTTTTTTTTCCTTTCTCTCTTTTTCTTTCCTTTCAATTTCCTCTCAACCGATTTCCTTCCTTTCCTTTTCTTCTTCTCTTCTAATTTATAATTGTTTCTCATCATCTTAATAGCTCTAGTACATCCCGGAATTCCTTAGAAGATGATTTGGAATTTCTAGATCACTTTAGAAGCTAATAGGACTTAGTAGAACATATAAGAAACTAGTAAAACATACAAGTACTTTATTACTCTTACATGGTCTTGCATAGTCAAAGACGGTCAAATCACGGTCAAAATTATCACATTGTGTGGGCCACCTTTATCAATCATTGTGGATCCCAAGTGCCATCATATATTATTTTCTCTCACCTTCTAATTTCCTTATATGTAATACTAATAATAATATTATAAAAATAATACTAATAGTAGTAGTAACAACAACAACAACAACAACAACAAGAATAATAATATTATTTCCTACATGCATTCTTATATTGTTATTACTAATATTACTTTATCTAAATCCTCATATAGGGTGGGATTTTACAATCTGCCCTCTTAAAAAGAATTTCATCCTCAAAATTAGTATTTATCTTCAAAAAGTTCTTGATAAGTTTTACACTTTTTTGTCTCCATTTTCCACGTGGCATTCTCTATAGAATGATGGTTCCATAACACCTTAACAAATGGATTATGTTTCCAATGTAATTCATTTTTAGCATACTCCAAAAATTTAATAAGTATTTCTTCATAATTCAAATCCGGAGTCAAATCTATAGTAGCATTGAAGTTTTAACCCAAGAAATACATCATCGATATCCTAAACTTTTGATGGAAATTCTAATTGATTGGTTACATTCCCAATCCTCAATCTTTTTTGTAATTCAAGATGGTCTTATATATCAAGGAACCAATTTCCACCTTCGAGTTTTCTTTCTTAAACCTTGTTATAGTGTTAATTTTGGGAATACTTGGTCTCTCTGAACAAACTTCAGATCTCTTCCGTGACTATAAGGATAACTCTTCTGCCAACTTTGAACAACCTCTAATTTATCTTTAATTAGTTTTTCCTTTTGTTGGGCCTTTTCTACATCCAAGGAATCAAATTGTTCTTGATTTCTCTTTATATTCTCCTAATAGAGTGGTGATCGATACTCTCATCCACACAGGGATTTAAATAGTTCCAATCCAATGGTTGACTGATAACTATTATTCTAAGCAAGTTCAACATAACATATTTTCTATAATTTAAAACACTCTATATGTCCATCTATATGTGGATGTGTCGTAGTACAGAACTTAATGTAGTCTCAAAATCATGGGGTGAATCTTGGATCTCGATCAAAGGTAATCCTGGAAGGTACCTCATGTAATCTTGCTACTTTTTTCACATAATTCTTTCTCAATTTCTCGAAAGAATCCATTTTACTTTTCATTTTGATCTGCTATAATTCCTTATCCGTCTCTTGTGCTTCCTTCAACTATTGTAATAGCATGGACTGTATTTAAATATTATACTTCATTATCCGTCCTTTAGTCACATATGCCTCTAACTTGGGGATTTGTAATATTTTAAAAGTTAATATATTCACTTTCTTACTTAATACGTCTACTACTACATTTGCTTTTCCAGGGTGGTAATTAATAGGGCAATTTATTTTGTGTTAACCAATTCAAATGTGAGGCGAGTTTTGAAAATCTCTCAATATGCCTCCTATAATGTCGAACCAATCTAAAAAACCTCCATACATCGATTGGGTTTTCTAGGTTTTTCTAATTTGTAATAACTTCAACTTTTATAGGATCCACTAAAATCCCTTCCTTGGTTATTACATGTCCCAAAAAGTTACATTTTCTTAACTAAAACTCAATACATTAAATTTATGTACATTGCAGAGGTATTAGTGACACCCAAGGGTATAATAACAAATCCATATTACTCATGTCATGAATTAACTGCAACATTGGAATGTCCTCATTTTCGATCCTAGCTTGATAATACTCCTGTCTTAAATCTAATCCAAAGTAACCAGTGCCTTGCAATTGATCAGATAATTCATCCATCATTAGCTATGGATATTTACCCTTCACTATCAGAGCATTTGATCCTCGATAATCTATGCACATTCATAATGTAATATTCTTTTTTTTTTTTTCACAAATAGAACTGGTGTTCCCTAAGCTGTGGTGCTAGGACAAATAAATCCTTGCCCTAAATTTTCTTTAACACTTGGTAGCAATAGAAATTCCAAACCGTATAGCAAGTTCTTTACCACACACATATATATAATCATAAAACTCAATAAATAGATAACATCTATTACATCTTTTTCACCACATCGTGTTCTAGATTTGTTCCTTCCCTTACATACTTCACTCGCATTTCGTAGACAACATTTATATTAACCATTATATGTGTTTCCTTCACGTGGCATCCCCTATTATTTGGTCATTCCTTAATCAGTATTACCTTGTAACTTTTGAATTTAGGCTTATACGCTTGTATTTCTTTGTACTTAATTATCTTTTCTGCTTGTTTATTCTTATCTCTCACCTGTATAACTTTCTTGAGCAATGTGTGCATCATCTTATCCTTTTACATGTAGACAACCGAGTGTTATATATCTTCTTTTCCACAATGATAATATCTTTTAAGCCTTCATTGGCATTCTTTATATGTATGTCCATTCTTATGCCAAAAGGTATATTGTTTATATTTCGTTCTCCAGGGTACCAGTCCATTCTTTGGGTTTTGCCTCCCTTGCCCTGTTAATCCCTTACAACCTTGTCTAACCTATTCTTGATCCTCTTTATCCACTCAAGAACCTATTTCTATGGTAACATTATAATTAATTGGTGCTAGGGTAACAAGAATTCGCCTAAGCTCGGGTCATAATACATTCATGAAGTATCAAGTTTGATAGGATTCTGTTTGTACTAACAAGAGCAATATTTTGACAACTATATAAATTTAGCAGTATACTACCTAATAGTTTTCTTTCTTTTGTTTGAAATTCTAGAACTCCTTTTCTCTTTTTTCAACTACCCAATGAGGTATGAATTCCTTTTTAAACTCTTCTCGAAACTCTATCCAAGTCTATTCTCTATGTTCTTGCTCTCGCCCTCTTTTTTTTTGGATCCACTAGCCTTGAGCTGGTCCTAAAGTCTAAAAATAGCAAAATATACCTTTCTCTGCTACGGATAATCTAAAGCAACAACGATATTCTTCATCTATTCCATCCAAGATTTAGCCTCTTGTTCTCAATCTGGTTTTCCATAAAATTAAGACAGGTGAAACTTTAGAAATCACTCTAAACCTCAGTCTACTTCTATTTTTGGATGTCATTCCTCCCAAGATGGGGCCTTTTATTATATTTTGAACACCTCTGTCATTTTATGCAAAGTTTAGGCCAAAATATGCTTTGAAAGTAGTGTTCCTGCATTCTTCTTTTCTTCAGCTGAACTTTTTTTAGCTGGATCTCCAGTATATAGAACATTAGAATAAGTGGGACAAGAGTTTCTCACACCAATTTCTATGCAATTTTAAATATAAACTTATACCATAATCTCCAGGGTACACATAATAATGAAAGCATAGGGACAACAAATACTGAGTTATAAGCAACGAGTTACAACTTCCTTTAGTTTTCTCACCTATCTCCATGCCCATTCTTCAAACAATATCATCACTAATGAACAATTCTTTCCCTTTACTAATTAAAAATTTTAAGAATCACTTAGGGCTTGATCAGCCTCAACTTCCCAACGGTCACCCATCATAACACTACTCTCACCTAAGTACGATTAACTTTAGAGTTCTAATGAGATTCGATATATGATTGCACTTTTTTATATCACAATAAAACTGGGTTTTCTAGTACATAAAATAGAGTATAGGTGCATTATACAAGCACGCTTCTCCTTCACTACTAGTCGTAAGCACTACTACTATTATTAGCCCAAAGGGTTTTCTCCTACATTTTTGATAAATGATAAACATTGATATTGATTAACATGTGTGATTTGTATGTGATATGCTTTTTTGATTATGACATGTTTAACCACGGTTCTTCAAGTCTCACAAAAAGAATTGCAACTTATGGATAAATGAAGTATTAGAAGGATTGATCAAGTTAAGATCCTACCTAAAAAAGTTGCAAACCATGAAAACTTTTGAAGTATTATAGACTAGGAAACTATGGTTAAGGTATTATTTGTATTTTCTATGTCTCTTTACCTTAAGTTTAATTTATTTCTTATGGAAACACTCCAAGCTATTTGAAAAAGAGTGTATTCTTCTTATCCATGTTTTGTCTGCAAAAAGAACTTTTAGAAGAAAAGTTTTTGGGACTTTGGTAGAGTTGTTTTTTAACAGACCTCTGAATCCAAAACGCCCCTCCAAAGCCTGTTTCCAAATTGACAAAATTTAAAGTTGTTCAAAATATACTTCGTGGCACAAAATGATATTTTGGACACACCTTTCAAATGCACAATTCTTTTATTTTGTGAGTCTAAAAACCTATAAAAGCCTATAGTAGCAACTAGCTATTACTAGACATTGTGGCTTTGATTTTTACCCCTATTGATAGGAATCTACCCAAGCATCATGCCAAAACTAAGGAAAGGGAAAAGAGATTCAAGGTACAACCCATAATAACAAAGAAAAATCCACAATTCAAGGGTGATCAACAGAGATTTCAAGCAAACAAAGGACTTAAGAGAAGGTTTAAGAGAATGGTGAAGAAATGGTTGCCAAAGAGTAGTGTGATTAATGCTCAATTGGAACAACACACCATATGGAGGGCTAAGAAAATTGATCAACCAAGTCCAAGGAGTCCCAAGGCAAATGTTAGGATGATATAGGTTTAGAAAGGGCTCCAAAATCAAGCTAAGGAAGCTAGGATCACAAAACAAGGGAGACTGGACAGAGCCAAACTGGTGCCGACTTGAGAAAGCGGAACTGGCGCTGGCCCTATTCTGGAAGTAAGTTTGTGAGCTCAGGCGACAGTTGGTGCTAGCTTGGCCTCGGAACAGGCGCCAGCCCTATTTGGGTAATGCCCAATCTTACTGATTCTTCTTATTTTATTTTGTTTTATTTCTAATTTAATTCCCACGACTTTTTCTAGACCTACTAGACCTCCTAGCAGTGACTCTATTTCTCATTCTCATACTGATTTTAAGGCACGAGTTGAGGCTCAACTGGAGAGCTAAATGACTATCAGTTTTCAGCCCTAAGACTCCATTGTGAACCTCTATTGATGCCATGATGTCCAAGAGCAAAAGTTGGCATCTTTGATCCAACAATGCACTGGGGCATTTTTGAGTCGAGTAGCTGATGATATTCCTGAGGAGGATGATAATGAGGACTCTTGATTTACTCTTTGCATTTGTATTTTATTTTCTGTTCTTTTTTTTAAAAATTTTAATGACCTTTCCCAGCTTGTAGTTATCTTTTTTTTTTCTTTTCTTTTTCTTTTTGTTTTTCTAGATTTATGTTTTTCTATTTTTGTTTCTTTTGAAGTTAGGTACTCTTGTGACTTCTCTAATGACTACTCCTTGTGATGGAATCGCACATGTTGGACCTAATATGTAATAGAAGTATTTTCTTCTCTTCATTCTTCCTCTTTATTTATTCTGGTCTTCTTGGCTTTGCTTTCATTGTTGTATCTTTGGCCATTGAGGATAATGCCCAATTTAAGTGTGGGAGGAGAGTTTAGGTATTGAAGATATTTTCCTTATCACTTTTGTGGGAAATATTTCAGAATTTTTTGTGGTTTTCATTATTTAACAAGGTTGTAATTCTTTTTCTTACTTGAATAGTAGTTTATTCATTCATTTGGTGGATTTTTATGGAATTGGTTTCTTGGATATGATATTTTCAAGACTTGAGAATTTGGATTAATCTTGTTTATGCATTGATGTTTGAATATTATTTGACTCATCTAGTTAAATATGGAGAATATGAGGAATGTGGGGAAAGTTTATTGGCTAACTCTTCTAATATGGATTTAAAGTTTGCTTGAATTTGAGTTGTGAATAAGGAATGTGAGGAAATAAAAAAAAAATTGAGTGAAAATGAAATGAAAAAAAAAAATGTGCATCAAAAAATGAGTTGGAAAAAAATTGTTTCTTTTTTGAAGACAGAAAAACACTTTTTATTTTATTATGAGGGCCAATACGGTTAGTGAAGAGAAATCCACTTTTTTGAGACTATGAATTCCCAAGAGCAAAAAAGAGGGAAAAGGTAGAAAATATAATGAGTGATGACTTAAAGGGGGCCAATACGGTGTGTGAAGAGAAATTCATACACTTGAGGCTTTCAATTCCCTAAGTCATTGAAAAATAGAGAGAAAAAAAATTAGAGTGCTTTCATTACATCATGACTTGAGTTGTGCAATTTTTGAATTTATAATGCTTGAGTTGGTAAATAGCTTGACCTGTGTAATTCATGTTATCTATATTTTTACTTGAAGGGTTAAATAATTTTCTTAGACTAATATACAAATTTGATTAATTTAAATTTAAGAGATTTGTGATGTCTTATGAAATGTTTCAAAATATAATTGTTTTCAAAGGGTTTGATGAATGGTAAGAGTTTTATCTAAAGTTTTTCGGTAAGTTATAATCCTTACTATGTTTCAAAATTTGTGGAAGAATGAAAGCTAGTGTTTTCTTGATGATTTTCTTGGCTCAAGTGGTTTTTCTTGAGGACAAATAAAAGTTCAAGTGTGGGG
This sequence comes from Voacanga thouarsii, assembly GCA_026120185.1. Classification (NCBI taxonomy): domain Eukaryota; kingdom Viridiplantae; phylum Streptophyta; class Magnoliopsida; order Gentianales; family Apocynaceae; genus Voacanga; species Voacanga thouarsii. The sequence goes on from JANUWF010003396.1 coordinate 1,507,287, forward strand.
GTATGTGATAGAGGCTAAAATCATCACTATTTTCCTAATTATTTGAGGTTAAATTAAGATACTTTTGTTGTAATAACTAGGCATATTCCTTCCTATTTGACATTTTGCTTGTAAAAGTATTTTGGACAAATTTGTATAGATTTGAGTTAATTTCGAGCAAAATTAGGGAATTTCCAGAACACACATGGCACTAGGTCTATTCTGGTATGGCCAGAGAAAAATAGAGTAAAAACTCAGGGGAGAAGTGAATAGGCCTGGTACAAGGTGGGTCGGCAGGACCCTGCGTAGGTCCATTTTGGAGTAAGAAAATCCTGTGCACAAATTTAGGAATTTTCCAAAGATTTTAGTATTTTATGAATCCTACTTGGCCAAAACTCCTTAAGCAACAAATTTGGCATCAAAGAAGTGTATAAAACCAAGAGAAAACATAAGATAAAGGGAGAGAATCCAAGAGCACAACTACCAATCACTTAAAGAAGGAGAGATTCACCATTCAAGAAGAGTTGTTCAAGAGAGTCTTCAAAAGAGAAGAATAAGGCTTGTCTGTGGATGTTTTCTTTTGTCTTTGTTTTCTTATTCTTAAACAATGACGTGTTCAATATTTTCATTGTAATTTAACATTATTTTGGGATTCATAGTTTTGTATTAATTTAGTTATTTGATCAATTGTTTATCATATTTGGTGTTTTATTACTTGTTATCATTGGTTATAGATGCGGGTTCTTCTAATTGACTTGGGAAACGATGTTAGAAGTTCATTACATTGATTTCGTATTTTTCAAATCTTAATGGACTTGGGAAATAAAGTTAAGATTAAAGGACTAAAGTGATCAAAAGTTAGTTGATTTCATCTCGAGCAAAAAATCATTATCTAATTTTATGTTTTTGAGGAATTGAGTTTAATGCATGTTTTGGTTATGTTGGTTTGATTGGAAAATTTACTAATTTAATCAAAATATAGTGATTTCATGGATTGGGAAAGAAGTGGAGTCTATATAAGTAGATTCATGACTTAGGAAAATGATTGAATTTTACTTTGTATTCCTTCATGATGCCAAGATGATGATTACTTGAGATAATTACTAAATGATTCATTATCATGTGTTCTAGGATTATTGCCTAAATTGCACATTCCTACATCCTTAAATTGTACATATTTATTTATTTTTCTTTTTATTATCTTATTACTTTATTTGATCAATTAAACAATGAATGAAAAATGATTAGTGTGTACTTATTCCTTTGAGGATCTATACTCGTTAATTCCCTGTGCTATGCTTGTGATAAGTCAAATTGCTCATATGTGTATTTTTGGATTAATGTTTCAATTAAAGCTTTCTAAGGGGTGGGTTTAAATTTATTGATTTTTATACACCCAAAATATTCCGATCAAAGATCAAAACATCTTAAGGGAAAAGGACAACAAAAGAAGAGAGTTGAGAAAGAAGGCAAAATAAGAGAGAAAAGAAAGAATGCTTAAAGAGAGCACAAAAAAGAAAGATTATGGAAACAAAATGAGTGAGACTTCTTTGTGCTTAAGGGATGAAAATAATGTGAGAGAGGCTACAAAGAAGAAAAGTAAAGATGAGGGGACAAATGAGTTTTATGTGGGAGATTATAAACTTATATTTTTTATGTTCACAAAAATATTCTTGCTTGAGATCTTACACATGTATTAATTTGAGGACAAATCATCTTCAAGAAGGGAGAAATGATAGGAATCCACCCAAGAATCATGCCAATACTAAAGACGGGGGAAAGAGATTTAAGCTACAACCTATAATAACAAAGAAAACTCAACAATTCAAGGGTGATCAATGGAGATTTCAAGAAAACAAAGGGCCTAAGCCAAGGGTTAAGAGGATGGTGAAGAAATGGTTGCCAAAGAGAAGAGTGATGGACTCAGAACCAGCGCGGCCCTATTTGGGCAATGCTTGATTTTGCTGATTTTTCTTGTTTTGTTTTATTTTGTTTCTAATTTAATTCCCACAACTTTTATTTTGTAATAGGGATATTTTAGACTTTTGAAAGTTTGAAAGGTTAAGATTTCATCTCACCTTAATTAGACTTAGATGCCAATATATATGGTATTATAACACTTCGAATAAAATATTAGATATTGTTAGAAATCAAAGAGTCTCCTTTGAGAGCTTTTGAGAGGTGATTTTTCTTGGGTAAATCCCAGGAACATAAAGAACATTCTTAGGGCCTAGTCCTTCCCTATGTATTGATTCTATAACCTCTTTTAGAATAGATCAATTAGCTTGCTAATGTAGGTCTTAGGTTATAGATAATATAAGGATCTTGTTGCAGGTAAAGTTAGTTGTCTAAATCATCTTCTTCAAAATATTCTTGGTTTCTTGTTGAATCAAAGGTCTTTAGTTGTAATTTGAATGACTTAATTCTCATTTCTAGTATTCTAGGTTCTTTATTTTGGCTTGGAGTCCTAGTATTTGAATTTGGTATCTTGTTTCTTTACTAAATCCACTGTTTTGAGCTCTTCAATAGGTGTTGCATTTTACACCAAATTTAGCCACGAAATTTGTTGAGAAATCAACCCGAAGATCATATCACCTATAAAAGGCATTAAATAGACTTTTCAGCAAGGGATTTGCATGAACACTTTTAGAAACATCCTAAGACACTTGAAAACCAAAAATCCCTCATCCGTATTTTGTTTTAAAGTGAGATATATTTTCAAAAAAATAACATAAAACTGCTTTATTTGGTGTGCACTTGATCAATCTGTTAGCTAAATTTGTATTATCTCACAAATCTAAATAATGTCAAGGTTAAGAAAGTAAAACCTCATTGGGGTGAGCCTTGATTGTTGGATATATACGAGTTGGGAGTAAAACTAAGTATGCTGACCCTCTATTCTAAGATTGGTGTTATCTACCACCAATGATTTGGGAAAAAAGGTTTTAGTGGCTGGGTTAAAATCCTTAAGCACGTGCTTAAGATAGTGGGTGTACATCATTTAAGGATCAAACCACTATAAATCTTTGCATCAATTCTCATGCATTTATTTCGAACTCTATGACTGAAATTTTACTATTCATTTGATTAGAAAACATAGGACTTCTATCAGCATTCACTAATTTGATTAAACATATTTATTTTGAAGAAAGAATTGGTTGTTGATCCACTATCTGTCCTCCTTGACATAGCATATTTCCTATCATTTGATATAACTTTGAAAGATCCCAAACTGCATTTTAATCGAGATAGAAAATGGTCTTTTTTGAACCTCACTAATGCGTGTCTTTTAGTGTAGAAAATAATATTAGAAAAGTCTACAATCAATCAAGCTTTAATTAAAATGCTAATCACTAAAACTACACATACGGGTAAGTATACCCATTATATAATATAGAGAATAGTAAGTATCGAATCTACGGGAACTTAGGCTTCCACCTTACTTTATCCAAATCATTATTGTTTAACTACTAAAATGAGAAGAGAATAAAAAGAAAAATTAAGTAAAATATACATATATAACTCAAGGATACAATTTCATGTAACTAGATAACAATCTTAAAAACATACTATTAAATCACTTAGCATTCATTACAATCAATTGTCATCTTGGCATCATGAAGAAACTTAAGTAAAATTCATTCGTTTCTCACGTCATAAACTCTTATATAGAGTCCACTTCTTTTCCAATCCATGGAACCACTATCTCTTGATTAATTTAGTAAATTTTTTAATCAAATGATGCATTAAACTCATACCTCATAAACATGAAATTAGTCAACAACCGTATTCTCTAGATGAAATCAACTAATCTTTGACAATTTTAGTTCTTTAATCTTAACTTCGTTTCCCAAGTCCTTTAAGATCTAACAAATATGAAATCAATGTAGTGAACTTATAACATCATTTCTCAAGTCAATTAGAAGAAAATGCATCAATAACCAATGATAATAAGTAATCAAATACAAAGGATAACAATAGACTGATCAAAATCTCAATTAATTCAAAAATTAAAATCTCCAAAATAACATCAAATTACAATCAAAATATTAAGCACATCATTGTTCTAGAAAAATAAACAAAGGATAAAAAATAGAACTCATAGATAAGCCCTTCTTCTTCTCTTGGAAACCTCCTTTGAACAATACTCATTTGAGTGGTGAATTAGTCTTTGACTAATAAATAGCCAGCTTTGATCCATCATTTCAAACCTTTCTCTTGTGTTTTTGTTGTCTTTATAAGCTCCATTGACACCAAAATTCATGGCTTGAGAAGTATTGTCCAAGTAGAATTCGAAAAATACTAAAATCCTTTGGAAGATACCAATTTCGTGCACAAAATCCACCCCTTACAGATCAGACCAAGTGCACTTCAACCCGCCTGGCGCCAGGTGCATTCTGGTTTGCTCCTGGACTTTTGCTCTGTTTTTGCTCTATTCTTCCAGAACAGACCTAGTGCCTGGTACTTTAGCCAGATTTAGCGCCAGGTACATTTTGGAAATTTTTACTTTTTGCTCGAACTCCCTTGAATCTTGTACAAATTCATCTAAAACACTTTCAATAAGAAAAATATCAGATAGGAAGGAATATTCTTAATTATTACCTTAAAAGTATCACAAAAAAACTTCAAATAACTAGAAAAATATTGCTAAATTTAGCCCTTATCTCTCACATATTTTCGGTCATATTCTAGATCTTAGAAAATCTTTGAAAATCGTTTGCCATAAACCATATTCATCCCATTCTAAGGTTTATCAATTAGTATCAATGTTATTGTTCTGCCCTAGAGGCAATCACTTGTACATTGTATATGACACATTTTATTTTAATAAAAGACATTATTAATCTTACAGTTTCTTTTGTTTACTTTAACTAATATAACTGTTTGATAAAGTTCCTAGTACAACACTATGTTAAGGAAATCATGATAAAGATCATGATATAAGATTCCTACTACACTGGATGGTGTTAGTGCTTAAATAGTCCCTAGTCATAGTATTAATGAGACAGGACATCAATAATGCGTTAAGACTAGCATGTGTTAGATTTCCTGATTTGATCAGACGGTGGTTCTTATAACCGTGAGTATTGAGATACTTAAAGTTAACCATAGATGCTTGTTAATGGAATAAGTTCATTAGATGACCTAGCTTAATCACATGGATAATTATTTCGTGCCAGTGATATAATCTCAATATAGCAAACGTGCAAGTATCCTTAGACTTGATATCTCCAAGATACTTTGTTTGCTGAGCTTTGTACTTTGATTCCAATCTCCAGAGCTCGATCGAGGGCCGCCTATGGGATGGATATTGGGTACATTGTGAGGTAAATGAAAGTAGTTGAGAGGGTCAATAAAGAATTCACCACTCCTAATAGTAGGGGCGAATATCTCACGGCCACTTGTAGGAATTACTACTTGGAAAGTCCTTAGCCAAGGCGATTGTGTATTGGAAATAGTTCTAATTGATACACATCTAGAGTAGTGGGTTCCTGGTATAAGTACTATTATATTCGGGCCAGAATTAATTCTAGTGGGAGTTTGCACTAATTCTGTACTCCAATCCAAATGAGATATTGTATGGTGAAAGGAGTTAATTACACTGAAGTTTGTTATTGAAGGGTTCATGTCAAGCCACTTGACTTCCTGGACTCTTGGGTGCTTATGATGTGTTGCTAGATACTTCTCATGATATGAGAATATGGGTTTATTAATTGATGAATTAATAAACCAATCCTGATTAGAATTAATAGGATTAATTCTAATTAATTATGGATTATTAATCTCAAAGACGTTTGGATTAATTCATGTTCTCTACCAATTGATTGGAAAACCTAATAGGTCACACACAATAGAGGATTATATACTCAAGATGTTATTTGATAACATAGTGGGGTTAATTGCGAGAAAGAGAAGTTGTTGTGGACAAATTATAATTATTTATAATTTGTGGTCCAAATTATAATTGTGAGAACTTGATGTTTCCAGTTACAATTAGAGAATTCTAATAGGATTAGAATTCTCAGTTTTGGGAAGGAAAATTTTATGTGACATATTAACAAGGCACATGAAACCCTACTTAAAAAGGACACACGAAACAACAACTTTCTTTCTTTTTTCTCTCTCTTGTTTTGCTAAAAACGAAAATAGTCCTAGCCGCAATTTTTTTCTACTAGCATAGGAAATCTTGTGCTTGAGTATTCCTTTGTGTGGATTACTGTTAGAGATAATCACACACTGTGATTATAGTGGTTTGACGTCCAACCCTCGGGGAGTTTGCACATAAGGATTGCTAGATCAAGCCTCAACTTGAAGAATAAATTTTTGTTCTTCAGACGATCAAACAAAGGTAAAAAGCTGTTACCTTTATTATCTTTATGTCTTATTTTTCACACATAGACGGGTCCAGGGATGGTATCTCGTTTCTTCTTCCGCTGCACCATATAGGATACAAGCCTGAGATACCTAACAATCAAAGCATTGGTTTGCACTATTTTCGGCATAGCAACCTTGTAGGAAAGATTTAGATAGCAAACATTTTGTCCCTACCATACATTGAAGGGTCTTCAACAAACCGATCACCATTGTTCAATGGACACAACTATACCTTTTGAAAAAATATAATGAAGATCTATGTATGCTCAATCAACTTTTTGCTTAAGAATCTGATTGAAAAAGGACCATTTATTCCACTCGAAACTGTCGAAGGCAGCAAAATACCTAATTAGAGTGATGAAGATACTTTGAAAATGACTTTTAACTTTTCAAACAATGAATATATTACGTTGTGCCCTTGATGCTAATGAATACAAATGAGTTAGTGGTTGTGATTCAACTTATGAAGTATGGAAATTACTTTTAAGTTACGCATGAGGGGATAAATCAAGTAAAGAAATCAAAGTTGGGACTCTTGTTCTGTGACTATAAGTTGTTTACCATGAAACCAAATGAGAATATAACTGATATGTTCATTGGATTTACAAACATTATGAATGGATTGAAGGCAAATGGGAAAATATATTCCCTTGGAGAGGAAAATAGATAAATACTCGATGTCTTGCTAAAAAGCTAGTAGCCTAAGACCTGGGTTGTGGAAGAATCTAAAGACCTAAATAATCTACCAACTGAAGAACTAATTGGGTCTTTCTTGACTCATGAAATAAAACTCAAAAGTTTTCAAGAGTATGATGATGATGATAGAGGTAAAAGAGGAACTGCCTTAAAGGGTGCCGATGATGAAGTTGATAGTGAACAATCTAAAAGTGACTATGGCACTAATTTAGACATCGAAGAATTGGCCATGGTTGATAGAAAATTCAAAAAGATATTCAGAAATAGCAACTTCAAAAAGGGCAAGAAATTTAACAAAAAGAAGGAACAAACTTCATCATTCAATCCTCAATGTTATGAATGTAAAAGTACGGAACATTTTGTTGATGACTGTTCAATAGCTAAAGAAAGGGAGGTCAAGTAGAACAAAAAGAAAAGAAACGACATTGAGGCAAAGAAAGGAAAAGTGCTAGTTAGGACTTGGGATTAATATAGATCCGGAACTGAAAAACATAGTGAATCTAAAGCCAAAACAACCAACATATGCTTCATGGCCATAGGGGAAAAGGTAAACACTGTAGGGATATAGCCATGCAAGAGCATACATACAGTGGAAATTAAAATCGAAATCCCTCCCAAAGATCACATGTTTGTCGATTAAAATGGGTAAGAAAGTAAGTTATAGGATTTACCTGTTGTAGCCTTAATTCAAAAATCTTCTTCGATTCTCGAATTACTACGATCATGTTCGCAAATGTTCGTGATTAGTTGCTCACAATGGCCACGGAAGTCTAAGCGAGGACTGCCTCAAATTGTATCCACATAAAGGCTTAATTACTCACAAGAAACCCGCTCAATTCTATGCTAATAGAACAATAGGCGGCTAGGGTTTTAGAGTTGGAGAAGACGAGATTCACAGAGAAAATAGTTTTTTGTGTGTCGTATATTTCTGAAAGGAAACGATTTTCTCTGTTTATAATTTTTAAGATTTGTGCTAATTGCAATTAAGTCCTCCAAGATAAACCAATAGTAATTGAGTCCTTGAAGTTTATATAATCGTAATTAGGCCCTATGAAATATAACAAACTTATAATTCACCTATAAATAATTTTCTTCTCACAATTACCCCTACAATATTATCAAATGATACATTAAGTACTCAAACCTTTATTATGTGTGACCCATTACAGTTTCTGATCTATTGGTAGCGAAATATGAATTAATCTAAACGTCTTTGCGAATAATAATCTTTAATAATTTATAATTAACTTCTTAATTCTAATTAGGATAAGTTTATTAATTCTTCAATTAATGAACCCATATTCAGTAGATTATGAGTGGTATCTAGCAACACATCATGACTACTCAAGAGTCCATGTAGTCGAGTGGCTTGACATGAATCCTTTAATAACAAACATCAGTACATCAAACCCCTTTCACTATACAACATCTCATTCGGTTTGAAGTATGGAATTAGTTCCAACTCCCTCTGGAATATAAATTAATTCTGGCCCGAATATATTAATACTTGTTCCAAGAATCCACTACATAATATGTGCATTAATTAGAACTATTTCTAATACACAATCACCTTAGTTAAGGATTTCACGAGTAGTAATTCCAACAAGTGGCCGTGAGATATTTGCCTCTGCTATTAGGAGTGGTGAATTCTTTATTGACGCTCTCAACTATATTCATTTACCTCACATTATACCTAATATCCATCCCATAGGTGTCCCTCGATCTAGCTCTAGAGAATGGAATCAAAGTACAATACTCAGCAAACAAAGTACTTTGATGATCTCAAGCCTAAAGATACTTGCACGTTTGCTATACCAAGATTCTATCACTGGCACTATATAGTTATCTATATGATTATCTCATAGTCAAGTCATCTAATGTACTTGTTCTATTAACAAGCATCCACATGTTAACTTTGAGTATCACAATACTCACTGATGTGAGAACCACTGCCCGATCAAATCAGAAAGTCTAACACGTGCTAGTCTTAACACATTAATGATGTCCTAGCTTATTAGTAATATGACTAGGGATTATTTAAGTAGTGACCCTGTATAGTGTAGTACGAATCTCACTTCACGATCGCTATCATGATTTCTTTAACACAGTTTTGTACTAGAGACTTTATCTAACAGTTATTTTACATGAAAGTAAAGAAAATAAACTAAAAGATAAGTAATGCCTTATATTATAAAATAAATGTGTTATATATAATTTACAAGTGATTGCCTCTAGGTCACAACACTAACAAACTCTCATTTGCACTAGAGCCAATCATTTATGTATCTAATACCGAATGACTTAACATACTAATCATGTTTCTTCTGAGATAGTGCATTTGTAAGCAGGTCAACTATGTTCTCATATGTGAAAACTCTCTCGTATCTTTACATCTCTTCTTTCAATAATCTCTCTAATAAAATGAAAACGTCTAAGTAATTGTTAGATCGCTGGTGAGACCGTAGTTCCTTTCCTTGTGTAATGGCTCAATTGTTATCACAATATAGAGATATTAGATCAACAATGCTAGGGACCACTCTAATTTCTGTGATGAACTTCTTAACATAAATAGCTTCTTTAGTTACTTTCGAAGCGGCTATGTACTCAATTTCAATCGTTGAGTTGGCAATAGTATCTTGTTTGGAATTTTTCCAACTCACTGCCCCTCCATGTAATGTAAACATTGTGATTTGAAATAATCCTTATTGGTTTGAAAATTGGCATTTGTATACCCATTTATTTTTAAATTGCCCTTTCCGTATACCAAGAATACAATCTTAGTCCTTTGTAAGTATTTAAGGATATTCTTTACAACCGCTCAATGATCCTCTCCAAAATCAGAAAGTATCTACTTGTAAAACTTAGAGCACAAGATACATCGGGCCTAGTACATATCATAGCATACATGATAGAACGAATTATAGATGCATATGGTACTCTACTCATGTTATCCCTTTCAACATGTGTCCTAGGACACATCGATTTTGAAAGGCTTATCCCATGCTTCATGGTAAAAATCCCTTCTTGGATTGATCCATACTAAACCTCTTTAGCACTTTATCTATGTATGTAGATTGTGAAAGACCCAGCAACCTTTCTGATCTAACTCTATAGATTCTTATAACAAGAATGTAGGTTGCTTCTCCAAGGTCTTTCATGAAGAATTTCTTAGACAACCAAACTTTCACAGATAGAAGGACAGTTACATTATTTTCTATAAGCAATATGTCATCTACATAAAGTAAAAAGAAAATGACAGCACTCTCACTAACGTTCTTGTATACATAAGATTCATCCACGTTTTAAATGAAACCAAACTCTTTGAGTGTTTTATTAAAACGAATGTTCCAACTTCTAGAAGCTTGATTATGTCCATAAATGGACCTTCGCAGCTTGTATGTGCTATCATTGGATGTGAAACCCCCACGTTGCATTATATACACTTCCTTAGTCAGGTTTCTGCTTAGGAATACTGTCTTCATCTCCATTTGCAAAATCTCATAATAGTGATGAACGGCAATGGCTAGGAGTATCTTGATGAATTTTAGCATAGCTACAGTCGAGAAGGTTGCTGGATATCTCAGTCTCGTATCCTATACGGTGTAAAGGAAAATAAAACGAGATACCCTCCCAAGACCCGTCTATGTGTGGAAAACAAGACATAAAGAGAGTGAAGGTAATAGTTTTTACCTTTGGGTGATCGTGCGAAAAATAAAAATATCTTCTTCACGTTGAGGCGCGATCCAGCAATCCTCGTGAACAATCTCTGCGTGAGTTGAATGTCTAACCGCAATAATCACAGTGTGTGATTATCTCTAATAGTAATCCACACAGAGCAATACTCAAGCACGTAGCTTTCTGTGCTATCAGAAATTCTAAGTGGCAGCTAGGGATCCTCCTCAAGATCAAATCGAGAGAAGAAGAAGAAGAAGAAGAAGAAGAAGAGAAGGTTTAGGTGCTGCTATTTTTCTCATGCGAATCACCCTTAGGGTTTTTCGGTTATATCATCATAAAACCGAAAAAATCACTGAAAATCTGGAATTCTAAAACAATTAGAGTTCCCTAATTGTAATTGGAAATATCAAGTTCTCACATTTACTACTTGTACCACAAATTATAACTAATTATAATTTGTCCACAATAACTTCTCTTTCTCCCAATTTACCCCACAATGTTTTCAAATAACATCTTGAGTATATAATCCTCTATTGTGTGTGACCTATTAGGTTTCCCAATCAATTGGTAGAGAATATGACTTAATCCAAACGTTTTTTAGATTAATAATATATAATTAATTAGAATTAATCCTATTAATTCTAATCAGGATTAGTTTATTAATTCATCGATTAATAAACCCATATTCCTAGATCATGAGCCGTATCTAGCAACACATCATGACCACCCAAGAGTCCAGGAAGTTAAGTGGCTTGACATGAACCCTTCAATAACAAACTTCATTGCAATTAACTCCTTTCACCATACAATATCTCATTCGATTTGGAGTACAGAATTAGTACCAACTCCCTCTAGAATTAATTGTAGCCCGAATACAATAGTACTTGTACTAGGAACCCACTACTCTAGATGTGTATCAATTGGAACTATTTCCAATACACAATCGCCTTGGCCAAGGACCTTCCGAGTAGTAATTCCTACAAGTGGCCGTGAGATATTCGCCTGTACTATTAGGAGTGGTGAATCCTTTATTGACCCTCTCAACTACTTTCGTTTACCTCACAATGTATCCAATATCCATCCTATAGGCGGCCCTCGATCGAGCTCTGGAGATTGGAATCAAAGTACAAAGCTCAGCAAACAAAGTACCTTAGAAATCTCAAGTCTAAGAATACTTGTATGTTTGTTATATTGAGATTATATCACTGGCACTAAATAGTTATCCATATGATTATCTCAAAGCTAGGTCATCCAATGAACTTGTTCCATTAACAAGCATCCATGTGTTAACTTTGAGTATCTCAATACTTACAGTTATGAGAATCACCGCCTGATCGAATCAAGAAGTCTAACACATGCTAGTCTTAACGCATTAATGATGTCCTATCTCATTAATACTATGACTAGGGACTATTTAAGTATTAACACCATCCAGTATAGTAGGAATCTCATATCATGATCTCTATCATGATTTCTTTAACACAGTGTTATACTAAGGACTTTATCGAATAGTTATATTACTTAAAGTAAACAAAAAGAAACCGTTAGATAAATAATGCCTTTTATTAAAATAAAATGTGTCATATACAATGTACAAGTGATTGCCTCTAGGGCACAACACTAACAAACTCCCACTTGCACTAGAGCCAATCATTCATGTATTTAATACCGAATGACTCAACATGACAATTTTGTTTCTTTTAGGATAGTGCTTTCGTAAGCTGGTCAGCTATGTTCTCATCTATTAGAACTCTCTCTATCTTTATATCATTCCTATCTATGATCTCCCGGATCTGATGATAGCATCGCAGTACGTGTTTGGATCGTTGGTGAGACCACGGCTCCTTTGCTTGTGCAATGGCTCCGTTGTTATCACAATACAAGGTTATTGGACCAACAACACTAGGAACCACACCCAGTTCCATCACAAACTTCTTGATCCAAACAGCTTCCTTTGCTACTTCAGAAGCAACTATGTACTCAGCTTCTGTCGTAGAGTCGGCAATAATCTCTTGTTTGGAACTTTTTCAATTTATTACCCCTCCGCACAACGTAAACACGTAGCTGGATTATGATTTGAAATCATCTTTGTCAGATTAAAAAATGGCATCAGTATACCCGTTTATTTTCAAATCACCTTCTCCATATACTAAGAACATATCCTTAGTCCTTCGTAAGTACTTAAGGATATTCTTTACAGCCACCCAATGACCCTCACCAGGGTCGGATTGGTATCTGCTCGTCAAATTGAGAGCACAAGATACATCGGGCCTAGTACATATCATAGCAAACATGACAGATCCAATTGCCGAGGCATATGGAATCTTACTCATGTGATCCCTTTCAACTTATGTCTTGGGAGATATCGACTTTGAAAAGCTTACACCATGTGACATGGGCAAGAATCCCTTTTTGGATTGATCCATGCTAAACCTCTTTAGCACTTTATCTATGTATGTAGACTGTGAAAGACCAAGCAACCTTTTGGATCTATCTCTATAGATCCCTATTCCAACAATATAGGTTGCTTCTCCAAGATCTTTCATGGAGAATTGTTTGGACAACCAAATTTTAACCGTTTGCAAGACAGGTATATCGTTTCCTATTAGCAATATGTTATCTATATAAAGCAGTAAGAAAATGATTGCACTCCCACTAACCTTCTTGTATACACAAGGCTTATCCATATTTTGAATGAAACCAAAGTCTTTGATTTTTTCATCAAAACGGATATTCCAAATCCTAGAAGCTTGCTTAAGTCCATAAATAGACCTTTGCAGCTTACATACCTTTATGCCATCACTGGATGTGAAACCCTCAGGTTGTGTCACATACACTTCCTCAGTTAGATTTCCATTTAGGAAAGCTGTTTTCACATCCATTTGCCAAATCTCATAATTATAATGAGCAACAATGGTTGGGAGTATTTTGATGAATTTCAACATGGCTACTGGCGAGAAGGTTTCATCATAGTTAATACCATGTTGTTGATGATAACCCTTCACAACTAGTCGTGCTTTATAGGTAACTAGGTTACCATCCATGTCCGTTTTCTTCTTGAAAACCCACCTACACCCAATAGGTTAAATTCCTTTGGGTGGATAAACCAATGTCCATACTTGGTTGTCGTACATGGAATCCATCTCTGACTTCATAGCCTTGAGCCATTTGCCAGATTCTGAACTATTAAGAACATCCTTGTAGGTAGTAGGCTCATCTTCATCTATGAGCAATACATCATTGTGGTCACTAATGAGAAATCCATATCTCTCAGGTGCCACACGTAACCTACTAGATCTACGAGATTCGTATGTATTAGAAGGTTCATCAATTCTCTCAATAGATGTAGGGTTAGATGGTTGATCCTTGTTTGTTTGATCTTTATGTACTTCACTAAGTTCAATCTTACTCCCACTGTCCCATTTGAGCATGTGCTCATTCTCTAAGAAGACAGCATGCTTTGAAATAAACAGTTTATTTTTGGAAGGTAGATAGAAGTAATATTCGAAAGATTCTTTCAGATATCCCACAAATAAACACTTGTCAAACTTACTAACAAGTTTGTCTGACTGTGGCCTTTTAACAAAGGCAGGACAACCCCATACTCGCAAGTGAGATAACTTTGGTCTCTTACCAAAGAACATCTCAAATAGGGTAGTATCAACTAATTTTGTCGGAACTCTATTTAGTATATAAATAGAAGTCTCTAGTGCATACCCCCAAAATGATTTTGGTAGGTCTGCAGAAGCCATCATAATCCGTACCATGTCTAGAAGGGTTTGATTCCTTCTTTCAGATACACCGTTACGTTGAGGTGTATGTGGCGGAGTCCATTGAGATAATATTCCATTATCTTTAAGATAACTCAGAAACTCTTGACTCAAGTATTCTTCTTCTCGATCAAATCTTAGAGTCTTAATACTTTTGACAAGTTGTTTCTCTATTTCATTCTTGAAGTCTTTGAACCTTTCAAATGCTTCAGATTTGTATTTCATTAAATACAAATACCCGTATCGTGAGAAATCATCGATAAATGTTATGAAATAGTTATAACCTCCTCTTGCTTGTATTGACATTAGGCCACATACATCAAAATGTATGAGTTCTAATAACTTTTTGGCCCGTTCTCCTTTTCCTAGAAAATGAGTTCTAGTTATTTTACCTAGTAAACAAGACTTGCATATGCTATATGATTCATAATCAAATGACCCTAAGTCAGCAAGCTTGTGTAAATTAGAAACACGATTTTCGTTTACATAGCTCAAACGACAATGCCATAAGTAAGAGGTGTTAGAGTTATCTATTTTAGGTTTCTTATTGTTTATATTAAGAATTGGATTGTCTAAGTCTAGAACATATAAACCATTAACTAAAGTTGCTGAACCATAATGAATTTCATTCAATGAAAAAGAACAACATTTATTCTTAAATATTAAATGAAATCCACATAAGTCTAAACATGCAACTGAGATAATGTTTTTCATTAAAACTGGTACATAATAACAGTTTTCTAGTTCTATAATCAATCCCGAAGGTAGGTTCAGCTCGTATGTCCCCACAGCAAGTGCAGCAACCTTTGCCCCATTTGCAGTATGTAGGTCCACGTCACCTTTCTCTAGCCTTCTATTACTCTTTAGTCCTTGCAAGTTATTGCACAAATGAGATCCACATCCGGTATCAATACCCATATCTCATTTCTAAAGGCAGTATTTATCTCAATCATAAATATACCTGGAAGTAGAAGTGCTTGTAAGCTTCTCTACCTGCTTCTTATCCTTGATGGTCTCCAAGTAGGCTTTGCAGTTGCACCTCCAGTGGCCCATCTTCCCACAATGATGGTATGGGCCTTTGGTAGTTGCATCCTTCTTGTTCACACCATATTTGGGCTTCAAGGCAGCCTTCTTTTTCTTCTTTTGAACTTTCTTCTTAGAAGAGGAAGATTCTACCATTAAAACCGCATTAGAATCCTTCTTCATGGAGCACTCCACAGTTTTGAGAAGTTTGATCAATTCAGGAATGGTAGACTCAATCTTGTTCATCTAATAGTTAATCACAAATTGTGAGAAACTATTAGGCAAAAATTGTAGAATTAAGTCAACACTTAAGTCATGATCCATTGCAAACCCGAGAGATCCAAACTTTTCGACCAAGCCCAGCATCTTCAGCCCATGAGTGGCCACAGAAGAACCCTCTGCCATTTTGCAACGAAATAGTTGCTTTGAGATCTCATATCTCTCAGTTCTGGCTTGGGCATCCAACAGCTCTCGAAGATGTAAAATGATCGATTGAACATCCATATGCTCGTGCTGTTTTTGCAACTTAGGAGTCATGGATGCCAGTATAATACATGATGTTGTATCACTATCCTCCTTGTGCCTCTTGTGGACAGCATGCTCATCATCATGAGCATCTTGAGCTGGTGGTGGTGGAATAGGAGCATCTAGCACGTAGAGCAACTTTTCTGATTTGAGAACGATTCTCAAATTTCTATACTAGTCGAGATAGTTTGATTCGGTTAACTTGTTGGTTTCAAAAATGCTACGTAATTTCAAGTTCATTGACACGATGCAAGTGACCTAGATGTAAAGATAGAGAGCATTAGCTACTTGTATATGAACATGATATGCAAATAATTAGGACTTTAATTAAACGCATTTTTACTCCACTACTTTACTCAAACCAATAGCCCCCACTACTGATTCGGGAAAGCCCGTTGGAAGCTTTCCTAGTGGACCGGTATCCAAATTCCTCAAGAATAACCTTGGGTTTGCCCAACAAGCCACCCTTGAGTTCATTGGTATGTATCCAATACCAATTACATCGTATGTAACTACTAGATCATTGGGTGATTAATAGCTTTTAATCTTAAAGCCTTTTAGGCTACCCCAACTTTTCCTCTAAATTTCTTTATGCTTGAGTTTGCTCAACCAGGATAAAGAATTTAGTTAAACCCAACCCATTAATCAGGAATTTAATTCCATAGCTTGAACATGCCCAATGTCAAGTAGGCTTAGGTTTGACCAACAACCTGGTCTCGAAAAAGGACTCTCGTTCTTACTATATTAACAGAAGGAATTAGGTTTAATATTAATTGAGGGATTTGTTCCTTTTAGTGATTTCGTTGAATGACATACATAATAATCAATAAATCACATAATTGATAAGCATGGTAATAAAGCGATTACGTGGTATGGTTATAGACTTTTCCTAAATTAATTTCTTTGAGCCATAAAAGAAATTAATATAGTTAACCCTATGTGTTCATGCATGATTTAAGTAGAAGGTCTTACCTCCTCGCCTTATTTTAGTTGCCATATCCAGAATAAAATAATTCTACTCCTATCTAACCTATGTAAACTAATTACATAATTTCCTAAAGAGAGAAAACCTCGAGTTACATTCGAGGGGAGTTAGATGAGAAGAGAATTATACAAGAATTCTAGAGAAGGCAGGACACATAGGCCCTCTTTATAAAAGCCAAAACTGTAAAATGCATGAGCAGATATAATTGGTTTTAGTGCATAACCATCCACCATGCCATTGACTATGCTTAAACAAAATAAACATATACTTTTATTATTCCAAAATCACTATTTTTGGAAAAATAAAACAAATTTTAAAATCACCATTTTAGAGAATACATCAATTTTAGTTTTTCAAAATCATTATTTTGAAGAACAAAATTAATTGTCTCAAAACTAATTTTGAGAAAATGCTTTTGGGTCCCGTTTCTCATCAAATGAGATTTTCCCTTCCAAAATTCTGTAACGGAAATTTTTTTTCCTTTTTTTAAAATACTAGAGGTTGCAAACAGAGCAGAACCGGTGCTAGTTTGGAAGCCGAAGCTGGCGCTGGCTCTGTTTTAGTTTCCAAAAATGATTTTCGAACATTGTGAACGGAATGCAACCGATGCCGGCTTGGAGGCCGAAGCCGGCCCCGCCTGTGTTTTGCAACAATGGCGGAGATTTTCAAAAAATTCCAAAAACAATTTTTGGTGCTTTCTTCTTCTGCAAATTTACAGTGAGAACAATTCTCAGCAATATTTTTTGTTTTGAAGCTCTAAACAGCAACCAATTTGTTAGTGTAAACAAAATCAAAAAATGAAAAATTAAGATGAAACGGAGGGCAACATCAATGTTGCAAGAAAACGTTTTTCCTGCAAAAATTTTTAGCACCAAAGAAAGCATCTTTTTGTACTACACTGTGACTTTTACACAATCATATTGTGCTACAGACCCAACACATAAAGATCGAAACGATTTCGACTCGAGTGAAAATGATTTTCACAGCAAACAAAGATAAACACGAAAACAGTTTTTCATGCCAAAACAATATCCGTAGACCACACATAGCATGTCTCTTATACCACTGCTGGGTATCTCGGGCTCGTATCTTATACGGCACAGCGAAAAATAAAACGAGATACCTTCTCAGGACCCGTCTATGTGTGAAAAAAAAGACATAAAGAGAGTAAAGGTAACAACTTTTACCTTTGGGTGATCGTGCGAAGAACAAAAATCTCTTCTTCAAGTTGAGGAGCGATCCAGCAATCCTCGTGATCAATCTCCACGTGAGTTGAACGTCTAACCACTATAATTATAGTGTGTGATTATCTCTAATAGTAATCCACACAGAGGAATACTCAAGCACGTAGCTTTCTGTGCTAGCAGAAATTCTAAGTGGTGGCTAGGGTTCCTCCTCAAGATCAAATCGAGAGAAAAGAAGAAGAAGAAGAGAAGGTTTAGGTGGCTGCTATTTTTCTCACGTGAATCACCCTTAGGGTTTTTCGATTATATCATCATAAAACCAAAAAAATCACTGAAAATCTGGAATTCTAAAACATTTAGAGTTCCCTAATTGTAATTGGAAACATTAAGTTCTCACAATTACTACTTGTACCACAAATTATAATTAATTATAATTTGTCTACAACAACTTCTCTTTCTCTCAATTAACCACACAATGTTATCAAATAACATCTTAAGTATATAATCCTCTACTGTGTGTGACCTATTAGGTTTCCCAGTCAATTGGTAGAGAATATGAATTAATCCAAGCGTCTTTGAGATTAATAATTTATAATTAATTAGAAATAATCCTATTAATTCTAATTAGGATTGGTTTATTAATTCATCAATTAATAAACCCATACTCCCAGATCATGAGCGATATCTAACAACACATCATGACCACCCAAGAGTCTAGGAAGTTAAATGGCTTGACATGAACCCTTCAATAAGAAACTTCGGTGCAATTAACTCCTTTCACCATACAATATCTCATTCAGTTTGGAGTACGAAATTAGTGACAATTCCCTCCAGAATTAATTCTGGCCCGAATACAATAGTACTTGTACCAGGAACCCACTACTCTAGATGTGTATCTATCGGAATTGTTTCCAATACAAAATCACCTTGTCCAAGGACTTTTCGAGTAGTAATTCCTACAAGTGGCCGTGAGATATTCGCCCGTACTATTAGGAGTGGTGAATTCTTTATTGACCCTCTCAACTACTTTCGTTTCCCTCACAATGTACCCAATATCTATCCCATAGGTGGCCTTCAATTGAGCTCCGGATATTGGAATCAAAGTACAATGCTCAGCAAACAATGTACCTTGGAGATCTCAAGTCTAAGGATACTTGCACGTTTGCTATGTCGAGATTATATCACTGGCACTAAATAGTTATCCTTATGATTATCTCAAAGCTAGGTCATCCAATGAACTTGTTCCATTAACAAGCATCCATGTGTTAACTTTGAGTATCTCAATACTCACAGTTTTGAGAACCACCGCCTGATCAAATCAGGAAGTCTAACACATGCTAGTCTTAATGCATTAATGATGTCCTGTTTCATTAACAATATGACTAGGGACTATTTAAGTATTAACACCATCCAGTGTAGTAGGAATCTCATATCATGATCTCTATCATGATGTCCTTAACACAGTGTTGTACTAGGGACTTTATCGAACAGTTATATTACTTAAAGTAAACAAAAAGAAATTGTAAGATAAATAATGCCTTTTATTAAAATAAAATGTGTCATGTACAATGTATAAGTGATTGCCTCTAGGGCACAACACTAACAAAGGTTTTGTCATAGTCAATACTTTGTTATTGACGATAACCTTTAGCCATTAGTTTTGTTTTATAGGTAACTATGTTACCATCCATGTTGGATTTTTTTCTTAAAAACCCATTTGCACCCAATAGGTTTGATTCATTTGGGTAGATAAACCAAAGTCCATACTTGGTTGTCGTACATGAAATCTATCTCTGACTTCATGGCTTCAAGACATTTGTCTTATTCTGAACTTTTAAAAATTTCCTTGTAGGTAGTAGGCTCATCTTCATCTATGAGTAGTACATTATTATGGTCACTAATAAGAAATATATATCTCTCAAGTGCCACAAATATCTCAATCGATGAGGATCTTGTGTAGTAGAAGGTTCATCTATTCTCTCAATAGATGTGAGATTAGATAATTGAACCTTGTTTGTTTGTTCTTCTTAAACTTCAGTAAGTTCAATTTTACTCCCACTGTCCCCTTTGAGCATGTGCTCCTTCTCTATTAAGACAGCATGCTTCGAAACAAATACTTTATTTTCGGAGGGGAGATAGAAGTAATACCCGAAAGATTCTTTTGAATATCCCACAAACAAACACTTGTCAGACTTATTATCAAGTTTGTCTGACTATAGCCATTTGACAAAGGCAGGACAACCCCATGCTCTCAAGTGAGATAACTTTGGTTGCCAACGAACATCTCAAATGGGGTGGTATCAACCATTTTTTACAGAACTCTATTTAGAATATAAATAGAAGTTTCTAGTGCGTACCCCCAAAATAATTTTGGTAAGTCTGCAGAAGCCGTCATGGTCCGTACCATATCTAGAAGGGTTCGATTCCTTATCTCAGATACACTGTTATGTTGAGGTGTATGTGGTGGAGTTTATTGAGATAATATCCCATTATCTCTAAGATAACCCTGAAACTCTTGGCTTAAGTATTCACCTTCTAGATCCGATCTTAGTGTCTTAATATTTTTGCCAAGTTATTTCTCTACTTCATTCCTGAAGTCTTTGACCTTTTCAAAAGCTTCATATTTGTATTTCATTAAATACAAATACCTATATCATGAATAATCATCGATAAAGGTTGTGAAATAGTTATAATCTCCTCTTACTTGTATAGACATTGGGCCACATACATCAAAATATATAAGTTCTAATAACTCTTTAGCCCTTTCTCCTTTTCCAGAAAAAGGAGTTTTAGTCATTTTACCTAGTAAACAAGATTCATAAGTGCCATATGATTTATAATCAAATGACCCTAAGTCACCAAGCCTGTGTAACTTATAAACATGATTCTCGTTTACATGGCCTAAACGGCAATGCCATATGTAAGAGGTGTTTGGGTTATCAATAAGTGGTTTCTAATTGTTTATCTTCAGAATTGAATTATCTCTGTGTAGAATATATAAGCCATTAACCAAAGTTGCAGAACTATAGTGGATATCATTCAATGAAAAAGAACAACATTTATTCTTAAAAATTAAATGAAATCCTTAAAAAACTAAACATGCAACTAAGATAATGTTTTTTAATAAAACTGCTACATAATAACAGTTTTGAAGTTCTACAACTAATCCAGAAGGCAGGTGTAGCTCATAAGTCCCCACAGTAAGTGCAATAATATTTACTCTATTTGCAGTATGTTGGTCCACGTCGCCCTTTTAAAGCCTTCTACTGTCCTTTAGTCCATGTAATTTATTGCATAAAAGAGATCCAGATATAGTATCCAATACCTATATCTTATTTCTAAAGACAGTATTTATCTCAATCATTAACATACCTGGAGTAGAAGTAGAAGTACTCATAAGCTTCTCCTTCTCCTTCTTCTCCTTCACGGTCTCTAAGTAGGCCTTGCAGTTACATCTCCAATAGCCCATCTTGCCACAGTGATGGCATGAGCCCTTGGTGGCTACGTCCTTTTTCTTCACACCACCTTTCGGCTTTGTGGGAGCCTTCTTCTTCTTCTTCTTAGGAAGGTTCTTCATAGAAAAAAAAGATTCTACCATCAAGATTGCATTAGATTCCTTCTTCATGGAGGACTCTGCAGTTTTGAGAAGATTGATCAATGTGGGAATAATGGACTTAATCTTGTTATATCTGATAGTCGATCACAAATTGTGAAAAAAAAATTGCGCAAAGATTGCAAAATTGAGTCAATACTCAATTCATTGTCCGTTATAAACCTAAGAGATGCAAGCTTCTCTATCAAGCCTAGCATTTTCAGCCCATATGTGGCCACAGAGGCACTTTCAGCCATCTTATATCAAAAAATCTCTTTAGAGATCTCATATCTCTCTGTTCTTGCTTGTTGATCGAATAGCTCTCTAGGATGGAAAATAATCATTTGAACATCCATATGCTTATGTTGTTTTTGTCACTCAGGAGACATTAATGCCACCATAATTAGGTAGATGTGTCACTATCTTCTTGGTGCTTTTTGTGAACATCATGCTTTTTACCATGAGCATATTGGGCTGGAGGTGGCGGAATAGGAGCATCTAGTACGTAGAAAATTTTTTCCAATTTGAGAATAATTCTCAAACTTCGATAGCAGTCAAGATAGTTCGATTAAGTGAGTTTGTTGGTTTCCAATATGCTACGAATGTTTAGGTTGGTTGACATGATGCAGATGACCTAGATGTAAATAGCTAAGTGTATATGCATATATAATGCAAATAATTAGGTCTTTAATTAAGCACATTATTATTCCAATATTTTACTCAAACTAATAGCCCCACTATTGATTTGGGAAAGCACGTTTGAAGCTTTCCTAGTGGATCGGTATCCAAATTCATCAAGAATAACCTTGGGTTTGCCCAACAAGCCACCCTTGAGTTCAATTGTATGTATCCAATACCAATTACATCTAATGTAATTACCAGATCATTGGATGATTAATATCTTTTAATCTAAAAGCTTTTAAGCTAACCTAATATTGCATCTAATTGTTTTTATGCTTGAGTTAGCCCAACTAGGATAAAGAAATTTAGTTAAACTTGACCCATTAATCAGGAATTTAATTCCGTAAGAATTTAATTCCATAGCTTGAACATGCCCGATGTCAAGTAGGCTTGGGTTAGCCCAATAACCTGGTCTCAAAAAAGGACTCTTGTTCTTATTATATTAATGGAAGGTATTAGGTTTAATATTATTCGAGTGATTTGTTTCTTTTAGTTATCTTACCATTTGTCATGCATAAAATTTATCAATAAGCAGCACAAATTGATAAACATAGTAATAAACAATTACATACAATGGTTATGGAATTTTCTAAATTAATTTCCTCAGCTATGAAGGAAATTAATATGGTCAACCCGATGTGTTCATGCATGATTTAAGTAAAAGGTCTTGCCCTCTCGCCTTGTCTTGGTCGCCATCTCCAAAATAAAATAATTTTATCTTTATCTAACTTATGTAATCTAATTACATAAAATTCCTAAACACAGAAACCTCGAGTTACATGCGAGGGGAGTTAGATGAGAAAAGAATTACATAAGAATTTTAAAGAAGGCAGGGAATGCAGGCCTTATTTAATTAAAACAAAAGCGTTAAATAATGCATGTATAGATATATTTGGTCTAAGTCCATAACCATCCACCATGCCAATGAAACATGCTTAAAACAGTAAGCATAAAACATCCAATGCACAAGCATCCAAAATCAAAATTTTGGAAATCACTGGGTTCAAAATCAAATTTTGGAAAAATTCTAGGCCAAAATTAAAATTTTAAAACTTGAGGATCCATAATCTAATTTTGAAAATTACTTTATCCCAAATCATGGGTTCCAAACAAATTCTAATCATTATTAGAACCTATTCTCAAAATTAGAAAAAATAAAAAACAAAATCACTATTTTAGATAACATATATTAATTTCCAAAACCAATTTTAGAAATTAATATTGGTTAGTCCTGAAACATAAATCTTGGGAACATTTTGGGTGGTTAGTGAAAAAAAAAAAAACACTTCGGGGGCCACCAAAAAAAAAAAAACAACCGAAATGCAGATGATTTTTTTTTTTTTTTATATGAAGCCACAAAAGATAAAATCTCATCCTGGGAAGGTTGTATAACATCCTCCCCATGATCGCCTATGGCTTCCCAGCTTCGGGCAGTAGATCCCGAGCAAACCATGGCTTGAGGCCAATTGTGTAGCGACTTGGCTGCCTACAAGCCGTGGCCTGGGCAAAAAACAACCTTTTTTTTTCTTTCACCTTTCTTCATCATTTTCCAGAAACGATTTCTGGGTAGAAACTTCAAGTCTCTGAAAAATAATTTCAGTGAACTGCAATGTTATTTCCAGACCTTTCAAAACCATTTTGATTTAATTCTTTGTTAATCCATATTTACAATAATCTGTGATCACCATCACCCTTAAATCAACAATACAAATAGTTCAAGGAAAAACACAGAACAACCTATGACACGCAAAAAGAATTTCTACGAACCCAGAAAACATATAGAAACAAGTTCTATAAGCAATGTGAAAGCGTTTGTCACAAACCCAGACTATACGTACAAAGTAGTAGCACTTAACAATACCAAGAAGCATGCTTGAAACAATTTCATAGCAAACCATAACCCATTAAAACACAAACATGGTGGCTCTGAAACCATTGTAGGGATTCGGCCATGCAAGAGCATACATGTAGTGGAAAATAAAACCAAAATCCCTCCCAAAGATCACATGTTTTGTTGATTAAAATGGGTAAGAAAACAAGTTATGGGATTTAATTACCTGTTGTAGCCATAATTCAAAAATCTTCTTCGGTTCCTGAATTACTACGATCGTGCTTGCAAATGTTTTGTGACTGGCTGCTCATGACGGCCACTGAAGTCCAAGCGAGGACTGCCTCTAACAGTATCCATATAAAGGTTTAATTACTCACAAGAAACCCACTCAATTCTATGCTAGTAGAACAAGAGGTGACTAGGGTTTTATAGTTGGAAAAGATGAGATTGATAGAGAAAATAGTTTTATGTGTGTCGTATATTTCTCAAAGGAAACAATTTTCTATGTTTACAATTTTTAAGATTTGCAATTAAGTCCTCCAAGAGCAACCGAGCTACAACTAGTCCTTGAAGTTTATATAATCTCAATTAGGCCCCATGAATTATAACAAACTTATATTTCACCTATAAATAATTTCCTTCTCACAATTACCCCAGCAATATTATCAAATAGTATATTGAGTACTCAAACCTTTCTTGTGTGTGACCCATTAGGTTTCCTGGTCTATTAGTAGCGAAATATGAATTAATCTAAACATCTTTGCAATTAATAATCCTTAATAATTTAGAATTAACTTCTTAATTCTAATTATGACTAGTTTATTGATTCTTCAATTAATAAACCCACGTTTATCAGATCATGAGTAGTATCTAGCAACGCGTCATGACCACCCAAGAGTGTAGCTTGACATGAACCCTACAATAACAAACATTAGTGCATCAAATTCCTTTCACCATAAAATATGCAACACCCCACCTTCTTACTCCCGATTTTCTACTACCTATAATGGGATGAGAATTTATATCAATGGCCAGAACAAAAGTTGATCGGTGTATTGAGATGAATACTTGGTGAAATAAAGTTTTGTCGGGACCTGGATGTAATTATTAGATTTGTTCTACCCGTAGCCTAAATTTTTGGAAGGCTATTAAGATTAATAAAATAAAAATTTTAGGGTACTATAGAAAGAGAAATTGATCAGTACAATAAGATGTACGTTTTGGTGGAAAACGTGCTACACGGGGTATTGAGGGCATTTTTGTCATTTTGACCGCGTTCGTGACTTCGACCGCGAATTTGACCAAGTAGAGAGGGAATTGAAGAATTTAAGTGCTACCAATGGATTCAATGGAATTTTTGGAGTTGGATAGTGAAATAAAGTATGTTTCCATTACGGACCCGATTTTGGTCATTTCTGAAGAAAATAGAAAATTACGGTTGGAAATGGGACGTGTGGCTTGTAACACCCCACACCCAAGGTACCTAGATAGGGTAGGATGTTGCCCCGTCCAAAGGACTAGGGGTCTTTATAACGAGGTACAAATAAAAAAACTGCTAAATAAAACTAAAGGAATAATTTCATTATATCCGGAAGCAAAACATATACAAGTCTGGAAAATCAAAACTAACAAACGTCTCTTGAAATAAATTCAAAACATAAATAAATAAATAACTGGAGTTCATCTCCTAATGCTTCACCCTGCTCAGTATAAGCAATCCTCGGAAATCATAATATAAAAGGTGTGAGATTGACATCTCAGTAAGTCCCGTGTGTGCAAATGTCAATTATAACCATTTCGTGTATGCAGGTTTATCAAAACAACAAAATCGTGTTTGCAAGTCAATTTCATCAACAACAGTTATACAAAGGAGCCTTGCTCAATCAATCCAAAACAGTTCACAATAAATCACTATTTCATCACATTCACAATTCATTCAATAGGGATTAGCAAATGATTCAACAATATAGTAACACAATCCATATCATGGTTACCACCATGATAGCTCCCCAATGTATTCTTTCAACAAAGGGGCAGTGGGAATTCACCTACTAGGTGAGATACTCATCTATCTCTACACCTAACATTCCATGTGAAACCCCAGTCAAAACCAACCTTAGAGTAAGGGGGTTGGGATGCATAACATACTTTATTGCACATGATTAAATATATTTTTATTTGATTTTATGTGCCTTGGATTTGAGTTTTAATATCTTGGAGGCTTGTTGGTGAATATTGAGTGAGAATGGCAAAATGGTAATTTTTCCTTGAGGTGAAAATAGGAAGATAGCTTTAGGATTGATTAGGAAATAAGTTGCTAGTGAAAATAACAACAAGAGTCGTTATGGTGTAGTGGTTAAAGCTTTGGAAATTAATTCTTGAGGTCTTGGGTTCAAATTCCATCATAAGAGCTTTAGCTTGGTTAAATTTTATTTTTGCTTGGGAATAAATAATTTCGGCCTTAAGCGCTTAGAGTAGGGGAGTGATGATGTCTTAAGAGTGACATGTTAGGAGTATCCTCATTCTACTCCCTTGCCCTACTCGAATTTCCTAAGAGGAATTCATTTTTCCTTGATCTTTGATTTTTCCTTAGTTCTCAACTAATTAGTGTGATCAAGTTGTTCTGGTCATTTTCTTTCCAGAAATTTTAGTAAAGTGCTGTGGTCTTGTAGGATCAAAATGTCTTAGTAAAAGACTTCTTATGGCCTAAAAATGTGGAAGAGTTGTGGGAGATTCCAAGAGGAAAAATTCCTCTAGTGAGCTTGCTGAAAATTCACTCTAGCTAGTTCATCTTCCTTCTTGGAATGAACTGAAAATTCTCTAGCTTATTGTGCCATTAAGGTGTCGAGATTCTTAGCTAACATTCCCTCCCAAATGCTTCCAGAAAAATGGTCTTTTGGATCAGCTTGCAACCTGAATTCTTTAGCCATTTTCGGACTGCTCAAAGTTGGAGCAAAACCAGGAAAAATTCCTGTACAAATCGCAGCTTTGAGAGTCCAAAACCAAGCTGTTTTCTTCCAGAGTTTGTTCATCACCTTAGCCATGCTTTTCCTCCATGAAGAAGGCTAGAAACTAGCCTTGAAAGCCCCTGGAATTCCCCTTCAAACTCTTTGCAAACGGGCTGGAAAATGGCAGCCGAAAACAGCCCATGGAAAACTCTAGCTTGCGAAAATGCTATGTAGGATTTTGTCTAGCTTTGTTTCCTAATCTTCCTTCAGCCGAAACACCATCATTGTTCTGTATAAACCTTCCTTAAACCTCCAGTAACTGAGTTGCATTTTTCCTCTTAAGCTTCTGCACGAAATTCAGACATGGCTGCCCGAAAATCTCTCCAACAAATCCCTGCAATTATGGTTGATTGATTACCAAATTTCTAACCACCATAGTTTAGCAACTTTCCATAATGTATCCCTCAAATAACCAGACTTCTTCTTCACCATTATGCTCCCTATTTTCGGCGACCATAAGCTTCCTTAAACCAGCATTAATCCCACCAAAATTCTGCTCAAAGCAGTCAGCTATGGCAGACTTCCGAAGCTCTCCAACAATCAAGATATTCTAGGATATTTAGTTTCCAAATTTACTTTCTAAAAATATTCTTCAAGGATTTTAACAACTAACCTTTCCTTTTCCCATCCAAATCAGAGAATCATCATCTGAAACCCTACAGAAATTCGGCCAGCCCCAGTTCTCATAGAATTTCGGCAGCTGCAAACTACAATCTCACAAATTCCTTCAACCTTCAAGAGCACACACACTACACCAAGAACACCTACTCCTTCCTTTCACCTAATACCCCTCCAAACCACTTCAAACCTTCTCTAAAATCTCCAGATTTGACCTACTCACTGCCATGATTCCATCAACACCATTTTTAACGTCAAACTCCACAAATCAACTCGCTACTTCGGATCAAAACCAGAAAATTCTGTGAAGGTTCAAGAACACCTTCAAGGTAGGTTTGTTCTAACAACTTCATCTTCTCCAATCTTGATCTCTAGTGATAATATATGTGAATAGACATGCTAATGGTCTCTCTCTCTCTGTCTCTCTCTGTCACACACACACACACACACTCTCTCTCTCTCTCTCTCTCTCTCTCTCTCCTCTCATGGCCGAAACTCCCTCTCTTGGTCGGATGGCTTCTTCCTCCATGGCCATGCTCCCTCCACCTTCCTTGGACGATTTTAGGCATCTAGGAGTTGAGATCCATTCTAAACGCCTTCAAGGCATCCCTCAACCAAGTAAGTCCCTTCAATCTTTCTTTTAAATTCTAGATTCATGTCTCTAGGATGATGTTGATAGTATGTGGATTGTGATTGGATTTGAGTATGCATTGTAGAGATTGAAGCATGAATATATGTATGATTGTGAAGGAGATGAGATTTATGCATGGAATGATTATATTGTTTGATTGAATGATGATTTGGGGTTTGATGCATGTTTCCATGTCATAGGTAGTATTTGTGATGAAGTATGCTAGAGATTATGTCACCATTGGTGATTAGGACATATATTCATGTTGGATTATTGAAGCCATGGCCCTATCTATGCTAGTAGAGGTTAGATGATGTCTTGATAAATTGAGATCTATGCTTGTGTGCATGATTTGGATGAATTGATGAGTTGAATGGTTGTATATGTTCATGATTGTGAGTAACCTTGGAATTATGATCATGATCTAGTTGTCCCTAGGCAAATTTTTATTTCATGAATAAAATATTTAGTAATATAATTTTGCTAGTGATTTCGAAAAACCCTAGGAAGGGTGGGTTTGGAATATTATATTTATATAAAGGATAATTTAGTCATATAAATAATAGTTTTAATAGAAAAAAAATAATGAAATCAACTAAAGCCTTTTATGGAAATAATCATAATTAGTAACATACTTATTATTATAAATTTAATTATTATCTTTTAATCAAAGCCTATTAAAACTTATTTATTATTTTTCAAGCAAGACTCATTAAAATTCATTTTCAACTAACTTTGGTTATCAGTTATTTTCTAACAACTAAATTATTAATAACTCATTATTTTCCCTAATAACCACTTAGGACTCTTGATCAAATAAACTCTAAATTTTTCTTTGCAAGATTTAAACTTTCAACATCTTAGAATTTATTTCCCAAACTATTAGTTATTTTAAATATCAGATTAGGCTCAACCTATAAACCTATTTATTTATTGTTTGGCTTTAAAGCTTGGGACACTAGGATCATGATAGTAGTAAGTTGAGTTGTTTTAAAATTGAGGAAGTGGATTGTGGCTTGAAATTGATTGTGTTTTGTATTTGCCCATGTGGGGTTAGGTCAGCTGTTGGAGACCTTTTATTTGTTAGCAAGAGTCAGGTAAGCTCCTGCATAAAACCTGATTGATGTGAAATGTTTTTCTTATGGCAAGCCAAATGTAGAGTGTATGGACACTCATTTATGCAAAGGCAATTGAGGGTTGAACTCTCTCTTATTTCAAATATTTGAATTATTTAAAAATCAAAGAGCAAATTTTCCAAACTCAAACTCTTTCTAAAGCTAATTTTTACATGGACTTTGGAAACCCTTAAAATGCCATTTTCATATGGAACAATGTTTTGTTCATTTTATCCCAAGTGGGAAACGTCGTTGAGTACTCAATAAGGGTGGACTTTTAGGGCTAGTCTTTGAAGGGTTAGGGTAAGTCTCTCAGTAGGTGGCCACCTCTGAGGGGTGAGTCCTTCCCGGATGAGATGTCAGTCCAGTAGGTCGTGCCGATCCGAGCTAGCAGTTTGTTTTATTTCAGTCAAGTGACTATGTTTTGCCGGAATGGACACTTGGTTGTTGTTGGGTATAGAGAAGGAGGAGTATCTTGCCCGGTAGGCCAATCACCTACCTGTTGTCAGTTTGTACAAAGTGTCGGCATTCTGACCGATTATGGGGCCCAACGTGTGGTAACCCATAATCATTTATTTCGAGTGGTTGATTTTATTGATTATGTATGCTTGGAAAATCCAAAACACCACTCTTGCTTTTGACTAATGTTTATTGCTTGCCAATATTTCTCTTATAAAGATTTCGCACTTTGCATCAATGAACTGCTTTCACTAAACACCCAAAGCATACACGGACTTACTGAGATTTCTGTCTCATCACCTTTTTACCATGATTTCAGGTCAATCCTGCTGTGGGGATGAGTAGCTAGTGTAATCTGCCTGGGAAGAGATTGTTATCATTTATTTCTATGTATTGCTTTGGGGAGTCGAGAGTGGATAATTTTATTTATGGTTTTGTTTTGGGAATTCATGGATTTATTCTTGGAGTATTTTGGGATGTAATAAATTTTTAAGTTAAAGTATTATTTTATTCCACTTTTTTATTCGTGTGACCTAGTTATAAAGACCCCTTGTCTTTTGGATGGGGCGACATCCCCTTCCCTAGCGGGCCTAGGTAGCGGGGTGTTACATTCCAGTTGTCGAATATGGATCAATAATGTCCACATGGTCCAATATGCTAGCTCGGACCGGCCTGACTAAGTAGTACTATCGCCTCTCTAAGTTGAGTTCATCTTCTGGAGGTAGCCACCTGCCAAAAGACTCACTCTTGCTCTTCGAAACTAGTACTACTAGCCTACCCCCGCTGAGTACTCAACGCTCTCTGCTTAGGGGAAGAATCATTTTCCCCTTTTTTGAAAGTCTTTAATTAATTTGGTTGCAAAACGTGATTTTCGGAACAGCATTTTCAAAATCGTTTGTCAATAGTGTAAGAAATTATTTTTGAGTTTGAATAAATAAAATTTAGTAAATTCGTTTTGAAAATAAAACATCTACGTTTCCAATTCAAGTATCACGACAATCTAATATAACTCATCATTTTTAGTGAAAGCTCAATCCATGTGTTAAAACATCATATTGACATCAATTCCTAATAACATTGTAAAAATTGCTTGCAAACAAGTGACATTTATCAAAATGGTCATGTAGGGACTTACTTGGATATATCACAACCAAATCCAACTCAATCAATTGCTCTAATTTCCACTCATTCCTTATCTAGAGCAAACAACCCTGCAATTAGGATTTAATCGTTCCACCCATTATTTCACACAACATGACTCTTCATGATTTCTTTATTTAGCTATTGCATCCATGGCATTTAATTCACTAGATCACACATATAACTTTCCTTTATGATTCTATCGATCATAACCATACATTGATCTAGATCAATTAATCACATGATATCTTCCATATTAAACTAGCATAAAATAATCGTAAATAGCCCCATAAACATTAAAAGATCTCATATTTTGCCTATTTAGCATGGATTTAGATTCATCATGATAAGATACATCAATATCCTATCTCATACATGCTTTGTCTATGGCTTTCATCAATATGTTCATCAATCTAATATATTCATGCTTTCATACTAGACTCCATAGGCATCCTTAAGCCAATATTTTGAATTTTAAGACCATTTGAATCAATAAAAATAGGATCTTGATTACCTCTTAACGATTTAGACTTAAATCACAGCGACTCCTTGTTGACTAGCTTGAGTTTGATTAATAGTTGAAGAGTTTGAATCGCTTGGATGACCTTGATCAACACTCACCAAAGAATGGGTAAAATCAGTCCCTTATGGACGTGATTTTAGGAAGAGAAAAGGAAAAGAATAGAGTAGGGTTTGAATAGAAGGGTTGAAGATCAATTACCTTGTAGTGAGTTTCGGTTTTGGTTGTGTTCTTGGAGAGAGCTATCCGAGATTTTGGGTAGGGTTTTAGCTGACTGATTTGGGTATTTGGAGGGCTGAGAAGGTTAGAGTTTTGAGGTTGGCTGTATAGAAAAGTCTAGGGTTTTAGGTTTAGGTGTTTGAAGGAGTTTTGGTCTTACTAGGGTTTCTTGATCATAATAGAAAATTGTTTAGCTTTGGTATTCTCTATGGCTGCTGAGATTTTGGAGGGGAATTAGGGTTGGTGGCTGCTATGTTTGTAATGCTAAGGGTGCCCAGATTCTAGACAGAAAGAGAGGAGAAATCTGATTGGTTTTGGGCCCCTATAATAGCGAAAATAGGAGAGGAAGAATGGGCCTTTGTGCAACTTTTTTTTTGCTTGATAGCTAAGGAACTTTTGTACAAATTTTGTGCTGGAATTTATGGGTGAATTAGGGCTGAAGGTGGCCAAAATATGGAGGAAAAGGAGAAGGAAAAATACTAATTTTCTGGCTACTTCTTGGACGATATTAGGAAGGGAAAGATTAGGGTTTGTGTAGCTGTTTTTACTACTGGTCTGTTGGAGGGGTTTTGGCTAGAAATCTTGGGCAGTATGGGCTTAGGGTGGCCGAAAATTAGGAGGGTCTAGGAGCTGAAATTATAGTTTCCTTTTGGTTGAAAACAAGTCCTAATTGGTTTGGGTTTTCTTGGCCAATCCTAACTAGGTTTTGAAGAGTTTTTTGGTAGGTTATTTCTCTTCATTGTGGCGGCAGTTTTGAGAGAATTTTCCTGGAAAATCTTAGAAGAGAATTAGGTCATCTAATTAGGAAATGGTTTAATTAATTCTCTATATTAAATTGGGTAATAGCTATTAAATAGCTATTAGGAAATAAAAATTCTGGTTTCCTATTCATATCTCTTGAAATTTTCCCTAGAGGCTCCGAAAATTCCTGGATTTGTCCAAGAGATAAATACTTCATTTAAATTCACCTCTAAGCCTTTTATTTCCATTAGGAAAATATTATTTGAAAGAGGGTAAAATATTGGAATTTATTTCCTTGAAAATAATACCTATATGCTTTCTTATATATATATTTTTCTCTACTAATATATCATTTAGATTTTGCTAAAAGAAAATCTAGATTAGTAATTCTTTAAAATTCTCCAAAAGATTATGCTAAGATATTAGAACAAAAAATTTGAATTGTTCTCAAATATTTTATAAAATAATTTTCAAATAAATCACTCTCCTAATTTCTTTTTCTCTTCTTAGGAAATTAATTTCCTAGTGGCTATTCTCCTAGGGATTTCGGCCAAGATAGGGAAAAATTAGGGAAGGAGGAAAGAAAATAAGAGAATGAAAATGATTGGAAATAGCCAGGATTCGAACTCAAGTTCGTCAAGGTTTAAATGCCAAGCTTTATCCACCAAGCTATATTTTCTTTCTAAATATTCTCCTAACAACTCCATTGATTTCTTCCTACTTGCTTTACCCCTTTTTCTAATAAACTCTCCTCAATAAATGAAAGCTCAAGCAATCCAACTACTTCAAGAATAAATTAATTCATGTAATCCACAACTAATATTTTCATGAAAAATAATTCAAATCATCAAATGCGGTATAGCTCAATATGACATGCATGACTTTTCCCACACTTACCAAAGATGGTCTAACATAGGGTATTACATGGCTTCTTATGATTGGTGGACGAAAATAAGTGTCGTTTAGTGATTGGTTAAAGATGACAAGTGCTTCTATTTGATTGTTTAATGAGGTCAAGTGTTTCTATTTGATTGCTTGTGATAAGTTGAGATAATTTAGAGGGCCAACAAGAAATAAATAACAATGGCCCACAAGCATGAAAAGTTTGACCAAGTTGGACCACCTTTTTGACCTCATTTAACCAATCTTAATTAAGCTAATCTTGATTTGAGTAAGTTAATCATAGTTGATTATGCATGGCCATGCAAGATTAGAAAATATCTATTAATTCTTGAGAATTCTAGGAATTTCTACACTTCATCACCATATGGACCAATGAAAACTCACCAAGTTTTGATTCCATGAATAGTTACAAGAACATTCATGCAAGAACTTTCTAAAGAATTCCATAGAACTCTTGAATATTCCAAAGAACACCTAAGTAGCTAAGTGAACCAATCAAGGGCTTCCAAATGTTAAGGCCATTTAATGCACCTTTGACTTGAAGACCATATTCCTCTATATAAAGGCCAACTAAAATGGCTTTAGATAGCTAGAATTTCGGAGCAAACAAGAGAGAAAAGAGAGAAGAGAAAAGAAAAGGAATTAGAGAAGAAAGAGAGAGAGAAACCGGAAATAGAGAGGAGAGAAAGAGAGAGATAAAAGCAAGAAGGTGCTTGGACTGTGCAGCCTCCAAATGCAGCAAGGAAAAGGTAAAGATCTACCTTACTTAAGGTAAAGTTATTATATAAAGCATGGAGATCATTTTGGTATATATATTGTGAGAAGTTTATGTGTTAATTATGGAAACTAGTTCGGTGAAGTTGTGTGAAAGCTGTCCTTGTGTGCAGAAAATTCTGGGAGGTTTTATGTTTAGTAAATCTGTAACATTTCTGGATTTTAACAAATTAGGCATATATATATATATATATATTTGTAGCTAAGGATCATAGAGACATTTTAGAAGAAGTTTGAGGTTAATCAGATTTACGGATCAAAAGTTATGGTGAAAATAGTAAAAGGTGCCAAATCAGTAACGGGATTTTACTACTGGATCTTTGTGTTCAAAACTGAACAAAATAGACAACAGAATTGGTACTCCATGAATTGGAACTTTTAAAGGAATGTCTTAAGAATATTTTACAACTTGTTTGACATCATTTGGATTTGTGGATTAAAAGTTATGGGCAAAACAAGTTAGGGTGTCCAACTGGAAAATTGCAGAATGTTAAGGAAAGAATGAATAGGGTCTTTATAACTAGGTCACACAAGAAAAATAAAACAATAATTTGAAATTAAAAACTTATTACAACCCAAAAATTCAAGAACAAATCCAAGATAAATTGTTCACTATCATGTTTCAAAGCAACATATAAATTAAATAATATAGAGTCTTCAAGAAGGCAACATTCTAGCTACTCTTCTCCACAGCAGGATTGTAACACCCCACAACCTAGGCCCAACAGAGCCAGGGATGTCGCCCCGTCCAGAGGATAAGGGGTCTTTATAACTAGGTCAGACCACAAAAATATAATAATACATTGAAATTAAAACTTATTACAACCCAAAAGTTCAAGAACGAATCCAAAATAAATTGTTTACTCTCATCTCTCAAAACATTACATAAAAGAAATAACATAATATCTTCCACAGTAGACAACAACTAGCTGTAGGATTTCTATCATGCATAATCAGATTAAGCGCAGCGGAAAACAACAAGAAATCTAAGCCATGGATCACGGGTTTGCAATAGAAATGGGAAAAAGGAGAAGATTGTGTTTATTACCTCGTGAAGCCGGAATTCAAAAAATTTTAGAAACAAGAATGCAGGCGCGATCCAGATTATCCAAAACCATTCACTGCAGCTCAACTAAAGTCCAAAAAAGAACTCCCTCTAATGATAATCCACACAAGGTTGAATGCTCACAATCTCACAATTCTATGGTAGTAGAATTCGGGAGGCTAGGGTTTTGATTAAGAAGAGAGACGGCTAAGGTTTGATCAAGAGAGAGGCAGAGAAATGGTTTCTCTGTTATTGCGTGAATAGTCTATCTCTCCCACTAAGGAAACCGTTTCCTTATATTTATAGATTTATAATTGCCATAAATTGCAACTTAGTCCTTTAACGTCTAATTGTCAACAAATTGGTCCTTGAAGTTTACTTAATTATAATTAAGTCCCATGAATTATAACAAACTTATAATTCACCTATAAATATATTCCCTTCTCTTAATTTACTCCACAATATTATCAAATAATATATTTGAGCATTCAAACCTTTATTATGTGTGACCCATTAGGTTTCCTGGTCTTATTGGTAGCATAATATGAATTAAATCTAACAATATTAGAATTAATAATCCTTAATAAAATAAAGGATTAATTTATTAATTCTCTAGTTAATAAATTCATATTTAGCATATCAAGAGCGACATCTAGGAATGACTCTTGACCACCCAAAAGTCCAGAAAGTCAAGTGGCTTGACATGAACCTTTCAATAGCAAATTATCAGTGTAATAAACTTCTTTCAACATATAATATCTCATTTGGTTTAGAGCATGGAATTAGTGTCAACTCCCTCCAGAATATTATTAATTCTGGCCCGAATATTTTAGTACTTGTTCAAGAAATCCATTACTCGATATGTGTATCCATTGGAACTCTTTCCATCACATAGTCGCCTTGGCCAAGAACTTCATGAGTAATGATTTCTACAAGTGGCCTTGAGATATACTCTCCTACTATTAGGAGTAGTGAATCCTTTATTGACCCTCTCAACTACTTTCGTTTACTTTACGTTGTACCCAATATCCATCCCATAGGCGGTCCTAGATAAGACTCCAAAGATTAGAATCAAAGTACAACGCTCGATAAACAAAGTACCTTGGAGATCTCAAGTCAAGGATACTTGCACACTTGCTATAATGAGATTCTATCACTGGCACTAAATAGTTATCCAAGTGATTATTTCGTAGCTAGGTCATCTAATGAACTTGTTTCAAAACAAGCATCCACACGTTAATCCTGAGTATCCCAATACCCACGGATATGAGAACCACCGCTTGATCCAATCAAGAGATATAACATATGCCAGTCTTGGCGTATTAATAATGTCCCATCTTATTAATACTATGACTGGGGATTATTTAAGTACAAACATTGCATAGTGTAGTAGGAATCTCACATCACGATCTCTATCATGATTTCCTTAACACTGTGTTGTACTAGGGACTTTATCTAACGGTTTGTACACATATTTAGATATAACAATCAAACTGAAAGATAAAGAATGACTCTTATTAATTTAATATGCAATATACATGGTACAAGTGATTACCTCTAGGGCACAACACTAACACTAGCTACTCATCTCCACAGTAGGATCGACTTGAAATCATGGCAAAAGGGTGATAAGATAAAAATCTCAGTAAGTCCGTGTGTGCTTTAAGTGTTCAGGTAAAACAGTTCGTGTATGCAAGTTGTAAATATTTCATAAGAGAGTGCTGGCAAGCAATAAATAAGGATGAAAATAAAGAGTGGCGTCTTCCTCCTTTCAAACCACACAAGTGCACAATAAAACCAACCACTCAAATGGGCAGCCAAGGGTTACCACACGTTAGGCCCCAAGACCGTATAACAGTCAGAATGCCACACTTTGTGCAGACTGACAAAAGTTAGGTGATCGGCTTACTGGGTAAGATACTCCTCCTTCTCTACACCCAAACAAAACCGATTGTCCACTCCGACAACACATAGTCCACATAACTAAAACTTACTAGCTCGGATCGGCATGACTAAGTACTACTATCGTTTCTCCAAGTTGAGTTCATCTTCTGGAGGTGGCCACCTGTCAGAAGACTCACTCTAACTCTTCAAAACTAGTACTACTAGCCTACCCTTAATGAGTACTCAACGTTGATTATCCCACTTGGGAGAAAACTAATAAAACATTGCTTTACTTGGAAATAGCAATTAAGGGTTTCTAAAGTCCGGGTCAAAGTTAGTTTTGGAAAAAGTTTAGTATTTGAGAAAAACTACTTATTGATTTTCAAATAGTTTGTTTGACTGAAATAAGAAAGGAAATTGTCCTCAATTACCTTTACAAGAAGAAAAAAAGAAAAAGTGTGTCCACACACTTCGCATTTAGCTTGCCATATTACCCTTTCACAACAAACAAGTTTAATGCAGGAGTTTACTTAATCCTTTGTTTGAGATAAATTAATGATCCCCAAAAGCTGACCTAACCCCGCCTGGGGTAAACACAAGCCATAATTAAATTCAAGCCAAAATTTGCTTTCATAAATAGTCCTAGCTCAACTTACTACAATTATGACCCTATTGTCCCAAATTTTAAGGCTAGATGCCAAAAAGAATTTTATAGAATAAGTCTAGCTTGATAATAAAATAACTAGGGTTTGTGAAATGGTTACTAATAAGTCGTAGGTTTAAATCTTATTATAAATAAACTACGGTTTATTTGATGAAGGGTCCTAGGTCCTAGATGATAGCATTTAAAAATAATAATCTATTAATAATTAATGGTTAGAAAATAATTGGTAAATAAAATTATTAGTAAGAAAATTTGAATATGTTTTTTATTAATAAATAAATTTTATTAGTATTTATGAATATATGACTTACAAGATTAATATTTTACCTATCATGATTATTTATATAAAAGGCTTTATTTAATATTATTATTATATATATAATTTATATATTTTATTTGTAATAAAGGACATCAGGTATTTGGCTAAAATATCATTATTTCATATATCAATCCAATTCCAAATCTTTCTAGGGTTTCGAAATCTTTAGAAGAAAATATATAGTATTAATTTTTATTAATGAAATAAAATTGGCTAACTTAAATAGCTTAGGAACAACAAGGTCATGATCATAATCCCTATTGCTAACCATAATCACGAACATACACTCTACACCGATCAACAAACCATCCAAATCATGAATAAAAGCATAGATCCATATCTACGACCACATGATCCACACTCCACTAAACATAATCATACTCATGGCTTCAACAAGGATAAAAGAACATAAAATCCTATTCACCAAAGGTGACGTAATATCTATCATGCTTAATCATCCACACTAACTCA
The DNA here is from genome assembly GCA_026120185.1 of Voacanga thouarsii. Classification (NCBI taxonomy): domain Eukaryota; kingdom Viridiplantae; phylum Streptophyta; class Magnoliopsida; order Gentianales; family Apocynaceae; genus Voacanga; species Voacanga thouarsii. Next base: position 1,546,114 of record JANUWF010003396.1, read on the forward strand.
CGACATAACGATCATGCAACAAACCCTAAAACACCATAAAACTCAACCAAGACAAATCATTCTCATGCATCAATCCCAACTCCATCACATAAACACATTTATCCTCATAGTTCAATCCCAACTCCATCATATAAACACATTCTCAATCTCCAACCATAATCCATCCTTTTCCAACAACATCCAAAAGACATGAATCTAGAATTTAAAGAGAAGATTGAAGAGGCTTACTTGAATGATGACTACCTTGAAGAAGTCCAAAGAGTATCCTCACACTTAGAAGGCTTGATCCATCCAAGGAGGATGAAGGAAAATGGCCATGGTTGGAGTAACCATTTCGGCCGAGAGAGAGAGAGAGAGAGAGAGAGAGAGAGAGAGAGTTTATTAGTATATTCTACTAAAGGTCAAAGATGAAGGAAGTTGAACATAATCGTTCAAGCTTACCTTGAAAGTGTTCTTAAGTCTTGAAGAAAATTCTAGTTTTTTTATCCGAAAGTGGAACCTTGATTTCAGTGTTCGATGTTATAAATTGCAAAAATGGATTCTAGAGAATGAGTAGATGCGATTTGGAGTTTTTGGAGAAGATTGAAGGTGTTTAGAGAGGTCTTAGGCTTGAGGAATGGTGGTGTGTGTTCTTGGTGTTCTTGGAGGGTTGGATAGAATGGAGGAGAGCTTGACGAAATTCTGCTGAATGATGTTGGCCAAATGGCTAGGGAAATTCTAGTGATTGAATTTTCAGATTTGGGAGAAGAAGGAAAGCTGGTTGTTTGAATTTCAAAAGAAGTAATTTAGGGAGTGAATTATTATAACAAATATGGTAAGAATACCTTGGTTGATGGAGGTCTTTGGGAGCTTCAATGGCCGACTGGTTTAGCTTGGACTTTGCTGAGATGAATGATGTTTGAATGGGTTATAGAATGGCTAAAATTTAGAGGTTAAGTGTGGAAGATTGTTTTGGTTGTTTGAAGCTGAATCCATGGAGGTTTTCATGGAGTAATTTGTTGGAATTTTGGATTCCAACTGAAGGTTTGATTAAAGTGATTGATGGAGTAATTTAAGGGGTAGCTATGGAGCTTCATTCGAGCAGGCCAATGGAGGAGATGATGAAGTTCAGTCCATGGCTGACTAAGGTTGGTTTCACAGAAAATTGGAGTGTGCTTCGGACAAGGTTGAAGAAAAAACAAGGCTGGAATTTCTATTTGTTCATTCAAGAGGTTTGCTGCAATTTTTGTGCAGATTTTTCTGCCATATTCCAGACAACTTGCAGGAGGTTTGAAGGGGTATTGGAGGGTTATTTAAGGATGATTTCTAGCCTTCTTTATGGTGGAAAGACAAGGTTGAATTGCTGGTTGGAAAGGTGGAAGAAACAGCTTAGTTCTTAGCCTACCAAGTTGCGAAAACTACCCAGGAATTCTCCTAGTTTGCACAGCTTTTCTGCAGTCTAGTTTTTTGCCAAAGTTTTCAATCTTCAAGCTGAGTAAAATGGCTATTTTTCTGGCAGCATTTGAGAGGGAAAGATGGCTGAAGTTTTTGACAGCTGGACTGAGTAAGTAGCTGGAAAATTTTCCAGTTTGCTACAAGAAGAAGATGATCACTCTTAGGGTGGAGGTTGAAGGTTCAACCATGGAGGTTAATTCTCTTAGGACCCTTCCATAACCCCTTCCCCATTTTTAGTTAGAATTCCCTCCTCCAAGAGGCAATTTTGAAGCTCCAAAATCATAGAACCCTGCTAGAATTTTCTGGAAATAAAAATGGCTTGGATAAATTGAGCAGCTTAATTGATCAAGAATTAAGGTAAGTTAGAGAGCAAAAAGAATATAAATCCCTTAAGAATTTTTGTAGGGCACAAGAGTGAGATTAGAACATTCCTTTCATGCCTCTCCCTAGGACAACACTCCTACTCCTCCCTATGGCAAGCAAGGGCAAAAAATAGTCTACTTATCTAAAATAAAATTTAATCTTACTAAAACTCAAATAATGGAATTTGAACTCAATGATTTATTCCAAAGCTCTAACCACTAAACCACAACAACTCTTCTTCATATTTTCTCTCCCAATTTTTTTTTTCAATTTAATCCTCAAGCTATCTCCCTATTTCCACCTCAATCAAAATTACCATTTTGCCCTTCCTACTCAACAAGCACAATTAAGCCTTCTAGACTATAAATCACAATTCGAAAACACACAAAATCATTCAAAAATATATTTATGCATGCAAGAAAGATATGATATGCATCCCGATCCCCTTACTCTAGGGTTAGTTTTTGTTGGGGTTTCACATCCTCCTCCCATTCTTAGGAGAATTTCGTCCCGAAATTCAGGCATACCTCTATCTCAGCTCAGGATACTTCCACTTTACCCACTCTTCTGATTCCCATATGGCATCTCGCGTGCCATGATGCTCCCACTGAACTTTTACCATCAGTATCTACTTGTTCCGAAGATTCTTGATAATGCGGTCCAAAATTCGAACGGGTTTCTCCACATAGCTCAGATTAGGTTGCCACACCAACGGTTCATTATTCATAACATGATCGGAATCGGCATTGTACTTCTTCAGGTGTGACACATAAAACACGTTATGAATTCCCGTCAATCCATTTGGCAAGTCCAATCGATATGCTACCGACCCAATCCTTTCCTTTATCGGGAACGGTCCCAAATACCTCGGATTCAGCTTTCTACCTTCCGGATGCTTCCAGATTCCTCTCTTCTGCGTCAACCTCAGGATTACACTGTCTCCTACTTGAAACTCCAACTCTCTCTGCCTATTGTCTGCGTAGCTCTTTTGTCGGCTCTGAGCTGCCTTCAACCTTTCCCTGATTAACTTAACTTTGTCCAACATTTCCTTAACACAAACTTCTTCGGTTTTGCTTATGTGCCCATCTTCTGACCAACTCCAATATAGCGGTACTTGACACTTGCGCCTATACAGGGCCTCATATGGAGCCATCCCAATTGAAGCTTGATAACTATTATTATACGACAACTCCACATACGGTACACATTCAATCCACTTATCCCTAAAATCCAGCACACAGGCTTTCAGCATATCCTCTAATATCTGTTAGTGTTGTGGCCTAGAGGTAATCACTTGTACCATGTATATTGCATATTAAATTAATAAGAGGCATTCTTTATCTTTCAGTTTGATTGTTATATCTAAATATGTGTACAAACCGTTAGATAAAGTCCCTAGTACAACACAGTGTTAAGGAAATCATGATAGAGATCATGATGTGAGATTCCTACTACACTATGCAGTGTTGTACTTAAATAATCCCCAGTCATAGTATTAATAAGATGGGACATTATTAATACGCCAAGACTGGCACATGTTATATCTCTTGATTGGATCAAGCGGTGGTTCTCATATGCGTGGGTATTGGGATACTCAGGATTAACATGTGGATGCTTGTTTTGAAATAAGTTCATTGGATGACCTAGCTACGAGATAATCACTTGGATAACTATTTAGTGCCAGTGATAGAATCTCATTATAGCAAGTGTGCAAGTATCCTTGACTTGAGATTTCCAAGGTACTTTGTTTATCGAGCGTTGTACTTTGATTCTAATCTTTGGAGTCTTATCTAGGACTGCCTATGGGATAGATATTGGGTACAACATAAAGTAAACGAAAGTAGTTGAGAGTGTCAATAAAGGATTCACCACTCCTAATAATAGGAGAGTATATCTCAAGGCCACTTGTAGAAATCATTACTCATGAAGTTCTTGGCCAAGGCGACTATGTGATGGAAATGGTTCCAATTGATACATATATCGAGTAATGGATTTCTTGAACAAGTACTAAAATATTCGGGCCAGAATTAATAATATTCTGGAGGGAGTTGGCACTAATTCCATGCTCTAGACCGAATGAGATATTGTATGTTGAAAGGAGTTTATTGCACTGATAATTTGCTATTGAAAGGTTCATGTCAAGCCACTTGACTTTCTGGACTTTTGGGTGGTCAAGAGTCATTCCTAGATGTCGCTCTTGATATGCTAAATATGAATTTATTAATTAGAGAATTAATAAATTTAATCCTTTATTTTATTAAGGATTATTAATTCTAATATTGTTAGAATTAATTCATATTATGCTACCAATAAGACCAGGAAACCTAATGGGTCACACATAAGAAAGGTTTGAATGCTCAAATTTATTATTTGATAATATTGTAGGGTTAATTAAGAGAAGGGAATATATTTATAGGTGAATTATAAGTTTGTTATAATTTATGGGACCTAATTGTAATTAAGTAAACTTCAAGGACCAATTTGTTGACAATTGGACGTTGAAGGACTAAGTTGCAATTTATGGCAATTATAAATCGATAAATATAAGGAAACGGTTTCCTTAGGGTGAGAGACAGACTATTCACGCAATAACAGAGAAACCGTTTCTCTGCCTCTCTCTTGATCAAACCCTAGCCGTCTTTCTTCTTGATCAAAACCCTAGCCCGCCGAATTCTACTAGCATAGAATTGTGAGATTGTGAGCATTCAACCTTGTGTGGATTATCATTAGAGGGAGTTCTTTCTTAGACTTCAGTTGAGCTGTAGTGAACGGTTTTGGATAATCTGGTTCGCGCCTGCGTTCTTGTTTCTGATATTTTTTGAATTCCGGCTTCACGAGGTAATAAGCGCAATCTTCTCCTTTTTCCCGTTTCTATTGCAAACCCGTGATCCATGGCTTAGATTTCTTGTTGTTTTCCACTGCGCTTAATCTGATTATGCATGATAGAAATCCTACAATATCTGTATAACCCTTTCTGACTGTCCATCGGTTTGCGGATGCGCCGTCGTACTAAACTTTAGGCTCGTCCCCATTGATTCTTGAAACTTGTCCCAAAATCGAGATGTAAACCTCGGGTCTCGGTCAGGTACAATACTTGAAAGCACGCCATGGAGACGGACTATTTCCCGCACATAGATCTGAGCTAACTTCTCCATAGAATCTCTTACATTCACTGATATGAAATGTGCTGATTTGGTCAGTCGATCCACTACCACCCATATGGCATCCTTCAAGGTCCTTGACATAGGAAGTCTGCTGACAAAATCTATGGTCATTTCCTCCCACTTCCATTCAAGTACTGGCAACGGTTGTAATAGTCCCGCTGACTTCTTATGCTCCGCTTTGACCTTCTGAGAGGTGAGACATTTTGAGACATATTTAACCACGTCTCGCTTCATTCCGAGCCACCAATAGGCCGTTTTCAGATCCTGATACATTTTGACTTCCCACGAATGAATGTCGTACTTGCTCTTATGCACCTCTTCCAAAATTCTATCTTTCAATTGATGTTCTCCGGATATACACAACAAATCTCTAAAATACAAAACTCTCGCTTCATCTTGCCGAAATTCACTACCTTGTCGTTTAAGCTCATTGTCCTTGAAAAGTTGAAATTCTGCGTCACCTTGTTGGGCTTCAATAATTTCCCACCTTAGATCTGGTACGAACCTCAAGTTGTTAACAACAATTTTATCCCCTTGCACTTTCGTTCTTCTCTCCAACATATCCTGAACCACTTGAATCTCCTGCACTATTATTCTGGCCATACCGACTTTTCTGCTCAGGGCATCAGCAACAATGTTGGCCTTCCCGAGATAATAGTTGATTGGATAATGGTACTCTTCCAAAATTTCCTTCCATCTTCGATGTCTCATATTCAAATCCTTCTGGGTGAAGATGTACTTCATGCTTTTATGGTCAGTGAACACTTCATATTCAACCCTGTACAGGTAATGTCGCCACTTCTTTAATGCGAACACAATAGCAGCTAACTCTAGGTCATGTGTAGGGTAGTTGACTTCATGAGGCCTCAACTTCTGAGAAGCATAGGCGATCACCTTTCGGTCTTGCATCAAAATTGCTCCTAATCCTTCCTTTGAAGCATCGGTATACAGAGTATAAAGCTTATCTTCCTCTGGCAGACTCAACACTAGTGCTACCATCAATCTTCGCTTCAACTCTTGGAAACTTTTCTCACATTTTTCACTCCAAACAAATGGTACGTCCTTCCTCAGCAGTCAGGTCATAGGCAATGCGAATGTCAAGAATCCTTTGATGAACCTCCTATAGTAACTAGCCAATCCCAAGAAGCTTTGAATCTCGGTGATGTTCTCCAATTGCTTCCAATCTGACACTGTTTCAACCTTTGCTGGGTCTACCTTGATTCCATCCTTGGTCACCACGTGGCCAATAAATGCCACATAATCCAGCCAAAACTCACACTTGTTAAACTTGGCGTAAAGTTTTTGCTCTCGCAGCTTCTCCAATACTATTTTCAGATGTTCTGCATACTCCTCTAGACTATTGGAATAAATTAGGATGTCGTCAATAAAAACTACCATGAATTTGTCCAAATAGGGTCGGAACACGCGATGCATCAAATCCATGAATACCGCTAGAGCATTGGTCTCCCCGAACGGTAATACCACGAACTGGTAATGTCCATTTCTAGTGTTGAAGGTCATCTTGGGGATATCCTCCTTTTTTATCCGCACTTGATAGTACCCTTGCCTCAGGTCTAATTTGGAGTAGCAACTAGATCCTTGTAACTAATCGAACAGCTCATCAATCAGCGATAGGGGATACTTGTTCTTGATCGTCAGATTGTTCAAGCCCCGATAGTCGATACACAGCCTTAGCGTCCCGTCCATCTTCTTCACCAACAACACAGGTGCTTCCCAGGGTGACATGCTAGGTCTTATGTAGCCCTGTTTCACTAACTCTTCTAACTGCTCCTTCAGTTCTTTTTGCTCCGCCAGCGCCATCTAATACGGGGTCCAAGATATTTGTTCCGCTCCCGAAACTAGGTCAATGGTGAATTCAAGTTCTCAGCTGGGAGGTAGAGAAGTAAGTTCCACTGGCAACACATCAGGAAAGTCCTTTACTACCTCGGTGTTCTCCAAAGTGCACTGGTCCTTCAGCTTATTTATCACATACGCTAGGTATCCTTAACATCCTTGCTTCAGCAATTTTCGGGCCTTAGCCCCAGCTATAAAATACTTCAATTCCTTCACTCTCTTGCCATCAAATTCTAATACATCACAACCTGGTCTAATGCACTGGACTGATTTATTCTTACAATCTACTCTAGTCCCGTGCTTCACTAGCCAATCCATTCCCAATATCAAATCATAATCCTCAATATCCAACACTATCAAATTTCCCTCCATGCTTTCTCTTCCCACATCAATTTTACAATTTCACACATATCGATCTGCTTGCACCATCTTTCCCAACGGTGTACTTTCCAACAAGGTAAAAGGTAGCTCCACTCCATCCCAACCCAAATGACATGCACATATCTTGTTTAAATAGGAATGAGTAGATCCAGGATCTATTAATACATTAATGGAACGTCCTTGGATAGTAAACGTACCTCCCAGTATTGTTGCATCGATTCCAACCTCCTTTCTGTTGAGAGCGAATACCTTGGCTTTCACTTGAGGCTTCGGTGCACCACTCTCGGATGTTCCCATGGCATTGGCACTATTAGGTCCTGGATTCTGAGCTGGATTTCCTTGCCCGACTCGGTGCAATTTAGGGCAGGCGTTCCGCAAGTGGTTCGGGTCGCTGCAATGATAACATTTCCATTCACCTCCTTTGGACCAACAGTTCTTCTCTGTGTGGCTTCTTTTCCCACACTTCCGGTATAACAAAATGTTCTGCGCAGGACCAACCGGTGCTGTCTGGGCTTGCTTTCCCCGATTCTGCTACTGTTGGTTGGCAGGGCACTTGTTGGATTGCTACCTCTGGAAGTGTCCTTGCAGTTACCTTGGTGGTTGGAAAGGCCTCGATACCATTCTACTATGGTCCTTATTTTCTATCCTGGTATCTGTGTCCACGGCCCCCGAATAGGTCATTGGTGGAGAAGGTGCTAATGCCCTCCTCAATTCCTGCATCAATCACTTAACAAACTACCTCATCCTATTTTGCTCGGTGTCAACTAGCCTCTCACAATACTTCAATGGCTGGGTGAACCATGCTGCGTACTAGGCCACTGTCATGCCTCCTTGCTTAAATTATGGAACTCGTCCTCCCGCTTTTCCACTATCCACTGAGGAATATACTCAGCTCTAAAGGCTTCAACAAAATTGGACCATGTCCATTCCTGATGAACCATCTCCCAGTCTTCCTGAACTCGCTGCCACCATGCCCGAGCTAGGCCCCTCAAATGGAATGTAGCGAACTTTACCATTCGCTCCTCAGTGTACTGGAGTGTTGCAAATATGTCTTCCATCTGTTCAATCCATTGCTCAGCTTTTTGATCTTGCTCAGCTTCGCCCAAGAAGACGGGTGGTTGGAATTTCAAAAACCGCTCCAATGCCTCATCCTTTCCCTTGGGGTTCCTCTGCTTGGTTAAGGTCTGTAGAATCTCTGCCATCTTACTAAATGCTTACCCCATCATCACTTCAACCGGTGCTTCAGACCCTATCCCTATATCTGGTTCACTCTCATTACCTCGGTTGGGTGATTGCATCTGGGTTGTCTCCACTTCTCGTGCCACATGATCTGCTTCCGAAATTCTCCTGCTTGACGAAGCTACACAGCGCTTGGGTGCTATTCTAAACCATACCAAAATGATAAGTTTATGCATTCATTGATTAAATAATTTTAGTTAAGCATGCATTCATAGTTAGATTCAAGTAAAAGAAAATCAGATGCAAGTTTTTGTCTAAAGAATTGCTCATAAATTTTCTCTCAAATCTTAGAGTACTTCAGTACTCTTATTTGCATAAATTTGAATTTAAACAAAAAATAGAAATAAAACTCCTTGACATAGAAGTTTACAAAAAATAATAAATAAATACCTTGATTATAATAACCCTCAGCCCTTCTAGTCCTCATCAGAATCTTCAATATCAGCCTCATACAACCATCCCCCAAAGTTCTTAGAGAAGTCTATCCCAGGCTCACTTGCAAACCCCTCAATTGGCTCCTTCCTGGGTTGCCTAGAACTCTCCTCGGTTATAACTAGGCTGGGTGAAGGAATGAAAGAAGGCCTAGGTGGAGATTCATAATCTATCTCCCTCGGATAGTGACTATCTACTGATAAATCAATTATGGGGCTAGGAGGATTGGGAACATGCTCCACGTCTATCTCTTCATCTTCACTATCAGAACTCAAATCTATCACAGGTATTGGGGGTGGCTCGTTGATCGAAACCTCATGATCACTGCTATCTTCCAATGGAATAACTAGCTAAGGAATAGGATGAGGTACTGGAAGGTCTTCTGGGTAGATAAGGAGACGAGGATGCCATTGCTGCCCATTCCTCGAACTCCTAAACATTCTAACCATCCTACAGCATAAACAAGATAAACCAAATAAAGATTTGAACTTAAAAAAGCAAAATATATACTCTCAATATTTGCCTAAACCTAGTCTCTGATACCACTTGTAACCCCCCACAACCTAGGCCCAACAAAGCCGGGGATGTCGCCATGTTTAGAGGATAAGGGGTCTTTATAACTAGGTCACACAATAAAAATATAACAATACATTAAAATTAAAACTTATTACAACCTAAAAATTCAGGAACGAATCCAAAATAAATTGTTTACTCTCATATTTCAAAGCATTACATAAAAGAAATAACATAATATCTTCCAAAGCAGGCAACAACTAGCTACTCATCCCCAGAGTATGATCGACCTAAAATCATGGAAAAAATGGTGATGAGATAAAAATGTCAGTAAGTCCGTGTGTGCTTTGCGTGTTTAGGTAAATCAGTTCGTGTATGCAAGTTGAAAACATCTCATAAGAGAGTGCTGGCAAGCAAGAAATAAGGATCAAAATAAAGAGTGGTGTTTTCCTCCTTTCAAACCACATAAGTGCATAGTAAAACCAACCACTCAAATGGGCGACCAAGGGTTACCACACGTAGGGCCCCAAGACCGTATAATGGTTAGAATTCCATACTTTGTGGAGAATGACAAAAGAGAGGTGATCGGCCTACCGGGTAAGATACTCCTCCTTCTCTACACCCAAACAAAACTGGTTGTCCACTCCAGCAACACACAGTGTACTTGACTGAAACTTGCTAGCTCGGACCGGCATGACTAAGTAGTACTATCGCTTCTTCAAGTTGAGTTCATCTTCTGGAGGTGGCCACCTATCAGTAGACTCACTTTTGCTCTTCAAAACTAGTACTACTAGCTTACCCTTATTAAGTACTTAAAGTTGATTGTCCCACTTAGGAGAAAATAGACAAAACATTGCTTTACTTGGAAATGGCAATTAAAGGTTTCAAAAGTCCAGGTTAAAGTTGGTTTTGGAAAGAGTTTAGTGTTTGAGAAAAACTACCTATTAATTTTCAAAAAGTTTGTTTGACTGAAATAAGAAAGAAAACAATCCTCAATTGCCTTTACAAGAAGGAAAAAAAAGAGTGTCCACACACTTCGCATTTGGCTTGCCATAGTAACCTTTTACAACAAACCAGTTTTATGCAGGAGCTTACTTGCTCCTTTGCTTGAGATAAATCAAAGATCCCCAAAAGCTGACCTAACACTGCCTGGGGTAAACACAAGCTATAATTAAACTCAAGCCAAAATTGGTTTTCATAAATTGTCTTAGCTTAACTTACTACAATCATGACCCTACTGTCCCAAACTTTAAGGCAAGATGCAAAAAAGAATTTTATAGAAAAAATCTAGCTTGATAATAATATAACTAGGGTTTGTGAAATAGTTACTACTAAGTCATAGGTTTAAATCTTATTATAAATAAACAATGGTTTATTTGATGAAGGGTCCTAGGTCCTAGATGATAACATTTAAAAATAATAATCTATTAAAAATTAATGGTTAGAAAATAATTAGTAAATAAAATTATTAGTAAGAAAATTTTAATATGTTTTTTATTAATAAATAAATTTTATTAGTATTTATGAATATACGACTTACAAGATTAATATTTTACCTATCATGATTATTTATATAAAAGGCTTTATTTAATTTTATTATTATATATAATATTTATATATTTTATTTGTAATAAAAGACATCAGGCATTTGGCTAAAATATCATTATTTCATATATGAATCCAATTGCAAATCTTCCTAGGGTTTCGAAATCTTTAGAAGAAAATATATAGTATTAATTTTTATTAATGAAATAAAATTAGCTAACTTAAATAGCTTAGGAACAACAAGGTCATGATCATAATTCCTATTACTAACCATAATCATGAACATACACTTTACATCGATCATCAAAACATCCAAATCATGAATAAAAGCATAGATCCTTATCTACGAACACATAATCCACACTCCACTAAACATAATCATATTCATGGCTTCGACAAGGATACAAGAACATAAAACCCTATTCACCGAAGGTGACATAATATCTATCATGCTTAATCATCCACACTAACTCACGACATGAAGATCATGCAACAAACCCTAAGAAAATCACAAAACTTAACCAAAACAAATCATTCTCAAGCATCAATCCCAAATCCATCACATAAACACCTTTATCCTCATACTTCAATCCCAACTCCTTCATATAAACACATACTCAATCTCCAACCGTAATCCATCCTTTTCCAACAACATCCAAAAGAAATGAATCTAGAATTTAAAGAGAAGATTGAAGAGGCTTACTTGAATGATGACTACCTTGAAGAAGTCCCAAGAGGATCCTCACGTTTGGAAGGCTTGATCCGTGCAAGGAGGAAGAAGGAAAATGGCCATGGTTGGAGTAACCATTTCGGCCGAGAGAGAGAGAGAGAGAGAGTTTATTAGTATTTTCCATTAAAGGTCGAAGATGAAGGAAGTTGAACGTAATCGTTCATGCTTACCTTAAGAGTGTTCTCGAGTCTTCAAGAAAATTTTTTTTTTTTTATCCGAAAGTGGAAACTTGATTTCAGCGTTTGATGTTATAAATTGTAGAAATGGATTCTAGAGAACTAGTAGATGTGATCTAGAGTTTTTGGAAAAGATTGAAGGTGTTGAGAGAGGTCTTAGGCTTGGAGAATGGTAGTGTGTATTCTTGGAGGGTTGGAGAGAATGGAGGAGAGCTGGACGAAATTCTACTGAATGATGTTGGCCAAATGGCTAGGGAAATTTTGGTGATTGAATTTTCAGATTTGGGAGAAGAAGGAAAGCTTGTTTTTTGAATTTCAAAAGGAGTAATTTAGGGTGTGAATTATGGTAGCAAATATGGTAAGAATACCTTAGTTGATGGAGGTCTTTGGGAGCTTCAATGGCCGACTGGTTTGGCTAGGATTTTGATGAGATGAATAATGTTTGAATGGGTTATAGATTGGCCGAAATTCAGAGGTTAAGTGTGGAAGATATTTCTGGTTGTTTGAAGCTGAATCCATGGAGGTTTTCATGGAGTAATTTGCTGGAATAATTTAAGGGGTAGCCATGGAGCCTCATTTGAGCAGACCAATGGAAGAGATGATGAAGTTTAGTCCATGGCTGACTAAGGTTGGTTTCAAAGAACATTGGAGTGAGTTTCGGACAAGGTTGAAGAAAAAACAAGGCTGGAAATTCTATTTGTTCATTCAAGGGGTTTGCTGGAATTTTTGTGCAGATTTTTCTGCCTATTCCAGCTGACTTGAAGAAGGTTTGAAGGGATATTGGAGGGTTCCTTAAGGCTAGTTTCTAGCCTTCTTTATGGAGGAATGACAGGGTTGAATTTCTGGTTGGAAAGGTGGAAGAAACAGCTTGGTTCTTGGCTAACCAAGCTGCGAAAACTGCCCAGGAATTTTCCAGGTATGCACAACTTTTGTGAATCTTATTTTTGGCCAAAGTTTTCAATCTTCAAGCTGAGTAAATTGGCTATTTTTCTGGCAGCATTTGAGAGAGAAAGATGGCTGAAGTTTTCAAATGCTTGACTAAGTAAGAAGCTGGAAAAATTTCTAGTTCGCTTCAAGAAGAAGATGATCACTCATATGGTGGAGGTTGAAGGTTCAACCATAGAGGTTAATTCTCTTGGGAACCTTCCATAATTCCTTCCCCATTTTCAGTTAAAATTCCCTCCTCCAAGAGGCGTTTTCGAAGCTCCAAATTCCCAGAACCTTGCTAGAATTTTCTCGAAATAAAAATGGCTTGGATAAATTGAGTAGCTTAATTGATCAAGAATTAAGGTAAGTTAGAGAGCAAAAATGCTATGAATCCCTTAAGAATTTTTGTAGTGCACAAGAGTGAGATTAGGACATTCCTTTCATGCCTCCGCTAGGATAACACTCCTACTCCTCCCTATGGCATGCAAGTGCCGAAAATAGTCTACTTATCTAAAATAAAATTTAATCATACTAAAACTCAAATGATGAAATTTGAACTGAAGACCTCAAGGATTTATTCCAAAGCTCTAACCACTAAACCACAACAACTCTTGTTCTTATTTTCTCTCCCAAATATTTTTCCTATTTAATCCTCAAGCTATCTCCCTATTTCCACCTCAAGTAAAATTACCATTTTGCCCTTCCTACGCAACAAGCACAATTAAGCCTTTTAGACTAAGAATCACAATTCGAAAACACATAAAATCATTCAAAAATATATTTATGCATGAAAGAAAATATGATATGCATTCCAACCCCCTTACTCTAGGGTTGGTTCTAGTTGGCGTTTCACATCCTCCCCTTCTTAGGAGAATTTCGTCCCGAAATTCAGGCATACCTCTATCTCAGCTCGGGATACTTCCACTTTACCCACTCTTCTGATTCCCATATGGCATCTCGTGTGCCGTGATGCTCCCACTGAACTTTTACCATAGGTATCTGCTTGTTCTGGAGATTCTTGATACTGCGGTCCAAAATTCGAACGAGTTTCTCCATATAGCTCAGATCGGGTTGCCACACCAACGTTTAATTATTCAGAACATGACTGGGATCGACATTGTACTTCTTTAGTTGTGACACATGAAGCACGTTATGAATTCCCATCAATCCATCTTCTTACCAACTCCAATATAGCAGTATCTGATACTTGTGTCCATACAGGGCCTCATACGGAGCCATCCCAATTGAAGCTTGATAACTATTATTATACGACAACTCTGCATATGGTACACATTCGATCCACTTATCCCCGAAATCCTACACATAGGCTCTCAGCATATCCTCTAATATATGTATAACCCTTTCTAACTACCAATCAGTTTGCAGATGCGCCGTCGTTCTGAACTTCAGGCTCGTCCCCATTGATTCTTGAAACTTGCCCCAAAATCGAGACGTAAACCTCGGGTATCAACTGATGTGCAGTACCTTCACCGTCGAAACTTACCCCTAAACTTGCGCCATCGAAGCTGAAATTCTGCATTACCTTGCTGAGCTTCAATAATTTCCCGCCTTAGATCGGGGTATCAACTTCAGGTTGCTAACAACAATCTTCTCCCTTTGCACTTCTACTCTTCTATCCAACATATCCTGAACCACTTGAATGTCCTGCACCCTTTGTCTGGCCATACTGACTTTTCTGCTCAAGGCATCAACAACAACATTAGCCTTCTCGGGATGATAGTTGATTGGGCAATGGTACTCTTCCAAAAATTCCATCCATCTTCGCTCTCTCGGATTCAAATCCATCTGGGTGAAGATGTACTTCAGACTCTTGTGATCAGTGAACACTTAGTATTCAGCTCCGTACAGATAGTGTCGCCATTTCTTTAAAGCGAATACAATGGCAGCCAACTCTAGATCATGTGTGGGGTAATTGACTTCATGAGGTCTCAACTTCTGAGAGCCATAGGCGATCACCTTTCGGTCATGCATCAAAACTGCTCACAAACCTTCTTTTGAAACATCGGTATACAGCACGTAAGTCTTATCTCCCTCTAGCAGACTCAACACTGGTGCTGTCATTAATCTCCGTTTCAGCTATTGGAAGCTCCTCTCACATTTTTCACTCCAAACAAATGGTACATCTTTCCTCAACAATCAGGTCCTAGGCGACGCGAGCATTGAAAATCCTTTGATGAACCACCTATAGTAGCTAGCCAATCCCAAGACACTTCAAAACTCAGTGATGTTCTCCGGTTGCTTCCAGTTTGACACTGCTTCAACCTTTGCTGGATCTACCTTGATTCCATCCTTGGTCACCACGTGGCCAAGAAATGCCACACTATCCAACCAAAATTCACAGTTGCTAAACTTGGCAAAAAGCTTATGCTCCCATAGCTTCTCCAATACCAGCATTAAATGTTCTGCATGCGCCTTTTGACTCTTGGAATAAATTAAGATGTCGTTAATAAAGACCACCACGAACTTGTCCAAGTAGGGTCAGAACACTCAATACATCAAATCCATAAATACTGCTGGAGCATTGGTTACCCCAAAATAGAATCACCATGAACTTGTAGTGACCATATCTTATGTTGAAAGCCGTCTTGCGGATACCCTCCTCTTTTTTCCGCACTTTATAGTACCCTTACCTCAGGTCTAATTTGGAATAGCAACTGGATCCTTGTAATTGATCGAACATCTCTTCAATCAGCGGTAGGGAATACTTATTCTTGATTGTTAGGTTATTCAAGCACCGATAGTTGATACACAGCCTCAGAGTCCCATCCTTCTTTTTCACAAATAGTACAGGTGCTCCCCAGGGCGACGTGCGAGGTCTAATGTAGCCTTGCTTCACTAACTCTTTTAACTGCTCCTTTAGTTTTTTCAACTCTGTCGATGCCATCTGACATGGAATTCAGGATATCGGTTCGGCTCATGGAATTTGGTCAATCGTAATTTCAACTTCTCGGCTGGGAGGTAGAGAAGTGAGTTCTGCGGGAAACACATCGATAAAATCCTTTATTACCTTGGTATCCTCAAGAGTGCACTAGTCCTATGGCTTGTTTATCACATAAGCTAAGTACCCTTGACATCTTTGCTTCAGCAATTTTCGGCCCATAGCCCAAGCTATCAAATAATTTAATTCCTTCACTTTCTTGCCATTGAATTCCAGCACATCACGCCTTGGTCCATTGAATTAAACCAATTTGTTCTTATAGTCTACTCTAGCCCCATGTGTAACACCCCGCTACCTAGTCCCGCCAGGGCCAGGGATGTCGCCCCGTCCAAAGGACAAGGGGTCTTTATAACTAGGACACACAAATATAATAGCGGAAATAAAATGATATTTCAACTTAAAATTTATTACAACCCAAAAGAAATAATAATAAATCCAAGAATACTCAAAACAAATCCATAATAAAAATTCATCCGCTCTAAGCTCTCCCAACAATACACAAAATAAATCCTCAAAAAATTCTTCCAAAGCAGACAATATATAGCTACTCATGCCCATAGCAGTATGGACCTGAAATCATGATAAAATGGTGGTGAGACAGAAATCTCAGTAAGTCAGTGTGTGCTTCGGGTGTTTAGTGAAAACAGTTCGTAGATGCAAAGTGTGAAACCTTTATAAGAGAAATACTGGCAAGCAATAACATTAGTCAAAAACAAGAGTGGCGTTTTGGCTTTTCCAGCCATACATAAGTAATAAAATCAACCACTCGAAAGAAAGGGATATGGGTTACCACACGTTGGGCCCCATAACCGGTCAGAATGCCGACACTTTGTGTAGACTGACAAAAGTAGGTGATCGGCTTACTGGGCAAGATACTCCTCCTTCTCTATACCCAAACAACAACCGGGTGTCCATTCAGGCAAACCACAGTCACTTGACTGAAAACAAACTGCTAGCTCAGACCGGCACGACTCACTGGATTGACATCTTATCCGGGAAGGACTCACCCATCAGAGGTGGCCACCTACTGAGAGACTTACCATAACCCATCAAATACTAGTCCTAGTAGTCCACCCTTATTGAGTACTCAACGACGTTTCCCACTTGGGATAAAATGAACAAAATACTATTCCACAAGCAAATGGCAATTTATGGGTTTTCCAAAGTCTTTAACAAAATCAGTTTTAGAAAGAGTTTGAGTTTGAGTAAATCTGCTCATTGGCTTTTGAATAATTCAAATGTTTGAAATAAGAAAGGATTTAACCCTCAATTGCCTTTACGTAAATGAGTGTCCATGCACTCTACACTTAGCTTGCCATAATAAACATTTTGCATCAAACAGATTTTATGCAGGAGCTTACCTGATTATTGCTCACAATAACAAGGTCTCCAACGGCAGACCTAACCCCACATGGGCAAATACAAATCACAATCAATTTCATGCCACAAACTACTTCCTTAATTTTAAATCGACTCAACTTACTACTACCATGATCCTAGTGTCCCAAGCTTTAAGGTTAAACAATAAGTAAATAGGTTTAAGAGTTGAGCCTAGCACAATTATTTAAAATAATTAATGGTTTGGGAAATAAATTTAATAAGTTGAAAGCTTAAATCTTGTTAGGGAAAATTTAGAGTTTATTTTATCAAGAATTCTAGGCAGTATTAAATAAAATATTGATTTATTAATAATTTAGTTGTTAAAAAATAATTGGTAGCTAAAATTAGTTGAAAATAAATTTAATGAGTCTCACTTGAACAATATTAAATAAATTCTTTAGGAGTTTTGATTAGAAGATAATAGTTAAATTTTTAGTAATATATATTCTACTAATTGTAATTATTTTCATAAAGGCTTTAATTTATCTCATTATATTAAGTAATATATACATATATTTTTTTATTTTTCTAGCAAAAATCATTATTTGTTTGACTAAAATATCCTTTATATATATGACAATCCAAATCTACCCTTCCTAGGGTCTTTTTTTTTTTCGAAAATGCTAAGAGAAATTATTTCATTGAATATTATATTCATGAAGCAAAAATTTGTTTGGGGACAACTAGATCGTGATCAAATTCCTATGGCTAACCACAATCAATACATACACAATCCTTTAATTCATCAAATCATCCAAATCTTGCATACAAGCATAGATCTCAACTTATCAACACATGATCTAACCCCTACTAGCATAAATATGATCATGGCTTCAATATTAATCCATCATGAATATAAACCCTATTCACCAAAGGTGACATAATCCCTAGCATACTTCATCACATATACTACTTATGACATGCATCAACCTCAAATCATCATATAATCATCTAAGACAATCCTTCCATGCATAAATCCCATCTCCTTCACAATCATACATATACTTATACTTCAATCTCAACATATATATATATATATATATATATATACTCAAATCATATCACCATCCACCTATTATCATTATCGACCTAGAGACATGCTTCTAGAGTTTAAAAGAAGGATTGATGGTACTTACTTGGTTGATGAATACCTTGAAGGAGTTTAGAGTAGATCTCAACTCCTAGGTGTCTAACTTTGTCCAAAGGAGATGGCAAGAGCATGATTATGGAGAAGAAGTCATCCGGCCAAGGGAGAGGAGTTTCGGCCGTGAGAGAGAGAAGACGAGATCATTAGTATGTTTATTCACATAGGTTCTCACTAGAGATCATGTTCGGAGAAGATGAAGTTGATAGAATAAATTTACCTTGAAGTTGTTCTTGTCCTTGACAGAAATTTCTGCTTTTGATCCGAAGTAGCAAGATGATTTGAGGAATTTGATGTTAATAATGGTGTTGATGGACTCACAGCAGTGAGTAGGTCAAATCTGGAAGTTTTTGAGAGGATTTGAGATGGTTTGGAGGGGTATTAAGTGTAGGGAAGAGGTAGGTGTTCTTGGTGTAGCGTGTGTGTTCTTGGAGATTGAGAGATTTCGAGAGGTGGTTCTTGTGCAGCTGCCGAATTTTTGTGAGGGATAGGGCTGGCCAAATTTCTGTAGGGTTTAGGGAGTTGATTCTCTGATTTGGAAGAGAAAAGGAAGGGTTAGTTGTCACAATCCTTGGAGAATATTTTTAGGAAGTGAATTTGGAAACTAAATATTCTATGATATCTTGATAATTTGGAGAGCTTTGAAGGTCTCCTATGGCCGTCTGGTTTAGCAGCTTTTCAGAGGAATTAAAGCTGATTCAAGGTGGCTTATGGTGGCTGAAACTAAGGTGCATAATGATGAAGAAGATGTCTAGTCATTTGAGTAAGATATTATGGAAGGTTGCTAAACAAGGATGGCTGGAATTTTGGAAACCAATCAAGCGAAATTGCAAGGATTTGTTGGAGAGATTTTCGGACAGCCATTGCTAAATTTCATGCAGAAGCTTGAGGGAGACAATGGAGCTCTGTTAATGGAGGTTTAAGGAAGGTTTTCGTAGATTAAGGTTGGTGTTTCGACCAGAAGAAAAGTAAGAAACAAAGCTGGAAATTTGGATTGCCCTGCATTTCGCTGAACAGGAATTTTTCTGGGCTGATTTTCGGCTGCCACTTCCAGCCAATTTGCAGCAAGTTTTGAAGGGAAATTCAGGGGTATTCAAAGTTGATTTCCAGCCTTCTTCATGAAGGAAAAACATGGCTAAGGTACTGAACAAGATCTGGAAGAAAACAGCTTGGTTTTGGACTCTCAAAACTATTTTTCGTACAGGAATTTTTTCCTGTTTTGCTCCAGCTTTGAGCAGTCCGAAATTGGTCAAGAATTTTCAGGTTTCAAACTGATCCTAAAGATCATTTTTCTGGCAGCATTTGGGAGGGAATGTTAGCTAAAAATTTTGACATTTTGAAGGTACAACAACCTGGAAAATTTCAGCTCATGCCATGAAGGAAGATGAACTAGTCTAGAGTGAAATTTCAGCAAGCTTACTAGAGATATTTTTCCCCTTAGGATTTCCCACCATTCTTCCACATTTTTCAGACCATGAGAAGCCTTTTACTAGGGCATTTTCATCCCACAAGATCACAGCATTTTACTGAAATTTCTGGAAAGAAAATGGATAGAACATCTTGATCAAACTAAGAAGTTGAAACCTAAGGAAAACCAAAGATCAAGGGAACAAGAATTCCCTTTAGGAAATTCGAGTAGGGCAAAAGAGTGGAATGAGAATACTCTTAGCATGTCTCTCTTAGGACATCATCCCTACCTTACTCTAAGCTCCTAAGACCGAAATTTCCTCCACTAAGCAAAAGTAAAATTTAATCTAGCTAAAGCTTCTGTGATGGAATTTGAACCCAAGACCTCAAGAATTAATTCCAAAGCTCTAACCACTACACCACAACAACTCTTGTTGATATTTTCACTAGAAAATTATTTTCTATTCAATCTACAGGCTATCTACCTATTTTCACCTCGGGCAAAAATTACCATCTTGCCCCTCTCACACAATACTCACCAATAAGACTTCAAGACAATAAAACCCGAATCCAAAACACATAAAAATCATATGAAAATATGTTTAACCATGAAATAAAATATGATATGCACCCCAACCCCTTACTCTAAGGTTAGTTTTGACCGGAGTTTGACATCATCCCCTCCTTAGAAGAATTTCGTCCCGAAATTCAAGCATACCTGTATTTCAGCTCGGGATACTTCCACTTAACCCATTCTTTTGATTCCCATGTGGCATCCTGCGTGCCATGGTGCTCCCACTGAATCTTAACCATCGGTATCTGCTTATTTCGCAGGGTTTTGACACTGCAGTACAATATCCGCACAGGCTTCTCCACGTAGCTCAGATCTGGCTGTAACACCAATGGCTCATCATTCAATACATGACCGGGATCTGCATTATACTTCTTCAATTGTGACACATGGAACACATCGTGGATTCTCGTCAACCCATCCGAGCAAGTCTAATCGGAAAGCTACTGGTCCAATTCTTTCCTTAATGAGAAACGGCCCCAAATACCTCGGATTCAACTTTTTGCCTTTCGGATGCTTCAATATTCCCCTATTCGGAGTCAGCTTCAGAAATACGCAATCCCCAACTTGAAATTCTAGATCCCTTCGCCGATTGTCCGCATAGCTCTTCTATCGGCTTTGAGCCGCCTTTAACCTTTCCCGAATCAGTTTCACTTTATCCAACATTTCTTGGACATAGACCTCTCCGGTTTTGCTCACATGACCATCTTCCATCCAACTCCAATACAACGGTACCTGACACTTGCGCCCATACAAAGCCTCATATGGTGCCATCCCAATTGAGGCTTGGTAGCTATTATTATACGATAGCTCGGCATACGGCACACACTCGATCCACTTATCCCCGAAATCCAAGACACAGGCTCTCAACATATCTTCTAATATTTGGATCACCTTTTTGATTGCCGATCAGTCTGCGGATGCACCGTCGTACTGAATTTCAAATTCGATCCCATCGCCTCTTGGAACTTTCCCCAAAAACAAGAAGTAAACCTCGGGTCTCGGTTGGATACTATGCTCGAAGGTACTCCATGAAGTCGGACTATCTATCGAACATAAGTCTGAGCCAGCTTCTCCATGGAGTCCCTTACATTTACCGGTATGAAATGGGCCGACTTGGTCAGTCAATCCACCACTACCCATATGGCATCCTTCTGAGTCTTTGACATGGGGAGTCCGGTGACAAAGTCCATAGTCACCTCCTCCCACTTCCATTCCGGCACAGGCAATGGCTGCAATAGTCCTACTGACTTCTTATGCTCCACTTTAACTTTCTGGCAGGTGAGACAGGTCGAAACGTACTTGACCACATTTCGCTTCAGTCCGGGCCACCAATAAGCTCTCTTCAAATCCTGATACATTTTGGCCTCCCCCGGACGAATGGCGTACTTACTCTTGTGTGCCTCCTCCAAAATTCTATCCTTCAATTGCAACTCCCGGGTACACACAATCGATCTCTGAAATGGAAAATTCTCGCTTCATCTTGACAAAATTCACTGTCTGGTCGCTTAAGCTCCTTATCCTTGAAGATTTGAAACTCGGCGTTGCTTCGCTGAGCCTCCACTATTTCTTACTTCAAATCTGGCACAAACTTCAAGTTGCTGATGACAATTCTTTTGTCTCGCACTTCCGCCCTTCTGTCAAATACGTCCTGAACTACTTGCATTTCCTACACCTTCAGACTGGCTATTCCAACTTTTCTGCTCAGGGCATCCGCCACAACGTTGGCCTTCCCGGGATGGTAGTTGATCAGGCAGCGGTATTCCTCCAAGAATTCCATCCACCTTCGCTGCCTCAAGTTCAGATCCTTTTAGGTGAAGATATACTTCAGACTCTTATGGTCGGTGAACACCTCATATTCGGCTCCATACAAGTAGTGTCACCATTTCTTTAGAGCGAACACTATTGGTGCCAGCTCCAGATCATGA
This sequence comes from Voacanga thouarsii, assembly GCA_026120185.1. Taxonomy (NCBI): domain Eukaryota; kingdom Viridiplantae; phylum Streptophyta; class Magnoliopsida; order Gentianales; family Apocynaceae; genus Voacanga; species Voacanga thouarsii. The sequence continues at coordinate 1,568,261 of JANUWF010003396.1, forward strand.
GTGGGGTAGTTCACTTCATGAGGTCGCAACTTCCGAGATGCATAAGCAATCACTTTTCTGTCTTGCATCAACACCGCCCCCAGGCCTTCCTTCGAAGCGTCGGTGTACAGTGCATAAGGTTTGCCTTCCTCCGGTAGACTTAATATCGGTGCTGTCATCGGTCTCTTCTTCAATTCTTGGAAACTTTTCTCGTATTTTTTTATTCCACACAAATGGAACATCCTTCCTCAATAGTCAGGTCATTGGCGATACAAGCTTCAAAAATCCCTTGTTAAACCTTCGGTAGTAACTGGCTAATCCCAAGAAACTTTTGATCTTGGTGATGTTCTCTGGTTGCTTCCAGTCCGACACTGCTTCAACCTTTGCCGGGTCTACCTTGATTCCCTCCTTGGTCACCACATGACCAAGGAATGCCACACTGTCCAACCAGAATTCGCACTTGCTGAACTTGGCGTACAGCTTGTGCTCCCTTAACTTCTCCCAAGAAGATGGGCGGTTGAAATTTCAGAAACCGCTCCAAAGTATTGTCCTCTCCCTTTGGATTCCTCTGTTCAGTCAAAGTTTGAAGAATCTCGATCATCTTGCTGAATGCTTTCCCCATTGTCACATCAACAGGTACTTCTGACCCCATTTCCAAATCTGGCTCACTCTCATTTTCGCGATTAGGTGATGCATCTGAGTTGTCTCAACTTCGAGTGTCACAGGTTCTGCTTCCGAAACTCTTCTGCTCGATGTGGCTACACCGTGCTTGGGTGCCATTCTCAACCATGCCCAAATAATGAGTATATGCATTCAAGTTTAAAACATTTTGACCATGCATTCACATCCAGGTTAAAATAAAAGAAAATCAGGTGCAAGTTTTTGTATAAAGGGTTGCATAAAAATTTTATCAAACCTTAGAGTACTCCAGGCACTCTTATTTTCAGAAATTTAAAATGAAAGCAGTAAACAAAAATGAAATATTTAACATAGAAGTTCATAGAAAGCAGTAAATAAATCATCCTAATCATATCAGCACTTAGCCTTTCTACTCCTCATCAGAATCTTCAAGATCAGCCTCACACAACCATCCTCCAGAATTCTTAGAAAAGTTTACCCCAACCCCACTAGCAAACCCCTCCACTAGCTCCTTCTCAGGGCACCTAGAACTCTCCCCAGGCTCAACTCAACTGAAAGAATGAAGGAAAGAAGGCCTAGGTGGAGACTCATAGTCTATCTCCCCCGGGTCATCACTATCTGCTGCTAAGTCCACTTCCGGATTAGGAGGGTGGGGTTCAGGCTCCACTATCATCACCTCATCCTTACTGTTAGAGCTTTTGTCTATCATCGAGATTGGAGGTGGCTCTAGGATCTGGACCTCATCCTCACTGCTATCCTCCATAAGGTCAATCTCATCATCACTGTTATCCACCATAGGGACAACTGGCTGAGGGGCAGGCTGGGGAACTAGAAGGTCCTCCTGGTCTAGATAGTAAGACGGGTGCCACTACTGCCCTTTCCTTGCTGTCCTAAGCAGTCTAACCATCCTACAGCATCAACAAAATAGGCTAGCTAAGATTTAAACTTAAATAAATAAAACATATATCATCAATATTTGCCTATAACCTAGGCTCTGATACCACTTGTAACACCCCGCTACCTAGGCCCGCCAGGGCCAGGGATGTCGCCCCGTCCAAAGGACAAGGGGTCTTTATAACTAGGACACACAAATACAATAGCGTAAATAAAATGATACTTCAACTTAAAATTTATTACAACCCAAAAGAAATAATAATAAATCCAAGAATACTCAAAACAAATCCATAATAAAAATTCATCCGCTCTCATCTATCCCAACATTAAACAAAATAAATCCTCAGAAAATTCTTCCAAAGCAGACATTATATAGCTACTCATGCCCACAGTAGGATGGACCTGAAATCATGATAAAATGGTGGTGAGATAGAAATCTCAGTAAGTCCGTGTGTGCTTCGGGTGTTTAGTGAAAACAGTTCGTGGATGCATAGTGTGAAACCTTTATAAGAGAAATACTGGCAAGCAATAACATTAGTCAAAAACAAGAGTGGCGTTTTGGCTTCTCCAGCCATACATAAGTAATAAAATCAACCACTCGAAAGAAAGGGATATGGATTACCACACGTTGGGCCCCATAACCGGTCAGAATGCCGACACTTTGTGCAGACTGACAAAAGTAAGTGATCGGCCTACTGGGCAAGATACTCCTCCTTCTCTATACCCAAACAACAACCGGGTGTCCATTCCAGCAAACCACAGTCACTTAACTGAAAACAAACTGCTAGCTCGGACCGGCACGACTCACTGGACTGAGATCTTATCCGGGAAGGACTCACCCCTCAGAAGTGGCCACCTACTGAAAGACTTACCTAAACCCTTCAAAGACTAGTCCTAGTAGTCCACCCTTATTGAGTACTCAACGATGTTTCCCACTTGGGATAAAATAAACAAAACACAGTTCCACATGAAAATGGCAATTTATGGGTTTTCCAAAGTCTTTAACAAAATCAGTTTTAGAAAGAGTTTGAGTTTGAGTAAATCTACTCATTGGCTTTTGAATAATTCAAATGTTTAACCATCAATTGCCTTTACATAAATGAGTGTCCATGCACTCTATACTTGGCTTGCCATAATAAACATTTTGCATCAAACAGGTTTAATGCAGGAGCTTACTTGATTCTTGCTCACAATAACAAGGTCTCCAACGGCAGACCTAACCCCACATGGGCAAATACAAATCACAATCAATTTCAAGCCACAAACTACTTCCTTAATTTTAAATCGACTCAACTTACTACTACCATGATCCTAGTGTCCCAAGCTTTAAGGTTAAACAATAAGTAAATAGGTTTAAGAGTTGAGCCTAGCACAATTATTTAAAATAATTAATGGTTTGGGAAATAAATTTAATAAGTTGAAAGCTTAAATCTTGTTAGTGAAAATTTAGAGTTTATTTGATCAAGAGTTCCAGGTAGTATTAAATAAAATATTGATTTATTAATAATTTAGTTGTTAGAAAATAATTGGTGGCTAAAATTAGTTGAAAATAAATTTAATGAGTCTCACTTGAACATTATTAAATAAAATTTTAAGGGGTTTTGATTAGAAGATAATAGTTAAATTTTTAGTAATATATTCTACTAATTTTAATTATTTTCATAAAGGCTTTAATTGATCTCATTATATTAAGTAATATATACATATATATATATTATTTTTCTAGCAAAAATCATTCTTTGTTTGACAAAAATATCCTTTATATATATGACAATCCAAATCTACCCTTCCTAGGGGGTTTTTTTTTAAGAGAAATTATTTTATTGAATATTTTATTCATGAAGTAAGAATTTGTTTGGGGACAACTAGATCATGATCAAATTCCTATGGCTAACCACAATCAATACATACACAATCCTTTAATTCATCAAATCATCCAAATCTTACATACAAGCATAGATCTCAACTTATCAACACATGATCTAACCCCTACTAGCATAAATATGATCATGGCTTCAATATTAATCTATCATGAATATAAACCCTATTCACTAAAGGTGACATAATCTCTAGCATGCTTCATCATATATACTACTTATGACATGCATCAACCTCAAATCATCATATAATCATCCAAGAAAATCCTTCCATGCATAAATCCCATCTCCTTCACAATCATACATATATTCATACTTCAATGTCAACAATATATATATATATATATATATATATGTATATATATATACTCAAATCCTATCACTATCCACCTATTATCATTATCACCCTAGAGACATGCTTCTAGAGTTTAAAAGAAGGATTGATGGTACTTACTTGGTTGATGAACGCCTTGAAGGAGTTTAGAGTAGATCTCAACTCCTAGGTGTCTACCTTTGTCCAAAGGAGTTGGCGAGAGCATGATTATGGAGAAGAAGTCATCCGGCCAAGGGAGAGGAGTTTCGGCCGTGAGAGAGAGGAGAGAGAGAGAGAGAGAGAGAGAGAGAGAGAGAGAGAGAGAGGAGAGAGACATCATTAGTATGTTTATTCATATAGGTTCTCACTAGAGATCATGTTCGGAGAAGATGAAGTTGATAAAGTAGATTTACCTTGAAGATGTTCTTGTCCTTCACAGAAATTTCTGCTTTTGATCCGAAGTAGCAAGATGATTTGAGGAATTTGATGTTAATAATGGTGTTGATGGACTCACAGCATTGAGTAGGTCAAATCTGGAAGTTTTTGAGAGGATTTGAGATGGTTTGGAGGGGTATTAAGTGTAGGGAAGAGGTAGGTGTTCTTGGTGTAGCGTGTGTGTTCTTGGAGATTGAGAGATTTCGAGAGGTGGTTCTTGTGCAACTGCCGAATTTTTGTGAGGGATAGGGCTGGCCGAATTTCTGTAGGGTTTAGGGAGTTGTTTCTCTGATTTGGAAGATAAAAGGAAGGGTTAGTTGTCACAATCCATGGAGAATATTTTTAGGAAGTGAATTTGGAAAATAAATATTCTAGGATATCTTGATAATTTGGAGAGCTTTGAAGGTCTCCTATGGCCGACTGGTTGAGCAGTTTTTCTGAGGAATTAAAGCTGATTCAAGGTGGCTTATGGTGGCTGAAACTAAGGTGCACAATGATGAAGAAGATGTCTGGTCATTTGAGTAAGATATTATGGAAGGTTGCTAAACAAGGATGGCTGGAATTTTGGAAACCAATCAAACTAAATTGCAGGGATATGTTGGAAAGATTTTGGGACAGCCATTGCTGAATTTCGTGCAGAAGCTTGAGGGAAACAATGGAGCACTATTAATGGAGGTTTAAGGAAGGTTTTCACAGATTAAGGTTGGTGTTTCGGCCAGAAGAAAAATAGGAAACAAAGCTGGAAATTTGGACTGCCCAGCATTTCGCTGAACAGGAATTTTTCTGGGCAGATTTTCGGCTGCCACTTCCAGCCAATTTGCAGCAAGTTTTGAAGGGAAATTCAGGGGTATTCAAAGTTGATTTCTAGCCTTCTTCATGAAGGAAAAACATGGCTAAGGTACTGAACAAGATCTGGAAGAAAACAGCTTGGTTTTGGACTCTCAAAACTGTTTTTCGTACAGGAATTTTTTCCTGTTTTGCTCCAGCTTTGAGCAGTCCGAAATTGGTCAAGAATTTTCAGGTTTCAAACTGATCCTAAAGATCATTTTTCTGGCAGAATTTGGGAGGGAATGTTAGCTAAAAATTTTGACATTTTGAAGGTACAACAACTTGGAAAATTTCAGCTCATGCCATGAAGGAAGATGAACTAGTCTAGAGTGAAATTTCAGCAAGCTTACTAGAGGGATTTTTCCCCTTAGGATTTCCCACCATTCTTCCACATTTTTCAGACCATGAGAAGCCTTTTACTAGGGCATTTTGATCCCACAAGATCACAGCATTTTACTGAAATTTCTGGAAAGAAAATGGATAGAACATCTTGATCAAACTAAGAAGTTGAAACCTAAGGAAAACCAAAGATCAAGGGAACAAGAATTCCCTTTAGGAAATTCGAGTAGGGCAAAAGAGTGGAATGAGAATACTCCTAGCATGTCTCTCTTAGGACATCATCCCTACCTTACTCTAAGCTCCTAAGACCGAAATTTCCTCCACTAAGCAAAAATAAAATTTAATCTAGCTAAAGCTTCTGTGATGGAATTTGAACCCAAGACCTCAAGAATTAATTCCAAAGCTCTAACCACTACACCACAACAACTCTTGTTGATATTTTCACTATAAAATTATTTTCTATTCAATCCACAGGCTATCTCCCTATTTTCACCTAGGGTAAAAATTACCATCTTGCCCCTCTCACACAATACTCACTAACAAGACTTCAAGACAATAAAACCCGAATCCAAAACATATAAAAATCATATGAAAATATGTTTAACTATGTAATAAAATATGATATGCATCCTTAATCCCTTACTCTAAGGTTGGTTTTGACCGGGGTTTCACACTATGCTTCGCTAGCCATTCCATTCCCAATATCAAATCATAATCATCAATATCTAGCACTATCAAATCTCCCTCCAGGTTTTCTCTCCCCACTTCAATTTTACAATTTTGTACAAACCAATCTGCTTGCACCATCTTTCCCAAAGGTTTACTCACCAACAAGGTAAAAGGTATCTCTATTCCATCCCAACCCAAATGATATGCACAGTTCTAGATTAAATTGGAATGAGTAGATTCAGGGTCTATCAATGCATTAACAGAACATCATTGGATAGTAAACTTACCTTCCACTACTGCTGCATCGGTTCCAACCTCCTCTCTGCTGAGAGCGAATACCTTGGCATTTACTAGAGGCTTTGGTGCTCCACTCCCGAATGCTCCCATGGTATTAGCTCTATTGTGTCCCTGATTTTGAGCCAGATTTCCTTGCCCGACTCGGTGCAGTTTAAGGCAGGCGTTCCGCAGGTGGTTCGGGTCCTCGCAGTGTAGCATTTTTGCTCACCTTCTTTGGACCAATAGTTCATCTTTGTGTGGCCACTTTTTCCACATTTCCAGCATAACGAAAGGTTTTGCGTAGGACTAGCCAGTGCTGCCCGGGCTTGCTTTCCCCTATTCTGCCACTGCTGGTTGGTGGGGTGCTTATTGGATTATTGCCTCTGGATGTGTCCTTGTGGTTGCTTTGGTGGCTGGAAAGGTCTCATTGCCATTCTACTACGGTCATCATTTTCTGTCCGAGTAGCTGCATCTATGGCCACCGAGTAGGTCGTTAGTGGAGAGGGTGCCAATGACCTCCTCAATTCCTGCCTCAGACCCTTGACAAACTGCCTCATTCTGTTATGTTCAATGTCCACTAGTCTCTTGCAGTACTTCGATAGCTGGGTGAATCGTGCTGCGTACTAGGCCACAATCATACTCCCCTGCTTTAAATTCTGAAACTCGCCCTCCCACTTTTCCATTATCCACTGAGGGATATACTCAACTTTGAATGCTTCAACAAAATTGGCCCACGTCCATTCCTAATCAATCATCTCCCAATCGTCCTGAACCCGCTACCACCATACCCGAGCTGAGCCCCTCAAATGGAATACAACTTTACCATTCGCTCATCAATGTACTAGAGCATAGAAAATATGTCTTCCATCTGCTCTATCCATTGCTCAGCTTTCTAGTCCGGTTCATCTTCTCCAAAGAAGATAGGCGGTTGAAATTTCAAAAACCGTTCCAATGCTTCATTCTTTCCCTTGGGGTTCCTCTGCTCAATTAGAGGCTGCAGAATCTCTGCCATCTTGCTGAATGCTTGCCCCATTATCACTTCAACAGGCGCTTCAGACCCCATTTCCACATCTAGCTCACTTTCGATTCCCCGGTTAGGTGACTACATTTGGGTCATTTCAATCTCTAGTGCCATCGGCTCTGCCTCTAGAATTCTCCTGCCTAATGTGGCTACATGGAGCTTGGGTGCCATTCTAAACCATACCCAATTGATTAGTTTATGCATTTAATGTTCAAAACGTTTTGAACATGCAATCACAGTCAGATTTAAGTAAAAGAAAATCAGAAGTAAGTTTTATCTAAAAGAATGCATATAAATTTCTTTCAAATCTTAGAGTACTCAAGTACTCTTACTTGCATAAATTTGAAATTAAAACAGTAAACAAAAATGAAACTCCTCAACAAAGAAGTTTACGAAAAGAAGTAAATAAACATCCTAATCATAACAGCTCTCAACCCCTCTAATCCTCATCAGAGTTTTCACGGTCGGCCTCATATAACCATCGCCCAGTATTCTTAGTGATGTCTATCCCAGTCCCACTTGTAAACCCCTCTATTGGCTCTTTCCCGGGTCGTCTAGAACTTTTCCCGGTCTCAACCTGGTTGGGTGGAGGTATGAAGGAAGGTCTAGGTGGAGATTCATAATCTATCTCTACCGGATCATCACTATCAGCTGACAAATCAACTATGGGACTAGGGGGTGGGGAACATATTCCATATCAATCTCCTCATGTTCACTGTTAGAACTCATGTCTATCACAGGTATTGGGGGTGGCTCATTGATCAGGACCTCATCGTCACTGCTATCATCCAAGGGAATAATTGGCTGCGGTGCTGGCTGAGGCACTAGTAGGTCTTCCGAGTAGTTAGGGATAGGAGGATGCCACTGCTGGCCTTTTGTTGTGGTTCTAAGCATTCTAACCATCCTACAACATAAACAAGACAGGTTAGATAAAAGATTTAAACTTAATAAAGCAGAACATATACTATCAATATTTGCCTAAACCTAGCCTCTGATACCACTTGTAACACCCCGCTACCTAAGCCAAATATGGTCGGGGATGACGCCCCGTCCAAAGGACAATGGGTCTTTATAACTAGGTCACACAACAAAAATAAAACAATACTTTGAAATTAAAAACATATTACAATCCAAAAAATTCAAGAACAAATCTATGATATATTGTTCATTATCATCTCTCAAAGCAACATATAAATTAAATAACATAGAGTCTTCAAGAAGGCAACATTCTAGCTACCCTTCTCCACAACAGGATCGCCCTGAAAACATGGCATAAAAGGTGATGAGATAAAAATCTTAGTAAGTCTGTGTGTGCTTTGAGTGTTCAGGAAAACGGTTCATGTATGTGAGTTGTAAAATCTCATAAGAGAAAATGCTGGCAAGCAATAAATAAGGTCAAAATAAAGAGTGGTGTTTTCCTCTTTTCAAACCATACAAGTGCACAATAAACTCAACCACTCAAATGGGCGGCCATGGGTTACCATACGTTGGGCCCCATGTCCATATAACAGTCAGAATGCCACACTTTGTGCAGACTGACAAATGGCAGGTGATCGGCCTACCGGGTAAGATACTCCTCCTTCTCTACACTCAAACAAAATCGGTTGTCCACTCCAGCAACACACAGTCCATAAGACTGAAACTTTCTAGCTCGGACCGGCATAACTAAGTAGTACTATCGTTTCTTTAAGTTGAGTTTATCTTCTGAAGGTGGCCTCCTGCCAGAAGACGCACTCTTACTCTTCAAAACTAGTACTACTAGCCTACCCATATTGAGTACTCAACGTTTGATTGTCCCACTTTGGAGAAAATTGATAAAACATTGCTTTATTTAGAAATAGCAATTAAGGGTTTCTAAAATTCGTGTCAAAGTTGAATTTAGATAGAGTTTACTGGTTGAGTAAAACTGTTTGTTGATTTTCAAATAATTTATTTGACTGAAACAAGAAAGGAACCAGTCCTCAATTACCTTTACAAAAATGAGTGTCCATACACTTCACATTCGGCTTTCCATAGTAACTTTTTTACATCAAATAAGTTTTATGCAGGAGCTTACCTGATCCCTTGCTTGAGCTAATTCAAAGATTTTTCAAAGTTGACCTAACCCCACCTGGGGTAAACACAAGCCATAATTAAACTCAAGCCAAATTTGCCTCCATAAATAATCCTAGTTCAACTTACTACAATCTTGACCCTAATGTCCTAAACTTTAAGTCTAGATGATAAAAAAATGATTTTATAAAATAAATCTAGCTTGATAATAAAATAATTTGGGATTGTGAAATAATTATTAATATGCTATAAGTTCAAATATAAATCTTTGTTATTAATAAATAAACTAGGGTTTATTTGATGAAAATCCTAAGTCCTAGATGATATTAAAATAATAAATTATTACTATTCTCTTAATTAATAATTAATAGTTAGAAAATAATTGATAAATAAAATTAATAATAAGTAAATTTTAATATATTTTGATTAAAAGATAATAAATGAATTTTAATAGTGTTTATGAATATACGACTTATAAGATTAATATTTTACCTATTATGATTATTTATATAAAAGGCTTTTATTTAATAATAATAATATTATTATTATTATATATAATGTTTATATATTTTATTTTTAATAAAAGATACCATTTATTTGACTAAAATTTCACTATTTCATAGAACAATCCAATTCCAAATCTTCCTAGGGTTTTCGAAATCATTGGAAGAAAATATAGTATTAATTTTTATTAATATAATAAAATTGGCTAACTTAAATAGTTTAGAATTAACAAGGTCATGAACATACTTATCCTATGGCTAACAAGAATCATGAACATAAACTCTAATACCAATCAACAAACTATTCAATTCATGAATAAAGGCTTAAATCTATATCTACCATCACATGATCCAAACTTCACTAAGCATAATCATATTCATGGCTTCAACAAAAATACAAGAACATAAAACCCTATTCACCAAAGGTGACATAATATCTATCATGCTTAATCATTCACACTAACTCACGACATGAAGAGCATGCAACAACTACAAAATATCGTAAAACTCAATCATGATAAAACATCCTCAAGCTCCAATCCCAACTCCTTCATACAAACACATACTTAATCTCTATTCATATTCCATCCTTTTCTAAATACATCCAAAAGACATGATTTTAGCATTAAGGAGAGGGTGAAAGAGACATACTCGAATGATGACTACCTTGATGAAGTCTGAAGAGAGTCCACACGCTTGGAAGATTGATCCGACAAAGAATGAAGAAGAGAAAATGGCCATGGTTGAAACAACCATTTCGGCCGAGAGAGAGAGAGAGAGAGAGAATATTAGTATATCATGTTTAATTATTGAAAGAGGAAGATGATCAAAATCGTTCTTGATTACCTTGAGAGAGTTCTTGAATCTTCAAGAAAAATTCTGGTTTTGATTCCCTGAGCAGAATTTTGTTTTCAATATTTGATGTTATAAAATACAGAAATGGATTCTAGAGGGTGAGTAGACATGATCTGGAGTTTTTGGGAGAGAATGGAGGTGTTTAGGGTGGTCTTAGGCTTGGAGAATGGTGGTGTGCGTTCTTGGTGTTCTTGGAGAAATGGAGAGAATGGAGAGAAACTGGACGAAATTTGCTGAATGGGGTTGGCCGAATGGCTAGAGGAATTCTTGTGATTGAATTTTTAGATTAGGAAGATGAGGGAAAGCTGGTTGTTTGGAATTCAAAAGAAGAAATTTATGGAGTGAATTAAGGTAGAAAATATGGTAAGAATGGCTTGGTTGATGGAGGTTCTTGGAGCTGCTATGGCCGACTGAAATTTGCTGAAGTTTTGTTGAGATGAACAAGGTTGAAGGAGTTATAGGGTGGCCGAAATATGGAGTGTAATGGTGGAGGAAATTTTTGGTTGGTTGAGGCTTAATCCATGGAAGTTTCATGGAGTAATTTGCTGAAATTTTGAATTCCAATTGAAGGCTTGATTGTAGTGATTGAAGGAGTGATTTAAGAAGTGGCTACGGTGTTCATTTCATGCAGATCAATGGAGGAGGTGATGAAGTTCAGTTCATGGCTGACTAAGGTTGGTTTTACAAAAAATTGGAGTGAGTTTCGGACAAAGCTTGAAGAGGGAACAAGAACAAGACTGGAATTTCTGGTTGGTCATTCGAATGGTTTGCTGGAATTTTTGTGCAGATTCTTCTGCAATGTTCCAGCCAACTTGCAGAAGGTTTGAATGGGTACTGGAGGGGCCTTTAAGGCTAGTTTCTAGCCTTTATTATGGAGGAAAGAAAGAGATGAATTACTGGTTTGAAGGCTAGAAGAAACAGCTTGGTTTTTGGATTGCTAAGTTACGAAGCTGCCCAAGAATTTTTCCTAGTTTGGTGCAGTCCGATTTTTGGCCAAAGATTTTAGTCTTCAAGCTAAACAAATTGGCTATTTTTCTGGCAGTATTTCAGTGAGAAAAATGGCTGAAGTTTTTGAAAGTTGAACTAGCCAAGAAGCTGGAAAATTTCTAGATTGCTACATGAAGAAGATGAACACTTCTAGGGTGGAGTTTGAAGGTTCAACCATGGAGATTAATTCTCTTGGGAACCTTCCTTAACTCCTTCCCCATTTTCAGTCAACATTCTATCCTCAAGAAGACATTTTTGAAATTCCAAGATCAAAGAACCTTGTTGGAATTTTCTAGAAATAAAATATGGACTTGGATAATTGAACAAGCTTAATTGATGAATAATTTAAGATAAGCTAGGGAACTAAATGGGCATGAATCCCTTAAGAATTTTGGTAGGGCACAAGAGTAGGATAAAGACATTCCCATCATGTCTCCCCTAGGACAACACTCCTACTTCTTCTTATGGAATACAAAGGCTGAAAGGCCAACCTTAAACAAAGTAAAACTTAATCATGCTAAAACTTAAATGATGGGATTTGAACTCAAGACTTTAGGGATAAATTCCAAAGCTCTAACCAGTAAACCATAACAACTCTTGTTCTTATTTTCTCTCCCAAATATTTTTCCTATTTAATCCTCAAGCTATCTCCCTATTTTCACTTCGAGCAAAATTACCAATTTTCCCTTCCTACTCAATAAGCACAATTAAGCCTTCTAGACTATAAGTCACAAATTCAAAGCATATAAAATCATTCAAAAATATATTTATGCATTTAATAAAATATAATATGCACCCCAACCCCCTTACTCTAGAGTTGGTTTTAGTTGGGGTTTCACATAGCGAGATTCTATCACTGGCACTGCATAGTTATCTATGTGATTATTTCATAGTCAGGTCACCCAATGTATTTATTCTATTAACAAGCATCCATATGTTAACTTTTAGTACCACAACACTCACAGATGTGAGAACACCGCCTGGTCAAATCAAGAAGTTTAACACGTGCTAGTCTTAACGCATTAATGATGTCCTATCTCATTAGTAATACGACTAAGGATTATTTAAGTAGTGACCCCATACAGTGTAGTAGAAATCTCACTTCATGATCTCTATCATGGTTTCTTTAACACAGTTTTGTACTAGAGACTTTATCTAACAGTTAGTTTACATGAAAGTAAAGAAAAGAAACTGAAATATAAATAATGACTTATATTATAAAATAAATTTGTCATATTCAATTTACAAGTAATTGCCTCTAGGACACAATACTAACAAACATTACTTCTTCTAACTCTATATCTGAATTACACTATTCTGCTTGTGAAAATTCTGATAATTTGAGTGAGATTCTTGTTGACATGTTCCATGAACTCAAAAAGCTATCTAGAAGAAACAAGGAAATGAAAATGAAGATTGATTTCTTGTTAGATGACAATGCTAAGATGTTGAGTAAGAACGAAACTCTACTTGATTCCATTAATAGTTCATACATTGAAAAGGATGTTTATCTCAATTTCTTTATGTTGTATGCCACTTGAGAACAAATGCTTATATGATAAAGTAATATCTCTTGAAATTATGCTCAATGATTTTGATGACATGGAAAAGAGAATTGATTATCTTTCTACATGTATTGAAAAGTATACAAATGGTAAAAAAAAAATCCAGATAGATTGCTTGGAATGCAACGTGTAGTTGGAGACAGAAATAGTCTCGGATATAGGCATGTGAACAAAGAAGGAAATTACAAATCTCATTTTGCAAAAGCTAACTCTTCATATATAACTCATACTTGTTGCCCATACTTTGGTAAATGTGGACACAACACATCTATGTGTCATGTTAGGAAGAAAGTAGAATCCGGGATAAAAATAGTGTGGAGAATTAAAGGAACTATTACTAACCCCCAAAGACCCAAGATAGAATGGGTACCAAAAGTTACTCTTCCATCCTCTATATAGGTACATTTACCACAAAAAATGAGCTCAAATGTGGTTTTTGGATAGTGGATACTCTAGACACATGATTGGAAATATAGTACTAATAGAGGACATTCAAGCTATAAATGTTGGATTTGTCACCTTTGGAGACAAGAAGAAGGGATAAATTCTCAGCATAGGTAATGTTGGTAAAGGATCCTCAACTTTTATTAAGTAAGTTCTATTGATTGATAGATTGAAGTACAACTTGTTTGGTATTAGCCAATTATATGACAATGGCTGTAAAGTTAAATTTGAAAATGACTCATGCGCTATCCTTAATAATTCTAGTGATGAAATTATCTTTGTTGCAAATCACATTGGTAATATCTATATTTTATATCTTGATGATCTTATTGCTCATGATAAAAAATACCTTTCCATGAATGATAATGATGGCAACATTTGGCATAGAAGGCTAGGCCATGTATCTATTGATTTGCTATAGATTGTCTTCAAAAGAGCTTATTAGAGGACTGTCCAAAATGAAATTTGATAAATACCGGTTGTGTGATGCTTGCCAATTTGGAAAACAAACCAAAATATCCATTAAACCCAAGAAAATGATTTCAACATCAATTGTGTGATGCTTGTCGTAATTACTGTAGTAGTTGCGAGAGGCCGTCATTTTTAATTGGTTCAATATGGTGGTTCATCTTTAAAAAATACTATAGACCACAGATCCCAAAAAATCATTATTATAAATATGATATATGGCAATTAAAGACCATCGTATAAAGTGTGATGTATGGGACGGTCATTTATATATTTGTGGTGGTTTTGGACCGTCATAAATATTCAATATATACGACGATTTAGTCATGGCGGTTCTTTTAGCCACGGTAAAAGAACAGCTAATATGTGGCAGTCAAAGAACTATCGTATTTGGGAAAGGATATTTTTTGTCTTTTATTTCTAGCAGCTTTTATGCGTCGGAAATACTACAAGAAAAAGGGTCTTTGGTGACAAAACAATTTCCTCGCTAAAGGCCAAAGTTTTCTAGCTAAAGGCCTTTTAGTGAGGAAAAATCTTTCTTGAGGCCTTCTCGCTGAGTTTTGTCACCAAAGGACCGCTTTACTGAGGAATATTGTTTCCTCGCTAAATCTATTAGTTTTAGCGAGGAAACATTTTCTCGCTAAAACGAAGTAATTTTGTTGCCCATGATGATTATTTGCCACAAAAAGTTTTGATGCTAAAATTTTATCACCAAACCTATAATTTTATTTAAAACTAAATTTCATGGTGAGAATTATTTTTTGTAGCCAATACAAAAATATTTTCATTGCCATTGCTGCTCTCTGGAGAGGAATTTTTCCTCGTCAATGCAAAAATATTTTGTCACCAAAAATGGTCAATGGCAACAAAATTCTTTGGCATTAGCAAGATAATATTTCAATTTTATTTTTTAAAAATTTTAAATACTCTTTGATGAGGAAAAATTTCTCGCCAAAGACAAAATATTTTGTTGTACATATATACATATAAGCATTAGGTTTGGTAGTTAATTTGATGTTATAATTAAAGTTCATAGTAAATTTATTTTACCTTAATATTCTAATTTATTTCTATTTTTTGCACAAATTGGTATACATAACTTATTCAACTTATTTGTTAAATCTAACTGTTGGATTTTGAATTTGTGAGCCAGAATTATAAATATTGATTAGGTTTTTAATTCTTATAGTTATAAGAATAAGAATAGTGTAAAAGTTATTTGATAAGCAATCGAACTACATTCGATTGCCTTCATATTTGGCTTTCATGTATTTATTTTTTTGTCTTTAATAGATCGAATGGTTAGATCATTACTATGTTATCTAGAATATATGCTTCACATATAACGTAAAATGTAGTCAGCTATGTATGCTTGCATACTTTTTAAATATGAATGTATATATATATATATATATATATATATATATATATATAATAATATGTATAGAATATGAAGACTGTCATATTAGTTTTTTTTCCCTTGTACTTACCATATAAGGTATATATTTATTTAAATATAAATATTTATTTAAATATGTATATATTTGAGTTTTTTGTGCTTAATTAATTAGCAATGAATAAATATAATATACTATATTTATATAAATATATATACCTAAAAATGATTAGTAATACTTAGTTAGAATAAATCCTATAGATTTAGAGAGTAAGCTTTATATATTTATATAAGTATATATACATAAAAATAATTAATTAAGATTTACTTGGAAGATAATATAATAGATATAGAAAGCAAATAAAAAAAAAGTTATTTACACTTATACAGACGGTTTTGGGAAGGAAAATTGATCCCAAAAAAAAGAATTGAGAGGGAAAAATCAACTTAGGAGGGGGAAAAAAGTAATCTTTACACTTATACACATAGGCACTTTCATTCTCATCTATGTCCTGACTGATAGAATCCCTTCAATAGTACCCACTCCTGCTGTCTGTTCTACAACCTGAATCTTCACCACCTTCATCGGCACCCATCTCTTATTTACAACCTGACCTTCCACCACCTACGTTGGAACCCTATTGCCACAAATCTTCATTTTGGTCTCTCTTCAGTTCGCTACAAAGAAATATCCCCCTTTTAACCATTTCCCAACGTAGCACAAAAAAATTTGGTGATAATCAGGTGAAGGGAATGAGCTGGCAACAGTGAACAGGAGTCGCGTGGTTAAAAGTTTCAACCTTCAAGTAATTTATCTAAGCTTCAAACTTTTGGTAAGGGTTGTTTAGTTTTGTGTTTATTTTCTTGCCTGCGAGGTTAACACAACTACTTTACATAGTAATTAAATAATGTTTTTTTTTCCTTGTATGAAAATTCTCATTAGGGCTAGAAATCCCCATCTATGGAGGAGAGGCCTTCTCTATAACACAAATAAATGAGTTCTAACTTCGTAGTGTGGCAAATAATAAAATTTTAGATAGACACCAGCCTCAAAACAGTATGTCTACCACACTGCAAAGTGCTTATGGTTCCAATTAATTTGAGGATTTTTCTGATATGTTCCTTTAGATTTTCTTTCTTTTTCCTTCCTTTCTTTATTAAATTTGGATAGAAATATATGTTGAGAATTTGGAGTGAAATAAAAGTATATTTTTGCTTAATAAATTGTACTTTGTGTTAGTAGCTTTCTTAATTTCAAGGTGCATCTAATCTATTGTTGGAATTTAGATAATCCTTTTCCTTACAGTAATGTACTAAGAGTTGAATGCTGATCACCTGAGTATATATATTTTGGGAAATATAGAAATCAATTTTTTTGTGGAATTGATGCATTTTTGTCACATTCACTTTATTAAATATTTGTTCTGTTGATTTACAAGCTTTGATTTTTTGTCCTATTGCTAAATTTAAATTTTGTCAGTGCGTATTCAGAAATTGTGATACTGCTATGTGTATGAATTGTTCCTTTTTATAATCCTCTAATAATGTAATGGTGTAGGATGGTTAATATTATTTTATCTACCATGTGCAAATTATTCATGAGATTTTCTCACTAGCCATATCAATCGAATTAGATATGGCCAAAGTTGTTTGATACCCTATCATGCTCTTTTTTTTTTTTAATACTGATTTTTAAAGAGTTTTTTATTACTAGTTCAGCATTCTTCTTTTACGTAGATAACACACATGTTAGACGAAGCAAATGAGTTTGTAATGTAATTGATTGTGCATGACTGGTATAGTTCTTTAATGCATTTGTTTTACAATAATAAGTGGCATTTTTTTTTCGAGCTCCATTACTTCAATCAGGGATCATGGAACTTTCAAATTAAGAGAATGATTAATTTCCTGTAGTCTCTTCTAACCTTAAACGCCTTTGCTAATGTGTAGGATAATGCAACTCTACCTGATTGTACTACAGCAAGGAAGGTGGTTATGGGCATGATAAATTTAATTTAGAGGAATCATAAATGCAGATTGAAAAATGACTGGTTCACCCCTGCAAAATGTAGAGAATGAGAAGTACCTTTTTGTGGGGATAATCAGGTTAAACCAAATCAGTGGAGGGAACTTTGTGCATATTGGAGATTGGAAACTGTCCGGCTAATATACTTGTAGCAAATTTTATCTCTATATTTAGTTATGAATTTTGCCTCTATTTTTTGCAACATGTAAGATAAAATTCATAGTATAATTTTGTTTTTGAATTATGTAGAACAAAGATCAATAGAACTCAGCAACTAGGGCATGCCAACAATTCCTACCAATAATAGGAAGGACACCATTTTCAAGAATATGAGAGCAAGTCAAGTTACATTGATGTGACATAAACTTTCCATTCCATTTCTTGATAATTGTTAAGCTTTTAGATAACTTGGCTTTGTACTTTTGTAGATGTCTGATGTGTGTTTTTTAGTGTAGAAAATATTACCGACAAAGTCCACAATCAATTAACCTTTAATTAAAATTATAGCCACTAAAACCACACATATGGACAAATATACCCATTATATAGTATAGGGAATAGCAAGTATCAAATCCATGAGAATTTAGGCTCCCACCTTACATTGCCCAAATCTTTATTGTTTAGCCAATAAAATAAGAAGAGATAAATAAAATACTAACCTGACATATAAGACAAAAAGTCAAGTCACACAAGAAAAGTCACAAGGATAATCAAGGAGTGAGAACAACGAGAAAAGACATGTAAATAGATAGAAATCCTTGAATACACAATAATGATTTACTAGTTATTCTCTCAATTTATTATTATTTTGGTATCATCAAGGATTAAAATGCATCCACTTCATTTGCAATCTATAGGATCACTATCTTCTAGTTCAAATAGTGAATATATTCTATCTCAACCAATTTACCGAAAAGATGTATTAAAATCAATCCTTACAAAAATCCATATATTCTAGGTGATTTAAAGCATGAAATTAGCCAAGAATCTATATTCTAGCAATCAACAACCAATATTTGACTATTTAGTCTTTACCCATAGCTTAAGAATAACTAGTGTTGAATTAATTAGTTTGCCATTCTCTCCTAACAACGTTTTGCAAGTTAATTGGAAGAGAACTAATCAATCCAACATGATATTATGCTCAAGTAATCAAATACCAAGAATAGCAATAAATTGATCAAAGAACTTAAAAGCGATACAAAATCATGAATCCAAAAGAATATCATCTAAAGACAATTAAAACATTAATATCAAATTGTTAATAAATTACAAAGCAGAGAAAAAGAAACCACTCATAGGCAAGTAAGCCTTCTTTTTCTTCTTCCTTGAAACCTTCTTGAGCAACCTCCTCTTCTTCTCCAAGAATTCTCCTTGATCCTCCTCAATCTTGGTGCTTCTCTAGAAGTTTTAAAAGATATTACATTGAAGAATTGAAAACTATGAAAACTCGTTTGTACAATGTTATTCTCTTGTATTTGTAGGAGTTCTAATTACCAAGAAATGTGCAAAAGAGTCCTTTTCTATGGTTGAAAGAGTTTCCAAAAGAATCAAACTGAAATTGCCAGAATTTGCTTAGAACAAAAAAATTTGCCGACACTGGTCAGAATGGACATGGCGCCGGGTCCCTACCTGGCGCTGGTTCTAATTTGGTTTCTCACTAATTGTTGCTTTTTCTAGAATAAACGTAGTGCCGGTGCCTTAATTGGACCTAGCGCCAGGTAAAATTTGGAATCTTTCACTTTTTGCTCGAAGTCCACTCAAATCTGCACTAATTTGTCAAAAACAATTTTTGCAAGCAAAATGTCAAATAGGAAGGAATATGCCTAGTTATTACATCAAAAGTATCTCAAATTACCCTTAAATAACTAGAAAATTAGTGATGAATTTAGCCCCTATCAATTCCCCCACACTTAAACTTTTGCGTGCCCTCAAGCAAACAGGAATTAAAATACTAAGCATATGGCTTAAAACAAAAAAACTTTTCAATTCATCCTTAGCAAATTCTTCCCTAATAAAAAAATAATCTTCTTCCAACCTCAAATGCAAACTTGTCATTTATTCAACCATTTGAAAACCTTTCAAGCTCATGTATTAAATTAAACGATCCCAAGGCCATCAAAGTTAAGTTAAACAAGCTTATATCTAGTACAAGAAAATTATTCTACTTCTCAAGCAAAAGCATAGATAACATAAATCATATAAGTCAAACCATTTAACCAATTTAAGCATTATAAACATAAATTTACACAACTCAAGTTAATGAAATAAGGAAAACACTCCACTTTTTTTTTTTTTCTCAATGACTTAGGGAATTGATAGCCTTGAGTGTATGAATTTCCCTTCACCCACCGTATTGGCCCACTTATAGTCATCATCATTTTTTCAGCAATTTTCTTTTTCTTTCTTCTTTCTTTCCTTACCTTCTTGCCTTCGGGATAGCCTCAAGAGAGTGTGATGCTTATTTGTTTCTTCTCTCCATATTAACCCCCTTTTCTGCAAAAGGTCTTTTTTTTTTCTTTTTTCTTTCAAAGATAAAAGCATATATATATTTTTTTAACTCAATGTTTTTCTTTTCACTCAAAGAATTTTTTTTTCTCTCATTCCTTATTCACAACTCAACGTCAAGCAAACTTTAAATCTATAATACAAGAATTGATCAACAAACTCTTCCTATATTTCATCATATCGTCCATATTCAAACCCAAAGAAAAAAATAAAACTCAACTATCAAATATAACCAAGGTTAACTTAAATTTTCAAGACTTAGCAAAATCCAACTTAATACACAAGTTAATTTTTTAAATAAAATCCAACTATAATGAATGAAAAATCCATATCCAAAGTTAAAAAGAAAATCATAACTCCATTATAGACAAATAAACTCAATTTAACTCCAAAATCTCCAAACATTCACATTTCAAATTTTCAAAATTTCCAAGGAAATTCAAGGAAATTGCAACAAAATTATTTCTCAAATTTCAAAATTTTTCCAAAGTAGCTCAATAACAAGAAAACACTAAGACGATTGATAAAAAGTTGGATAAAAAATATCACCAAGCCACTCCCCCATAGTTAACCTAGACTATGTCCTCATTGTCCAAGAATTAACGTAAGAAAGCATCTGCAGAGGGACCAAAAATAATAAAGAGGGATAAAGTTAAGCAATAATCCAAAATGCAATACACTCCAATAGATATTAAAACTTCAAATAGAGAGAAATTCCGACCTACAAAAGAAAACACAAATAAAAGTACAAGGTAAATAATAACAAAATAAGACACACCTAAATAAAAAAACAATCTAAAAATCCTAATAAAGCAAATAAAGACATGACTCACTCCCTCACACTAAAACTGAAAAATATTTTCCTTATTTGGAAAAGGAAAAATAAAACACTTAACAAAACCAAACATAGAACAAATGTACAAACTCTTTCCACTCATCATGCTTCCTAATCAAACCTTTGTAAAAGAAACAAAAGCTCAAAGTAGAAGACAGACATGATGAATGTAGAAAGAATGCAGTTTTTTGAAAACAGTAACGTTCATGAAAATGATTTGTCTCAGCAAAGCAAAATGCATAAACATCATTCTCTAGCATTCCTTTAGACACACAAATATCTTTTTCAACATATGAGTACACATGGTATCTAACGGATGCATTAATTTTGAAATCACCAATTAACCTTTCAGAAGAATTTTCACAATTAAAATTTCCCTTTAAAGTTAGTAATTGAGTTCTCGAAGATGAGATCAAGAAATCATTACTTTTTAATGCATGATCTACAAAAACTAAGTTACCTCCCTTTGGATGGGGTAATTGGTAGAATTTGTCAACATCCACCAAGAGGTTCTTATGATATATGATGGAAAAATTCAATTTCTTGAGGCATTTTAAATTCCATACATCATCATTTGGACCATTGTCCTCCAGAATTGGGAGGAACCTAAGAAATCATGTGATAAAGAGATATTAGAATTATTAGCACATAGAGAAGAATCAAATACCTCCCTTTCCACATTGGGCAATTGTTCCCCATATCCTCTCTCCTTTCCTTGGCGATTCTTTTGTTCAGGTGTATAGGTCATTATGGCATCTTCAACTAACTTGGCTAGTTGTGTTCTTTGATGGCTCATATGTTGGGATGCTTCTTCATGCCACTTAACAGATAAATTTGTATTGGAACCAAAAGAATCATTGAGGCTTCAAGTGATGTCTCACAAAAAGTGTCAATTCGAGCTTACAAATTTGCCAAATTCTCATCATTGTAGCTCCTTTGATCTTGTGGCCAAAAGTAATTGTCCATGATGGTATCAATCTCACACTCAAAGAAAAATAAATAAAATCAAATTGAAAATAAATAAAAAAGTGAACAAAAATAATAGAAAATTAAAGAAAAGAAAAATACACAAATTAAAAATATTTACAAACTACCTAAACACAAAAGTTAGTGATATTTACAAATACAACAAAGGCTAAATCAATAAGATTCGAGTGTTTCCGATAGTATCTATCCTCGGCAACGGTGCCAAAAACTTAATGCGTGTTTTTTAGTGTAGAAAATATTACAAACAAAGTCCACAATCAATCAAGCTTTAATTAAAATTCTAGCCACTAAAACCATACATACGGGCAAGTATAGCCATCATATAGTATAGGGAATATCAAGTTTCGAATCCACGAGAACTTAGGCTCCTATCTTACTTTACCTAAATCTTTATTGCTTAGATATTAAAATAAGAAGAGATAAATAAAACACTAACCTAGTATACTAGAGAAACGGTTAAGTCACACAAGAAAAGTCACAAGAATAATCAAGGAGTGAGAACAAAGAGAAAAGACATGTAAATAGATAGAAAATGTTGAATACACAATAATGATTGACTAGCTATTCTCTCAATTTGTTATTATTTTGGCATCAACCAATTTACCCAAAAGGTGCATTAGAATTAATTCATACACAAATCCCTATATTCTAGGTGATTTAAAGCATGAAATTAGCCAATGAATCAACATTCTAGATATCATCAACCAATCTTTGACTATTTAGTCTTTACCCTTAACCACTTTTTCAAGCAAGTTAAGAATAACTAGTATTAAATTAATTAGTTGGCCTTTCTCTCCTAACCTCATTTTGCAAGTTAATTAGAAGAGAACTAATCAATCCAATAAGATGTTATGATCAAGTAATCAAATACCAAGAATAGCAATAAATTGATCAAAGAACTTAAAATCGATACAGAATGAAGAATCTAAAAGAATATCATTTAAAGAAAACTAAAACACTAATCTCAAATTGTCAATGAATTACAATGAAGAGAAAAAAAAAAAAAAACCACTCATAGGCAAGTAAACCTTCTTCTTCTTCCTTGAAACCTTCTTGAGCAACCTCCTCTTCTTCTCCAAGAATTCTCCTTGATCCTCCTAAATCTTGGTGTTTTTCTAGGAGTTTTCCAAAGATATTACATTGGAGAATTGAAAACTATGAAAACTCATTTGTACAATGTTGTTCTCTTGTATTTATAGGAGTTCTAATTACCAAAAAGTGTGTACAAGAGTCCTTTTCTGTGGTTGAAAGAGTTCCCAAAAGAATCAAACTAAAATTGCCGAAATCTGCTTGGAACAAGAAAATTCACCAACACTTATCAGAATGGACCTGGCGCTGGGTCCTTTCAACCTACCGGGAATCGGGTCTAATCTGGTTTCTCACTTTTTTTTTTTTTTTTCCTAGAACAAACTTGGCACCTCTTGTCTTAACTAGACCTGGCACCAAGTACTTTCACTTTTTGCTCGAAATCTACTTAAATCTGCACAAATTTGTCAAAACTCTTTTTACAAGCAAAATATCAAATAGGAAGGAATATGCCTAGTAGTTACATCAAAAGTTTCTCAAATTACCCTTAAATAACTAGAAAAATAGTGATGAATTTAGGCCTTTATCAATGTCATCCGAAGGCAAGTCCACAACTTAGTATGATGTTTTCATGGAGATAGGGAAGTGGAAAGGCAAATATGTAGATGAAGTTACATCTAAAATGATTATAAGTTTGTGGACAAGAAATCTTAAATGCCCAGTGTTCTTCTAGTGGGAAATTTAGTATTGATAAAACATCGTTATAGATCTGTAAATGTTCTTTTCTCTTTCCTTTTTCCTTTTGGCAAAAAAAAATCTCATTGATGGCTCTTTTACTTCTGCTTTCTCTTGATATTGCCCTTTGTGTCCTAGGGTAATTTGAATTTTGGTTTTCAAAGGTAAATGATCTCCGTTAAACTTTGGCGTTGTGTTTGCATGTTGGATTACTTTTTACATAATATTTTGGCATAAACTCTTTCATGTTGGATTACTTCCCAATCTCTAAGAAGTTGTTGGTCAGTGGCATAATAATTAGCTGCATCTTGGGTAGTTCTTTGTTGAACAGTTACAAGCTTATGGATTTTTTTCTTGTTATGAGACAATTTCTTCATGTTCAAAGAAGGTAATAATAAGCTTCTGCCAAGACTTCAATAGAACAGCATGCTTACCCTCTAGACAGTTTTTTACTGGCCTTAGAGCTGTGGTACATAATTATTGATGATAATTTGCATTTGTATTTCAAGGTCAAATGGAGAATAAGTTGGCACCATTGGTGAAGGAAGAGCAAAATTTGGAAGCAAAACAAAAGATATTCACTAAGGTAATGAGGTCTAATAAAAGGGGACGCATGAGATGCATGAGAAGAGGCCCAACAAAGACATCCATGAGGGATTATATAGTATTGAATATTGTTGTTCAGGTATAACAAGTTCAGGATGAGATGGAATAGTAAATGGAAGAGTGCATACAACGTGAACAAAAGGAGTTGTATGTAAAGTTTCAACAGGAGAAAGTTGAAATACATGCTATTTTCCAGCAACAACTAGATGTGTTTTTGTCGAAGCTCGATCCAAGTGATGTTGAACGCATTGTTGTTTTTCCCATTCCACCCTCGATTGGATCAAAAACTTCACTTGGCGTTGGGTCATGAAGGATTAATCCTCTTGGGAATTTAGAGGCCCCTGATCGCGCTACTCCATCCCTATCCAAGGTAAATGCCTTTGGCAGTAGCTGAGCCTTTAATGTGTTTCAATTAGGATAAAGGTTTAGTAATGCTAGAAAGTTTCAAGCTGAAAATTATGTTATCTGATACAGCAAGAGTGATTGAAATTTCTAGTTTTTATATGGTTGAAAAACAAAAATGGGATTACTTGTATATCCATTATAGTCGATGCCTAAGAATTTAAGAGTTAGCCCCAACTATTCTTGTGGAAAATTGTTAGTGCATTACATGATTCGGATATTATCTAAGTATATTGGAAAATTTCAGATTGGAATATGTATTCTCCTATGCATGCTGCAGGAGGTTTGGAATATATGTTATCTTATGCATGTTGGGTATCTCACGCATATCATATATGGCATAGTGGAAGAATAAGAACAAGATACCAACCTAGGATCCGCATATGTGTGGAAAACAAGACATAAAGAGATCAAAGGTAACAACTTTTTACCTTTCTTTGATCTTGCAGAAAATAAAATTTTCCTTCTTCAAGTCAAGGTGCGATCCAGCAATCCTCTTGATCAAACACCACGAGAGTTGAACGTCCAACCACTATAATCACAGTGTGTGACTATCTCTAACAGAAATCCACACGAAGGATTACTCTCAAGCACCAAGATTTTCTATGCTAGCAGAAACAAGATGGCGGCTAGGGTTTATGGCGAAGAACCATAAGAGAGAGAGAGAGAGAGAGAGAGAGAGAGAGAGAGAAGAGAAAAGAATCGTTTATCCTCTAGGGTTTGGAGTTGTAATTCGTTAATCCCCTTCACATAAGGAATCATGCATATCCAATATACCATGAATAACCCTGCTGAAAATACTCCAATTGAGAATTCTAAAACAGTTAGAATTCTCTACTAGTAATTGGAAATATCAAGTTCTCACAATTACAATTTGGACCATAAATTATAACTAATTATAATTTGGCCATAACAATTTCTCTTTCTCACAATTAACCCCACTATGTTATCAAATAACATCTTGAGTATATAATCTTCTATTATGTGTGACCTATTAGGTTTTCCAGTCAATTGGTAGCGAACATTAATTAATCCAAGCGTCTTTAAGATTAATAATTCGTAATTAATTAGAATTAATTATATTGATTCTAATCATGATTGGATTATTAATTCATCAACTAAGAAACCCATATTCTTAGATCGTGAGCGGTATCTAGTAACAAATCATGACCACCCAAGAGTCCAAGAAGTCAAGTGGCTCAACATGAACCTTTTAATAACAAACTATAGTGCAATTAACTCTTTTCATCATACAATATATCATTCAGTTTGGAGTACGGAATTAGTACCAACTCCCTCCAGAATATATATTATCTCTAGCTCGAATATAATAGTTCTTGTACCAGGAACCCACTACTCTAAATGTGTATCAATTGAAACTATTTCCATTACACAGTCGCCTTGGCCAAGAACTTCTCGAGTAGTAATTCCTACAAGTGGCCGTGAGATATTCGCCCTTACTATTGGGAGTGGTGAATCCTTTATTGACCCTCTCGACTAATTTTGTTTACCTCACAATGTACCCAATATCCATCCAATAGGCAGCCCTCGATCTGGCTCCAGAGATTGGAATCAAAGCACAAAGCTCAGCAAACAAAGTACCTTGGAGATCTCTAGTCTAAGGATACTTACACGTTTGTTATATTAAGATTATATAACTGACACTAAACAATTATCCATGTGATTGTCTCATAGCTAGGTCATCCAATGAACTTGTTCCATTAACAAGCATCCACGTGTTAACTTTCAGTATCTCAATACTCACGGATATGAGAACCACCGACTGATTAAATCAGAAAGTCTAACACATGCTAGTCTTAATGCATTAATATTGTCTTGTCTCATTAATACTATGACTAGGGACTATTTAAGTACTAACACTATACAGTGTAGTAGGAATCTCATATCATTATTTTCTTAACATAGTGTTGTATTAGGGACTTTATCTAACAGTTATATTACATAAAAGTAAACAAAAGAAACTGTAAGATAAATAATTCCTTTTATTAAAATAAAATGTGTCATATACATTATACAAGTGATTGCCTCTAGGGCATAACACTAACAATGCACGCTACCGATTGGAATATGTAGCAAACATTTAATATGCTACAGGTCTTATATTTGATAAATATTTTATATTTGTAATTTTTGTATGGTTTAAAATATAATTGGGATTGTGTAGTTATCGATTACACATTGTTGCCTTTGAATTTGAAAATGAGTACCAACTATTCTGGTGGAAAATTATTAGTGCAATAATGTAAAATGTTTATCTTGTACTTGTAACTTAGAAAATTATTACTACATTGAATTCAAGATGCTACAAAGGAATTATGAAAGCAATGAAAGACATGGTTTCTTGTGAATTATTAGGTCTATCTTGCAGCAATTTGAATTTGAAAATAGGGAAAAAATTACTAGTGCACTTCTACTTTTATCTCCAAAATTGAGTACCTATCTTTAATTGATTGCAGTGCAGAACATTTACTTGGTTTTCTCCTTCTTGTTTGTGCAAACACTAACAAAATTAAAGCTATTTCTAAGGGTTTGCTTGGCATCAAGAAAGTTTGTGATTTAGTTTTACGAAAGCACATTTTGGTAATGAAATAGTTGGTACTGACTATTATATTTTATGATGAAGGATACTTATGTTTTATCTAAAATTTGTACATATTAAGGACTATGTAATGGGATATGGTATATTTAGTGGAATATTATTTATAGATGTCAATATTCACAACTTTTTATATAAAAATTTTACATCACTAATATATTAATTTTTAATTCAAAAATATATTTATATACGACACTTACCTTGTATCATTGAAAAAAAAATAAGTACGATGCTCATCTAACCATTACGAAAAATGTTAAATACGATATTCATTTTTGCAATAATCGCATATATGACGGTAAAGAAATGACACCAAGAACCATTGTATATATTTTTATTTATTTACGGTGCAGAAGAAATCATTTTACAAAATTAAATTTATATACGACACATCAAGACTATCGTATATATTGGAAAAACTAAAGCATCTATTATAAATGACACTTGGATAATTGTTGTTTTTTTTAAGCCCTATAAAACATTATATACGGCAGCCCACAAACCACAGTATAAGAATCTCAATATATAAATGACGGTCCCCGAACCGTTGTCATTAGTCAAATTTTAAATGACAACTTCAAAATCATCATTTATTCTGTCTCATTTAAATGGACTATATACAATAGTCTCTATCGTTTTTATGGTGGTAAAAAGAAATTCATCATTTAAACTGTCATAAATACCATATACGATCGTTGTCGGGCCATCATATAATATACATGACGCCGATATTTGCAACGGATCAAAAATCTCCGTAGGACCGTTTACTAGTTGCGGTGATTTTTAGGCCGCTGCAAATAGCCTAATTTTTTGTAGTGTTGAACTTATTCATATGGATTTATTTAGACCTATAAGGACCACTAGCCTTTGTGGTAAGAGGTACACTTATGTATTAGTAGATGATTTTTTTTAGATTCACTTGAACTTTATTTCTTGCACAAAAGGATAAAACTTTCTTTGAGTTTTCAAAATGGTTCAACTGTGTTAAAAATTCCATTGGGAGAAAATTTATTTCATTTAGAAGAGACAATGGGAGAGAATTTTGCAACTATGAGTTTACAAAATGTTGTGATGAGAATGGTGTTTTTCATAACTTTTCAGCTAGAAAAACTCCTCAACAAAATGGTATAGTTGAGAAGAAAAATTGGACATGGCAAAAAAATGGCAAGATCCATTCTTTGTGAAAATTCTTTTACAAAATATTTCTAAGCGGAAGCTAGAAATACAACATGCTATATTGTAAACAGAGTTATGTTAAGGCCTTTTCTTAGGAAAACACCCTCTGAACTTATATTTGACAAAGTCCCATCTATTTCATATTTCAATGTTTTTGGATGCAAATGTTTTGTTCTCAATATTCGAGACAATCATGGCAAATTTGATAGCAAATTGGATGAGACTATATTTCTTGGATACTCTTCCAATAAGAAGACATATACAGTGTATAATAAAAGAACTCTATGTGTGGGAGAATCTATATGTGTTGTATTTCATGAATATAACATATACTCCTCTAGAAAAGATGGTGATAATGTAGGTACTTCAAAGGAAAATGTCATTAAACTACACAAGGCTCTATCATTTGACAACCACGCTAAAGACGAAGAATTAGAAAAACATCAAGCTGAGGATAATAAGCAAAGAGCTAAAGATCAAGTTGATCAAAACCTACCAAATGAATAGAGATATAAACTTGGACATCCAAAAAAACAAATTACCGAAAATTTGAGCTGTGGTGTCAAAGCCAAACGATACTTTATTGATAATCTTGCCTTACTTTCAAGTATTGAACCTAATTCCGTTAATGTAGCTTTGTGTGATGATTTTTAGATTATGGCCATGCAAGAAGAATTAAATCAACTCGAGAGAAATCAAGTTTGAAACTTATTCCTAGACCACTTGACCATCCTGTGATTGGCACCAAGTGGGTGTTTAGAAATAAACATGATGAGCATGGTATTGTTATTAGAAATAAAGATAGACTTGTTGCACAAGGATTCAGTCAAGAGAAGGGCATTGATTATGATAAGACATTTTCACCCATTGCTAGGCTAGAATCTATTAGAATGTTGCTTACTTTTGCATCTTTGAAAGGTTTCATGCTCTATCAAATGGATATTAAAAGAGCATTTCTAAATGGTTTTATTGAAGAAGAAGTATATGTGGAGTAACTTACTGGTTTTATTCATGAACATATTCCAAGTTATGTTTTCAAATTGTCTAAAGCTATTTATGGTTTAAAACAAGCTCCTCGTGCTTGGTATGAAAGTTTTAGTGTCTTTCTCCTTACAAAAGATTTTTCAACAGGTGTTATTAACACTACATTGTTCATTAAAGTTGAAAAATCTAATGATCTCTTTATTGTTCAAATATATGTTGATAATATTATCTTTGAGCTACTAAAGAATCTCAATGTAAAAAGTTTGCTAAGACCATGCAGCAAAAGTTTGAGATGAGTATGATGGGAGAATTCAACTTCTTTCTCAAGTTACAAGTCAAGCAAACTAAAGATAGGGTCTTTCTAAATCAAGCAAAGTATGCCAAAGAATTACTCAAAAGATTTGAAATAAATCAAGCAAAAGAAATCAATACTTCTATGAGCACTTCATTAAAGCTTGACAAAGATGAAAAGGGTAAGAAAGTAGATGAATCGAAATATCAAGGTAAAATTAGAAGCCTTCTATATCTTACTGCTAGCCATCCTGATATCATTTTCTCAGTTTGCCTTTGTGCAAGATTCCAATCTTGTCCCAAAGAGTCACATTTATACGTTGTAAAACGTATTCTTAGATATTTGGTTGGGACACATGATTATAGACTATGGTATCCTCAAACTAAGTCTTTTGATCTTATAGGATATACAGATGCAGATTATGCATGATGTAAAGTTGAAAAGAAAAGTACAAGTGGGAATTGTCAATTTTTTGGATATTCATTAATTTCTTTGTAAAGTAAGAAGCAAGCTTGTGTCTCTTCCAACAACTGAAGTTGAATATATAGCTGGAGGAAGTTATTGTGCTCAAATCTTATGGTCTTGATTTTAAGTGTGTTCTCATTTTGTGTGACAACGCTAGTGCTATAAATTTAACTAAACATCATATTTAGCATTCAAGAACTAAGCACATTGAGATCAAACATTATTTCATTTGAGATCATATGCTTAAGAGTGATGTTTGTGTTGAATGAATTTCCACTAAAGATCAACTTGAAAATACATTCACCAAACCATTAGCTGAAGATAGATTCAATCATCTGAGGAGAGGCTTGGGAATTAACCGAATATGACATTAAAATTTTTTGGAGTTAATTTTTTATTCTTGTAGGACACTAATAAAGTCTGATTTTGGATAGAGATGATAGATGCTAAAATTAGACAATGTGAATCCAAACAAAACACCTCACTAGATCTATCTCTCAAATTAAAATACCTAATAACAAAATTGGATGGGCACTTTGGTCTGAGTTTTAAGTCAAAAATTGCAGTATCTTATTGCCAAGTGTAATTCACGTTTGGAGAGACACAGCCGATGAATGATTTCTATGCCCAAAATCTTTTAAATTTCAAAATTTAAAATATCTGCATTTTTTTACGCAGCAAATACTCCTTCTCTTTCTTCATCAAAATATCTTTTCAAACCTCTAAAAAATCACCTTTGTCAATGTATTTATTGTACTTATCTACTTAATAGCTCGTAAAGCCCAAAGGATTTCAAACCCACTTGAATTACTTTTTCTTCTTTAAAATTAGAAGTCGTTATCTTTCTCTACTTTCTCTGAACATCTTTCTCACTCCAAAACCAATAAGACTAACCCTTCAAATTTTATCCGCTATGGCTAAACTTCCGAAAACTAGTAAAAGGACCGAACTAAAGGCAAAAGAGACCAAGAAGGGCAAAGTAGCCGGAAAGCAATCTGCCACTGCTACTGAAGCAGTTGGAATGAAGAAGGACATTAAGGTGGCAGTCGATGAACCCACCTCTCATACTGCTTCATCAGAGCAACTACCCAAGGAGGAAAGCACTGATACTCAGGTACCCCAATTTCTTAACTCGAAATGTGAGACTGATTATAATGATTGAATATCTAGGAATAGAACAATCATTGTTGGCTATTGGATTGATGTTGATGCTTTTCTAAATTTTTCAAATGTTCTAAAATTATTTGAATTGATTGGCTGAGGAGCACTGTTGTCTGTGAATGAAAAATTGTACATAACGTTAGTCAGGAAATTTTATTCAAATCTAAGAAGAGAAAGACTTGAAGAAATAGAGGATGGTTTTTGGTGCAGTGGTACATCTCACGGGTTGGGGTGTAAATTTTAAATTTGACCATTGAATGTTGAACAGAATCTTTGATGTCAGAGATGGAGGAGCACAGTAATTTGAGATGAACAAATTGCTTGACAATTTTGATTTTTTTTTATTTAAGGAGGTTTTAGAGCAAGTTCACTAGCAGCAAGAGTTTTAAAAACTCAAGTGAATGTAATACCAAGTGGATAAATGTTATGGGTAGACTGCTTCATCACATGGTTTCAATTATGATTATTCCAAGTTTTAGGCACAAAACCACTATAAGCAATATGCAGATGGTAATGATGATGGCCTTAGCAGAGGGCAGGCTGATTAACTTTAGCTTTTTGGCTGCAAGATTAATGACTCAATCCTAAAATACCACCAATAAAGCTTTACCATTTGGAAATCTCCTAACTAAGCTATTTAGACATTTCAATATGGATCTAAATTTGGTTTCCCCTGAGCATTCCAAGGTAAATGTCTACAGAAAGGACTCCTTTGAAAAAATGGGGTTTATCCAAATGGACAACTAATAGATTCTGCTAAGGGATGCCACAGATGAGGAAAAAGAAAGACTGGTCAAGGTTAAGGTTGAAGGCAAGAAACCTGCCTCTACTTCCATGACTGGAAGAAAAAGAAAAGATGAAAGTCAAGAGGAATCATCGAGCAAGGCTAGGCAAAAAACTGAAGGAAGTGGGCTGACACCGAGTATGTTGGATGCTATAAATCTCTTGGCTACCAAAGTGGATAGGCTGAGTACAAAAGTGAAGACTGAACTAGAAATCTCAGTAGTTGACTGACCAATGTAGAAAAGAATCAGTCTAAAACTGTAGCGGTTTCTGAAAAACAATTCCTCCATAGGAACAAGAGCTAGAAACCATTCTCCCTTCATCAGCTAAGCATGCTATGTTAGTGTTGTGCCCTAGAGGCAATCATTTGTACATAGTATATAACATATTTCATTTTAATAAAATGCATTATTTATCTTACAGTTTCTTTTGTTTACTTTTAAGTAATATAACCGTTCGATAAAGTCCCTAGTATAACATCGTGTTAAGGAAATCATGATAGAGATCATGATATGAGATTCCTACTACACTGTATAGTGTTAGTATTTAAATAGTACCTAGTCATAGTATTAATGAGAGAGGATATCATTAATGCGTTAAGATTAGAATGTGTTAGACTTCCTGATTTGATTAGCCAGTGGTTCTCATATCCATAAGTATTGAGATACTCAAAGTTAACACATGGATGCTTGTTAATGAAACAAGTTCATTGGATGACCTAGCTTTGAGATAATCACATGGATAACTATTTAGTGCCAGTGATATAATCTCAATATAGCAAACGTACAAGTATCCTTAAACTTGAGATCTCCAAGGTACTTTGTTTGCTGAGTATTGTACTTTGATTCCAACCTCTGGAGCTTGATTGAGAGTCGCCTATAGGATGGATATTGGGTATATTGTGAGGTAAACGAAAGTAGTTGAGAGGGTCAATAAAGAATTTACCACTCTTAATAGTAGGGGCGAATATCTCACGGCCACTTGTAGGAATTACTACTTGAGAAGTTCTTGGCCAAGGCTATTATGTATTGAAAATAGTTTCAATTAATACACATCTAGAGTAGTAGGTTCCTGGTACAAGTACTATTGTATTCGGGCCAGAATTAATTCTGGAGGGAGTTGGCACTAATTCCGTACTCCAAACTGAATGTGATATTGTATGGTGAAAGGAGTTAATTGCACTGTAGTTTGTTATTGAATGGTTCATGTCAAGCCACTTGACTTCTTGGACTCTTGGGTGGTCATGATGTATTGCTAGATACTGCTCATGATCTGTGAATATGTGTTTATTAATTGATGAATTAATAAACCAATCCTAATTAGAATCAATAGGATTAATTCTAATTCATTATAGATTATTAATCTCAAAGACATTTGGATTAATTCCTGTTTTGTACTAATTAATTGGGAAACCTAATAGGTCACACACAATAAATGATTATATACTCAAGATGTTATTTGATAACATAGTGGTGTTAATTACAAGAAAGGGAAGTTGCTGTAGCTAAATTATAATTAGTTATAATTAATGGTCGAAATTGTAATTGTGAGAACGTGATGTTTCCAATTACAATTAGGGAATTCTAACTATTTTTGAATTCTAAGATTGGAGTATATTTGGAGCAGGATTTTTCGTGTGATATAGAGATACACTCGAAACCCTAGCTGATTTTATGTAAGACATGAAAAACTCCAACCCTAGCAACCTTCTCTCTCTCTCTCTCTCTCTCTCTCTCTCTCTCTCTCTCTCGTTTTGCTAAAAATGTGGAGAAACCCTAGCTGCCATCTTTTTCTACTAGCACAGGAAATTTGGTGCTTGAGTATTCCTCTATGTGGATTACTGTTAGAGATAATCACACACAATGATTATAGTGGCTAGATGTTTAACTCTCGTGGAGTTTGATCAAGAGGATTGTCAGATTGTGCCTTGAGTTGAAGAAGAAATTTTTGTTCTTCGGACGATCAAAGAAGGTTAAAAGTTGTTACCTTTGTTATCTTTATGTCTTGTTTTCCACACATATACGGGTCCTGGGATGGTATCTCGTTTTATTCTTCCACTGCGCTGTATACGATACGTATGAGATACCTAACATGCTAATATTGATCCTACTGAAGAACCTCCTACAGAACCTCCAGCTACTAAAACTGCTGAAACCACTGCTCACCAAGTGGCTCCTGTGCAGGGCAAACCAGCTACCCCTGGTAGCTCGTCAGGCTGTCAACAGAAGCCTGTTGTGGTCAAAAGAAAATCTAGCAGACTTGTCAAAAAGCACAAGATGGGTGGTATTGATGATAAACCGGAGACTGTGGTAATTCAAGACGACATGGCGATTTTTACAAATAAACATGGTGTAAAAACTATGAAGAAAATTGGCTAACATATTCCTGAACAACCTTTATTACTTCCCTGACCAACTTTTATACGTTGCTGAACAATTTTTTACATTCTCCTACACTTGCTTTTTATTCCTACATTTGCTTATCCCTACTATATTTTGCTACCTTTGTTTATCTATTTCTCCCGTTCATTTGGTCTTGCTGGATTAAATTATTCCCAAATGGGGGAGAAATAAATTGTGGGTTGGTTGGATTATGTGTTGTGGATGACTGGATTGTGTGTTGTGGGATTTTCTTCAACTAGATTTTACTGGATTTGGATGGATTGTGGTTATTGATACAGGATTGTGTAGATTGCTATGTGCTGTGATTGAATATGTATGATTGTGTATGATTTGGACTAAAGTTGGGATTAATCTGTGATACAAATTTTTTTATAGATTGTTTGAGATTCTATCTGAACCATGCACAGATACAAGGGGAGTAATCCTGAATCTAAAATCCTAGTCCGAAAAATGTTCTTACAAAGGTTGTACCTCTCCTTTTTAGATGCACTTTTAGGGAAGCAATAATAACTATTTTCTATCTTCTACATTTCCATATGCACATATGTACAAATCCTTATGTTGAATCTTTGTGCTAACATATTTATATCTAATGACCATTGCTCGGTTATTTCCTTATGAAATAGTCCTTTTAAAAGGAAGGATTGAGGATATGGAAGTTAGTTGGGTCATAGGCTTATTAAGCCCGATTTATGAGTCTATACTTAAACTTTCTAAATTATCTCATAATCACTCCTTGAGCTTTATGATTAAGAGATCACACTTAAAATAAATATAAATTCTTATATCTCTCGGGGTAACATGTTCATACACGATCTTTTTTTTAATTTATCACAATCTATAAAGTTTGTCATTATTCAAAAAGTGGTAGGTTTTTAGCCTAAAGGGCTTTTTCCTGTATTTTGATAAATGAAAAATATTGATGTGGACTAACATGTGTGATATATATGTGATAGGCTTTCTGGATTATAACATGCATAACCACAGTTCTTCAAGTCTCACAAAAAAGATTGCTAAGCAACTTATGAATAAATGAAGTACAAGAAGGATTGATCAAGTTAAGATCCTACCTAAAGAAGTTGCATACCATGAAGACTTTTGAAGAATTATAGGCTAGAAAATTTTGGTTAACGTATTATTTATATTTCATATGTCTCTTTACCTAAAGTTCAATTTATTTCATATTGAAGCACTTACAACTATTTCAAAAAGATGGTGTTCTTCTTATCCATGTTTTGTCCGTAAAAAGAATTTTTAGAAGAAACGTTTTTAGGACTTTAGTAGAGCTGTTTTTTAACAGACTTCTAAATCTAAAATGCCTTTTCAAATCTTGTTTCCAAAGTGCCAAAATTTAAAGTTGTCTAAAATATACTTCGTGGCACAAAATGATATTTTGGATGCACCTTTCGGATGGACAATTTTATATTATGTGAGTGCAAAATCCTCTAAAAGCTGATAGTAGCAACTAGCCATTACTAGTCATTGTGGCTTTGATTTTTACCCCTATAAAATCCATTTAAACACAACTTTTAGCAAGGTATTTTCATGAACGCTTTAGAAAAATCATAGGACACTTGAAAAACAAAAATCCCTCATCCACATTATACTTCAAAGTGAGATCTATTTTTCGAAAGGTAAAAAGATAAAGCTACTTTATTTGTTGTACACTCACTCAATTTGTGAGCTAAATTTGTATTCTCTCACAAATCAAAATCATGTGAAGGTTAAGGAAGCAAAACATAATTGGGGATGAGCTTTGATTGTTAGGTATATAGAGGTTAGGAGTAAAACCAAGTGTGGTGACTTTTTTTTTTTTTTTTGTAATATTGGTGTTACCTACTACCATTGATTTGGGTAAATGGTTTTAGTGGCTGGGTTAAGGTAGTAGATGTAGATCATTTGAGGATCAAACCACTATAAATCTTTGGGCCTATTCTCTTGCATCTATTTCAAATTTTATAACTGAAATTTCACTGTTAATTTGATTAGAAAACATCGCACTTCTATCTGCATTCACTGATTTGGTTAAACATATTTATGTTCAAAAAAGAATTGGTTGTTGATCCACTGTTTGTCCTCTTTAACATAGCTTGTTTCCTATCATTTGGTAGAACTTTGAAAGATCCCTTACTGCATTTAAATCTAGACAGAAAAATGTCTCTTTTGAAACTCACCAACTTTCGGTCATA
The DNA here is from genome assembly GCA_026120185.1 of Voacanga thouarsii. Classification (NCBI taxonomy): domain Eukaryota; kingdom Viridiplantae; phylum Streptophyta; class Magnoliopsida; order Gentianales; family Apocynaceae; genus Voacanga; species Voacanga thouarsii. The sequence continues at coordinate 1,604,995 of JANUWF010003396.1, forward strand.
TTCTAGATCTTAGAAAATCTTTGAAAATATGTATTTATTTGCCATAAAACATATTCACCCCCTCTAAGGTTTATCAATTGTTTACATTAATAAATACATAAGGTCTTAGCTACCCAAAATTCTTTACTCATCATCACTTTTGGTCTAAAAAATAGGGGTTTAGAGTCCAAAGATATGAAGTAATACTCAAGCATATCCAACCCAAAGCCTTCCTGGTCCTCAATCTCTGAACTGTTATCATTGTTTAGGTCACCTCCTACTTGGTATTCTATTATTGCATTGCCTTTATTATCCCCTCCGTTCGGCTCTTCCAAAGATATTGCAATTATATCAACAATCTCCTCTTCTAACTCATTAGAAGAAATCATAATTGACTTAGGTGCCCCAAGTTCAGGTAGCAGATCCACCTCTTTATCTGGCTTCACTAGACTCTATTATTTTCTACTATAGGTTTTGATACCAACTGTAACACCTCACATTTTTCAATTGTAGTGAGCCCTATCTTTTTGAGGTATCACCCCATCTGACCTCCCAGACAAGGGGTCTTTAGAATAAATTTAAACTTAAAGTGGATAAATAGAAATAAAATATTATATTTTTCTTGCATACCAGTTGGAGAATAATACATATGTCTCGATCCAAAATACATAAGATAAGTTGATCTACAGTCTGCACCTGGTAATTTATAAAAAGGTTCCGCTAGACTAAGCCAAAGGAATGATATTGGAGTCACTGACATAAATCCCCAGTTCTGAGTCCTAAGAAAAAGGAGTAAATAAAGGAATGTGTAATTTTTATACTCAATGAGTCCCATATGTCTAGTACTTTTCCATAAGAAACACCAGCAAAAAATAGTTGCACTTTCCTATAGAAAACAACTCTTTACCTCAAGTATTGGAATAGTACTTTTCCTTGCAAAACCAATAAAAGGATTTTCATTGCATTTTTCCACTGAAAATGACTCTTTAACATCATAATTGGAAAACTCATCAATTACTGTCAAAAGAGCTCATGCACATTTGGAAATCAAGGTTCATTGAAATCTGATGCCCAATTTTTAAAGAAAAGTAGGTACTTCTCTCAATAGAAAGTCAACCTTCACGCAAGACTCACAAGGCTTCACCTTTGGCCATTGCGGTCTTATTATGTTAGGGATTGCACATTCAACACTTAACCACATTAAGTTAGAATGGTGAGTGACACTAGCACAACACCTTATATCTATATTCAATCATCTGAATTGCGACAGTACGGACTCTTCTATCTCCTCATATCCATACTCAATCATCTGAATTGCGGTAGTACATGCCAAATCGAAGTTTATAAATAAAAAGTGGTTCACTTTGTGCCAAAATACAAATATGCAACTTTAACAACAAAAAAAAAAAAAACACCTAGTAAGTTACGGTTTGAAAATCCAGAGTCTCACAAATATTCATAATGTCAAATAAAATGTTTCTATTTAACTATGATAGAAAACATTTAGGTAATATAAAGTCTGGACAAACTTACAAAAGTGTAAAGCTTTAAATCGTAAGAGTTCATGCCATGATATATTAGAAAAACACTTAGCTAAACGGAGTTTAAAAATCAAGGGACTCACCTTAATTAATAGGATTTGGTTCGCTCACACTTTCAAAAGCCTAGGACTTCTCTTGAGCTGGACCACCTAGAATAATGAGGTGTTTCCATAAGACATTATCCAATGTTTCCAAATTAAACCTTGCAAAACTCTGACAGCAAATGGTATAATTCTTTTTCTTGATCTCAAAAACTTAAAGGAAATTGAAGCAATCAACAATTCAAACTTTATCATCTTTTCGTATTTTGTTCATAAATTTTTGCTATACAACTTTGATTGAGATCAAACTAGTTCCAAAATCCTCTGATGACATCCTTTGACAAATTCCAGTTCTTGGAATACCAATAACCTTCCTCACTTTATTCAATTTTGGCTCCAAAGTTTTTGCATTATCGAACAAGCAAAATAACCATTTCTATGCATAACTTTTGTTTCTATGCTAACCCCCCCCCCCCCCCACAATTTATGACTAATGTTGAAGCAAAAAGCCCCTTCCACCCTCGACAATTAGATCAAACGTCATGAATTCCCCCTTGAAATAAGAAGCTATGCTCTTGGGAAGATAATATCAACCATTTGAGCATATCGAAACCTTATAAAACATTGTCTTGCATCCCAACAATGGTGTTTCTACTGTCTTTCATGCTTAGCACCTTCCAACCATCCGATTATAGCCATTACTTCAAGGTTACCAAAACAAAATTTTATTCTCTCCTAAATGGCAGTTTTAAGTATTTTAATATCATATAATTTCTAGCCACCAAAATCCCACAAAACCTATTCCAAACCTTCCTAAATATTCCTAAATATGTTTAGGTTTAATAATCTCGATTCACAATTATTTCAGCTCAAGAAGTACTCTCAAATTGTTGATAAATGTTCATTTCATTTATTTCCACAACAAATAGCTTCACTATATTTCCTCCCATAAATTCCTTCTTACTTTCTTTAACTAATTTTCGGCATTTAAACACTTCAAGGTATGTCTGCATGCCTTCAAACATCACTATTAATTCCCTGCATCCTACCAGCCACATCTCAACCATAACAACAACAATTTCCATTTCATTTTCCTTTCAAGAATTAAAAAATTTAAGCATGAAACTACCTTATAATAAATCTCCAACATCAATAACTTAACTTTAGCTTCAAGAGGAGGAGCCGTACATATTTATTGAAGAAAAACCAAGCTTGCAAGTGCTTCATCCATTCATTTTCTTTTCCTTTTTTTCTTCTCGATTTTTCCTTTCTTTTTCTTCTTTTCTTTTTCCTTCTCTTCTTTCGGTTCCTTCATTCTCTTCTCTCGGTCTCCTTTTTCTTTTCCTTTTTTCTATTCCTTTCTTTCCTTCTTCTTCTCATCCAGTTCTTCTTTTTTCCTCTTCATTTTCTTCATTCATTCTTAGTTTTTCCCATTTCTCTCTTTTTCTTTCCATTCGGTTTCCTCTCAACTAGTTTCCTTCCTTTCCATTTCTTCTCATCTTATTTATATATTCTTTCTCTTCATTGTAGTAACTATAGTGCATCCTAGAATTCCTTTGAAGATGATTTAGCATTTCTACATGACTTTAGAAGCTAATAGAAGATTATAAAACCTTGGAGAAATTAATAGAAACTAGTGGAATATATGAGAAGCTAAAAGAACTTAGTAGAATGTATAAGAAACTAGAAGAACTTATAAGAACTCTATTAATCTTGCATGGTCTTGCATAGTCAAAGAAGGTCAAAGCCTGGTCAAAGGATGGTCAAAAGAGATTTAAGAATGGTCAAAATCATCACATGGTGTGGGCCACCTTCATTAATCTTTTGGGGTCCCATGGGCCATCTATATTATTTTCTCTCTCCTCCTAATTTCCGTATATGTAATGGTAATAATAATATACTAATAATAATAATGATAAAAATAACAGTAATAGTAGTTATAATAATAATAATAATAATAATAATAATAATAATAATAATAATAATAATAATAATAATAAATAGTAGTAGTAATAAGAATAACAATAGTAAGAATAATAATATTATTTCCTACATGTATTCTTATATTGTTATTACTAATATTATTCTATTTAAATCCTCAAATAGGGTGGGATATTACAATAAAATTGAATAGTATGTTGAAAATCATAAGGACCAATAGGAGATGTAGAAGCACATGGAGCAGGCTCAAGAAAACTCAATGAGAAAGTAGAAGCAACCGCCGATTGAGGGTGAAAGGGTTGAAATCTGTGACCAACACCGTTGTTGGCAGTATAGTGACCACCATGGCCTTTGCTTCTGTAGCCCCATGATTCACTGTGTGAAGTAGTAGATGGCTAATACTGAGCAACAAAAGCTTGCTCCAAAGTAGTGTGACTATTCTGTTATTTCTTATGCTTTACTTCCTCCAATAGTAGCAAAGGTTTACATTTATCAAATGACAAATAAGGCTAGCGGGTAGAGATAATAGAAGCAATACTATTGTATTTAGAACCAAGACCTATGTAAATTTGTAGAATAAGGTCACGAAAAGAAACATCATCACCAATTAAAATGCGAGAACCATATAATTTTTTGAGCGTATTCAGAAACTCAATCATGGAAAACTTTCGATTCTCCATATTATTAAACACTTGATGAAGAAAATTAATACGATACTTAACATAATCTTGAAACATATCCTCAAATTTAACCCAAGCATCATGAGTAGCAAGAGATATGCCAAGGGTGATAACATTATGTAGAATATCATGGGAGAGAGTCGATTAGAATCATGAGAGAGCAAAAGAAACCAGTTGATGGCAACAAGCATATTTAGGATCATTAAGAGGGGGAAGAAAAAAAGAGCCATCAAAATGTGCATAGACTTGATGGCCCTTCAACACAGGCAAAAATAATTCATGTCATAACAAATAGTTAGAATGATCTAGGGTTTCAAGAATGTGATTATGAATGTTTGAGCTGGAAAAATCATGGTGTGAACCACCACTAGATGATAAAGGAAAAAAGGCATCACCTACAGTAGAGAATGTCAAAGAAGAGTCTAACATGACGAAGACAACTACGAAAGTGAAGAATGGTAGAAAAAAGAACAGAAGAATTATTTGGAGATAGGCTCTGATACCATAACAATATGGAAGAGGCTAAAGACCTTGTATATTCATTATCAACAATATATATATAAGTGGTACAAAAAATATTATAGAGAATATACTATACATATAAGGTAAGTAAATATACATAAGAATATTACACATAATATACTATACAAATAAGGTAAGTAAAAAAATGAATATGAATATATATATATATATATATATATATATATATAGTGAATATTAAAATATACGCTAATAGAACGGACATATACAAGTTTAAAATAGGAGACTACCTATACGTGGGACTATTACTATAATAGATGTTGCTATTTCTTTTAGAGTTGGTGTTTAGAAATTGGAGGGGTGTTCTCTTAGTAATAGTATTATGGCTTTCAATAAAGTAAGGCGGTTCAGAATGCTGATTGAATGGCCACAAACATAGAGACTCTTTAATCCTCTATTCGACAACACTACAATCAATAATGCTAGAAGTGAAGGCTACCTCAATGAGGGAGTGGTCTTGCTGAGCTAACACCCACCATCTAAAGGCAAGAAAACAATTAGAAGAGGGTCATCAAGGATTTTGACTACTTCTACAATTTTATCTCTTACTCCGCTAAAAAATCCAAATCGACTATTGTTCCATCACATAATTTAATAGTGATAGAGGTTGTGAAGCAGCCAAGCCGATCTCAATGAATTTTTCATGTTAGAATTGTCAGGGTTTCTTAAGGAAAAGTCTATTAACTCAGAGCAAGCACTAGCAGCTAATCAGGAAGACCACTTACAATCAGTGAGTTCAAAAAATAGGAGTACCTCAATAGTTTGTACCCACCATAACTTTTTGCATACTAGAAATAGCTCTCGATAATTTTTTATTTTTTTTTTATTATTGTTGTTGTTGTTGTTTGAAATTAATCTACTTTCTAAGCAAATGACAATGTAAGATTGGAATTAGGCTACAATAATGGTTTCTATGTTGATTATAAAGGCTTGAGCGGTGGATTAGCTCTTTAATGGAAAGAAAATATTGACATTAACTTGTTAACATACTCTATTGGGATATGTTCATATTATAAGTGATTCAACTCAATTATGGAGATTTATATGGTTTTATGGTAATTATAAGCATGAAAAGTGATATTCTTCATGGTCCCTCTTGAAGCATCTTAGTGATTGCAATAATCTTCCATGGACATATGCTTGTGACTTCAATAAAATTTTGAGCCAATATGAGAAAGTTGGTAGAGAAAGATCTAATGGCAAATTGATAATTTCCAGGCTACCCTTACAAATGGTAGATTGTAGAATTTAGGATTTCCTCCATTTATATTCTTCTTTCAAATGCAATGTGCTCTCCTCAACTCATTTGGACCATTTATTTATATATGTATCTAACCTTCAAAGTTGAATCCACAAGTCTGGTAATTTTGGAAAACCTATTCAACATTTGGAATTGCTTTAGCCACAACACAAAAGATATGAAGAGTTATTCCATCATGTATGGTCTCTATTAGGAAGTATGATTGCTTAGGACATATTCTTATACATTATTACCATTAGGAAGGAGTTAAAGCTCTAGAGTAAAGATGAATTTGGCAACATCTCTTGGTGGTTCAAGGTTGGCCAGAGTAAATTCGAGAATTTCTGACACAACTTCATAATGACAACTCCAACATTGTGGTGAAATTGATCAACTCCTTGAAACCCAAGAGGAATATTGGAGACCTAGGAGTAGGTTGGAACGGTTAGAAATAAGGGATCACAACACAATTTTTTCTTTTATTATTCAAAAGGCTTCTCAAAGGCACTTGTGAAATAAAATCACAAGCCTACAAGACCTCAATGGCCAAGACTCTTCAGATGTTGGGGCTATTGAATAAATAGCATAGGAGTACTTCCAAAATGTTTTCCTTTCCCAAGGATCCACTCTTGAATTTTACAAATAAATTCTTAAACAAATAATTGGGCACTAATTCAATCTCTAGTTTGTCATGAGGTTTTATTGAACCAAAGGAGCTTATAGTTGTACAAGGTTTGAAAGGATGGATTGCATCCTAGGTTTCTACATTAATATTGACATTTAGTGGAAGGTCATATTATAGGTATGGTGCTAAAATTCTTGAATACAGGTATAGATATTTCCTCTTTCAATGATACATTTATAATGCTTGTGCCAAAAGTAAAATCTCCAAAGTGTATTATTAATTATACACCTATTAGTCTATGTAACTCTATCTATAAGCTTATCTCAAAAGTTTCAACTATAGACATAAAAAGTACTACCCCTAGTCATTCATGAAAGTCAAAGTGTATTTATTCCTAAAACAAAAAGGAAATGAAACTTTAGTAATCCTTTTATACTAATAAAAAACTAATCATATGCAAATAAATTTTTTTGATCGCTAGATTTTGTTCATGAAAGATTATTTATTTGTGTCAAAATTGGTTCCTTATATAAATACTTGATTAATATTTATTGATCACAAGAACTTTATAACTTCCCACTAAAATACTTTGTTCCAAATATTATATAATTTTATGATCAAAATATGTTCATTAAAAACATTCAACAATAACTATAATTGTTGCAAATAAAAATTCTCACATTTTTATTTTAATTATCCCTTTTTTGTATTTCTTCTTCAACCATAAATTGAAAATTATACAACCTTAATAAAATAAATACAAAAAATATCCAACTTTAAACTATGTCTTTTTTATGAATAATATTATTAGAAACCCTTCTGTTTCTCTCGTTTTAAACCCCATACTACTGCAAACTCCCTTTCAATTGATTTTCTTTTCTTTTTTTTTTTTTTGCCTTCTAAAACACACAATCACTCTCTTCTACTTTCTATTTATTTTTTATTATTACGCTTATTTATGTGGGAATGTCATCAATTGGAGGTTGACATATAATTTTTGCTCTTTTATGTCAACCAAAAGTAAATTTTCCATCACTTCACATGGATAGAAGTCAAAAGAAAATTGATGAAATGTCATGTTGGTTGTGCAACAAAGTGTGTTTTACTATGCACTGGAGTTGCATCATTATACATGGTTGTATACTTATGTATGTTGGGATGTATGCCCTCTTAGATCAGGTTTCTGATGTAATTTAGATTTGTATTAATAAAAGTTTTATTCCCATAAATTGTTTGTGATTTCTTCTTTTTTTTTGTGCACAATTTCGCTAGAAACGACCCATTGTATTTAAGTAAATAGTTTATATGAATGGATGTCTTCCATATTAAGGTATGGATCACGAGTTACATGAAACTATTGTTCTTAACCAAATAATGAGAATGGAAATCTCATCATGCTAAGATTATTATGTTATGAATTCTAAATATGGAATGGCTTACCTTTAGCTAATGAGTAGTCTTCTCATTTCATAAGACAAGTGTATTTCAAATACGTAGAACTAGACCTGTAGTAGTGATTTTTAAAAATACTATATGGTACTACTACTACTACTACTACTACTACTACTACTACTACTACTACAGCATGGACTTGTACTCTACACTTGAGTATGAGTTGATGGTTTGACGAAGCTAGAAGCGTATGCTTTGATGTACTATAGTTAAAGTCCTATTGTAGGACTAATATACTTGTATGTTGGGTATATGTAACTAATTAGTCAAGATAGACTTGTACAAGATAGCTTAGATGATATATCACCTCTTATGGCTATCCGAATGATATAAATATCCAGGGCCCGGGGGAACATAACTTGGTATTTGATATAGGATAGCTCCTTTGGAAGCGAAAATATTTTAAGAAGTTGTGGATCATTAGACTAGACGCCTAAGGATGGTAGATGTCTCTTAGAGAGGTGTTTGTACACTTTTTCCTATCTAAATGTACGGTAATATGTAGAAGGGTATTTTAGTCATTGCAGCTATAGGTCGGAGAGATTGCTAATGTAGTATTGTCCTTGGGATTAATATTTTCTTATGATAATATTATAAAATACTTAAAATGCAAAATATAGATATTTATATGGCAATGGTATTTTGCTCATTTTATTAGCTAAGGAAATGTGTTGTTTTGGTCCTCGGAATAGCATGTAGATCCCAATTAATTTTGGGTTGAGGAAATGGTTTTAGTTAAAAAGGATTTTTATTTTATTCAGTAAGTCTAATTTATTATTGGACAGAAATAAAATAAAAGGTCGAGAGAAATTAAATTAAATTTATTAACTGATTTAATTGGTTAATTAATTATTTAGGGTTTAAGCCCAGATTGAATAATGGAAAAAATTAACTTGGGCCTAAACTAGATAAAAGGCTTGAATAATTATTTTGGTCTGTTTGGACTAATTAATTATTTATTGGATTGTTTTTATAAGCTAAACTAGATAAAAGGCTTCAATTAATTATTTTGGTTTGTTTGGACAATTAATGTTTATTATTTTTGGGCTCATTAGGTCTAGGAAAAATAATAAAAATATAAATGGCTTAATAGCCTGGGCCAAAAGGTTTTTTGTCATTCATAGAACAAAAGAGTCTAGAGTGAGCTAAACATCTTCTGTAGATAACTTTCAGGTGTTTTTGGAATACTAGAACCCCATTGTTTTTTTGTTATCAAGTAAAAAAGCCGTGTGTTTTTTTCTTGGCAATATATTGTGAATATGAGAACAAGCCTTCTATTCTTCGTCTCTCGTATTTTTTCCCATGTGTTCTTCTTGACTCTGCTAATTAATAGTAGGGAGTCAAAAGAATAGAAACTTGATTTTTCTCACATGAATTGTTTCGTTGACAAGTATTAGGCTGTGGAATATTTTGAGTATTGAAAGGTTTTTGCATTCATGCCAACAAACTAGAAGTATCAATAAGTCATGACGAAGAGATCCCTAGAGTTCAGTTGACTCCTTCAACACCAAAGAAATTATTAAAGCACAGAGGTATTAAACAAAAATTTTTAACCTTCTGCTGTGTTGTTTTCTCTGTGCAATTTTTTTAGTTTCTGTTAGTCTGTATGCATGTCTTCTTATTTATTGTCAAGCTTTAAGTAGCATCAGAGAATTAAGTCTGAGGTACACTTCAGGTGCTTTGTAAGCCTCATCATTGAGGTTAATGAACTTTATGTAATTTTAATGCTTTCCAGAGCAATCATGTAAACACGAGTTTTAAGAGTATAGGCAGATGTTGGTTTTGTTTTGATTAAAATTTGTATCAAAATGCCACCTGTTGATGACATGAAGAAGAGTTGCAAAAAGCTCTGTAGAAAAAAATCATAGAAGAAGGGGAAAAAAATGAAGAAGAAGAGGAGTTAAGCTAAGCCGCGTAGCCAATGGGGCGGCTCGTTGTACTTGGAGCCATGGGATGGCTTGGCCAAGTTATTAGTTTTGCAATAGTTAATATTCATTGAATATTTTGTATGAAAAATAATAGTAAAGGATTTTAGGATTAAAAAAGACCATTAATTAATTTTATGTGTTTAATTCAATTCTTTGGACACTTAGGTTTAAAAATAGAAAAACAAGAAAATGTTTTCTATTTTCTAGTATGCTATTTATTTTACTACCTATGTGCACGTTTTTTCAAAGACCAAAGTCTTTGGGATTTTTTTTTTTTTTTTGACAAGGAAAAATATTTTTCTTCAATTAAGTGGTTAATTTTAACTGAAACAAAAATTAATCCTTCGTTATTTTCTTAAAGGTATTTTACATATCCTTGACATAGAAAATATTTTGGATTTAGAATTTTTTGTAAGTTAAAATGAAAAACTATTTTAATTTATTTTCATAAAGAAAAATTATTTTTGTCAAATAAAAACTCGATATCAAAATCTCTAGATAGTTTTAATGGAAACTTTTGAAATTATTAAGTTTTTAACTTAAATAAAATCAATCCATTGAAAAATTTCTCAAAGTGTATAAACCTTAACATAGAAATTTTTATGGGTTTAGATATTTTATTTTTGAGTTAAAAGAAACTTAATGGAAATTTTCAAATGATATTTTTTTTGAGAAAACCCTTGTTTTAAAAAACTAAGTCGGAGAGGGGTTCCAATGGCCCCACGACTTCCATCATGACGCTTATTAGAGATCGTGGCTCTCCACGCATCACCCTGAGATTTAACCCATATAGGATAGAGATACCACAAAGATCTAGAACTAATGGAAGGATGCAATTAATAACCTAAAACATGTACTATAATTTGCCAGTCCACGTTGGAGGTTATAGTGTTAGGTATGTCCATAGGAAATGAGAAGAAATGGCCATCCCCTTATTGAAGTTATCTTTTAGATATTACCTAGAAGGAAAAATAATTCGTGATGGTTAACACACTTAGCTTAGGAAAATTGTTAGCCTTCTCAAGAAGCTATGTTAATTTTCCTAATAGCCAAATTAATCATATTAACGATAATAGTGATGGGGTTAACTATTATCAGTTTAATATGAGGATAAAGTGCACACAATTATTTTCTTTTCACAAAACTAAGAATTTCTTTAATTTTTTATTTTCAGAAATGGTTGGTAGAGGTTCTTTCAATCCTTTAGCTATTATTCTCTGAAAGAATATGCTAACGGGTCCCAACTATGTGATCTGGAAACAGAACTTGGACATAATACTCACAACTGAGGACTATAACTATGTTCTCTACGAAACCTGCCCTGTTATCGGGGAGGGCTCCATCGGTGAGAAGCGAGAGGCTGAGAAGGTGTGGAAGAAAGCTGACGAAATAGCACACTGCAATATATTAGCCTCCATGTCTAATGTACTTCAATCCAAACATGAACAAATGACAATTGTGTGAGATATTAGCATATCTTTTGCCACAATATTCACATACACGAGCTAGCCCGCAAGGCAGGAGGCTTTTCGAACAATCATCAATACCAAGATGGCTGAGGGAGTATCAGTCAGGGAGATATTCTCAAAATGATTGCTGCTTTCGAAGAAGCGAAAGTCTTAGGGGCAGTCATTGACCCTGAGAGCTAAGTGGATATGGTTCTCGAATCTTTACCAGGTTCTTTTACTCAGTTCAAGTTGAACTACAACATGAACAAGTTAAACATGAGTTTAATTGAGTTAATGAAAGAGCTCCAGGTTACAAGAAAGTCATGAAGCCACAAGCTAAGGCTATAATGGCTTCTTCTTCAAGAACTATGCCCGAGCCTAGAAAGTTCAAGAAGAAAAATGGTAATGTAGTGCCCTAACCTAAGTCCCAGCCTAAAGACAAATGCATGGGCAAATGCTTTAAGTGTAGAACGAAGGGACACTAGAAAAAAGAGTGTCCAGACCTTCAAACCAGGAAACATGTAATGTTTTCTATCTAGAGTCCATATCAATAGTTGGATCAAGTTCTACTTCGATTGTTGATTCAGGAACTACTGATCACATCTATAACTCCTTGTGCGGGTTTAGAAAGATAAGAATACTCCAGAAGGGCAAACATGGACTACACATGGGAAATAGAGCACAAGTTTGGACCCTTGCAGTGGGAGAACTGGAACTAGTCTTTGATTATAATAGAATAGTAGTATTAAAAGATATTTTATTTGTTCATGGTACAAATTTTGGTTTCAATTGAAAAATTAATAAATTAAGGATATTTTACTTATTTCTATTCTAGTATAACTATTAGTAGAAATGGAGAAGTTTTATATACTGGGCACATGTATGGAAACCTATTCTTTATTAATCTTATTAACAATCAATTATAGAACGCTCATTCTAAACTTTTAAATATAAAGAGAAAGACTAATGTCAATGACTCATATCTTTGGCATCTAAGGTGGGGTCATATTAACTCAACTAAGATTCAGAAGTTAATCCTTGATGGGCCTTTGGGCTTATTGAGATTGAAAAGTTAGCCTCAGTGTGAATCCTATCTTGTGGGAAAAATACCCAAAATGTCGTTTTACACAAAAGGTGGATAGGGCTAAAAAAATATTGAGTCTTATTCACACTGATGTGCGTGATCCTTTATCAACACCAGCAAGAGGGGGGTTTGAATACTTCATCACCTTTACGAAAGATTGCACTAGGTATGGTTATGTTTACTTGATGAGATGTAAGTCTAACTCTTTTGACAAGTTCAAAGGGTTTAAGGATGAAGTGGAACGTCAGACATGTAACTAATCAAGACTTCATTATCATATCGTAGTAGAGAGTACCTCCTTGGTAAATTCAAGGACTACATTGTACATTATAAGATAATATCCCAACTATCTGTGCTAGGAACACCATAGCAGAATGGAGTAACTGAGAGAATGAACAAGACATTGATGGAAATAGTAAAAACATGATGTCTCATGCTACTCTTCCAGTTTGTTTTTAGGGATATACCTTGGAAACAGTGGTATATATTCTGAACTTAGTGTCTTCCAAGTTAGTACCTAGAACATTCTATGAGATGTGGATTAGGTGTAAGCCAAGTCTAAATCATCTTAAGATATAGGGTTGTCCGGCTTATATACTGATTAAGGGAGATACATTAGAAATAAGATCATAATTATGTTATTTTGTTGGGTATCCAAAAGGAACAAATGATGGTTACTTTTATCACCCCAAGGAGCAAAAAGTACTTGTGAGTACTAATGCTAGATACTTGAAGGATGATCAAAGCCCATCCATGAAAGGTTCAATAATGTTATAACTTGAGGAGAAGGTATCTTCTGAATCAATTTTTTCTAACTCGATTATAGAATAAGGAGAGGCACAACCTCAAGAACCTGTACAAACGAATTCTCATTATAGTAGGAGGGTATCTAGGGTTCTAGATAGATGGACAAGACAGGCTTTTAACCTGGTCTCTGACCATTAAGAACAAAATCCCACTAGATACGAGGAGGCTATTGCTGATGCCGATGCAAACCTATAGCATGGAGCAATGAAAGCCGAGATAGAGTCTATGTATTTCAATCAAGTTTGGGATTTTGTAGTTTCACTTGAAAGGATAAAACCCATTGGGTATAAGCAGGTATACAAGAGGAAGAGGGGAGTAGATAAGAAGGTGGAAATCTTCAAAACTAAGCTTGTGGCGAATGGATACACTCAGAAAGAAGGTATCGATTATAAGAAAACCTTTTCCTTGGTAGCCATGCTTAAATCCATCCGTATCCTTCTTACCATTGCATGCCATTATGACTATGAGGTATGGCAAATAATTGCTAAGACGGCATTTCTGAATGGCCATCTTAGAGAAGACATCTTTTTGTCCGAACTGGAAGGCTTTGTTGCTAAAGGATAGAAGTATATGGTTTGTAATCATTAGAAATAAACTTATAGACATAAATAAGCATCCAAAGCATGAACATTTGTTTTGATGCGTCAGTGAAATCCTATAGTTTCATTCAAAATGAGGATGAACCATGTTTGTACAGAAAACTAGAAACTGGAAGGCATAAACGTAGTTTTTCTTGTACTATATATAGGTGACATTCTACTCATTGGAAATAATGTAGGGACACTATCATCTACTAAGGCTTGGTTATCAAGTCAATTTAGTATGAAAGACTTGGGAGAAACCAATTACATTCTTAGGATTAAGCTTCCTAAAAATAGGAAGTAGGGAATGTTAGGATTATCCCAAACTACATACAATGACAAGATGCTGGCCAAGTTCAGCATGGACTCATGCAAGGGACCATTAATTCCTTGTAGACATGGGTTGCCTATTTCTTCAAATGACTGTCCAAAGTCTCAAGAAGAAAAGGATAGAATGAGTAGAATTTCCTATGCTTCAGCTATGGGAAGTCTCATATACACCATGCTATGCATTAGGCCAGATATCTATTTTGCCTTAAGCATAGTTAGCAGAATCAGTCAAATTTGAGAAAGTTAGCAAGCTATAAAGCATATTCTCAAGTACCTTAAGGGTACAAGAGATTATATGCTAGTTTATAGAGCTGATGACTTGATTCCTACAGGATACACAGACTCAGATTTTCAAGTGCATAAGGATGAAAGAAAATCCAGTATTAGATATGTCTTTACCTTATCTGGAGGAGTATTAAGCAATCTTGTGTTGCTAACTCAACAATGGAAGCTGAGTATGTGGTAGCTTCAAAGGCATCTAAAGAAGTAGTCTAGCTCTGAAAGTTTCTTTCAGAACTTGGAGTTATGCCATAAATAGATAGGGAAATTGTGATGTATCACTGCCACGGTCTGACAATCCAAAGAACCCAGAAACCACATACAAAGGAAGCACATTGAGAGGAAGTACCATTTGATCCAGAATTTCACCTAGAGATGGGAAGTCGTGGTGGAACAGATATTCTTGGAGAACAATCTAGTAGATCCCTTCACCAAGCTTTTGGCTGAGAGAGTCTTTAGAAGACACTTAGACGCTATAAGGTTAGGCACCTATGAACTTATTTAGTCTTAGAGTGCAAGTGGGAGATTGTAAGGATGTATGCCCTCTTAGACTAGGTTTCTGATGTAATTTTAATTTGTATTAATAAAACTTTAATTCTTAGAAATTGTTTGGGAATTCTTCTTTACTTTTATGCACAATTTCACTAGAAAAGACCTAATGTGTTTAAGTAAATTGTTCAGGTGAATGGAGGCCTTTCACAGTAAGGTATAAACTATGGGTTACTTAATGCATAAACTATTATTCTTAATCAAATGATGAGAATGGGAATCTCATAATGGTAGGTTATTATGTTATGAATTTTAAATGTGGAATGACTTACCTTTAGCCAATGAGTAGTCTTCTTATTTCCTAACACAAGCGTATCTTGAATACATAGAATTGGACCTATAGTAGTGGTTTCTAAAAGTACTATATGGTACTACTACTGCTACAACATGGACTTATACTCTACAGCTTAAGTATGAGTTGGTGGTCTGACGAAGCTGGAAGTGTAAGCTTTGATGTACTATAGTTGAGGTCCTATTGTAGGATCAATATACTTGTATATTGGGTATATGTAACTAGTTAGTCAAGATAGACTTGTACAAGATAACTTTTATGATATATCGCCCTATGTGGCTATCCGAATGTTCTAAATATATAGGACCCTAGGGAACATGACTTGGATATTTGCTTAGGGTAGCTCCTTTGGAAGTAAAAATATTCCAAAAGTCGTGGATCATTAGACTAGAAGTAGAAGGATGGTAGATATTTTTTAGAGAGGTGTTAGTACACTTTTCTTCTCTAAGTGCACGACGATATGTAGATGGGTATATTAGTCACTACACCTGTAGGGCGGAGGCATTGCTAATGCAGTGTTGTCCTTTAAGTTAATATATCCTTATGGTGATATTATGAAACATTTGAAATGCAAAATATAGCTATTTATATAGCAAGGATGTTTTGGTCATTTTAGTAGCCAATGCGATGTGCCTTTTTGGTCCTCGTCATGGCTCGTAAGTCTTAATTAATTTTGGGTTGAGAAAATGGTCTCAGATAAAAAGGATTTTTATTTTATTCAATAAGTCTAATTTATTATTGCACTGGAATAAAATAAAAGGTCGAGAGAAATTAAATTAAGGTTATTATCTTGTATAATTGGTTAATTAATTATTCAGGGTATGAAACCCCACCTAAAGCCAACTTCAGAGTAAGGGGGCTGGGAAGCATATCATGACATTTTTCATAAAAATATACTTTTTGAATGATTTTATGTGCTTTAAAATTGTGATTTATAGGTTAAATGGCCTATTTAAGCTTATTGGGTAGGAAAAGTAAAATTGTAATTTTGCTTGAGGTCAAAATAGGAAGATGGCTTGAGGTTTAGATAAGAAGGATATTTGGGTGAGAAAATAAAAATAAGAGTTAGTGTGGTTAAGTGATTAGAGCTTTGTGAATTAATCTCTAAGGTCATGAGTTCAAATCCCATCACTTAAGTTTTATTTATGATTATCTTAATTATGTTTGAATTTTGATTTTCTTGCATTCCTTAAAGATAAGAATGTTGTCTTAAGGGATACATGAAGAGAATTCTAGAGGAATTCTTGTTCCTTTAATTTCTATAGCCTTGTCCTAACATCTACATAATTTAAATTATCCATAATCCATTAATCTCTTCTTTTAATTCCAAAAATTCTGTGATAATTCCCTAGCCTTTAAATTCGAAAATCAGCCTTGAGGGATAGGGGATTGCCAAAAATAGGGAGAAGAATTAGAATGGGTTCCCAAGAGAAATAAATCATCATAGTTATACCTTCAATCCTACCTTCATTTTGTTCATGATTTTAGTAAAAGAAAATTTGGAAATTTTCCAGAATTTTTGAAGAATGGGTTTCAAAAATTTAATCCAACATTATTACCCCATTTGTTGCCAAAAAAATGGTCATTTCATGTGAGGTTGAAGGCTGAAAATTCTGAGCATTTTCGGACTGCACAAACTTTGCAAAACCAAAAAATTTCCAGCAGCAATTCGCTGCTTTTGAAGCTGGAATTGAATCCATCTTTTGCTCATCAAATAAGCGAGAATTTCCTCTGTTTTTCTCCAGAAAGAAGGATGGAAAACCACCATTAGAACACCTCCAAACACCCTCAAAAACCAGCTGCAAATCGGGCCAAAGAATGCAGAAAATTCTGCACAAAAAGACCATTAACATTCGACGCTCTTGAATAGTTGAAACCTGAAAATTTCCAGCTTGGGTTCTCAAGGCCAAGGCCGAAAAACACCATTCAAGCCTCTGAAAATTGGACCTTGTTCATCCATGGACTGAACAATATTGACATCCCTACTAACTTTGAGTGTTTGGACTCCATGATCACACCTCAAAAAGCTCCTAAGATCACTCTATCCAAAACTCATTTGAACTTCAAAATAATTCCAGAATTTTTGCTCCATTAAAACACTTTTGTAACAAGTGATTAACCAGAAATTTCACTGCTGTCATAGACCATTTTTCGGCCAGCATTAAAACCTAAAACAATCTCCATTCTTGGCATTAAACCTAGCGTGTTCAGCCTACACCACTGAAGAGCAAAGGGACTTCCCATGATCAACCATCATTAGCTAATCTTCTACCTTAAATAACTCTTCATTTTCCTCCATTTGAATTTAAAAAAAAATAAAAAAACCTAAACACTCTCTCTTATTATTATTAAAGGCCGAAACTCCTAATTGCACAAGTCAATTCGGCCAGCAAATATTCCCAGAAATTTGTGAGCTATTTTTCTCTCGAACTCTCTCAAAACACGAAGAACACACACTTAACCTCTTCACGCCTAAACCTATCCTAAACATCTTAGATCACTCTCAAATACTCCAGATCACTCATACTTAGTCCCTAGATTTCATTTTTTGTCTTTATAACACAAAATCATGCAAACTAGAATTTCGAACGGATCAAAATCTGCTTTTTTCTTGATAGTCCCAGGAACATCAAAAGGTAAAACAAGAACAACCATCTTGTTCTTCCTCTTCTATTCAATTTTTAATGTTCCATTCTAATGCTCTCCTTCTCTCTCTCTCTCTCTACCACACACACACACACTCTCTCTCTCTCTTGGCCGAAATGATGATGGCCAACCATGGTTGTTTTTCGGACATCAGAAGACTCTCAATCACGTGGACCTTCACTAATAAAGAAATCTTAACCAACTGATCGTATATTAAGTATTTCTTCTTAAATCCTCCTTTTAATTTCTAAATTCATGTCTCTTAGATGTTGATAGGAAGATTGAATATGAATAGGGGATTGGTTATATGTATGTGGATGAAGGGGATGGAGTTAGGACATGAGAGTTGATATATATGATTAAGCTTTATGGATTTTTCATTTGAATTAATGTATGTTCATCATCATTAGTGAGATTATGGATGTTTGAAGCATGTAAGATGTTAGGACACCTATGATGAATAGGTCTTTATGTACTTAATCTTCAATGAAGCCATGAATGATGATTATGCCTAGTAGGAGATTGAGCATGTGCTAGTATATGTTAGTTCAAGTGTATGTTCATGAATGGATTAGTTTATAATTTGATGTTAAGGAATGTGTTCATGAATCTTTTCTTGCAATAGGAAATCTAGGTAAAAGATTATTTTCTTTGTTAATTCTAAAATTATTTTCATTAATAGATTTTATTACTTTAATTAAAATTACGGCTATATTTTTCTCTATGAAATTTGAAATTGACTAGGAAGGTTTGGATTAGAATATTAATTAAAATTTTAATATTTTATTAGTTAAATAAATAATATCTTTTATTAAAATAATAATATATATAATAATAAATAAAATATTCTATTAAAAAAATATATAAATATATAAATAAATAAAATATTAGAGTTAATTAATATCAAATGACTTTGTAGACCATAACTAAAACTTTTACCTATATCCATAAACATTATATATATTAAAATTTATTTATTATTTAATAATTAAAAATTTATTTATTATTAATTTTATTGGTCATTTATTATCTTCTAATTATTAATTAAAAATTAAGTGTAATTTGTAATTTATTATTTATAATAATGCTATTTAAATATTTCTATTTACCAATATTATTTAAGACTTAGTATTATTCAATATTTAACACTAGTTTATTTATTACCAATAATACTCATAATTTATCATTTGAAACTATAATTTATTAGTATTGAATTTAGGACCCCTAGTTATTTGAACTTATCAAACTAGATTTATTTTGTAAAATACTTTATCAACTAGTAGTAAAGCCTAAGACATTTAGACAAGGTAAGTTGTGGTTGTGACTAGTTGAACTAAGAATTATTTATGTAAGACAGATATGGTCCAAAGGTTATCTTATGCTTTGTGTTTACCCCAGGCAGAGTTAGGTTGACCTTGGAGAATTTTTGAGTGCAAGAAGAGCAAAGGATCAGGTAAGCTCCTGCATGGAGTCATTTGAAGACCAAAGTTAATGTGGCAAGGCAAACTTAATGTGTATGAACATTTCTTCTGTAAAGGCAATTAAGGACAGTTTCACTTTTTATTTCAGTCAAGCAAACCATTTGAAATTAAACAAGCATTTTTATACAAAACACTAAACTCTTTCTAAAATCCAACTTTGGCAAGAATTTTAGAAATCATAATTGCTATTTCCAAGTAAATCATTGTATGATCAATTTTTCCCCAAATGGAACAACAACGTTGACTACTCAATAAGGGTAGACTACTAAGACTAGTCTTTGAAGAGTTAGGGTAAGTCTCTCTATAGGTGGCCACCTCTGAAGGGTGAGTCCTTCCCAGATAGGATGCCAGTCTGATAGGTCATACTAGTCTAGCTAGCAAGTTTAGCCATGTGGACTGTGTGTTTCCGGAATAGACAACTGATAAGTTGGGTGTAGAGATGGAGGAGTATCACACCTAGTACGCCTTACACCTATCTTGTGTCAGTATTCTCAACGTGTGGCATTCTGATCGTTATATTGTCAAGGGGCCCAACGTGTGGTGCCATGACTACCTCTTTGGGTGATTGTATTTATTGTGCGCATGTATGTTTTGGAAAGTGAAACACTACTCTTCATTTAAGACATTTATTTAATGCTTGCTAACATTTTCTTTTATGAAACTTTCACAACTTGCATACATGAACTGTTTTACCTGAAATGCTCAAAGCACACACAGACTTACGGAGATTTTTATGTCGACACCTTTTATACCGTGGTGTCTGGTCGATCCTGCTGTGAAGGTTATTAGCTAGATTGTTGCCTATGTTTTGAAGACTATCTATTATTTTTCTTATGTATTGCTTTTGAGAGACTGTAGCAGACAATTATTTTTTTTTTTAATTTGTTCTTGTATTGCTGGGTTGTAATAAGTTCAGTTTTGAAGTATTTCCTTTATTTTATTTTGTGTGACCTAGTTATAAAGACCCTTTATCCTGTGGACAGGGTGATATCCCCGGCCCTACTGGGCCTAGGTAATGGTGTGCTACAAGTGGTATAAGAGACAAGGTTTAGGGAAATATTGATAGTATATGCTTTATTTTATTAAGGTTAAATCTTTTGACTAACCTGGCATGTTTATGCTGTAGGATGGTTAGAATGATTAGAACTGCAAGGAAGGTTGTTTTATTAAGGTTAAATCTTTTGACTAACCTAGCCTGTTTATGCTGTAGGATGGTTAAAATGATTAGAACTGCGAGGAAGGGGTAGCAATGGCATCCACCCATCCCTATCAACCTGGAAGATTTACCAGTGCCTCAGCCTACACCGCAGCCTACACCTTAATCAATCCTACCCCTGGATGAGAGTAAGGATGATGAAGTTACATTATTGAGCCACCCCTAATACCTATACTATACTTGGATATTGATAGTGAATATGAGGAAATTGACATGGAATATGTCCCACTCCCACCTAGTCCCGTAATTGATTTGACTACTGATAGTGATTACCTAGGAGAGATAGACTATGAATCTCCACCTAGACTTTTCTTTGTACCTCCACCTAACCAGGTTGAAACTGGGGAGAGCTCTAGGAGACCCGAGAGGAGCCAAAAGATTATGGGTTCGTGCTGGGATAGACTTTTCTAAGAATTTTGGGGGATGGTTGTATGATGCTGACTTTGAAGACTCTGATGAGGATTAGAGAGGTTAGGTTCTGCTATTTTTAGGATGTTTTATTTACATCTTTCGATAAACTCCTATGCTAGGAGTCCATTTATGGTTATTACTTTATTTCAAAATTTATGCAAATAAGTGTACCTAGAGTACTCTAAGTCTTGGGAAAAAAAAATCTATATGCAATTCTTTATACAAAAATTGCATATGATTTTCTTTTGCTTAAACCTGAAGGTGAATGCATATTTAATTTAAATGTTTTAAACTTTGATGAATAAACTCATTTTCTGGGGCATGGTTTAGAATGGCATGCAAGAGTTTTGCAGCCACATCCAGCAAAAGGGTTCCTAAGGCAGAGCTTGTGACATCGGAGTTCGGTACAACACAAATGCCATCACCAAACCAGAGGGATAAGAATGAACCAGAATTGGAAATGGGGTCAAAGGACCCTGTTAGCTTAACGATAGGGCAAGCGTTCCACAAAATGACCGAATTTTGCAAACCCTGATTGAGCGGAGGAATTCGAAGAGGGAAGACGAAACGCTAGAGCAGTTTTTGAAATTTCAACCACCTATCTTCTTGGGAGAAGCTGAGCAAAGACCAGAAGGTGGAGTAGTGGGTGGAACAGATGGAGGACATCTTTGCTACGCTTCAGTACACTAAGAAGCGAATGGTAAAATTTGTTGCATTTTGATTAAGGAGCCCAGCTCGGGCTTGGTGGCAATAAGTCTAAGATGACTGGGAGATGATCGATCAGGACTGGACATGGGCCAACTTCGTGGAGAAAAGGGAAGATAAGTTCCAGAATCTGAAGCAGGGTGCTATGACGGTGGCATAGTATGCGACACGTTTTACTCAGTTGTCGAAATACTACAAAAGGCTGGTAGATACCGAGCAGAACAGAACAAGGCAATTTGTCAAGGGATTAAGACAGGAGTTAAGAAGGGCATTGGCACCTTCACCACCAACGACCTATTCAAGGGCCGTGGACGCAGCGACCCGGACTGAGAACGAGGATCGTAGCAGGATGGTACCAAGACCTTCCTTACCTCTAAGACAACCGTCGAAACCTTTCTAGATGTAGCAACCTAATAAGTAGCCTGCCATCTAACAATAGCAAAACTGGGGAAAGCAAGCACGAAAGACACCATTTGGTCCTGCACATAATCTTCCATTATGTCAACACTACAAGAAAAGGGGCCATGTAGAGAGAAATTATTGGTCCCGGGGAGTTGAGCATAAATGCTACCATTGTGGAGACCCGAATCATCTGCGCAACACCTATCCTAAATTTCTCCAAATTGGATAATGAAACTCGACTCAGACAGCAGGAGCTAATTGAGCCAATGCTACGGGAGCCTCCGAAAGTGGAACTTAGAAGCCGCAAGTGAAATCAAAGGTTTTCACTCTTAACCGGGGGGAGGTTGGAGCAGATGCAGTGGTGGTAGAAGGTACGTTACTATCCAAGGTCATTCCGTCAATGCATTGATAGACCCTAGATCTTCCCATTCCTATTTAAACAAGAATTGTGCATATCATTTAGGTTGGGATAGAATAGAACTACCTTTTACCTTGTTGGTGAGTACGCCTTTAGGGAAAATAGTGTAAACAGATCGGTATGTGTGGAATTGTAAAATTGAAGTGGGGAGAGAAAGCTTGGAGAGAGACTTGATAGTCTTAGCCATTAATGACTATGACTTGATTTTGGATATGGAATGGATCCATATGAAGCGTTGTATGGACGTAAGTGTCAAGTACCCCTATACTGGAGTTGGTCGAAGGACGGACATATAATCAAGTTTGGAGAAATCTGCATTTAGGAAATGTTAGACAAGGTCAAGTTGATCAGGGAAAGGTTAAAAGAAGCCCAGAGCCGACAAAATAGTTATGCAGACAATAGGCGAAGAGAGTTAGAATTTCAGGTAGGAGACAGTGTGTTCCTAAGATTGACACCGATTAAAGGAATTTTGAAGCATCTGAAAGGTGGAAAGCTCGAGGTATTTGGGACCATTTCCGATAAAGGAGAGAATTGGGCCGGTGGCGTATCAATTGGATTTGCTGAACAGGTTGACAGGAATACACGATGTATTTCATGTGTCTCAGTTGAACAAATACAATAGTGACCCTAGACATGTTTTGAATAGTGAGCCGTTGGTATTGCAACCCAACTTAAGCTATGTGGAGAAACCCATGAAAATTTTGGACCGAAGCATCAAGACTCTCCGTAACAAGCAAATTCCTATATTGAAGGTATAGTGGGAACATTAAGGCATGCAAGATGCCATATCAAAAATGGAAGAGTGGGTAAAACGGAATTATCCCGATCTGAGATAAAGGTATGCTTGAATTTCATGACGAAATTCTTCTAAGGAAGGGAGGATGTGAAACCCCACCTAATGCTTACCTTAGAGTAAGGGGGTTGGGATGTATATCATGACATTCTGCATAAAAATATACTTTTTGAATGATTTTATGTGCTTTAGTATTGTGATTTATAGGTTAAATGGCCTATTTATACTTATTGGGTAGGAATGGTAAAATGGTAATTTTGCTTGAGGTCAAAATAGGAAGATGACTTGAGGTTTTGATGAGAAGGATATTTGGATGAAAAAATAAAAGAAAGAGTTAGTGTGATTAAGTGGTTAGAGCTTTGTGAATTAATCTCTAAGGTCATGAGTTCAAATCCCATCACTTAAGTTTTATTCATGATTATCTTAATTAGGTTTGAATTTTGATTTTCTTACATTCCTTAAAGATAGAAATGTTGTCTTAAGGGAGACATGAAGAGAATGTCTCGGTCATGTGATCATGTCCTAAAAAGAATTCTAGAGGAATTCTTGTTCCTTTAATTTCTCTAGCCTTGTCCTAACATCTACATAATTTAAATTATCTATAATCCATTAATCTCTTCTTTTAATTCCAAAAATACAATGATAATTCCCTGGCATTAAAATTCAAAAATCTGCCTTGAGGTATAGGGGATTGCCAGAAATAGGCAGAAGAATAAGGATGGGTTCCCAAGAGAAATAAATCACCATAGTTATACCTTCAATCCTACCTTTATTTTGTTCATGATTTTAGTAAAGGAAAATCTGGAAATTTTCCATAATTTTCACAGAATGGGTTTCAAAAATTTAATCCAACATTCTTACCCCATTTGTTGCCAGAGAAATGGTCATTTCATGTGAGGTTGAAGGCTGAAAATTCTGAGCATTTTCAGACTGCACAGACTTTGCAAAACCAGAAAATTTCTGGCAGCAATTCGCTGCTTTTGAAGCTGGAATTGAATCCATCTTTTGGTCATCAAATCAGCTAGAATTTCCTCTATTTTTCTCCAGAAAGAAGGATGGAAAACCACCATTAGAACACCTCCAAACACCCTCAAAAACTAGCTGCAAATCGGGCCAAAGAATGTAGAAAATTCTGCACAAAAAGACCATTAACATTCGAAGCTCTTGAACAGTTGAAACCTAAAAATTTCCAGCTTGGGTTCTCAAGGCCAAGGCCGAAAAACACCATTCAAGCCTCTGAAAATTGGACCTTGTTCATGCATGGACTGAACACTATTGACATCCCTACTAACTTTGAGTGTTTGGACTCCATGATCACACCTCAAAAAGCTCCTAAGATCACTCTATCCAAAACTCATTTGAACTTCAAAATAATTCCAGAATTTTTGGTCCATTAAAATACTATTGTAACAAGTGATTAAAGAGAAATTTCTCTACTGTCATAGACCATTCTTCGGCTAGCATTAAAACCTGAATAGTCTCCATTCTTGTCATTATATCTAGTGCGTTCAGCCTACACCATTGAAGACCAAAGAGACCTCCCATGATCAACCACCATTAGCTAATTTTCTACCTCAAATAACTCCTCATTTTCCTCCATTTGAATTTCAAAAAAAAAAAAATAAAAAATTGAACACTCTCTCTCCTTCTAGCTAAGGCCGAAACTCCTAATTGCACAAGACTATTTGGCCAGCAATAATCCCTGAAATTTGTGAGCCATTTTCTCTCAAAGTCTCTCAAAACACCAAGAACATACACTTAACCTCTTCAAGCTTAAACCTATACTAAACATCTCTGATCACTCTCAAATACTACAGATCACTCATGCATAGTCCCTAGACTTCATTTTAGGTCTTTATAACACAAAATCATGCAAACTATAATTTTTGAACAGATCAAAATCAGCTTTTTTTCTTGAACGTCCCAAGAACATCAAAAGGTAAACCAAGAACAACCTTCTTGTTCTTCCTCTTCTATTCAATTTTTAATGTTCCATTCTAATGCTCTCCATCTCTCTCTCTCTCTCTCTCTCTCTCTCTCTCTCTCTCTCTCTCTCTCTCTCTCTCTCCCACTTGGTTGAAATGATGATGGCCAACCATGGCTGTTTTTCGGACATCACAAGACTCTCAATCGCGTAGACCTTCACGAATCAAGAAATCTTCACCAACTGATTATCTATCAAGTATTTCTTCTTAAATCCTCCTTTTAATTTTTGAATTCATGTCTCTTAGATGTTGATGGGAAGATTGAATATTAATGGGGGATTGAGTATATGTATGTGGATGAAGGGGATAGGGTTAGGACGTGAGGGTTGATATATATGATTAAGCTCTATGGATTTTCCTTTTGAATTAATGTATGCTCATCATGATTAGTGAGATTGTGGATGTTTGATGCATGTTAGATGTTATGACACCTATGGTGAATAGGCCTTTATGTTCTTATTCTTCAATGAAGCCATGAATGATGATTATGCCTAGTACGAGATTGACCATGTGATAGTGTGTGTTAATTCAAGTGTATGTTCATGAATGAATTAGTTTATTATTTGATGTTAGGGAATGTGTTCATGAATCTTTTCTTGTAATAGGAAATCCTGGTAAAAAATTATTTTCTTTGTTAATTCTAAAATTATTTTCATTAACAAATTTTATTACTTTAATTAGAATTACCACTATATTTTTCTCTATGAAATTCGAAATTGGCTAGGAAGGTTTGGATTAGAATATTAATTAAAAATTTTAATATTTTATTAGTCAAATAAATAATATCTTTTATTAAAAAATTAATATATATATATATAATAATAAATAAAATCTTTTATTAAAAAATATATAAATAAAATATTAGAGTTAATAAATATCAAATGACTTTGTAGACCATAACTAAAACTTTTACCTATATCCATAAACTATTTATATTAAAATTTATTTATTATTTATTTTATTGATTATTTATTATCTACTAATTATTAATTAAAAATTAGGTGTAATTTATTACTTATTATTTATAATAATACTATTTAAATATGACCATTTACCAATATTATTTAGGACTTGGTATTATACAATATTTAACACTGGTTTATTTATTAGCAATAATACTCATAATTTATCATTTTAAACTATAACTTATTAGTATTTAATTTAGCACCCCTAGTTATTTGAGCTCATCAAACTAGATTTATTTTCTAAAATACTTTATCAAGTTGTAGTAAAGTCTAAGACATTTGGTCAAGGTAAGTTATGGTTGTGACTAGTTGAACTAAGAATTATTTATGTAAGACAGATATGGTCCGAAGGTTATCTTATGCTTTGTGTTTACCTCAGGCAGAGTTAGGTTGACCTTGGAGGATTTTTGAGTGCAAGAAGAGTAAAGGATCAGGTAAGCTCCTGCATAGAGTCATTTGAAGACCAAAGTCAATGTGGCAAGCCAAACTCAATGTGTATGAACATTTCTTCTGTAAAGGCAATTAAGGACAGTTTCCCTTTTTATTTCATTCAAGCAAACCATTTGAAATTAAACAAGAAGTTTTACACAAAAGGCTAAACTCTTTCTAAAATGTAACTTTGGCAAGAATTTTAGAAACCATAATTGCTATTTCCAAGTAAATCATTATATGATCAATTTTCTCCCAAGTGGAGCAACAACGTTAAGTACTCAATAAGGGTAGACTACTAGGACTAGTCTTTGAAGGGTTAGGGTAAGTCTCTCAGTAGGTAGGCACCTCTGAGGGGTGAGTCCTTCTTGCATAGGATGCCAATCCTGTAGGTTATACCGTTCTGAGCTAGCAAGTTCAGTCAAGTGGGCTATGTGTTTTTGGAGTGGACATCCGGTAAGTTTGGTGTAGAGATGGAGGAGTATCTCACTCGGTAGGCCGTACACCTACCTTGTGTTAGTATGCTAAACGTGTGACATTCTGATCGTTATACTTTCATGAGGCCCAACATGTAGTGCCATGACTACCTCTTTGGGTGGTTGTATTTATTGTGCACGTGTATGTTTTGAAAAACGAAACACCACCTTCATTTAAGACATATGTTTAATGCTTGCCAGCACTTTCTTTTATGAAACTTTCACAACTTGCATACATGAACTATTTTACATGAAACACTTAAAGCACACATGGGCTTACTAAGATTTTTGTCTCACAATCTTTTATTCCATAGTTTCAGGTCGATCCTACTGTGAAGGTTATTAGCTAGATTGTTGCCTATGTTTTGAATACTCTCTATTATTTTTCTTATGGATTGCTTTTGAGAGACAGTAGCAGATAATTTTTTTTTTTTTTGAATTTGTTCATGTATTGTTAGGTTGTAATAAGTTTAATTTTGAAGTATTTCCTTTATTTTCTTTTGTGTGACCTAGTTATAAAGACCCATTGTCCTATGGACGAGGTGACATCCCCGTCCCTAATGAGCCTATGTAGTGGGGTGTTACACAGGGTCTAAGCCCAAATTGAATAATGAAAAAAAATTAACCTGGGCCTAAACTAGATAAAAAACTTGATTGATTATTTTGGTTTTTTTGAGCTCATTAATTATTTATTGGACTATTTTTATAAGCCTAGAAAATAAATAATGAATGTTTATTATTTTTAGGGGCTCATTGGGTCTAAGAAAAATAATAAAAATATTAATGGCCCAATAGCCTGGAATAGAAGAGTTTAGGATGAGCTAAACATCTTCCGTTGCTAAATTCCGAGTGTTTTTGAAATACTAGAACCTTGGTGTTTTTTGTTATCAAGAAAAAAAGCTGTGTTTTTTTCTTAGCAATATACTATGAAAAAACAAGCACAAGCCTTCTGTTTTCCTCTCTTGTTTTCTTTTTTTCCTTGTGTTCTTCTTGACTCTGCTAATTAATAACAGGGAGTTAAGAGAATAGAGACTTTAATTTTCCTCACCTGAATTATTTCACCAACAAGTATTAGGTTGTGGAATATTCTGAGTATTGAAAGGCTTTTGTGTCCATGCCAAGAAGGAGTAGAAGGATAGCAGGATTTGAACCAAAAGCATCAACAAGTCGTGAAGAAGAGATCTCTATGGTTTAGTCGACTCCTTCTTCACCAAAGAAATTATTAAAGCATAGAGGTATTAAACAAAAAATTTTAACCTTCGGTTGTGTTGTTTTCTCTGAGAGGTTTTTTTTTCTTTTTTTCTTTTTTTTGGCTTCTATTAGTCTATATGCATGGATTCTTATTAATTTTCAAGCTTCAACGTAGTATTTACAAGTTTAGCAATTGCTTACTTTATCAATATAGAGGACTAGTAGATAATGTTGCAAATGATTGTATATGTGAAATTATATTCCAAGAAGAGCTGTGATAATTTGTTGGATAGCGAGAACAAACGAAAACACCATGGTTTGATATTATTAGCCATATACCTCAAATCATCATGTTTCCCCTATATTTTTCTATCCAAGAAATTTTGGCAACTTTCTCAAAATATGATTTCTCACGTGCCATGACTTTTATCATATTGCAACGAACTTCTATTGAGAAAGCTAGTACAACTACTATAAGCATGTAGCTTTGAGCTACTATTCTAGAATCTCTAATTACAATTCCCTCTAAGGAGGAAACATTAAACAAAATTTCTAAAGGATTACATTTACACTTTTAGAACCTCACTTTACAGTTCTAGCAAACCTTTAGTTATATCATGCACACAGTCTCATTTATAATGCAATTCTAGACATTTTGTAAAAAAAAAAAAATCAAATAATAGTTTTAAAAAAAAAGTGAAGAGGGAGATCTTGAACATAATTTTTGTTGCCTAATATTAATTTGTTTACATATTCTCTTAGTGCCAATTTGATAATTCAATTAAGCACTTATTTCATTAAGTAAATTTGATAATGCAAAGTATTAAGTACTTAATTAATTAAATGCATTTGATAACATATTTTTATTATTACTTAATTAATTAGGAGGTATTAAAATCCTGATACAAATTTTAAATGAAACGAAAGTTATTTTAATCTAAAGTCTGAATTGTTTAAGTTATTCCCTAGAACCAATCCATTTGTACAATATATTTTGCACATCTATTTAATAAAGGCATTCTTTATCTTTCAATTTTTTGTTTCATATGTATGTGTATAAAAGTGATATATAAAGTTCCTAGCATAATGTACGGTGTTAAAAAAACCATGATAGAGATCATAATGTGAGATTCCTATTATACTATGTAGTACTTGCGCTTAAACCATCCTTAATTATAACATTAAAGAGGTAGGACATAGTTAATGCACCAAGACTAGTACATTTAGACTTCTTAATTGGATCAAGTGGTGGTTCTCACATCTGTGAGTATTGTGATACTTAAAGTTAACCTATGAATGCTTATTAAGTAAAAAGGTTTATTGAATGATCTAACTATGAGATAATCATATAGATAAATGTTTAATATCAGTGATAGAATCTTATTATAGAAAATGTGCAAGTATCCTTAGGCTTAAGATCTTCAATGTACTTTGTTTGTTGAGTATTGCACTTTGATTCTAATCTTTCAAGTCTCATTGGGACTACCTATAAGATGGATATTAGATACAACGTAAAGTAAATGAATGTAGTTGAGAGGGTCAATAAAAATATCTCATAAAAATATCTCACAGCCACTTAGAGGGAATCATTACTCAAGAGGTCCTTAGCTAAAGCAACTATATGTTGGAAAGAGTTCCAAATGATACACATGTAGAGTAATTGATTCTGGAATACGTACTAATAAATTTGGGTTAGAATTAATAATATTCTATTGGAAATTGACACTAATTTCATTCTCTAAACCGAATAAGATATAGAATGATGAAATGAATTTATTTCATAATATTTTGCTATTGAAGGGACATGTCAAGACACTTGACTTTTTAGACTTTTGTGTAGTCAAGATATATTGCTAGATACAACTCTTGATCTGCTAAATATGAATTTATTAATTAGAGAATTAATAAATCAATACTTAGTATAAAATGATTATTATTTCTATGTTGATTAGAATTAATTTATATTTTGGTACCAATAGATAAGAAAAATCTATTTGGTCACACATAATAGAGGAATTGGTACTCAAGATATTACATGATAATATTATGGGGTTAGTTTGTGAAGCAAAATAATTTTATGGGCTAATTATAAATTAGTTATAATTGTTGAGGTCTAAATTGCAATTACTAGAACTCTTGTGGTCGAATTATAAACTTGTTATAGTTCGAGGGCCAAATTACAATTTCCTCTACGTGAGCCCATATTTTGGAAAAGGCTACACATTGGTTTCTTGAAAGCTTCAGGGAAAAATGACAAGAAATTTTTTTTCATTGTTTCCTAAAAGGTTTAGGAAATATGAAAAAGGGACTTTTCAGTTGTTTCCTTAAGGTAATGGAAGCAAGTGTATATGTAGATATACGGGAAAAATGCCGGAATATTGTTGGAGAAATATAGAAAATATGAAAGCTTCCTTTTTCCTTTGTTCTTCTTCTTCTTCAAAAATTAAATCCATAGTGTCTGTCAAAATTTGCTAGCATAAATTTCTGGTAGTTTTCTTTGAGTGCCTTCCTCGTATGGATATTGTTAGGGAAATTCCTACACTTGGAATTTTGGTGGATCACAGCTTGAACAATTTTTGAAATTATGCAGGGAGAAAGTTTTTAAAAGATGCATTTTCAGGTAATAGAATTTTTCTCCTCTCCATTGACCTATTTAATTACATACGAGTAATCCTATTGCGTGAATTTTATTTTCATTTCCACCGCACATCATTTGATTTTGCATACTCGAAATCCAACAGTGGTATTAGAGCCATATCGTATGTGTTTTACGAGTTTATTATCATTATTTTGAAATTGTTTCATAAATAAATTTGAGTCTGTAAATTTGTTTCATGGTTGTTTTAATTTTGTAAAAATTTATTTTCAGTGGGTTATTTTTTTACACATATTAATTATTGAAATTGGTTTCAATAAAAAGATTTATGAAATCCTAAGGAAATTATTTCTGAAAAAAAAAAATTAGCAAAGCATTATGTTCCTTAAATCTATTAAGCAAGGTTAACAAAGGAAAAAAAAAATTACAAAAATTGTTCTGAATGCTAAAGAAAAACAGCCCAAAAAAAGGTAAGCTAGCCTAGGCAACCTAGTGCATACGAGCATGTGTAGCCTCGCAAGCCTGCGCAGGTAGTTTCTTGATTTTTTTTTTAAAAAATCATTTTTTTAAACCCACTAAACATATTCCCCCCCCCCCCCCCCAAATAGACCTTAAAATTTTTTCAAATTTTGGTTTTATGCCTATTTTCCAAAATTGTGATTTTGGGATTTAAATTTCATGTCTATAATTATGCTTTGAACATGTGTTTGGCACAGTGGCCTGGTTATGGACTAGGACCAAATATATTTTTGGTGTCATTCATTTTTATTGCTTTATTTTAAAGAAATAAGGTCTGCATGTCCTGCCTTTCTCAATAATTCTCTTGTAATTTCTCTTCTTATATAATTCCCCTCATATGTAACTTGATGTTTCTTTATTAGAAAATTTATGTAATTAGATTATATACATTAGATAGGAATAGAAATTATTTTCTAAAATTATGGAGATGGTGATAAAGAATAAGGTGAGAGGATGGTAAGACTTTCTTCTCAAACATGCATGAACATATAGGTTTGACCAAATTAATTTCTTACTTAGCTTAAGGAAATTAATCTAGAAAAGTCCATAACCAAGTTATGTAATTATGTCTGTTACCATTTATGTCAATGTATGATGATTATAGATATTTATGGAATCCAAATGATAAGAACGTTAATTAAAGTATTAAAAATTCTTCAAATAATATTAAATTTAATGGTTTCTATTAATATAGTAATAATGAGAGTTCTTTTTTGATATTAGTGATAGGGCCTAAATTATTCATATTTTTCCTAATTATTTAAGGCTAAATTAAGACACTTTTTATTCAACAAGTAGTCATATTCCTTACTATTTGATATTTCTCTTATAAAAATCATTTTTTGTAATTTTATATAAAAATAAGAAAAATTTAAAACTAAATATGTGATTTTCCAGAATAGGACCAGCACTCGCCTAAAAAGTGGAGCTGGCGCTGGTTAGCTACTGGCATAACAGAGAAAAGCATAAAGATATAGAGCAATTGCAATTGAAAAAGTGGAAAAGAAAAGGAAGCAATTGGCACTAAAGGACAAAAGAACATTTGGTGAAACAAGAAGAAAAAGGCATTGGTTTCATGGCTTGGATGAGCTTCACGGCTCACTAACAAAACAGAAGACAATTGCACACAAAGTGAAGGATTTTGGTAGGGGCAAAGTAGGAAATGGAAGTCAACAAAAATGGCCAGAAGAAAGAAAAGAAAAGGAGTTGATTTTGGTAGCTTCATGGCTCCAAACAAGCCGATGTGACAGCAAGAAAAAGAGCAAAACAGCAAAACAAAGAAAAGAAACAAATTTCGGTAGGGATTCGGTGGCTCAATTAAGCTGATTGCAAAAAGGAAATTTGGTCTTCAGTCAGTAGCTCGATTGAGCCAGAGCAACAATAGAAATAGAAGGCAGCAATTCGGATTGTGGCTCAGCGAGCCGACAACAAAGAAAAAAGGAAATCGGCTTTAGCAGTTTCATGGCTCGAAAGAGAGCAACTTCCGCACAGCTCAAATTGAAGCCAATCTCAAGCAATTTGAATTCAACATCAGATTTCAACGCAACACGACAAAAGCAAAGTCCAATTCAGATTTTCAATTGTCAATTGATCAAATTAAGGCAGTGGATGGTGGACTCTCAATGTTTACTTCGATTGTTTTATTTAGACTTTTATTAGGACAATTTCTAATCCTTTTTTCTTTTAAATTCTAGGTAATTACTTCTTCTTTATTTAGGACTCTTTTAGGAACTTTGTGAGCCTATAAATAAAGGCTAATTTACCCTAGAAAAAGGGGTCCACAATGTAGGGACTTAATTTATTTTAGAGTTCATCACCAATATTTTCTCGAAAGAAATAGTTCAAGGAGGATTATGCAAGAAGGTCTACAAAAGAAGAAGAAGAAGAAGGCTTGTCTATGAGTATCTATTTCTTTACTTTGTTTTTTTTTTCTTGAACAATGATGTGTTAATTGTTTTATTGTAGTTTGACATTGTTTTAGGTATTCATGATTTTTTGAGTTATTTGATCTTTTGATT
This sequence comes from Voacanga thouarsii, assembly GCA_026120185.1. Taxonomy (NCBI): domain Eukaryota; kingdom Viridiplantae; phylum Streptophyta; class Magnoliopsida; order Gentianales; family Apocynaceae; genus Voacanga; species Voacanga thouarsii. The sequence goes on from JANUWF010003396.1 coordinate 1,638,583, forward strand.
AATTGATTGTTATTCTTGATATTTAATTACTTATACGTATTACGAGATTGGTCAGTTCTTGCTTTCCATTAACTTGCATGGAAAAAGGGTTGATGGTAGTTTCAATTCATTAATTTCATATTTGTTGTCTCTTAACTTGCTTGGAAAAGAGGTTAATTGTTAAGAACAAGGTAATTAAAGGTTAATTGATGTCTGTCAGGAATGAATTCATTGGTTAATTTCATGTTTAAGTTTGCCAGGAATGCAAATTTAATCAAGGATTGTGTGTAATGCATCTTTTGGGCGGATTAGTTGAGGCAAGAATGTGATGCTAATTTATCTAGAAGGTAGTGATTTCATAGATTGGAAAATAAGTGAGTCTATATTAATCCTTCATGATGCTAAGAGAATAATGAGTTATGATAATGGTTAGGTCCTTTAAGGTCATTTTTGTCGAAATAATGGTTTGAGTTACATAATTCTCCATCCTTGACATGTATATATTATATTATTTTATTTTTATTTTTATTTATTTTTCACTTTATTGAGTCAGTTAGACAATGAAAGAAAAATGATTAACGTATACTTGTTCCTGCAGGATCGACACTCGTTTGAACCCTATGCTCTGTTAATGATGACTACGATTGTTCATATGTGTAATTTGGGATTAATGTTTTAATTTAAACTTGATTAGGACTGTGTTTATTTTTATATGATTTTTATATCCAAATAAAATACACATCAATTAGGTTGTTAGGCATACCCAAACCTACTCGACATTGAGATGTTCAAGCTATGCACTTTGATTCTGGATTAATATGTTATATTTACTTAATATTTTTTTCCTGGTTAGGCATACCCAAGCATAAAAAATATTAGATGTAAGGTTAGGCTAGCACTAAACACTTTAAGATTAAAAAATGTTGATCATCCAATTATCCAGTAGTTGCATTTGATGCAATTTGTATTGGATACCTACCATTGGACTTAAGAGTGGTTTGCTAGGTACACTGAAGTTCATTATTAAAGAATTTGGATATCAGTCCAATAGGAAAGCTTCCAATAGGCTTTTCCAAATCAATAGTGGGGGCTATTGATTTGAGTAAAATTGTAGAATAGGCATGCATTTAATTAAAGCCCTAATTAAATACCTCTCATGTCCATATACACAGTCTAATGGTTCTTTTCATTCATCTAGGCCATTTGCATCATGATAATGAACTTTAACTTATGTAGCATTTTGGAATCAAACAAGCTAAACGAATCTAACTTCTTAGATTAGTATAGAAATTTGAGAATCGTCCTCAAATAAGAAAAGTTACTCTATGTGCTAGGTACTCCTATTACACAACCTCCAGCTAATGATACTTTTGCTGAAGAGAATGAAGTCAGTAAGAAGTTCCAAGAGGACAATGACATAACATCTTTTATCATGTTGGCGTCAATGATCTCTGAGCTTCAAAATAGCATGAGCATATAAATACTCAAACTATTATCTTCCATCTAACGGAGTTGTTTGATAAACAAGTTAGGACAAAGAGATATGAGATCTCTAAATAGTTGTTCCGTTCTAAGATGGTAGAAGGCACTTATGTGGCCTCTCATAGACAAAATATTGGGAATGATAGAGAAGTTTGGCTCACTTGGTTTTAGTATAGATCATGAATTAAGTATCGACTTTCAATCTTTGAAACGTATTTTTTCGCAATTTGTGAACTACCAGATGAATAAGATTGAGACAACCATACCTAAGTTAATCAATCTCCTCAAGACTATAGAGTCTTTTTTGAAAAAAATAATAATAATACAGTCATGTTGGTTGATTCTTCAACTTCTAGGGAAAAAAATGTTTCTAAAAGGAAGAAGAAGAATCCAACCAATCCAAAAAGGTGTGAAGAAAAGGAGTCATCTACCGAAAGCCCATGTCATCATTATGACAAGATGGGCCATTGGAGGTACAATTGCAAAAGTTACCTAGAAATCGTCAAGGAAAAGAAAAAAAAAGGAGAAGCTTGCAAACACTTCTACTTCTACTCCTGGTATGTTTATAATTGAGATCAATACTGCTTTTAATAATAAGATATGGGCATTGGATATTAGATGTGGATCTTATTTGTGTAATAATTCGTAAGAACTAAAGAGCAATAGGAAGTTTGAAAAAGGTGATATAGACCTATATGCTGCAAATGGAGCAAATGTTATTGGATTTGATGTGGGGACTTATCATCTACACGTACCTTTCGGATTGATTCTAGAACTTACAATTGTTTTTATGGTCCACTTTTATTAAAAAATATTATCTCAATTGCTCGTTTAGATATGGTTGGATTTTATTTAATTTTTGAGAATAAAAATTACTCTTTTTAATTAAATGATATCCATTATTGTAACACCACAACTAAAGACAATAGTAGAAGCATATTAATACCGAGTATCGCCCCATCTAGTTTCTCTGACAAGGGGTCTTGATAACGAAAGCAACAAAGTAAATACATATATAAGGTCCAGACTCAACAATATCCCATATTGATGGCCACATATATACATATATCAGGCAATTTTATACATGCCATATCTATCAAGAATAGAATACAGTATATAATGTAAAGGAAAGTTGTCTAGACCTAAGCTGCCGACTCTGTGGTATCGTCCCTCTATCCGTAGGTCCACTCAACTCTGGATCCTGCAAAAGTTAAGTTAAAAGACATTTGTAAGTGATGAATCACCCAGTGAGTCCCGTGTGTGCTAATGCTTTATGAAAGAATATGGTATATAAAACTTTTGTGGAATAGCATATCATTTATTTATTGGAGATAATTCCAAAACTCTCTAAAGAATATCCTATTCATAACTCAACCTTTTTTTGAAAACTGTATTTTACTTTCAAAATATTGCCCCCAATTTCCAAATCACATGCACTTCTCCAATAGAAGGTCGGCCTATATGCAAAGCTCACAAGACTTTGCCTTCGGCATCACGATCTTATTGTGCCAGAGACTTTGCGTTACAGTACTCAACCGTGCATTGCCAAATAAGTACATCAACTTGCATGTGTTATCGTACTAAGACCGCAGCCTCTAGTACTCAATTCGTACATCACCGGATAAGCTTGCCAACTTGTATATGTTATCGTGCTGAGATCACAACCTCCAATAATCGATCCGTGCATCGTTGGAAAATCTTTTACTCGTTACCATAAGATAGGGGTCCCAATCCTGACGTTAATCACCATTGAGGCAGCAAGAGGTTAGAACAATGCCAAGTGTCCAGCCCAACCCGTGAACAACACAAATCACAAAGTGGACACATGGCATGACAATTGCCAGGCTCTAGACAGCTAGTCAGGACAACTCATCTTAATGTCCTGTCGCTCTGTTTGGAGTAAGACAATCCCCATAACTGATCGGGTTACTTGGGGTCATCTATTTCTAACATGAGCTAGTACAAAGATCAAAGCCCTTGCTGAGTACTCATTGTCACCACTATAAATCCTTTCTGACTTATCATGCTAGAGGGTTATCTAATCCCATAAGATTTTTAAATCAAAACATTTTTGGGGTAAAATAATACTTTCCAAAATTTGATCATACTGACTCGCAAGTCTGATCATTATTCATATAGGCTCCACAGGGCCAATCAATTCATTCCATAGGTGCATCAAGCCAATAAAATAATTTCAGGGACCAAAATGTTACTTTTCAAAAGTTAATCTCATATCGAGAGATTATTTTTCAAAACTATGTCAAAATAGGTTAAAGAGATCTTTTCATACATTAAAACAAGTTTCCAGGAGTATTCAAGTCATCTTCCCCGTATTTGATTACAAAAGTCATTTCCATAGGTATTTGGTTCATTTTACCCATACTCGATTTCCAAAAGACTTTCTGAGGGTATTCGGGTTATTTTACCCTTACTCGATTTGAAAAGTATTCACAAAAGTTCCAATAAAGGTATTTTGGTCATTTATCGAACACCCAATTGCAAAGGTTTCCATAAAACATTCTAATAAGGACATTTGGATCATTTTCCAAATGCTTGATTCCAAAAGAAACTCATTTCAAGAAATCTAGAATTCTATTCCCAAAAGAGGATTAAATTCAAAGTTTCCAAACACATTCCCATAAAATGTTCCAATAAGGACATTTTAGTCAATTTATAATACTCGATTCCAAAAATTACCATTTTTCAAAAATCTCAAGTATTTAATCTAAAAGGACTAAATTCACAAAATTCATGCTTTAATCATCTATTAAGGTTTCCAAGCCAATCATGAAGTTCGTTCAAGCCCGAAATGGCATAAAACAAATCTTACTCAGATAAACCTTAAGCATATTCAGGGATTTCCAAAATGGTATAAAACATAGCATTTTATGGAAAATTAAGCACACTAGCTTTCAAAAGGTTTTAGAAATCCAATGGGCTCACCTTGTGTCCTAAGTAACCTATTCCGTTCACGGCTGTTTAATCACCGTCTCTACTGTTTTCGACGTTCCGTTGATTTTTTATTGCTAAACCTACACCAAACATCATTAAGGGTCAATTTGTGTTCGGCCGAAAAGTAGCCGACGTGTCCGACGGGTAGTTGACTTCCACCGACGTTTAGCCAATGAGACTGACGGTTAAGGAAAACGTTCAACTTTCATTCACATTGTTTTTTTTATTCTTTTATTTTCCTTCTTCTACATTCTTTATCACTTCATAACCAAGGAATTCACTTCATATTTCTCCAATTATTTCATCCAAAATCACACAATTAGTCATTCTTAAGTTCAACCACTTTTTGAGTAAATTTCTGGAATTTTACTACTTTGACACATAGTTTTGTTTTGGGCATAACTTTCAATCCACAACTTCGTTTTGGCTCTGCAATATACCAAAATGACCGTAATACTCTTAAATTTAATTTTTATAACCTCTTTACTAAAATTCTGGTTCTTGAGACATGTTACTCGGCAAAAACAGCCCCAATAATTTTACCTTGATTTCACTATTCATGTTTTCCTTTAATCTTCAACACTTTAGAACATTAATTCATTCAATTCTCCTTCAAATCATCATTAATTCTGAATTTCCAAATTTCCAATAGCTCACAAAAGTCACACTTATTCAACACAAATTCTTCTCTTCTAATCAAAAGCTAATGAAATCTATTTTTCCAACCAAGTAAATTCCATCTTTACTCTACTTTGATCATCACCTCTTCAACCAAAAATAAGCCTTCAAACCACCATAATTATTCTGTTCTTCTACACACAAAACATCATTCAAAGGCTTTTAGGTAGTTGGCACAGATATAAGCATATATAAGGTCCATACACAAAAACTCACAAACCCTAGCTTTGATCCGAAATCAATACATGAAAGTAATGTTTTTATGTTAAAATTCACATCATCATAATCATCATTCACCCAGCAACAACTTTAATTCAAGCAAGGTAGGGTTTTACCTTGTATTTAACGCTATTTGGTGTGATTTTGCTCCAAGAACACACACCCATCTTTCTTTCTCTCTCTTTTTTCTTTTTCTCTTGGTTTTTCTCCCTCTTAGCTCATGAATTTTTGGCTGTTTAATAGCCCCTCTTAACTACCATTAAGCCCTCAATCTTGTGTCTCTATTTCTTGTTGTGGTTTAATGGAATGGGGGATATATTTAGATATGTTCCAATGAAATTCTTACACACCAACCATTTTTATTTCCTCCACAAAAATTCTCTTATTTCTTCTTGCATGGCTGCCAAAATTCTTGGCCAATTTCTAGCCATTCATTCATCTTCCCTTGGACAAATATTAGCTAATTATATTGCTCAAGACCTTAATCAAATGGGCCCACGAGTGATGTGTTCCAATCACAAAATTACACATCATTCTTCATTTATTTTCCAATCCTTTAATTTCATGTGTCTTGCATGAACTCTTCATGAAATCTATCTTAAATTGATACATGTCCATGGGCTACCACTCAGAAAATGCCACACGCATCATTTTTAACTGCGGTTTTCTATTTTCTTTAGAAATGACCAAAATCGGATCCATAACGGAAAAAAAAATATTTTATTTCACCATTCAATTCAAAAAATTCTACTGAATCCATTGGTAACACATAAATTCTTCAATTCCTTTTTTTTTTTGGGTCAAATTTGAGGTCAAAGTCTTGGGCACGGTCAAAATGACGAAAATGCCCCCGATACCCGGGGTAGCATAATTCACTCCAAAATATGTGTTTCATCACATTGACCAATTTCTCTTGTCATAGTACCCTTAAATTCTTAATTTGTTAATAACAATAGCTTTCTAAAAAATAAAGGAATGGGTAGAATAAATCCAATAATTACATCCAGGTCTCGACAAAAATATTATTCTACCAAAATATTCATCTCATTACATTGATCAACTTTTGTTCTAGACATCAATACAAATTCTCACCCTATTACAAATAGTTGCTAATCAAAAGTAAAAAGGTGGAGTGTTACAATTATGGTACTGTAATTTAATGAATGGTTTGTATTTTCTAGACATGAAAAATTAAATTCTTAATATAAACAATAAGAAACAAATAAAAGATAACAAGAACCCATCTTACGTATGGCATTGTCACTTAGGCTATGTAAATAAAAATCACATTTCTAAGTTACACAAGCTTGGTGACTTAGGATAATTTGATTATGAATCATATAATACATGTGAATTATGTTTACTTGGTAAAATGACTGAGACCACTTTTTCTAAGAAATGGGAAAGAGCTAAGCAATTATTAGAACTGATACATAGTGATCTAAATGTACCAATAACATTATAGGCAAGAGAAAGTTATCAATACTTTATAACATTTATCGACGATTACTTTCAATTTGGGTATTTGTACTTAATGAAATAAAAATTTGAAACTTTTGACAAGTTCAAAGAATTCAGAAATAAAGTAGAAAAATAACTTGGTAAAAGTGTTAAAGCTCTAAAATTTGATCGAGGAGGTGACTACTTGAGCAAAGGGTTTCAAAGTTATGTTAGAAATATTGGGATATTATCTCATTAGACTCCATTGCATAAACCTTAGCTTGGTGGTGTATTCGAAAGAACGAATCAAATCCTATTGGATATGGTTCGAACCATGTAGCTTTTGCAGATTTACCAATATCATTTTGGGGATATATACTGGAAACTGTTGTTTATTTTTTAAATAGAGTTCCAAAAAAATGGTTGATACTACCCCATATGGGTGATTTTTTAGTAAGAGACGAAAATTACCTCATTTGAAAATTTGGGGATGTCCTGTTTATATGAAGAGTATAAAATTAGACAAATTAGAAGATAATTCTGATAAGTGTTTGTATGTTAGATTTCTAAAAGAATTTCATGGATATTATTTTTATCTTTCTTCTATAAACAAGTATTTATTTCAAAGCATGTACTTTTTTTAGAGAAGGAATATATGCTTAAGGGAGATAGTGGGAGTAAAACTGAACTTAGTAAAATCTAAGAAGAACAAACAAAACATGATCAACTAGTTAATCGTAAGTCTTTTAACAAAATAGGTAAACCTTCTAATACACTAGAACTTCGTAGGTCAAATAATATACGTGTGACACCCGAAAGATAAGGATTTCTCATTACTAACTACAATGACATATTGCTCATAGAAAAAGATGAGCCCACCACTTACAAGTAAGTTCCAAAAAGTCTAGAATTTAACAAATGGCTTAAAGCTATAAAGTCATAAATGAATTTCATGTTTGACAATCAAGTTTGGACTTTGGTTGATCCACCCAAATAGATAAAACACATATGGTGGAAATGTGTTGACAGAATAAAACTGACATGGATGGTAAAGTGATTACCTATAAGCCACGATTGGTTGCAAAAGGTTATTATCAGCAACAATGTATTGACTATGATAAAGCTTTCTCACCTGTTGTAATGTTGAAATCCATAAGAATACTCCTAGCACTTACGGCTCAGTATAATTATGAGATTTGGCAAATGGATATAAAACAACTTTCCTCAATGGAAATCTAACTAAGGAAGTATACATGACACAACTTAAGAGTTTCCCATTTAAGGATCACACTATAATATGCAAGGTGCAAATGTCTATCAATGGACTAAAATAAGCTTCTAGGAGTTGGAACATCCATTTTGATGAAACAATTAAAGAATTTGATTTCACATAAAATATGGAAGAACCTTGTGCACACAAAAAGGTTAGTACGAGTGCAATTATTTTCTATTGCTATATGTAGATCACATATTGCTTATAGAAAATGATATCTCTACACTTCAATCAGTCAAGATTTTGTTATCAAAGAAATTCTCTATGAAAGACCTTGGAGAAACAACCTATATTAGGGAATAAGGATTTATGGAGGTAGATTAAAAAGGTTGTTTGGTCTTTCATAGTCTACATACTTAGATAAAGTGTTAAAGAGATTTAGCATAGATCAATCCAAGAGGGGATTCTTACCCTTAACCTATAGGGTATGCCTTTTGATACAAGCTTGGGAGCTCCAAAATTTGGAAATTAGACTTAAGGATAAGACATAAGAATTGGTCACCTAATTCTATACCCAAATGTCTATAAAATAAGAACCCTGGGTGAATGAACAACTAGAACCTAAATTCTAATAGGATTTTAGCCAACTACTTTAATACCCAAATAGTCTTGAATAAACAATGAATTCAAGAACCAATGGGATGGAGAAAAGTAGGCACCCTCCTAGGTTTTCCAATAAGAACACTAAGTAAGAATAAATCTACCAAATACCCAAGGTGACAAAACAAGATGGATTAATCTAATGATTTTAGAGACTTTAAACAAAGGTGGGTCTAATTATTTTGCTTGGTCTTAAAAGGAAGAACTAGGAAGGAATTTTCCTTTCCAAGAGTTCAAGACTCTCTTCTCTCTTTGAAATTTGAAATTTGAATTTCATTACAAAAGAGGTTATAATGGGATATTTATAGGCCCTAAGTTACCTTAACTAATTAGCAAACAAGCATAGAAATTAGATGGCCTTAATACAAGTTTTAAGCCCTATTACATGCCTTAAAATTAGTTAAACTATAATAAAAGTTGTTAAAATTAAATTACAAGTGAAATAGCTGAAAGTACGAAAAATATCTAAAATTCCGGGACGAACTTGACTGGACTCGGTGCCTGGTCAAAGGACTACACCCAGTGACGAGTGAAATCTACCCAGTGACTATTTTATCGCCAGATTAGGGCAGGCGCCAGGTCCTTCACTCTTGACCGACGATGGGTAAGGCTTTGGGCGTCCTCCCCTATTCTGTTGCACTTTAAACCTTGCTTCTTGGACCTCCATTCCACTTTCTGTGTTTCTTTGATCTTCCTAAAGAAATGTTGGTCAGCTTGAGCCCTTCTTGATACTCTTTTGGCCTCCCATCCTTGTTTAAGGATGTTTTGATCCTCCATATGGATTGTTACTTTTGTTGTGTGTCTTTTAGTCCTTTCTTTTCCATCCATCTCTTCACAATCATCTTGGACCTAAGTTTGTTGAATTTGTTGTCTTGAAAACTACCTTGATTCCTCTTGAATGTTGCTCTTACCCATAGTACTATGAAGTATGATTTTATACTTCTTCCTCTTTTTTGAAAATGGCCTTCATGCCTAATTTGATTTCTATCATTTCCCCCTTCTTGAAGATGATTCGTCTTTGAATCGATACGTGCATTACAATTTAAACAAGACATTTTATGTGAAGGTAAAACTTTTGGCTTTGAATCCTCATCAACTCTTGTTTTCTCTCTTCTCAACCCAAGATCCCAAACTCATTTTACCTCCATTCCTTTTCTTTTTCTCAACCTCTTGTTTGCCTCGCTTTTATATCACATTACTTTATGTATACATTTTTCAATGTTCCTTTACTCTTCTCTCTTCTATTTTTACCTCTAACCTTTTTATCTCATCTCCCTTCTCATTAAGCTCTCTCTCTTTTCTTTCCTCTTCTCTTTTCACATTCTTCTTTCCCCCCTTTTTCTCTCTCATTTTCTTTTCTTTTTCCCTCAAAAGATTTTGATTTTTTGTAACCTCACAAGGGGACATTGGGAGAAAAGTAAAATTCTTTCCTTCTTTGCTTAATGCATAAGTGTTTCTTCTACCATTATCCATCACATCTCTATCAAACATCCAAGGCCTTCCCAACAACAACTCTCCAACATGCAAGGGCATCACATCACAAAATGCCTCATCTTTATAATTCCCCATGCTAAATATAACATTGGCTTGTTTATTTACCTTCACCTCACCACAATCATTGACCCATTGAAGCTTGTATGGCTTAGGATGCTTCATGGTCTCTATACCTAACTCTTCCACCAATGTAGTTCTTATCACATTTGTACAGCTTGCATAATCTATTATCATACTACATGGCCTTTGGTTGAATTTATATCTTAAGTAGAAAATGTTTTCCCTTTGGGAATCATTCATATCCTCAGCAACATAAGTATCCAAGACTCTACTAGCAACACTAATTAATGAATTTCTTTACTCAACCACTTTTCCCCTACTTTCTTGACTTTTTCTTCTTGGACAATCACATGTATCATAGCCATAATCCCAACAAGTAGAACAAACATAATCTTGCTCTCTACTCAAACCACTCTTGGAAGAATTTTGTAATAAATTCATTTCCCTTAGCTTAGATCTTTTTGGACATTCATATGAAGTATGTGTATAGCTCAAACAAATATAGTACCCATTCCCCCTCTCTTTTTGCATACCATTCTTTGTCCTTTGCAGCCCACTCCTTGAATATTTTTGTGGTCCTTTATCATGTTCTTCCAAATACCCCATGCTCTCATAATCATCCTCCTCATATCTCCAAACATACACATCATTCCTACCATAACTACTTCTAGTTGAACAAGGCTTTTCATAGCAATCATATCCTCCACTTTCATTCCAACTAGCCATACTGAACTTTTCTTTCAAGAGAAGTACCCAAACAATTTAAGTAGAAAACACAAAAGGAATTTCTCACTTCATTCCCTCATGTGTTTACATTCTTTCAATAACACTCTTCTCTCATGTATACTCTCTTTGGCTTTTATCAAAATGTGCTCACCCTCTTACCTTTTCTATACTCTCAATTCCATACTCAAGTTCTTCTCGAAGTCTTCCCAATCTAAAAGATTTAGTTCCACTAGCTAAAGCCAACTAAATTCTAAGGGTTCAAGAAAAACAAAATTCCTAAGAAGAAATGAGCTATCACTGGATAGATAACAATAATGAGACTTAATTAATTAGGAATTTCACATAATGAGTTGTCATACAAACTCTAGGATTTCTCAAAATGTGTAGTGACAACACTAGTCTAGCACCAAAATGATTCAAATAAATAAAGATCCTAAGTAATACGACTTAAACTTGGCAATGTTTCATTCAATCCCAAGTATCTTGAGATGATGTCAATCTAAATACTTAACTCACTAAAAATAAGAAGTATATCAATTAAGTTCAATGGAAGTGAAAAATGTAAGCTAAGAACCCTTACAAGACTTTGTAAAGACACTTAAGCATTTCATCAAACACTTGGTAGGCAACTAGTTCAAATGAGGATTTTTAAATGTTAGGATGCTATCACAGACCTCAAGAGTTCAATTTGATAATCAATCAACTACTCAAAACAGTGATCACACAAGGAGTTCATTAGCTTAAAGAGTTAAATTGATATAACCCTTACAAGACTTTGTAAAGACACTTAAGCATTTCATCAAACACTTGATAGGCAACTAGTTCAAATGAGGATTTTCAAATGTTAGGATGCTATCACAAATTTCAAGAGTTCAATTTGATAATCAATCAACTCACTCAAAACAATGATCAAACAAGGAGTTCATTAGCTTAAAGAGTTAAATTGATATAAACCAAGATGCACCAATTTTTTTCCAAGTTGTTAGGCATTTCACAAGAAAATTTGCTACTAACAATTAGAAAGTTTAATTCCAGAAAAATCAAGTTAACAAGTAAGAAAATCTATAGGGATTCAATAGACAAAGCTTTGGTTTTCATATAAACACATTCCTAAGTCATAAGACCACACGTTTGCAACCTCGTAACTAAAGGTAATTTAAAATTTTGCAACCATATAGCCACTCCAATACTCAAGATTCCCAAGTAAAACTCATTCGCATTGATAGATATAACATCAAGGAGTTGTTTTACAGAAATAACATGGACAAATTTTGAGTTTTAAAGATCACAAAAATAGTACAAAAAGGAGTTAAGGATGGTTTCTATGTTAAGAATTTTTGTAGTAAAACACCTAATAAACCTTAAGATTTCCGCAATTTCAAACTTCAAATCACTACCTAAACATCAACTAAATATGTAAGTTCAATTTCACAATAAATCCATGGCAAGTTCAATTTCACAATCAATCCATGGCACAATTTGAAGTTCTTGACATTCAAAAATAGCAAGAAAAATAGTTATGGGATTATGAAATTGCAGCAATATTTTTCCATTTGTTTGATCTCAAAATCCACAAATATTCATGCTAAATGATTCCTCAAACATCATACTAACATATAAGTTCAATTTCACATCAAGTTTATAGCATAATTTAGAGTTCTAAGCATTCAAAAATAACACAAAAATAAGCGACGATAATTTGAGAAAATTAAACAAGCTCTTGAAGAAGGTTGTACCTTCGCCCAAAGAAAGTTGTGTTAATAATAATCAACACAACCTTGCTCTATTACCAATTTGATACAAGCTCAAGAGCTCCAAAATTTGGAAACTAGACTCAAGGACAAAACCCATGGATTGGTCACCCAATTCTATTCCAAAATGCCTATAAAGTAAGAACTCCTAGTGATTGAACAACTAGAACCCAAATTCTAATAGGATTTGGCCAACTATTTTAATACCCAAACACTCTTAAATCTACAAAAAATTTAAGAATAAATGGGATGGAGAAAAGCAGGCAGTCTCCTAGGGTTCCCAACAAGAACACTAGGTAAGAATAAATCTACCCAATACCCAAGATGAAAAAATAAATTGGATTAATCGAAGGATTTTAGAGACTCTAAACAAAGGTTGGACTAATTCATTTGCTTGGTCTTGAAAGGAAGAGCTAAGGAGGAATTATCCTCTCCAAGAGTTCATGACTGTATTCTCTCTTTGAAATTTGAAATTTAAATTCTATTATAAAAGAGGCTATAATGGGGTATTTACAGGTCCCAAGTTATGCTAACTAATTAGTAAACAAATATAGAAATTAGATAGCCTTAATACAAGTTTTCAAGTCCTATTACATGCCTTAAAATAGGTTAAAACATAATAAAAGTCGTGAAAATTAAATTACAAGTGAAAAGGCTTAAAATTAAAAAAAAAAGCCAAAATTCCGGGACGAGCCCGACTGGATCCGGCACCAAGTCCAAGGACTATACTCAGTGCCGGGTGTAATCTAACCGATGACTTTTTGTCATTAGCTAGGGTACGCATCGGGTCCTTCGCTCTCGACCGGCGATAGGTAGGCTCTAGGCGTCCTCCCATATTTTGTTATACTTCAAAACTTGTTCCTTGGACCTTCATTCCATTTCTCTGTATTTTCTTGATCTTTCAAATGAAACGTTGGTCATCTTGAGCCCTTCTTGATACTCTTTTGGCTTTCAATCCTTGTTGAAAGGTTAGCTTGATCCTCTATATGGATTGCTACTTTTGTTATAAGTCTTTTGGCCCTTTTTTCCATCCATCTCTTCATAATCTTCTTAGGCCTGGGTTTGTTGAATTTGTTGTCTTGAAAACTCCCTTGATTCCTCTTGAATATTGCTCTCACCCATGGCGCCATGAAGTGTGATTTTGTCCTTCTTCCCTCTTCTTGAAAATGGCCTTCGTACCTAATTTGATTCCTATCACCTTTCAAAATCTATGTGCAATAAAACACAAGATTAATGGGATCACATGAGCAAAATACCATATGCTTCGGCAATTAGGTCTATCATGTATGCTATGATATGTATTAGGCCCAGTGTATCTTGTACTCTTAGTTTAATGAGTAGATACCAATCTAACCCTAGAGAAGATCATTGGATGGCTATCAATGATGTATTCTTGGTATAAGGAGAACACAAGTTAAAGGGTATGATAACACTAGTATCCAATCTGATAAAGATGATTACAAATCCTAATTTGACTCCATTTGTTAGAAAAGTTAGTTGGAAAAGTTTCAAACAAGAAATAACTGCCGACTTAACCACTGAAATTGAGTACATAGTTGCTTCTAATGTAGCTAAAGAGGTGGTTTAAATGAATAAGTTCATATCGGAACTAGGAGTAGTAACTACCATTGTTGATCTAAACCCTTGCATTGTGATAACAATGGAGTCATTGCACAAGTAAAAGAAGTACTGTCTCATAATGATCTAAGCATATACTTAGGTACTATCACTTAATTCGCGAAATCATTGATAGGAAAGATGTAAAGATCAAGAGAGTTCCTACTAATTAGAACATAGCTAATCCGTTTATTAAGGCACTACCCTAGAAGAAATATGATAGTCATGTTCAGTTATTTGATATTCGATATATGAATGATTGAGTCTAGTACAAGTAGGAGATTATTAGAGTTATACCCTAAAACCAATCCATTTTTACAATATATTTTGCACATTTATTTAATAAAGGCATTTTTTTTTCTTTCAGTTTCTTCGTTTCATGTGTAAATGTACAAAACTGAAAGATAAAGTCCCTAGCACAGTGTTTGGTGTTAAGGAGATTATGAGATGAGATTCTTGCTACATTGTGTAGTACATATGCTTAAACCATCCCTATCCATAGTATAAATGAAATGTGACATCATTAATACACTAAGACTTTTACGTGTTAGACTTCTTAATTGGATCAAGCGATAGTTCACACAACCATGGGTATTGTGATATTCAAAGTTAACACGTGGATGCTTGTTAAGTGAACTGCACACCTAATTTTAAGATGATCATATGAGTAACTATTTAGTGGTAGTGATAGAATCTCATTATAGTAAATGTGCAAGTATCATTAGACCTGAGATCTCCAACATACTTCATTTGTTGAGTGTTGTACTATAATTCAATTCTTTAGAGTTTAATTGGGATTGCCGCTAAGATAGATACGGGGTACAATATAAAGTAAAAGAAAGTAGTTGAAAAGGTCAACAAAGTATTCATCACTCCTAATAATAAGAGCTTATGTATCACAGCCACTTGTAGGGAATCATTATTCAAGAAGGCCTTGGCCAAGGCAACTATGTCTTGGAAAGAATTCAGAATAATACACATGTTGAGTAATTGCACTAATAAATTTGCACTCAAATTAAGAATATTCTAGAGAGAGTTTACACTAATTTCATACTCTAAGTGAAATGAAATATAGAATGATGAAAGCAGTTTGTTGCACTGATATTTTGTTATTGAAGGATTTATATCAAGCCACTCAACTTTTTAGACTATCGAGTGGTCAAGATGCATTATTAATTAAAACTTTTGATGTACTAAATATGGATTTATTAATTAGACAGCTAATAAATGAATCCTTATTATTAATGAGCCAAATTATGTCTATATTTTCATAGTTATTTGAAGATGTTTTGTGATACTTTTTGTTTAATAACTAGTCATTTCCCTTCCTATTTGATGTTTTATTTTTGGAAAATGTTCTTAGTGAATTTTTACAGGAATGGGATGATTTTAATTGAAATTGTAGTTTTCTAGACTTGAGTTGGTGCTTGCTCAAAATTGTTGAATCGGTCATGGCTCTGTTCTAAAAAAACAGAGGAAACAGAGCTCAAACTAGTGAAGCTCCAGTGTTGGACTGGCGCTAGTCCAGACAAAGTGACCTAGCGCCAATCCTTCTCTACTCTGACGGTTTAATATCTTTTTTTTCAAATGGAATTGAAAATTACCAAAAAGGTTAACTTGTTCCCAACTTATACTTGGACCAGGGCTTTTGAGAGACGAATTTTAGCAACCAAGAGACCTATTTTAACCAAGAGAAAGTGGAGAATAACATATGAATCAAAGAAGCCAACGCTAAAAGTGCTCCATGAAGGGGAATTAATCACTCGATGGAGTGTTGATTTAAGAAGTTTCTCAAAAGGAAAATAAGGTGGCTTGTCTATGAGTTCTTTCTAATACATTTGTTTTCTTTTTCTTTAAACAATGATGAGACTAATGTTTTAATTGCATTTGAGTATTATTTTTTTGGGGATTGATGATGATGAATTAATTTAGTATTTCATTCAACTGAATATTCTTCTTGATATTTGATTACTTGTTAATAGTGAATTTATGAGGTTAGATCATTCTTTTATTTAACTTGAGAAAAAGGTTAGGAGATAATCTTTATTGCTTAACTCTTGATTTATCTTCTTACCAAACTTGAGAAAGAGGTTAAGTGAGATTAAGTAATCAAAAGTTGTTGATTGCACTTAGAAATATAGGAATTAATGATTTCATGACATTGTCACCTAGAGATACGGATAATAATCAAGGATTGCGTTTTATGCATCTTAGTGCTATGTTAGTGAGATAGAGATGTCCATTAAAGTTAACTCAAAGATAGTGAACCATAACTCGAGAGAGAGTGGATTCTATATTCTACTCCTTCATAATGCCAAGGGAAGTAATTAATTGTAATTATTGCTATTGGTTTATTGTCATGTTTTCAAAAATAATTATTTCAAATACATCTTTTTTCTCTCCAAGAAGTTGTGTGTGTGTGTGTGTGTGTGTGTGTGTGTGTGTGTGTGTGTGTGTAATGCTTTTATTTTTATTTTCACTTTTTATGAATCTAATTGGTAGGTTAAACATTGAATGAAAAGTGATTAGTATGTACTTGTTCCTTGAGGAACGATACTTGTTAATACCCTATATTATGCTTAATAATGAGTATACTTACTCATATGTATAATTTGGGATTAATGTTTTAATTTAAACTTTATTAGGAATCGATACGAAATTGCATGATTTTTATATACCCAAATTCAACGCATCAAGTACCGTTACCAGGGAACAATATCTTGAGTTAGAATTCATTGATTTAACCATGTTTATATGTATATATGTTCTTTGTTTAAATAGGTGTCATAACTTGTTGTATAATGTATGAATTTGTACATGTTGACTATTGTGTAATATGATAATTTTTTGTTTGTATATATGTAAATCCCGATTCTTATAATCTTAGTTTTTCTGCAAGAAGTCTTCTTGATTTATGACCCTAAAGGACGTAGGAGACATCGTCGACTTTGATCTAGAAATTGAAAGAACACTTACAAGAATTCGACGAGCACATAGAAATCGGGCTGACCAATTTAGTTCCACAAGAATGATGGAAGTTAACCAATACAATAATGGTAGTAATGGTAGAAATAATAGAAGGAGTATGAGAGGTTTTCCTAAGCCTGCGATTTCAACTACGGACTCTAGTATAACTAGACCAAGGGTAGAAGCCAACAATTTTGAAATAAAACCCAACTCAATCCAAATGATTCAAAACATGGTCCAATTTGATGGGTTACCTGACGAAGACCCTAACTCTTACCTTGCTAGTTTTTTGAAAATTTCTGACATTTTCAAATTAGTGGTGTGTTGAAAGATGTTGTTAAATTGATACTCTTTCTTTTCTCTCTTAGGAATAGGGTCAAATCTTTGTTAAAGTCCTTCCCCATAGGGTCAATTGCGACTTGTAATAGGTTAGCTAAAAAATTCCTCGCCAAATATTTTCCCCCCTAGCTAGGACAGCAAAGCTTAGGATTGACATCTTTTCCTTCCAACAATTAGAGTCTGAAGGTCTATATGAGTGTTGGTAAAAGCAGAAGGAAATTCTTAGAAAGTGTCCATATCATGAGCTTGGATTAGGCACGCAAATGTATATTTTTACAAGTGGATTACATTTTTCTTCAAAGCAATTGATTGATGCATCCACGGAAGGAACAGCAAACTCTAAAAGAGTTGTATGAATTGATTGAGGATATTGCTATGAAAAATTACTCATGGGGTAATTCAAGGTCTAAGGCTCATGTTTAGGGATTCATAAAGTGGATGTTATGGCTGCTTTGGAAGCAATAGTTGAGGCACTGGCTCAAAAGATCAAACAAATGGTGGGTCCTTCACAATGGTAAGTATGATTTTTGTGGAGAAGGCCACCCAATCATAAGTGCCAAAACATGGGATCATCTTTGGAGTCCATTGTCAATTATCTCGGCATGTAATCTGATTACGCAGTGGAAATAAAACTTAAGATAACCTCCCAGGATCACTTATATACCAATTACAGATCAAAAGAAAGGTAAGAAAAATACATTTGGTGTAGTCTCATGATAAGGGCTAAAATCACCATTATTTGTCTAGTTATTTGAGATTGTTTTGAGATACTTTTGTTATGATAACTCATATTTCTTCCTATTTGACATTTTTCTTGTAGAAAGTATTTTTGCGGAATTTGTGTAGATGTGAGTTAAATTCAAGCAAAACTGGAGGTTTTCCAGAACACACCTGGTGCCAAGTCTGGCAAGTGGACCAAGCGCCAGGTACATTGTGGATAGCAAGAGGAAAATAGAGCAAAATTTAGAGGAGAAAAAGATTGCACCTAGTGCCAAGTGGGTCGATTGGACTTGGCGCTAGGACCATTCTGGAACACCAAAAACCTATACACGAATTTAGGAATTTTCCAATGATTTTGGTATTTTTTGAATCTTACTCGACCAATACTTCCCAAGCAACGAATTTCACATAAAAGAAGCTTATTAAACTAAGAGAAAACACAAGTGATTGAGGGTGAATCCAAGAGAAAAAATTCCAATCACTTAAAGAATGAGATATTCACCATTTAAGGAGGGTTGTTCAAGAGAGTTTTCAAAAGAGAAGAAAGAGGCTTGTCTACGAGTGCTTTCTTTTCCTTAAACAATGATGTATTCAATGTATTATTTGTAATTCGACATTATTTTGGAATTCATGGTTTTTTTGTTTAATTTAGTTATTTAATCAATTCTTTATCATCTTTGGTATTTAATTACTTCTTATCATTGGTTATTGATGCAAGTTCTTCTAATTGACTTAGGAAATGATGTTAGGAGTTTATTGCATTGATTTAGTATTTTTCAAATCTTAATGGACTTCGAAAATAAAGTTAGGATTAAAGGACTAAAGTTATCAAAAATTAGTTGATTTCGCCTAGAGTATATTGTCAGTAGCTAATTTCATGTTTGTGAAGAATTTAGTTTAATGCGTGTTTTGGTTATAAAAATCATGTTGCACTTGTAAATTTTCGGTGTATAAAAATCATCAAATTTAAATCCATCCCTTAGTCAAGTTTAATTAAACATTTATCTCAAAATACACATACAAGCAAGTATACTCATCGCAAGCATAGCATAGAGAATTAACAAGTATCGAACCTCAAAGGAACAAGTATACATTAATCACTTTTCATTAATTTTTTAATCGACCCAAATAGAGTAATAAGATAAAACAAGAAAAATAAAGAAATATATAGAACTCAAGGATGTAAAAATATGCATCTTAGGCAAAAGCTCTTGAAAACATGATAATGAATCACTTAGCCAACGTCACAATCAATTATTATCGTGGTGTTATAAAAGATTTAATATAGACCTACTTCGTTTGCAATCCATAGAATCGCTATCTTCTAGCTAAATTAGTAAACTTATTTCATCTCGACTAACTTATCCAAAATATGCATTAAAATTAATCCTCATATAAACCCCTATATTCTAGGTGATTTAAAACATAACATTAGTCAATGTGTGAAACTCCACCTAAAGCCAACCCTAGAGTAAGAGGGGTCGAGATGCATATCATATTTTCTTGCATTAATATATATATATATATATATATATATATATATAATGATTTAATGTACTTTAGAATTATGATTTATAGTCTAGAAGGCTTAGTTGTGCTTATTAAGTAGGAAGAGTAAAATGGTAATTTTACTTGAGGTCAAAATAGGAAGATAGCTTGAGTATTAAATAGGAAGAATATTTAGGAGATAAAATAAGAATAAGAGTTGTTGTGATTTAGTGGTTGGAGCTTTGGAATTAATCTTTAAGGTCTTGAGTTCAAATCCCATCATTTAAGTTTTATCACGACTATTTTTTTTATTTTTTTGGGTTGAATTTTATTTCGGCCCTTGCATTCCATAAGTAGAAATAGGAGTGTGGTCCTAGGGGAGACATGAAGAGAATGTCCTAATCTTATTCTTATGCCCTAAAAGAATTCTTAAGGGATTTATGTCCTTTTATTTCTTAGCTTACCTTAAATTCTTTGCCAATTAAATTTGTTCAATTTATCCAAATCTATGTTTTAATTCCAGCAAATTTCAGCAAGGATTTTTGGTCTTGGAATTTCAAAAATGGCTCTTAGCAGATAGAGTTTTGACTGAAATTAGGGAAGGAGTTAAGGAATGTTCCTAAGAGAATTAATCTCAATGGTTGAACCTTCAAACTCTACTCTATAGTGTTCGTCTTCTTTATGGAAGCAATCTGAAAATTTTCCAAGTTCTTGGATTGTCTATCCTTCAAAAATTTCAACCATCTTTCTTACTCAAATGCTGCCAGAAAAATGGACAACTTATTCAGCTTGAAGACTGAAATTCTTTGCCAAAAATTGGGCTGCATAAAGTTGTGCAAACTAGAAAAAAAATTCTGGACAGCTTCGATGCTTAGCAGGCAAAAAACAAAGTTGTTTCTTCTACCCTTCAGACCAGTAGATTACCTCTGCCTTTTCTCCATAAAGAAGGATGGAAACCAGCCTTAAAGGGCCCTCCAATACTTCCCCAAACCCTATGCAAATCGGTTGGAACATTGCAGAAAAACTGCACAACAAATTCCAACAAGCAATTCGAATCTCAAACCAAAAAAAATTCTAGCCTTGCTCTCTCTTCAAGCCTTGTCCGAAAATCGCCTCAAACTTATGTGAAATTAACCTTAGTCAGCCATGAACTGAACACTATTACCCTCCTCCACTGACCTACACGACTGGACTCCATAGCCATTCCTCAAATTCTTCCTTCAATTACTCCAATCAAGCTTTCAATTGAAGTTCAAAAATTCTAGCAATTGCTCCGTGAAAACACCTTTGGATTAAGCTTCAAAAACCAGAAATTCTCCCACCGTTGAACTCAGCATTTTGGCCAACCTTATAACTCCTTCAACCCTCATTCATTTCAGCAAAACCAGTCGTCCATAGTAGCTCCAAAGAACCTCCATCAATCAAACAACATTACCATATTTTCTACCATAAAACACTCCACAAATTACTCCATTTGAATTTCAAACAACTAGATTTTCCTCTTCTCCCTAATATGAAAATCAAATCACAAACATCCTTTAATCATTCGACCAACACCATCAGCATTTCGTCCAGCACATTCTCTCCAATTCTCTCCATTTCTCCAAGAACACCAAGAACACACACTACCTTTCTTCAAGCCTAAGACCACTCTAAACACCTTCAGTCCCTTCCAGAAACTACTGATCATGCCTACTCACTCCATAGAGGTCATTTCTGGATTATATAACATCAACTCTCGAAAATAAAAATTTGCAATCGGATCAAAAACCAGAACACCATCAAGGTAACCAAGAATAACTTTTGTTCATCTTATTCCCTTCATTCTTTAACATGTCACACGAATATTCTCTCTCTCTCTCTCTCTCTCTCTCTCTCTCTCTCTCTCGGCTGAAATGGTTGCTACAACAACGGCTATTTTTCTTCTTCTTTCTTGGACGATTCAAGCCTGTTAAGCGTGTGGATCTCCTTGAATCTTCAACAAGATAGTCATCAACCAAGTATTTCTCTTTAACCTTCTCTTTAATTCTAAAGTCATGTCTCTTAAATGTTGATGGAAAGGGATAGAATATGATTGGAGTTTGAGTATATGCTTATGTATGATGGAACAGAGACTGAAGCATGAGAATATTTGGCCATGGTTAAGTTTTATGAAATTTCTTGTGGATCGATGCATGTTCTTTGTGTCTTAAGTGAGTATGAATGTTTAAGCATGCTAGATATTATGTCACCTTCGGTGAATAGGGTATTATGTTCTTCTTTTCATTGAAGCCATGAATATGATTATGCTTAGTATAGATTTGGCCATGTGATAGTAGGTATGGATTTAAGCCTTTATTCATGAATAGAATAGTTTGTTGATTAATGTTGGAGTTTATGTTCGTGATTCTTGTTAGCAATAGGAAAATTATGGTTATGACCTTGTTGATCCAAAGCTATTTTAATTAGCCAATTTTAATATTATGATTTCCTCCAAAGATTTCGAAAATCCTAGGAAGTTGGAATTGGAATATTAAATGGAATAGTAATATTTTAGCCAAATAAATGAGATCCTTTATTAAAGATAATATGTATAAATATTTGTATAATAATAATAATAAATAAATACTTTTATATAAATAATAATAGGTAAAATATTAATCTTGTAGGCCATATATTTATAAATACTATTGAAATTTATTTATTATCAATTGATCAAAATTTTAAAAAAATTTATTTATTATTTTCTATCTATTAATTATTAATTAAGATATTAGTAATAATTTATTATTTATTTTAATAATATCATCTAGGACTTAGGATTCTTCATCAATTAAACCGTATTTTATTTATTAATAACAATACTCAAGAATTGTATTTGAACTTATAACATATTAGTAATTATTTTACAACCCCTAGTTATTTTCACTTATCAAGCTAGACTTATTTTATAAAACCGTTCATCATCTAGCCTTAAAGCTTAGGACATTAGGATTACGATTATAATAAGTTGAACTAGGATTATTTATGGTAGCGAATATAGCTTGAGTATAACCATATGACTTGTGTTTACCCTAGGCAGGGTTAGGTCAGCTTTGGAAGATTTGTGAACTTGCAAGTAATGGATCAGGTAAGCTCCTGCATAAACTTATTTGATGACAAAAGGTTACTATGACAAGCCAAATGCGATGTGTATGGACACTCATTTTTTAAAGGCAATTAAGGACTATTTCCTTTCTTGTTCAGTCAAACAAATAATTTGAAAACAAACAAGCAGTTCTGTACAAATACTAAACACTTTCTAAAAACTCACTTTGACATGAATTTTAGAAACCCTTAATTGCTATTTTCAAGTAAAGTAATGTTTTATTCTTTTTCTCTCAAGTGGGACAATCAATGTTGAGTACTCAATAAGGGTAGGCTAGTAGTACTACTTTTGAAGAGCAAGAGCGAGTCTTCTGGTAGGAGGCCACCTCCAGAAGATGAACTCAACTTAAAGAAGCCACAATACTACTTAGTCATGCCGGTCCGAGCTAGCAAGTTTCAGTCAAGTGGACTGTGTGTTTCAAGAGTGGACAACCGACATGTTTGGGTGTAGAGAATGAGGAGTATCTTACCTGGTAGACCGATCACCTCCCTTTTCGTCAGTCTGCATAAAGTGTGGCATTCTGACCGTTACATGGTCATAGGGCCCAACGTGTGGTAACCCATGGCTACCCATTTGAGTGGTTGTATTTATTGTATACATGTATGGTTTGAAAAGTAAAATGCCACTCTTTATTTTTAATCCTTATTTATTGCTTGCCATCATTTTCTTCTATACAAATTTTACAACTTACATACATGAACTGTTTTACCTGAAACACTCAAAGCACACACGTGCTTACTATGTTTTTTATCTCATCACCTTTTATGCCCTGTTTTCATGTCGATCCTGTTGTGGAGATGAGTTGGTAGATTGTTGCCTACTTTGAAGACTTTGCGTTATTTATTTTATGTGTTGCTTTGAGAAATGATAGTGTACAATTTATTTTGGATTTCTTCTTGAATTTTTGGGTTGTAATAAGTTCATTTTTTAAAGTATTGTTTTTATTTTTGTTGCTGTTGTTAGTGTTGTGCCCTAGAGGCAATCACTTGTATATTTTATATGACACATTTTATTTTAATAAAAGGCATTATTTATCTTACAATTTCTTTTATTTACTTTAAGTAATATAACTGTTCGATAAAGTCCCTAGTACAACACTGTGTGAAGGAAATCATGATAGAGATCATGATATGAGATTCCTAATACACTGGATGGTGTTAGTACTTAAACAGTCCATAGTCATAGTATTAATGAGACAGGACATCTTTAATACGTTAAGGCTAGCTTATGTTAGACTTCCTGATTTGATTAGGCGGTGGTTCTCATAACCGTGAGTATTGAGATACTCAAAGTTAACACATCGATGGTTGTTAATGGAACAAGTTCATTGGATGACCTAGCTTTGGGATAATCACATGGATAACTATTTAGTGCCAGTGATATAATCTCAATATTTCAAACGTGCAAGTATCCTTAGACTTGAGATCTCCAAGGTACTTTGTTTGCTGAGCTTTGTACTTTGATTCCATTCTTCAGAGCTCAATCAAGGGCCGTCTATAGGATGGATATTGGGTACATTGTGAGGTAAACAAAAGTAGTTGAGAGGGTCAATAAAAGATTCACCACTCCTAAGGCGAATATCTCACGGCCACATGTAGGAATTACTACTCGAGAAGTCCTTGTCCAAGGTAATTGTATATTGGAAATAGTTCTAATTGATACACATCTAGAGCAGTGGGTTCCTAGTACAAGTACTATTATATTTGGGCCAGAATTATTTCTAGAGGGAGTTGGCACTAATTTCGTACTCCAAACCGATTGAGATATTGTATGGTGAAAGGAGTTAATTACACTGAAATTTGTTATTGAATGGTTCATGTTAAGCCACTTGACATCTTGGACTCTTGGGTGGTCATGATGTGTCGCTAGATACTGCTCATGATCTGGGAATATGGGTTTATTAATTGATGAATTAATAAACCAATCTTGATTAGAATTAATAGGATTGATTGTAATTAATTATGGACTATTAATCTCAAAGACGTTTGGATTAATTCATGTTCGCTACCAATTGATTGGGAAACCTAATAGGTCACACACAATAGAGGATTATATACTCAAGATGTTATATGATAACTTAGTGGGGTTGATTGAGAGATAGAGAAGTTGTTGTGGACAAATTATAATTAGTTATAATTTGTGGTCCAAGTAGTAATTGTGAGAACTTGATGTTCCCAATTACAATTAGGGAATTCTAGTAGGATTAGAATTCTTAGTTTTTAGAGGGAAATTTTGTGTAATATATAGTATATGTAACACACAAAAAACCCTAGCTGAACAACACACAAAACAACAGCCACGAACATTCTCTCTTCTCTCTATCTCTCTCGATTTGATCTTGATCAAAGAACCCTAGCCGCCATCTTTTTCTGGTAGCACAGGAAATTTTGGTTAGACGTTCTGTGTGGATTACTGTTAGAGATAATCACACACTATGATTATAGTGGTTAGATGTTCAACTCACGTGGAGGTTGATCACGAGAATTGCTGGATCACGCCTCAACTTGAAGAAGAAATTTTTTGTTCTTCGGACGATCACCAAAAGGTAAAAACTATTACCTTTACTCTCTTTATATCTTATTTTTCACACATAGACTGGTCTTGGGAGGGTATCTCATTTTATTTTTTGCTGCGCCCTATACGATATGAGCCTAAGATAACCAACAGTGGTATCAGAGCCATGCTATGTATGGTCTGTAGATATTGTCTTGGCATGAAAAACTATTTTCATGTATTCGTGTTTGCCTTTGTTCACTATGAAAATCATTTTCACTCGAGTCGAAATCATTTCAAGCTTTGTGGTTGGGTTCATAGCATAATATGATTGTGTGAAAGTTGTAGCATATTTCGAAAGGTTCTTTCTTTATGTGCCGAAATTTTTTTGCAGAAAACGTTTTCTTAAACATGGTAGTTGCTCTCCATTTCATTTTGTGAATTTGATTTTCTGTTTTTTTTTTCTAAACTAACAAATTGGTTGTTGTTTAGTGCTTCAAAACAGAAAATACTGTTGAGAATTGTTCTCACTGAAAATTTGCAGAAGAAGAAAGCGCCAGAAATTGTTTCTGGAATTTTTTGAAAAATCGCCGCCATTGTTTTAGAACACAGGCGGCGCCAACTCCAACCTTCAAGCCGGTGCCAGTTCCATTTTGTTCGTGATGTTCAGAAATCATTTTTGGAAGAGAAAAATTTTTGGAAATCAGAACAGAGCCGACACCAGCTCTGGCTTCCAAACTGACACTAGTTATGCTCTGTTTTGCATGATCCAGCTGTTTAAAATAACAAAAAAAATTGGAATAGAATTTTGAAAAGGGAAAAATCTCATTTAATGAGCGGCAGCAAAATAGAAATTTTTGCGAGATTGGACCCAAAAGCATTTTCTCAAAATTAGTTTTGAGAAAAAAAAAATTTATTTTTCAAAATAGTGATTTTGAAATTTTAAAATTAATGTATTTTTCTGAAATATTGATTTTAGAATTTGTTTTATTTTTCCAAACTAGTGATTTAGGAATAATAAAAAGTATATGTTTATTTTGTTTAAGCATAGTCAATGGCATGGTGGATGGTTATGGACTAAAACCAATTATATCTGTTCATGCATTTTAAAGTTTTCATTTTTTATGAAATAGGGCCTACATGTCCTGCCTTCTCTAGAATTCTTGTGTAATTCTCTTGTCATCTAACTCCTCTTAAAAGTAAGTCGAGGTTTTTCTCTCTTTAAAAAATTATGTAATTAGTTTACATATGTTAGATAGGAGTAGAATTATTTCAATTTTGGAGATGACAACCAAAACAAGGCAAGAAGGTAAGACCTTCTACTTGAATCATGCATGAACACATAGGGTTAACTGTATTAATTTCTTTTACAGCTCAAAAAAATTAATTTAGGATAAAGTCCATAACCATACCACGTAATTGCTTTATTACCATGATTATCAATTATATGATTTATTGATTTTTATGCATGTCATTCAATGAAATCACTAAAAGGAACAAATCCCTCAATTAATATTAAACCTAATTCCTTCCATTAATATAGTAAGAACGTAAGTCCTTTTTAGAGACCAGGTTGTTGGGCAAACCCAAGCCTAGTTGACATTGGGCATGTTCAAGCTATTGAATTAAATTTCTTTGGAATTAAATTCCTTATTAATGGGTCAGGTTTACCTAAATTCTTTATTCCGGTTGGGCAAACTCAAGCATAAAGAAATTTAGAGGAAAAGTTGGGGTAGCCTAAAAGGGTTTAAGATTAAAAGCTGTTAATCACCCAATGATTCAGTAGTTACATACGATGTAATTGGTATTGGATACATACCAATGAACTCAAGGGTGGCTTGTTGAGCAGATCCAAGGTTATTCTTGAGGAATTTGGATACCGGTCCACTAGAAAAGCTTCCAACGGGCTTTTCTGAATCAATAGTAGAGGTTATTGGTTTGAGTAAAAATGCATTTAATTAAAGTCCTAATTATTTGCATATCATATGCATATACAAGTATCTAATGTTCTCTATCTTTACATATAGGTCGCTTTTATCATGTCAACAAACCTAAACTTACGTAGCATCTTAGAAACCAACAAGTTAACCAAATCTAACTATCTCGACTGGTATAGAAATTTAAGAATCATTCTGAAATTGAAAAAGTTGCTCTACGTGCTAGATGCTCCTATTCCACCACTACCGACCCAAGATGCTCTTGCTGATGAGCATGCAGTCCACAAGAGGTACAAGGAGGATAGTGATATAGCATCATGTATTATGCTAGCATCCATGACTCATGAGTTGCAAAAATATCACGAGCATATAGATGCTCAACTGATCATTTTACTTCTTCGAGAGCTTTTTGATGCCCAAGCTAGAACTGAGAGATATAAGATCTCGAAACAACTATTCTGTTGCAAAATGGTAGAGGGTTCTTCTATGGCCACTCATAGGCTAAAGATGCTGGGCTTAATAGAGAAGCTTGGATCTTTTGGATTTGCAATGGATCATGACTTAAATGTTAACTTAATTCTACAATCTTTGCCTAATAGTTTCTCACAATTTGTGATCAACTATCAGATGAACAAGATTGAGTCTACCATTCCTGAATTGATCAATCTTCTCAAGACTGCAGAGTCCTCCATGAAGAAAGATTCCAATGCAGTTTTAATGGAGAATCTTCCTCTTCTAAGAAGAAAGTTCAAAAAAAGTAGAAGAAGGTTCCCATGAAGCCTAAATGTGGTGTGAACAAGAAGGACACAGCTACTAAGGGTCCATGCCATCATTGTGGGAAGATGGACCACTGGAGGCACAACTGTAAAGTCTACTTGGAGACCATTAAGGACAAAAAGTGGAAGGAGAAGCTTACAAGCACTTCTACTTCTTCTTCAGGTATGTTTATGATTGAGATAAATACTGCCTTTAGAAATGAGATGTGGGTATTAGATACCGGATGTGGATCTCATTTGTGTAATAACTTGCAGGGGCTAAAGAGTAGTAGAAGGCTCTAGAAAGGTGATATGGACCTACGTACTGCGAATGGGACAAAGGTTGTTGCACTTGCTATGGGGATTTACGAGCTGAACCTGCCTTCGAGATTAATTCTGGAACTGAAAAACTGTTATTATGTACCAGCTTTAATGAAAAATATTATCTTAGTTGCGTGTTTAGACTTATGCGGATTTCATTTAATATTTATGAATAAATGTTGTTCTTTTTCTTTGAATGATATTCACTATAGTTCAGCAACTTTGGTTAATGGTTTATATGTTCTAGACTTGGATAATCCAATTCTCAATATAAATAATAAGAAACCTAAAACGGATAACTCTAACCCCTCTAACTTATGACATTGTCGTTTGGGCCATGTAAACGAAAATCGTATTTCTAAGTTACACAAGCTTGGTGACATAGGGTCATTTGATTATGAATCATATGGCACATGTGAATCTTGTTTACTAGGCGAAATGACTAAAACTCCTTTTCCAGGAAAAGGAGAACGGGCCAAGAAGTTATTAGAACTCATACATTCTGATGTATGTGGCCTAACGTCAATACAAGCAAGAGAAGGTTATAACTATTTCATAACCTTTATCGATGATTTCTCATGATTCGGGTATTTGTATTTAATGAAATACAAATCTAAGGCCTTTGAAAGGTTCATAGACTTCAAGAATGAAATAGAGAAACAAATTAGAAAAAGTATTAAGACTTTAAGATCTGATCGAGGAGGAGAGTACTTGAGCTAAGAGTTTTTTAGTTATCTCAGAGATAATGGGATATTATCTCAATGGACTCCACCACATACACCTCAACCTAACGGTGTATCTGAGAAAAGGAATCGAACCCTTCTAGACAGGGTACGGACTATGATGGCGTTTGCAGATCTACCAAAATCGTTTTGGGGGTATGCACTAGAAACTTATGTTTATATATTAAACAGAGTTCCGACAAAATCGCTTGATACTACCACATTTGAGATGTTCTTTGGTAAGAGACCAAAGTTATCTAACTTGCGAGTATAGGGTTGTCCTGCCTTTGTTAAAAAGCCACAGTCAGACAAACTTGATAGTAAGTCTGACAAGTGTTTGTTTGTAGGATATCTGAAAGAATCTTTCGAATATTACTTCTATCTACCCTCCGAAAAGAAATTGTTTATTTCGAAGCATGTCGTCTTCTTAGAGAAGGAGCACATGCTCAAGGGGGACAATGTGAGTAAGATTAAACTTAGTGAAGTTCATGAAGATCAAACAAATGAGGATCAATCGTCTAACCCCACATCTATTAAGAGAGTAGATGAACCTTCTAATACACAAGAACCTCAGAGATCTAGTAGGATACGTGTGGCACCTGAGAGATATGGATTTCTCATTAGTGACCACAATGACGTATTACTCATAGATGAAAATAAGCCTACTACCTACAAGGATGTTCAAAATAGTTCAGAATCTGGCAAATGGCTAGAGGCCATGAAGTCAGAGATGGATTCTATGTACGATAACTAAGTATGGAATTTGGTTGATCTACCCAAAGGAATTGAACCTATTGGATGCAAGTGGGTTTTCAAGAAGAAAATGGAATGGATGGTAACTTAGTTACCTATAAAGCATGACTAGTAGCGAAGGGTTATCGTTAACAACATGGTATTGACTATGATGAAACATTCTCGCCAGTAGCCATGTTAAAATCCATCAGGATACTCCTAGCCATTGCTGCTCATTATGATTTTGAAATTTTGCAAATGGATGTGAAAACAACTTTTCTAAATGAAAATCTGACCGAGGAAGTGTGTATGACATAACCTGAGGGTTTTACATCCAAAGATAGCACAAAGGTGTGCAAGCTGCAAATGTCCATTTATGGACTTAAGCAAGCTTCTAGGAGTTGGAACATCTATTTTGATGAAACAATCAAAGAGTTTGGTTTCATTCAAAACATGGATGAGCCTCGTGCATATAAGAAGGTTAGTGGGAGTGCAATCGTTTTCATACTACATTATGTAGATGACATATTGCTAATAGGAAACGATATACTTGTCTTGCAAACGGTTAAAATTTGGTTGTCCAAACAATTCTCCATGGAAGACCTTAGAGAAGCAACCTATATTCTTAGAATAAGGATCTATAGAGATAGATCTAAAAGGTTGCTTTGTTTTTCATAGTCTACATATATAGATAAAGTTCTAAAGAGGTTTAGCATAGATCAATCCAAAAAGGGATTCATACCCATGTCACATGGTGTAAGCCTTTCAAAGTTGATGTCTCCCAAGATACAAGTTGAAAGGGGTCATATGAGTAAGATTCCATATGCCTCGGCAGTTGGATCTATCATGTATGCTATGATATGATATGTACTAGGCTCGATGTATCTTGTGCTCTCAGTTTGACAAGCAGATACCAATCCAAACCTGGTGAGGATCATTGGGCAGCTATAAAGAATATCCTTAAGTACTTACGAAGGACTGAGGATATGTTCTTAGTATACGGAGAAGGTGATTTGAAAATAAACGGGTATACTGATGCTAGTTTTCAATCTGACAAAGATGATTTCAAATCACAATCCGGCTACGTGTTTACGTTGTGTGGAAGGGCAATAAGTTGGAAAAGTTCCAAACAAGAGACTATCGCCGACTCTACGACAGAAGCTGAGTACATAGCTGCTTTTGAAATAGCTAAGAAGGTTGTTTGGATCAAGATGTTCGTAATGGAACTAGGTGGGGTTCCTAGTGTTGTTAGTCCAATAACTTTGTATTGTGACAACAATAGAGCCATTGCATAAGCAAAGGAACCGCGGTCTCACCAACGATCCAAATACGTATTACGACGCTATCATCTGATACGGGAGATCATAGATAGGAATAATGTAAAGATAGAGAGAGTTTCCACGGACGAGAACATAGCTGACCCGCTTACGAAACCACTATCTCAAAAGAAACATGATTGTCATGGTGAGTCATTCGGTACATTGTATTAGATACAAGAATGATTGGCTCTATTACAAGTGGGAGTTTGTTATTGTTGTGCCCTAGAGGCAATCACTTGTACATTGTATATGACATACTTTATTTAATAAAAAGTATTATTTAACTTACAGTTTCTTTTATTTACTTTAAGTAATATAACTGTTTGATGAAGTCCCTAGTATAACATTGTGTTAAGAAAATCATGATAAAGATCATGATATGAGATTCCTACTACATTAGATGGTGTTAGTACTTAAATAGTCCATAGTCATAGTATTAATGAGACAGGACATCATTAATACGTCAAGACTAGTATGTGTTAGACTTCCTTATTTGATTAGGTGGTGGTTCTCATAACCGTAAGTATTGAGATACTCAAAGTTAACACACGGATGCTTGTTAATGGAACAAGTTCATTGGATGACCTAGCTTTGAAATAATCAAATGGATAACTATTTAGTACAGTGATATAATCTCAATATAGCAAACGTGCAAGTATCATTAGACTTGAGATCTCCAAGGTACTTTGTTTGCTAAGCTTTGTACTTTAATTCCAATCTCCGGAGCTCGATCGAGGGCTGCCTATGGGATGGACATTGGGTACATTGTGAGGTAAACGAAAATAGTTGAGAGGGTCAATAAAGGATTCACCACTCCTAATATTATGGGTGAATATCTCACGGCCACTTGTAGGAATTACTACTCGAGAAGTCCTTGGCTAAGGCAATTGTGTATTGGAAATAGTTCTAATTAATACACATCTAGAGTAATGGGTTCCTAGTACATGTACTATTGTATTTGGGCCAGAATTATTTCTAGAGGGAGTTCGTATTAATTTCGTACTCCAAACTGAATGAGATATTGTATGGTGAAAGGAGTTAATTGCACTGAAGTTTGTTTTGGAAGGGTTCATGTCAAGCCACTTGATTTTCTGGACTCTTGGGTGGTCATGATGTGTTGCTAGATACCGCTCATGATTTGGGAATATGGGTTTATTAATTGATGAATTAATAAACCAATCCTGATTACAATTAATAGGATTAATTCTAATTAATTATATATTATTAATCTCAAAGACATTTAGATTAATTCATGTTCGCTACCAATTGATAGGGAAACCTAATAGGTCCTACACAATAGAGGATTATATACTCAAGATGCTATTGGATAACATAGTTGGGTTGATTGAGAGAAAGAGATGTTGTTGTGGACAAATTATTATTAGTTATAATTTGTAGTCTAAGTTGTAATTGTGAGAACTTGATGTTTCCAATTACAATTAGGAAATTCTAGTAGGATTAGTATTCTCAATTTTGGGAGGGAAATTTCGTGTAATATATAGTATATGTAACACATGAAAATCCCTAGCTGAACAACACACGAAACAACAGCCACGAACATTCTCTCTTCTCTCTATCTCTCCCGATTTGATCTTGATCGAAGAACCCTAGCCGCCATCTTTTTCTGCTAGCACAGGAAATTTTGGTGCTTGAGTGTACCCTCTGTGTGGATTACTGTTAGAGATAATCACACACTGTGATTATAGTGGTTAGACATTCAACTCACGTGGATGTTGATCATGAGGATTGCTAGATCGCGCCTCAACTTGAAGAAGAAATTTTTGTTCTTCGGACGATCGCCCAAAGGTAAAAGTTGTTACCTTTACTCTCTTTATGTTTTGTTTTCCACACATAGATGGGTCCAGGGAGGGTATCTCGTTTTATTTTCCGCTACACCATATACGATATGTGCTTGAGATACCCAACAGGTGTGACCTAGTTATAAAGTCCTATTATCCTTTAGACAGGGCGACATCCCTAGCCCTGTTAGGCCTAGTTAGTGGGGTGTTACAACTGGTATCAGATACTAAGTTTAGGAAAATATTGATAGTATATGTTCTATTTTATTATGTTCAAATCTTTTTATCTAACTTGTGTTGTTTATTCTGTAGGATGGTTAGAATTCTTAGAACTGCAAGGAAAGGGCAGCAATGGCATCCTCCCATCCCTATCTACTCAGAAGATCTACCAGTGCCTCAGCCTGCATCGCAACCAATTATTCCCTTGGATGATAGCAGTGACGATGATGTCCCGATTAATAAGCCACCCCCAATACCTGTGATAGATTTGGTTACTGACAAGGAAGATGAGGAAATTGATATGGCATATGTTCTCTACCATCCTAGTCCCATAGTTGACTTATCACCAGATAGTGATGATCCAGGGGAGATAGATTATAAATCTCCACCTAAACCTTCCTTCATACCTCCACCCAACCAGGTTGAGACCGGGGAGAGTTCTAGGCGACCGGGGAAAGAGCCAATGGATGGGTTTCCAAGTGGGGCTGCGATCGACCTTACTAAGAATTCTGGAGGATGGTTATATGAGACTGACTTTGAAGACTCCGATGAGGATTAGGGAGGCTAAAGGCTGTTATGATTAAGATGTTTTATTTATAGCTTTCCATGAACTTTTATGTTAAGGATTTCATCCTTGTTTATTGCTTTAATTTCAAATTTATGCAAATAAGAGTACCTAAGTACTCTAAGGTTTGAGAGAAATTTATATGCAATTCTTTATACAAAACTTGCATCTGATTTCTTTTTATGTAAATCTGACTGAGAATGCATGCTCAAAATGTTTTAAACATTGAATGCATAAACTCATCATTTGGATGTGGTTTAGAATGGCACCCAAGTGCCGTGTAACCATATCAGGCAGAAGAGTTCCAGAAGCAGAACCTATAGCACCCGAGGTTGCGACAACCCAAATGCAGTCACCCAACTGGGGAAATGAGAGTGAGCCGGATTTGGAAATAGGGTCAGAAGTACCTGTTGAAATGACATTAGGGCAAGCATTCAATAAGATGACAGAGATTCTTCAAACTTTGACTAAGTGGAGGAATCCCAAGGGAAAGAACGATGCTTTGGAACGGTTTCTGAAATTTCAACCGTCTATCTTCTTGGGAGAAGTTGAACAGGATTAGAAAGCTGAGAAATGGATAGAGCAGATGGAAGACATATTCACTATGCTTCAGTACACTGAGGAGTTAATGGTGAAGTTTGCTGCATTCCGATTGAGGGGCCCAGCTTGGGTATGGTTGCAATGGGTTCTGGACGATTGGGAGATGATTGATCAAGACTGGACATGGGCCAATTTTGTGGAAGCATCTAGAGATGAGTATATCCCTCAGTGGATAGTGGAGAAGCGGGAAGATGAGTTCTAGAATATAATGTAGGGAGGTATGACGGTAGCTCAATACGCGCCACGGTTCACCCAACTATCAAAGTACCGTAAGAGACTGGTGGACACTGAGCCGAACAAGATAAGATAATTTGACAAAGGGCTAAGGCAGGAGTTGAGAAGGGCGTTGGCACCTTCTCCACCAACGACCTACTCAGGGGCCGTAGATGCAGTCACCCAACAGAAAATGAGGACCGCTACAGAATGGCACTGAGACCTTTCCAGTTGCCAAGACAACCACAGGGACTTTTCCAAAGGCAGCCATCCAACAAGCGCCCTGCCAACCAACTGTGGCAGAATCGGGGAAAGCAAGCTCAGACAGCACTGGTTGGTCCTACGCAAAATCTTCTGTCATACCGACAATGTGGGAAAAGGGGCTACACAAAGAAAAACTGTTGGTCTAATGAAGGCGAGCGGAAATGTTACCACTGCGGAGACCCGAACCACCTACGGAACGATTGCCCTAAACTTCATCGAGTCGGGCATGGAATTCCGGCTTAGATCCCAGGGGCCAATCGAGCTAATGCCACAGGAGCATCCGGGAGTGGAGCGTCGAAGCCTCAACTAAAAGCAAAAGTTTTCGCTCTCAATCGAGAGGAAGTTGGAACTGATGCGACAGTAGTGGAAGGTAGGATTACTATCTAAGGACATTCCGTTAATGCATTGATAGACCCTGGATCTACCAATCCTATTTAAATAAGAACTGTGCATA
Organism: Voacanga thouarsii; assembly: GCA_026120185.1. Lineage (NCBI taxonomy): Eukaryota > Viridiplantae > Streptophyta > Magnoliopsida > Gentianales > Apocynaceae > Voacanga > Voacanga thouarsii. Next base: position 1,673,888 of record JANUWF010003396.1, read on the forward strand.
TCATTTAGGTTGGGATGGAGTAGAACTACCTTTTACATTGTTGGTGAGTATGCCTTTGGGAAAGATGGTGCAAGCAGATCGGTATGTGCAAAACTGTAAAATCGAAGTGGAGAGAGAAAGCCTGGATGGAGATTTGATAGTCCTGGATATTGATGATTATGATTTGATATTGGGAATAGATTGGCTAGCGAAGCATGGGGCTAGGGTAGACTATAGGAATAAATCGATTTAGTTCATTAGACCAGGGTATGATGTGTTGGAATTCAATGACAAGAGAGTAAAGGAATTGAAGTATTTGATAGCTGGGGCTAAGGCCCAAAAATTGTTGATGCAAGGATGTCTAGGATATTAAGCTTATGTGATAAACAAACCGAAGGACCAGTGCACTCTGGAGGATACCAATGTAGTAAAGGATTTTCCCGACGTATTCTCTGCAGAACTTACTTCTCTACCTCCCAACCGGGAAGTTGAATTCTCCATTGATCTAGTTCCAGGGGCAGAACCGGTGTCCCGGACTCCATATCGAATGGCATCGACGAAGCTGAAAGAACTAAAGGAGCAGCTAGAAAAGTTAGCGAAGTAAGGTTATATCAGACCTTGCACGTCATCCTGGGGATGGGACTCTTAGGCTATGTATCGACTATCGGGGCTTAAACAACCTGACGATCAAGAATAAGTATCCACTACCGCTAATTGACAAGTTGTTCGACCAGTTGCAAGGATCCAATTGTTTCTCCAAACTGGATTTGAAGTAAGGATACTATCAAGTGAGGATAAAAGAGGTGGATATTCCAAAGACAGTCTTCAACACAAGATATGGTCACTATGAGTTTGTGGTGATGCCATTTGGGGTAACTAATGCACCAGCGGTATTTTTGGATTTGATGCATCGATTGTTCCGACCCTACTTGGATAAGTTCGTGGTGGTCTTTATCAACAACATACACATTTATTCTAAGAGGCTAGAGGATCATGCAAAACATTTCAAGCTGGTATTGGAGAAGCTAAGAGAGCACAAGCTTTTCGCCAAGTTTAGCAAGTGTAAGTTTTGGCTAGATAGTGTGGCATTCCTTGGCCACGTGGTGACCAAGGATGGGATCAAGGTAGACCCAACAAAGGTTGAAGCAATTTCAAATTGGAAGTAGCCAGAGAATATCACCGAGATTCAAAGCTTCTTGGGATTGGCTAGCTATTATAGGAGGTTTATCAAAGGATTTTCAACGCTCGCATTGCCTGTGACCCGATTGCTGAGAAAAGACGTATCATTTGTTTGGAGTGAAAATTGTGAGAAGAGTTTCCAATAGCTGAAGCGGAGATTGATGACCGCACTAGTGTTGAGTCTGCCAGAAGGAGATAAGCTATACTGATGCTTCGAAGGAAGGTTTGGGAGCAGTTTTGATGTAAGACCGAAGGGTAATCGCCTATGCTTCTCGGATGTTGAGGCCTTATGAATTCAATTACCCCACACATGATCTAAAGTTAGTTGCCATTGTATTTGCTTTAAAGAAATGGCGGTACTACCAGTACGGAGCGGAATATGAAGTGTTCACTGATTACAAGAGCCTAAAGTATATTTTCACCCAAAAGGAGTTGAATCTGAGGCAGCAAAGATGGATGGAATTTTTTGAGGAGTACTGTTGTCTAATCAATTATCATCTCGGGAAGGCCAATTTTGTTTCTGATGCCCTGAGCAAAAAAGTCTGTATGGCTAGGCTAAGGGTACAGTAGATTCAAGTGGTTCATGATGTGTTGGATAGAAGAGCGGACGTGCCAGGGGAAAAAATTGTTGTTAGCAACCTAAAATTGATACTAGACCTAAGGAGGGAAACTATTGAAGCTCAGCAAAGTAATGTTGAATTTAAGCTTTTCAAGGACCAGGAGCTTAAACGGTAAGGCAGTGAATTCCAACAGGATGAAGCGGGAGTTTTGTATTTCAGAGATCAGTTGTGTGTACCCGAAGAGCACTAATTGAAGGACAGAATTCTGGAAGAGGCACATAAGAGTAAGTATGTCATTCATCCCGGGGAAGTTAAAATGTATTAGGATTTGAAAAAAGCCTATTGGAGGCTCGGAATGAAGCAGAACGTGGTTAAGTATATCTTGACGTGTGTTACCTGTTAGAAGGTCAAAGCGAAGCACAAGAAATCAGTAGGACTATTGCAACCATTGCCAGTACCAGAATAGAAGTGGGGGGAAGTTACCAAGGACTTCGTTACCGGACTTCCTATGTCAAGGATCCAAAAGGATGCCATATGGGTAGTGGGGGATCGACTAACCAAATCAGCACATTTCATACCAGTGAATGTAAGGGATTCCATGGAGAAGTTGGCTCAAACCTATGTGCGAGAAATAGTTCAACTGCATGGAGTGCCTTCAAGTATTGTGTCTGACCGAGATCCGAGATTTACATCTCGATTTTGGGGCAAATTTCAAGAAGCAATGGGGTCGAGTCTGAAGTTCAGTACAATGGCGTATCTGCAAACTGTTGGGCAGTCAGAAAGGGTTATACAGATATTAGAGGATATGCTAAGAGTGTGTGTACTGGATTTCGGAGATAAATGGATCGAATGTGTGCTGTATGCGATATTGTCGTACAATAACAGTTATCAACCATAGATTGGAATGGCTCTGTATGAAGCACTGTATTGGCGCAAGTGTTAGGTGCCGCTATACTAGAGTTGGTCAGAAGATGGACACGTGAGCAAGTCGGGAGTAGTCTGTGTTCAGGAAATGTTGGACAAGGTTAGTTATTTAGGGAAAGGTTGAAAGTAGCCTAGAGCTGACAAAAGAGCTATGCAAACAATAGGTGAAGAGAGTTAGAGTTTCAGGTGGGAGATAGGGTATTCCTAAGATTGACACAGAATAGAGGAATCTTGAAGCATCCGACAGGTGGGAAGCTTAATCTAAGGTATTTGGGACCGTTTTCGATAAAGGAGATAATTGGGCCAGTGGTGTATCGATTGGATTTACCAGATGGGTTGACAGGAATGCACAACATGTTTCATGTGTTGTAGCTAAAAAAGTAAAATGCTGATCTCGGTCATGTTTTGAATGATGAGTCATTGGTGTTGCAACCCGACCCGAGCTATGTGGAGAAACTCGTAACGATATTCGACCGAAGTATCAAGACTCTCCGGAACAATCAAATTCTGATGGTAAAGGTGCAGTAAGAGAATCATAGCACGCAAGATGCCACATCGGAAATGGAAGAGTGGGTAAAGTGGAAGTATCCCGATCTGATATAGAGGTATGATTGAATTTCGGGTTGAAATTCTCCTAAGGAGGGGAGGATGTGAAACCTCACCAAAAGCCAACCCTAGAGTAAGGGGGGTCGGGAAGCATATCATATTTTCTTGCATGAATATATATATATATATATATATATATATATATATGTGAATAATTTTATGTGCATTAGAATTATGATTTATAGTCTTGAAGGCTTAGTTGTGCTTATTAAGTAGGAAGGGTAAAATGGTAATTTTGGTTGAGATGAAAATAGGAAGATAGCTTGAGGATTAAATAGGAAAAATATTTGGGAGAGAAAATAAGAACAATAGTTGTTGTGGTTTAGTGCTTGGAGCTTTAGAATTAATCTCTAAGGTCTTGAGTTCAAATACCATCATTTAAGTTTTATCACGATTATTTTTTTTTAGGTTGAATTTTTTTTTTCCGGCCCTTGCATTCCATAAGTAGAAATAGGAGTGTTTTCCTAGGGGAGATATGAAGGGAACATCCTAATTCTATTCTTATGCCCTAAAAGAATTCTTAAGGGATTCATATCCTTTTATTTCCTAGCTTACCTTAAATTATTTACCAATTAAGTTTGTTCAATTTATCCAAATCTATGTTTTAATTCCAGCAAATTTCAGCAAGGATTTTTGGTCTTGGAATTTCAAAAATGGCTCTTAGATGATAGAGTTTTGACTGAAAATAGGGAAGGAGTTAAGAAAGGTTCCTAAGAGAATTAATCTCAATGGTTGAACCTTCAAACTCTACTCTATAGTGTTCGTCTTCTTTATGGAAGCAATCTGAAAATTTTCCAGGTTCTTGGACTGTCTATCCTTCAAAAATTTCAACCATTTTCTTATTCAAATGCAGCCAGAAAAATGGACAACTTATTTAGCTTGAAGACTGAAATTCTTTGCCAAAAAGCAGATTGCACAAAGCTGTGCAAACCAGAAAAAAAAAATTATAGACAGCTTCGATGCTTAGCAGGCAAAAAACAAAGCTGTTTCTTCTACCCTTCAGACCAGTAGATTATCTCTGCCTTTCCTCCATTAAGAAGGCTGGAAACCAGCCTTAAAGGGCCCTCCAATACCTCCCCAAACCCTATGCAAATCGGTTGGAACATTGCAGAAAAACTGCACAACAAATTCCAACAAGCAATTCGAATCTCAAACCAAAAAAATTCCAGCCTTGCTTTCTCTTCAAGCCTTGTCCGAAAACCGCCTCAAAATTCTGTGAAATTAACCTTAGTCAGCCATGAACTGAACTCCATTACCCTCCTCCACTGACCTACAGGACTGGATTCCATAGCCACTCCTCAAATTCCTCCTTCAATTACTCCAATCAAGCTTTCAATTGAAGTTCAAAAATTCCAGCAATTGCTCTATGAAAACACCCTTGGATTAGGCTTCAAAAAAAAAAAAAAATTCTCCCACTATTGAACTTAGCATTTTGGCCAACCTTATAGCTCCTTCAACCCTCATTCATTTCAGCAAAACCAGTCGGCCATAGTAGCTCCAAAGAACCTTCATCAATCAAACAACATTACCATATCTTCTACCATAAAACAATCCACAAATTACTCCATTTGAATTTCAAACAACTAGATTTCCCTCTTCTCCATAATCTAAAAATCAAATCATAGACATTCCTCAAGTAATCAGCCAACACCTTCAGCATTTCATCCAGCACTTTCTCTCCAATTCTCTCTATTTCTCCAAGAACATACAATACCTTTCGTCACACCTAAGACCACTCTAAACACCTTCAATCCCTTCCAAAAACTCCAGGTCGTGCCTACTCACTCCCAAGAGTCCATTTCTAGATTGTATAACACCAAATCTCAAAAAAAAAAAAAAATTGCAATCCAATAATAAAGCAGAATTTTTCTTGAAGTCTCCAGAACACCATCAACATAACCAAGAACAACTTTTGTTCGACTTCTTCCCCTCAATCTTTAACATGTCATACTAATACTCACACACACTCTCTCTCTCTCTCTCTCGGTCGAAATGGTTGCTACAACCATGGCTGTTTTTCTTCTTCTTTCTTGGACAATTCAAGCCTGCTAAGCGTGTGGATCTCCTTGAATCTTCATCGAGATAGTCATCAACTAAGTATTTCTCTTTAACCTTCTCTTTAATTGTAAAGTCATGTCTCTTAGATGTTAATGGAAAAGGATAGAATATGATTGGGGTTTGAGTATATGCTTATATATGAATGAATTGAGATTGGAGCATGAGAATGTTTGGCCATGGTTATGTTTTATGAATTTTTTTGTGGATCCATGCATGGTTTTCGTGTCTTAAGTGAGTATGAATGTTTAAGCATGCTAAATATTACGTCACCTTTGGTGAATAGGGTATTTGTTCTTGTCTTCATTAAAGCCATGAATATGATTATGATTAGTAGAGATTTGGCCATGTGATAGTAGATATGGATTTAAGCCTCCATTCATGAATAGAATAGTTTATTGATTGATGTTGGAGCTTTTGTTCATCATTCTTGTTAGCAATAGGAAAATTATGATCATAACCTTGTTGATCCTAATCTATTTTAATTGGCCAATTTTAATATTATGATTTCCTCCAAAGATTTCAAAAATCCTAGGAAGTTGGAATTGGAATATTAAATGGAATAGTAATATTTTAGCCAAATAAATGATATCCTTTATTAAAGATAATATATATAAATATATATATATAATAAAAAATAAAGCCTTTTATATAAATAATAATAATAATAATAATAGGTAAAATATTAATCTTGTAGGCTATATATTCATAAATACTACTAAAGTTGATTTATTATCTATTCATCAAAATTTAATAAAATTTATTTATTATTAATTTTATTTATTATTTTATATCTATAAATTATTAATTAAGAGATTAGTAACAATTTATTATTTATTTTAATAATATCATCTAGGACTTAGGATTCTTCATCAATTAAACCAAAGTTTATTTATTAATAACAACACTCAGGATTTGTATTTGAACCTATAACATATTAGTAATTATTTTACAACCCCTAGTTATTTTCACTTATCAAGCTAGACTTATTTTATAAAACCCTTCATCATCTAGACTTAAAGCTTAGGACATTAGGTTCATGATTGTAATAAGTTGAACTAGGATTATTTATGGAACCGAATATATCTTGAGTATAACCATATGACTTGCGTTTACCCCAGGCAGGGTTAGGTCAGCTTTGGAAGATTTGTGAACTTTCAAGCAAATGATCTGGTACGCTCCTACATAAACTTATTTGATGATAAAAGGTTACTATGGCAAGCTAAATGCGAAGTGTATGGACACTCATTTTGTAAAGGCAATTAAGGACTGTTTCCTTTCTTGTTCAATCAAACAAATCATTTGAAAACCAAACAAGTAGTTTTGCACAAACACTAAACTCCTTCTAAAAACACACTTTGACACGAATTTTAGAAATCCTTAATTGATATTTCCAAGTAAAGCATTATTTTATCCGTTTTCTCCCAAGTGGGACAATCAACGTTGAGTACTCAATAAGGGTAGGCTAGTAGTACTAGTTTTGAAGAACAAGAGCGAGTCTTCTGGCAGGAGGCCACCTCCAGAAGATGAACTCAACTTAGAGAAGCGACAGTACTACTTAGTCATGTCGGTCCAAGCTAGCAAGTTTCAGTCAAGTGGACTGTGTGTTTTCGGAGTGGGCAACCAGTATGTTTGGGTGTAGAGAAGGAGGAGTATCTTACCCGGTAAGCCGATCACCTACCTTTTTGTTAGTCTGCACAAAGCGTGGCATTCTGACCGTTATATGGTCATGGGGCCCAATGTGTGTTAACCCATGGCTACCCATTTGAGTGATTGTATTTACTGTGCACATGTATGGTTTGAAAAGTAAAATGCCACTGTTTATTTTTAATCCTTATTTATTGCTTGCCAGCATTTTCTTCTATACAATTTTTACAACTTGCATACATGAACTGTTTTACCTGAAACACTCGAAGCACACACAGGCTTACAAATATTTTTATCTCATCACCTTGTATGCCATGTTTTCAGGTCGATCCTGCTGTGGAGATGAGTAGCTAGATTATTGCCTGCTTTGAAGACTTTGTGTTATTTATTTTATGTGTTGCTTTGAGAAATGATAGTGAACAATTTATTTTGGATTTGTTCCTGAATTTTTGGGTTGCAATAAGTTCAATTTTTAAAGTATTATTTTTATTTTCGTTCATGTGACCTCTTTATAAAGACCCCTTGTCCTTTGAATGGGGCGACATCCTCGGCCCTGTTGGGCCTAGGTAGTAGGGTGTCACACAATGAATCTATATTCTAGCAATCATCAACTAACCTTTGATTACCAAAGTTCTTAACAATTAAAATCTTTTTGAAGCAAGTTAAGCAATAACCAAATAAATTAAATTTGTTACCAACCTCTTTTTCAAGAAAGTTAATAATAAAAATTAACCAACTAACTCCATTAGAAAAATAAGTAATCAAATACTAGGAACAACTGCCAATTGATCAAAAAGGCTTAATTAACTCAATAAATCATGAATCGCAAAAACAATGTCAAATTACAATGGAAACATTAAATGCATAATTGTTTAAGAAGAAAAAAACAAAGATAAAAGAAAGCACTCATAGACAAGTATCTTTCTTCTTCTATGAAGACTCTCTTAACAACTCTCCTTGATTTGGTGAATTCCTCCTTCAATGAATGTTTGAATTTTAGCTGTTGGATTCCCTCTTTTTTCACGTGTTTTCTCTTGACTTTATAGGCCTCTTTGATGTTAAATTCGTAGCTTGAGAAGTCTTGGCCAAGTAGGATTCAGAAAATACCAAATTTAACAAAAAATTTCTAAATTTGTGCACAGGATTTTGGCATCCCTGAACGGGCCTGGCGCCGAGTCCAGTCGACCTACCTGGTGCCAAGTGCAATCTGTTTCTCCTCTAAATTTTGTTCTGTTTTCCTTTGGGCATCCAGAATGGACCTAGCGCCTGGTCCACTTGCCAGACATGGCGCTAGGTGTACTCTGGAAAATTTCCTGTTTTGCTTGAAGCCAACTCAAATTTGTATAATTTTGTCAAAACACTATCTACAAGCAAAATTTTCCAATAGTTAGGAATTTGCCTAGTTATTACAACAAATGTAACTCAAAACAACCTCCAATAACTAGAAAAATAATAGTGATTTTAGCCCTTATCCAGCAGTATCTAGAAACATATCATGACCACCCAAAAGTCCAAAAAGTCAAGTTGCTTGACATGAAGCTTTCAATTGCAAACAATAGTGTAATAAACTCCTTTCACCATATAATATCTCATTTGGTATTGAGTATGAAATTAGTGCCAACTCCCTCCAGAATATTAATTAATTATAGCCCGAATATTTTAGTGTTTGTTCCCAGAATCCACTACTCATCATATGTATCAATTGGAACTATTTCCAATATACAGTCACCTTGGCCAAGGACTTCTTGAGTATTGATTCCTATAAGTGGCCCTAAGATATTCACCCCTACTATTAGAAGAAGTGTGAAACCCCACCAAAAGCCAACCGTAGAGTAAGGGGGTCGGGATACATATCATATTTTCTTGCATGAATATATATATATATATATATATATATATATGAATGATTTTATGTGCTTTAGAATTATGATTTATAGTCTAGAAGGCTTAGTTACGCTTAATGAGTAGGAATGGTAAAATGGTAATTTTTACTTGAGGTCAAAATAGGAAGGTAGCTTGGGGATTAAATAGAAAGAATATTTAGGAGATAAAATAAGAATAAGAGTTGTTGTGGTTTAGTGGTTAGAGCCCTGGAATTAATCTCTAAGGTCTTAAGTTCAATTCCCATCATTTAAGTTTTTGTCATGATTATTTTAATTTAAGGTGGAATTTTCGTCCCTTGCATTCCATAAGTAAAAATATGAGAGTTATCCTGGGGGGGGGGCATGAAGGGAAAGTTCTAATCCTATTCTTATGTCCTAAAAAGTATTCTTAAGGGATTCGTGTCCTTTTATTTCCTAGCTTACCCTAAATTCCTTACCAATTAAATTTGTTCAATTTATGTTTTGATTCCAGAAAATTCAGCATGGTTTATTGGCCTTTAAATTTTGAAAGTAATTCTTAGAGGTTGAAAATTGGACTGAAAATAGGGAAGGGGGTTAAAGAAGGTTTTCAAGAGAAATTAATCTCTATGGTTGGACCTTCAAACTCCACTCCATAGTGTTCATCTTTTCCTTGGAAGAAATTTGAAAATTTTCAAGATTCTTGGGCAGCCTAGCTTTCGAAAACCTTAGCCATCTTCCTTACTCAATTGCTGCCAGAAAAATGGCCAACTCACTCAGCTTGAAGACTAAAATTCTTTGCTAAAAACTGGACTGCACAAAGCTATTCAAACCAGGAAAAAAAAATTCTGGATAACTTCGATGCATAGCAGACCAAAAACAAGCTGTTTCGTCTACCCTTCAAACCAGTAAATTACCTATGCTTTTCCTCCATATAGAAGGCTGGAAACCATCCTTAAAGGACCCTCAAATACCTCTCCAAACCCTCTGTAAATAAGCTAGAACCTTGCAGAAAAACTGCACAGCAAATTTCAGCAAAAAATTCAAATCTCAGCGAGAAAATTCCAGCCTTGCTCCATTTTCAAGCCTTGTCTGAAAATCACCTCAAGCTTCTGTGATTTTACCTTTGTTCAGCCATGAAGTAAACTCCATTGTCCCTTCCACTAACCTTACACGATTAGACTCCATAGCCACATCTCAAATTTCTCCTACAATCACTCCAATCAAACTTCCATTTGAAGTTCAAAAATTCTAGTAATTGCTCCATGAAAACACCCTTGGATTAAGCTTCCAAAAACTAGAAATTCTCCCACCATTGCACTCAGAATTTTGTCCAGCCTAGACCTCCTTCAACCCTTATTCATTTCAGCAAACCAGTCGGCTCCATGGTAGCTCCAAGGAACCTCCATCAATCAAACATCATTACCATATCTTTTACCTTAAAATACTCCATAAATTTCTCCAATTGAATTTCAAACAACCAGATTTCTCTCTTCCCTCTAATCTGAAAATCAAAATCCCATAACCTCCTCAATCATTGGACAAACCCCTTTAGCAATTTCGTCCAACACTTCTCTCCAATTCTCTCTATTTTCACCAAGAACACCAAGAATATACACTACCTTTCTTCAAGCTTAAGACCACTCTAAACACCTCCAATCCCTCCCAAAAATTCCAGAACAGGCCTACATACTCCCTAGAGTCCATTTCTGGATTTTATAACATCAAATCTCAAAAGTAGAAATTTGCAATCGGATAAAAAACCATAATTTTCCTTGAAGTCTCAAGAACATGATCAAGGTAATCAAGAACAACTTTTGTTCATCTTCTTCCTTTCAATCTTTAACATGTCATACTAATATTCTCTCTCTCTCTCTCTCTCTCTCTCTCTCTCTCTCTCTCTCTCTCTCTCTCTCTCTCTCTCTCGGCCGAAATAGTTGCTACAACCATGGACGTTTTCCTTCTCCTCTCATGGACGATTCAAACCTCTCAAATGCGTGGATCTTCTTAAATCTTCATTGAGATAGTTATCAACCAACTATTTCTCTTTAACCTTCTCTGTAATTCTAAAGTTATGTCTCTTAGATGTTTATAGAAAGGGATAGAATATGTTGGGGATTGAGTATATGCTTATGTATGAAGGAGTTGAGATTGGAGAATGAGAATGTTTGGCCATGGTTAAGCCATATGAAATTCCTCGTGGAGCGATGCATGTTCTTCATGTCTTAAGTGAGTATGAATGTTTAAGCATGCTAGATATTATGTCACCTTTGGTGAATAGGGTATTATGTTCTTTTTTTCATTAAATCCATGAGTATGATTATGCATAGTAGAGATTTGGCCATGTGATCGTAGGTACGGATTTAATCCTTTATTCATGAATAGGATAGTTTGTTGATTGAAGTTGAGGTATATGTTTATGATTCTTGTTAATAATAGGAAAATTATGATCATGACCTTGTTGATCCTAAGTTATTTTAAGTAGCCAAATTTATTACGACAATTAAAATTAATACTATATTTTCCTCCAAAGATTTTGAAAACCCTAGGAAGTTTTGGAATTGGAATATTAAATGAAATAGTGATATTTTAGCAAAAAAAAAAAATGATATCTTTTGTAATATATAAATATTTATATATGATAATAATAATAATAATAATAAGTAAAACCTTTTATATAAATAATAATAATAATAATAATAATAATAATAATAGGTAAAATATTAATCTTGTAGGCCATATATTCATAAATATCATATTTATTCGCTAATCAAGATTTTATAAAATTTATTTATTATTAATTTTACTTATTTTCTATCTATTAATTATTAATTAAGAGATTAGAAATAATTTAATATTTACTTTAAAAAAATTATTTAAGAATGACCATTTATTAATAGCACCTAGAACTTAGGATTCTTCACCAATGAAACCCTAGTTTATTTATTAACAACAACACTCAAGATTTATTATTTGAGCCTACAACTTCTTAGTAATCACTTTACAACCCCTAGTTATTTTAACTTATCAAGCTGGTCGTATTTTATAAAAGTCTTTATCATCTAGCCTTAAAGCTTTGGACACTGGGGTCATTATTGTGATAAGTTAAACTAGGATTATTTGTGGAATCGAATATAGCTTGAGTATAACAATATGACTTATATTTACCCCAGGTGGGGTTTGGTCAGCTTTGGAAGATTCTTGATTTTGATCAAGCAAAGGATCTGGTAAGCTGTTGTATAAACTCATTTGATGACAAAAGGTTACTATGGCAAGCCAAACGCAAAGTGTATGGTTACTCATTCTGTAAAGGTAATTAAGGATTGTTTCCTTTTTTGTTCAGTCAAACAAATCATTTTAAAATTAAACAAGCAGTTTTGCAAAAACACTAAACTCTTTCTAAAAACCCACTTTGCCATGAATTTTAGAAACCCTTAATTACCATTTCCAAATAAAGCAATGTTTTATCAGTTTTCTCCTATGTGGGACAATTAACGTTGAGTACTCAATAAGGATAGACTACTAGGATTAGTCTTTGAAGGCTTAGGGTAAGTCTCTCAGTAGGTGGCCATCTCTGAGGGGTTATTCCTTCGTGGATAGGATACCAGTCCAGTAGGTCTTGCCGGTTCAAGCTGCAACTTTTAGTCATTTGGAATGTGTGTTTTCAGAGTGGACAACCGATAAGTTTGAGGGTTGAGAAGGAGGAGTATCTCACTCGGTAGGCCAATCATCTACCTTTTGTTAGTCTACACAAAGTGTGGCATTCTGACCGTTATATGGTTATGGGGCCCAACGTTTGGTAACCCATGGCCACCCATTTGAGTGGTTGTATTTATTATGCACATGTATGGTTTGGAAAACAAAACACCACTCTTTATTTTTAACCTTATTTAATGTTTGCTTGTACTTTCTCTTATACAATTTTTTAAACTTGCATACATGAAGTGTTTTACCTGAAACACTCAAAACACACATGGGCTTACTGAAATTTTTATCTCATCACCTTTTATGCCATATTTTCAAGTCGATCTTGCTGTGGAGATGAGTAGCTAGATTTGTTGCCTACTTTGAAGGCTTTATTTTATTTATTTTATGTGTTGCTTTAAGAGATGATAGCAATCAATTTATTTTGGAATTGTCTCTGAATTTTTATGTTGTAAAAAGTTTAATTTTAAAGTATTGTTTTATTTTCGTTTGTGTGACCTAGTTATAAAGACCCCTTGTCCTTTGGATGGGGCGACATTCTCGGCCTTGTTAGGCCTAGGTAGTAGGGTGTAACAAGTGGTATCAGAGACTAGGTTTAGATAAACATTGATAGCATATGTTCTATTTTATTAAGTTGAATTCTTTTATCTGACATGTCTTGTTCATGCTGTAGGATGGTTAGAATGTTTAGAACCACTAGGAAAGGGCAACAATGGCATCCTCCCATTCCTATCTACCCGAAAGACCTACCAATGCTTCAACTTTCACCTCAGCCTGCACCATGGCCAATTATTGCCTTGGATGATAGCAGTGACGAAAAGGTCCTGATCAATGAGCTACCCCCAATACCTGTGATAGACCTAGTTACTGACAGTGAAGATGGGGAGATTGATATGGAATATGTTCCCTAGCCTCCTAGTCCTATAGTTGACTTATCAGCTGATAGTGATGATCTGGGGGAGATAGATTATGAATCTCCACCTAGACCTTCCTTCATACCTCTACCCAACCGGGTTGAGACCGGGGGAGAGTTCTAGGCAACCAGGGAAAAAGCCAATGGATGGGTTTGCAAGTGGGTTTAGGATTGACTTTACTAAGAATTCTGGGGGATGGTTATATGATGCCAACTTTGAAGACTCCAATGAGGATTAGAGAGGCTAAATGCTGTTATGATTGGGATGTTTTATTTACTGCTTTCCATAAACTTCAATGTTAAAGATTTCATTCCTGTTTACTACATTAATTTCAAATTTCTACAACTAAGAGTACCTGGAGTACTCTAAGGTTTGAGAGATATTTATATGCAATTCTTTATGCAAAACTTGCATCTGATTTCATTTTACTTAAATCTAACTGTGAAAGCATGTTCAAAATGTTTTAAACATTGAATGCATAAACTCATCATTTGGGTATGGTTTAGAATGGCACCCAAGCACCGTGTAGCCACATCATGCAGAAGAGTTCCGGAGGCAGAACCTGTGACACCGAAGGTTGAGACGATTTAAATGCAGCTACCCAACCGGGGAAATGAGAGTGAGCCAGATTTGGAAATAGGGTCAAGAGAACCTGTTGAAGTGATAATGGGCAAGCATTCAATAAGATGACCGAGATTCTTTAGCCTTTAACTAAACAGAGGAATCCAAAGGGAGAGGATAAAGCTTTGGAGCGGTTTCTGAAATTCCAACCGCCCAACTTCTTGGGAGAAGCCGAGCAAGCTCAAAAAGCTGAACAATGGATAGAGTAGATGGAGGACATCATCACTACGCTTCAGTACACTGAGGAGCAAATGGTGAAGTTTTCTGCATTCCGATTGAACGGCCTAGCTCGGGCATGGTGGCAACGGGTTCGGGAATTTTGTGGAAGCATTCAGAGCTAAGTATATCCCTCAATGGATAGTAGAGAAGCAGGGAGATGAGTTCCAGAATCTAAAACAGGGAGGTATAACGGTAGCTTAGTACGCAGCATAGTTCACCCAATTATTAAAGTACTGTAGGAGGTTCGTGGATATTGAGTAGAATAGGACAAAATAATTTGTTAAGGGGCTACGGCAGGAGTTGAGAAGGGTGTTCACACTTTCTTTATGAATGACCTACTCAAGGGCCGTGGACGCAGCCACCCGGACTAAAAATGAAGACCGTAGCAGAATGGTGCCAAGACCTTATTAGCCGTTGGGACAACCACCAAGACCTTTTTAGAGGCAGCAATCCAACAAGCGCTCTGCCAACCAGCAGTGGCAGAATTAGGGAAAGTAAACTCGGACAGCACCAGTTGGTCCTATGCAAAATATTCCGTTACGCCGGCAGTGTGGAAAAAGTGGCCACACAGAGAAAAATTATTGGTCAAAAGGAGGTGAGTGGAAATGTTACCACTGCGGAGACCCAAACCACCTGCGGAACGCCTGTCCTAAACTTCACCGAGTCGGGCAAGGAAATCCGGCTTAGATCCCGGGGGCCAATAGAACCAATGCCACGAAAGCATTTGGGAATAGAGCGCCAGAGCCTCAAGTGAAAGCAAAAGTTTTTGCTCTCAACGGAGAGGAGGTTGGAGCTGATACGGTAGTGGTGGAAGGTGTGTTTACTATCCAAGGTCATTCCGTTAATACATTAATAAACCCTGGATCTACCTATTCCTATTTAAACAAGAACTGTGCATATCATTTAGGTTAGGATGGAGTAGAACTACCTTTTACTTTGTTGGTCAGCACGCCTTTGCGAAAAATGGTGCAAGCAGATTGGTATGTGCGAAATTGTGAAATTGAAGTGGGGAAAGAAAGCTTGGAGAGAGATTTAATAATCTTGGCTATTGATGACTATGATTTGATATTGGGAATGGATTGGCTAGCGAAGTATGAAGCTTGGGTAGACTGTAACAATAAGTCAGTTCAATTCATTAGACCAGGATGTGATGTGTTGGAGTTCAATGGCAAAAGAGTAAAGGAATTGAAGTTTTTGATAGCTGGGGTTAAAGCCCGAAAATTATTGAAGCAAGGATGTCAAGGATATTTAGCTCATGTGATAAACAAGCCGAAGGACTAGTGCACTCTGGAGGATACCGAGGCAGTGAAGGATTTTCCTGACGAGTTCCCTGCGGAACTCACTTCTCTACCTCCCAGCCGAGAAGTTAAGTTCACCGTGGATCTAGTTCCAGGAGCGGAACCGGTGTCTCGAACTCCATATCGGATGGCACCAGCAGAGCTAAAAGAACTGAAGGAGAAACTAGAAAAGTTGGTGAAGTAAGGTTATATCAAACCTAGCACATCACCCTGGGGAGCACCTGTGCCGTTTGTGAAAAAGAATGATGGGACTCTGAGGCTGTGTATTGACTATCAGCGCTTGAACAACCTGGCGATCAAGAATAAGTATCCCTTACCACTGATTGACAAGTTGTTCAACCAGTTGCAAGGATTCAGTTGTTAGTCCAAACTGGATTTGAGGTAAGGATACTATCAAGTGAGGATAAAAGAGAAGGATATTCCCAAGATGGCCTTCAACACAAGATATGGTCACTATGAGTTCGTGGTGATGCCATTCAGGGTAACCAATGCACCAGCGGTATTTATAGATTTGATGCATCAAGTGTTCCGATCCTACTTGGACAAGTTCGTGGTGGTCTTCATCGACGACATATTCATTTATTCCAAGAGCCCGAAGGATCATGTCGAACATTTGAAGCTGGTATTGGAGAAGGTAAGAGAGCATAAGCTTTTCGCTAAGTTTAGCAAGTGTGAGTTTTGGCTAGATAGTGTGGCATTTCTTGGGCACGTGGTGACCAAGGATGGGATCAAGGTAGACCCAGCGAAGGTTGAAGTAGTTTCAGACTGGAAGCAACCGGAGAACATTACCGAGATCTAAAGCTTCTTGGGATTGGCAGGCTATTATAGGAAGTTGATCAAAGGATTTTCAACGCTCGCATCGCTTATGACCCGACTGCTGAGAAAGGACATACGATTTGTTTGGAGTGAAAAATGTGAGAAGATTTTCCAAGAGCTGAAATGGAGATTAATGACAGCACCAGTGTTGAGTCTGCCAGAGGGAGATAAGTCTTACACACTGTATACGATGCTTCAAAGGAAGGTTTGGGAGCAGTTTTGATGCAAGACCGAAAGGTGATCGCCTATGCTTCTCAAAAGTTGAGGCCACATGAAGTCAATTACCCCACGCATGATCTAGAGCTAGCTACTATTATGTTCGCTTTAAAGTGCACTACCTGTATGGAGCGAAATATGAAGTGTTCACTGATCATAAGAGCCTGAAGTACATTTTTACCAAGAAGGACTTGAATATGAGACAGTGAAGATGGATGGAATTTTTGGAGGAGTACCGTTGTCCAATCTACTATCATCCCGGGAAAGCCAACATTGTTGCTGATGCCCTGAGCAGAAAAGTCAGCATAGCCAAGCTAAGGGTATTGAAGGTTCAAGTGGTACAAGATGTATTGGAAAGAAGAGCGGAAGTGCAAGGGGAAAAAATTGTTGTCAGCAATCTGAAGTTGATATTGGACCTAAGGCGGGAAATTATTGAAGCTTAGCAAGGTAAAGCAGAATTTTAGCCTTTCAAGGACAAAGAGCTCAAACGGTAAGGCAGTGGATTCTGGCTGGACGAAGCAGGAGTTTTATATTTCAGAGATCGGTTGTGTGTACCCGAAGAGCACCAATTAAAGGATAGAATTTTGGAAGAGGTGCACAAGAGCAAGTACGCCATTCATCCGGGAGAGGTTAAAATGTATCAAGATCTGAAAAGGGCTTATTGGTGGCCCGGAATGAAACGAAACATGTTTAAGTATATCTCGACATGTCTCACCTGTCAAAAGGTCAAAGTGGAGTACAAGAAGTCAGCAGGACTGTTGCAACTGTTGCCAGTACCTGAATGGAAGTGGGAGGAAGTGACCATGGACTTCATTACCGGACTCACTATGGCAAGGAACCAAAAGGACGCCATATGGGTAGTGGTGCATCGATTAACCAAGTCAGTTCAATTCATACCAGTAAATGTAACGGATTCCATAGAGAAGTTTGATCAGACCTATGTACGAGAGATAGTCTGACTACATAGAGTGCCTTCAAGTATTGTTTCTGACTGAGATTAGAGATTTACATCTCGATTTTGGGGTAAGTTTTAAGAATCAATGGGGTCGAGTCTGAAGTTCAGTACGACGGCGCATCTGCAAATCGACGGATATTCAGAAAGTGTTATACAGATATTAGAGGATATACTGAGAGCCTGTGCACTGGATTTCGAAGATAAATGGATTGAATGTGTGCCATATGCGGAGTTGTCGTACAATAATAGTTATGAAGCTTCAATTGGAATGGCTCCTAGGAAGCTCTGTATGGACGCAAGTGTCAGATACCGTTATACTAGAGTTGGTCAGAGGATAGCCATATAAGCAAATCGAGAGAAGTCTGTGTTCAGGAAATGTTGGACAATGTTAAGTTAATCAGGGAAAGGTTGAAAGCGGCCCAGAGCCGACAAAAGAGCTATGCAGATAATAGGCGAAGAGAGTTAGAATTCCAGGTAGGAGACAGTGTATTCCTAAGACTGGCACCAAATAAAGGAATCTTGAAGCATCCGAAAGGTGAGAATCTGAATCCGAGGTATTTAGGACCGTTTCCGATAAAGGAGAGAATTGGGCCGGTGGCCTATCGATTAGATTTGCGAGATGGTTGAAGGGAATTCACGACGTGTTTCTTGTGTCATAACTGAAGTAGTACAATGCTAATCCCGGACATGTTTTGAATGCTTAGCCATTGGTGTTGCAACCCGACCTGAGCTATGTAGACAAACCCGTGAGAATATTAAACCGAAGTATCAAACTCACCGGAACAAGCAGATTCCGATGGTAAAGGTGCAGTGGGAGCATCCTGGCATGCGAGAAGCCACATGGGAAATAGAAGAGTGGACAAAGCAGAAGTATCTCGATCTGAGATAAAGGTATGTTTGGATTTCGGGGCAAAATTCTCCTAATGAGGGGAGGATGTGAAACACCAAATAAAGCCAGCCCTAGAGTAAGGGAGTTAGGATGCATATAATATTTTCTTGCATGAAAATATATATATATTTGAATGATTTATATGCTTTAGAATTATGATTTATAGTCTAGAAGGCTTAGTTATGCTTAATGAGAAGGAAAGGTAAAATGGTAATTTTTGCTTGAGGTCAAAATAGGAAGAAAGCTTAGGGATTAAATAGGAAGAATAGTTGGGAGAGAAAATAAGAACAAGAGTTTTTGTGGTTTAATGGTTAGAGCCTTGGAATTAATCTCTAAAGTCTTGAGTTCAAATCCCATCATTTAAGTTTTTGTCATGATTATTTTAATTTAAGGTGGAATTTTCGCCCCTTGCATTCCATAAATAAAAATAGGAGAGTTGTCCTAGGGGAGTCATGAAGGGAATGTCCTAATCCTATTCTTATGTCCTAAAAAGTATTCTTAAGGGATTGGTGTCCTTTTATTTCCTAGCTTACCCTAAATTCCTTACCAATTAAATTTGTTCAATTTACCCAAATCTATGTTTTGAATCCAGAAAATTCAGCAAAGTTTATTGGCCTTTAAATTTTGAAAGTAATTCTTAGAGGTTGGAGATTGGACTGAAAATAGGGAAGGGGTTAAGTAAGGTTCCCAAGAGAAATTAATCTCCATGGTTGGACCTTCAAACTCCACTCCATAGTGTTCATCTTTTCCATGGAAGAAATCTGAAATTTTTCCAGATTCTTGGGCAACCTAGCTTTCGAAAACCTTAGCCACCTTCCTTACTCAATTGCTGCCAGAAAAATTGCCAACTCACTCAGCTTGAAGACTGAAATTCTTTGCCAAAAACCGGATTGCACAAAGCTGTGCAAACCAGAAAAAGATTCTGGACAGTTCGATGCATAGCAGACCAAAAACAAGCTGTTTCGTCTACCCTTCAAACCAGTAAATTACCTCTACTTTTCCTCCATATAGAAGGCTTGAAACCAGCCTTAAAGGACCCTCAAATACCTCTCCAAATCCTCTGCAAATCAGCTGGAACCTTGCCGAAAAACTGCATAGCAAATTTAGCAAACAATTCAAATCCCAGCCAGAAAATTCCAGCCATGCTCCATCTTCAAGCCTTGTCCGAAAATCACCTTAAAACTTCTGTGAGTTTACCTTTGTTTAGCCATGAACTGAACTCCATTGCCCCCTCCACTGACCTTATAGCCTTGCTCCATAGCCACTTCCCAAATTTCTCCTACAATCACTGCAATCAAACTTCCATTTGAAGTTTAAAAATTCCAGCAATTACTCTATGAAAATACCCTTGGATAAAGCTTCCAAAAGCCAGAAATTCTCCCACCATTGAACTCAGAATTTCAGCCAGCCTATAGCTCCTTCAACCCTTATTCATTTCAGCAAACCAGCCGTCTCCATGGTAGCTCCAAGGAACCTCCATCAATCAAACATCATTACCATATCATTTACCGAAAACCACTCCATAAATTTCTCCATTTGAATTTCAAACAACCAGATTTCTCTCTTCCTTCTAATCTAAAAAGCAAAATCTCAAAACCTCCTCAATCATCCGGCCAACCCCTTCAGCAATTTCGTCCAGCACTTCTCTCCAATTCTCTCCATTTTCACAAAGAACACTAAGAACACACACTACCTTTCTTCTAGCCTATGACCACTCTAAACACCTCCAATCCCTCCCAAAAATTCCAGAACATGCCTAAATACTCCCTAGAGTCCATTTCAGGATTTTATAACATCAAATCTCGAAAACAAAAATTTGCAATCGGATAAAAAACCAGAATTTTCCTTGAAGTCTCAATAACATCATCAAGGTAACCAAGAACAACTTTTCTTCATCTTCTTCCCTTCAATCTTTAACATGTCATACGAATATTCTCTCTCTCTCTCTCTCTCTATCTGCCAAAATGGTTGCTACAACCATGGCCGTTTTCCTTCCCCTCTCTTGAACGATTCAAGCCTCTCAAACGCGTGGATCTTCTTAAATCTTCATCGAGATAGTCATCAACCAAGTATTTTTCTTTAACCTCCTCTTTAATTCTAAAGTTATGTCTCTTAGATGTTGATAGAAAGGGATAGAATATGATTGGGGATTGAGTATATGCTTCTGTATGAAGGAGTAAAGATTGGAGCATGAGAATGTTTGGCCATAGTTAAGCTATATGAAATTCCTTGTGGATCGATGCATGTTCTTCATGTCTTAAGTGAGTATGAATGTTTAAGCATGCTACATATTATGTCACTTTTGGTGAATAGGGTATTATGTTCTTATTTTCATTGAAGCCATGAGTATAATTATGCTTAGTAGAGATTTGGCCATGTGTAGTAGGTATGGATTTAAGCATTTATTCATGAATATGATAGTTTGTTGATTGATATTGGGGTATATGTTTATGATTCTTATTAGTAATAGGAAAATTATATTCATGACCTTGTTGATCCTAAGTTATTTTAATTAGCCAAATTTATTACGATAATTAAAATTAATACTATATTTTCCTCCAAAAATTTCGAAAACCCTAGGAAGTTTTGGAATTGGAATATTAAATGAAATAGTGATATTTTAGCCAAATAAATGATATCTATTTGTAATATATAAATATATATATATGATAATAATAATAAGAAATAAAACCTATTATATAAATAATAATAATAATAATAATAATAATAATAATAGGTAAAATATTAATCTTGTATGCCATATATTCATACATATCATATTTATTTGCTAATCAAGATTTAATAAAATTTATTTATTATTAATTTTACTTATTTTCTATCTATTAATTATTAATTAAGACATTACTAATAATTGAATATTTACTTTAAAAATATTATTGAAGAATGACCATTAATTAATATTACCTAAAACTTAGGATTCTTCACCAATGAAATCCTAGTTTATTTATTAACAACAACACTCAAGATTTGTTATTTGAGCCTACAACTTCTTAGTAATCACATTACAACCCCTAGTTATTTTAACTTATCAAGCTAGTATTATTTTATAAAAGCCTTTATCATCTAACCTTAAAGCTTAGGACATTAGAGTCATGATTGTGATAAGTTGCACTAGGATTATTTGTGGAATCGAATATAACTTGAGTATAACCATATGACTTATGTTTGCCCCAGGCGGGGTTTGGTCAGTTTTAGAAGATTCTTGATTTTGATTAAGCAAAGGATTTGGTAAGCTCCTGCATAAACTCATTGATGACAAATGGTTACTATGGCAAGCCAAACGCGAAGTGTATGGTTACTCATTTGTAAAGGCAATTGAGGACTGTTTTCTTTCTTGTTCAGTCAAACAAATCATTTAAAAATCAAACAAGCAGTTTTGCACAAACACTAAACTCTTTCTAAAAACTAACTTTGACTCGAATTTTAGAAACCATTAATTACCATTTCCAAATAAAGCAATGTTTTATCAGTTTTCTCCTAAGTGGGACAATCAATGTTGAGTACTCAAAAAGGGTAGACTACTAGGACTATTCTCTGAAAGGTTAGGGTAAGTCTCTCAGTAGCTTGCCACCTCTGAGGGGTGAGTCCTTCCTGGATAGGATGCCAGTCAAGTAGGTCATGCCGGTCCAAGCTAGCAAGTTTCAGTCATGTGGACTATGTATTTTCAGAATGGACAACTAGTAAGTTTGGTTGTTGAGAATGAGGAGTATCTCACTCGGTAGGCTAATCACCTACCTTTTATCAATCTGCTCAAAGTGTAGCATTCTGACTGTTATATGATTATGGGGCCTAACGTGTGGTAACCCATGGTCACCAATTTGAATAGTTGTATTTATTGTGCACATGTATGGTTTGGAAATTAAAATGCCACTCTTTATTTTTAATCTTATTTAATGCTTGACAGTACTTTCTCTTATAGAATTTTTTAAACTTGCATACATGAAGTGTTTTACCTGAAACACTCAAAGCAAACACAGGCTTACTGAGATTTTTATCTCATCACCTTTTATGCCATGTTTTCAGATCGATCCTGCTGTGGAGATGAGTAGCTAGATTTGTTGCCTGCTTTGAAGACTTTATGTTATTTATTTTATGTGTTACTTTGAGAGATGATTGCAATCAATTTTTTTTGGAATTTTCCCTAAATTTTTGGGTCATAATAAGTTTAATTTTAAAGTATTGTTTTATTTTCATTTGTGTGACCTAGTTATAAAGACCCCTTGTCTTTTGGATGATGCGACATCCCCGGCCCTGTTAGGCTTAGGTAGTGGGGTGTTACAAGTAGTGAGTCCTTTTTTTATCCTCTCAATTACTTTATTTTACTTCACATTGTACCCAATATCTATCTTATAAGAAACCCTCAATCTGACTCCAAAAATTAGAAACAAAGTACAATGGTCAACAAACAAAGTGACTTATAAATCTCAACTCTAAGAATACTTGCATGTTTGGTATAATGAGATTCTATCACTGGCACTAAATAATTATCCATGCGATTATCTCATAGTTAGGCCATCCAATGTACTTGTTCTAGTAGCAAGCATCAATATATTAACTTTGAGTATCACGATTCTCACGAATGTGAGAAACACCGCCTGATCAAATCAGAAAGTATAACATGTACTAGTTTTAATGTATTAATGATGTCCTATCTCATTAATACTATAACTAGGGATAATTTAATATGAACACTATCTAGTGTAGTAGGAACCTCACACTCACATCATGATTTTCTTAGCATAATATTGCACTTGGAGTTTTCTCTAACAGTTATGTTGGCACAAAAGTATAAATAAAACAAACTGAAAGATAAAGAATACCTTATGTAATATATAAAATACATGTGATTGCCTCTAGGGCATACTACTAACATCCATATTGCAATCAACTTTTATGAGGAATGGGCGACAAGATAACAATCCATACATTGCTACCTATAATCCTAGTTGGAGAACTCACACTTACTTTTCTTGGACCAATCAAAACCAACCAAGTAAAAACTCCTCAAACTTCACTGATATCCAAAGGACTCAACCTCCCTTACCCTACAATTCACCCCCACCAGAGCCATCATTAGAAGAGTTGATTAACCACATGGTAAGTTCTATTGAAACACGTTTCGAAGGAGTGGATGCAATAACTAGGAATTTAGAGGCTTCAATATAAAACCTGGAGAATCAAATTGGTTAATTGGCCAAGCTTTTTAAGGATCGTAAAGCTAGATCTCTACCAGGTTATACGGAGAACAATCTAGGTGACCAAGATCATAGAAAACACTGAATTTTACTTGCTTTCAATTTTGGACAATATTTTATTTCTATTATTCAACTTCTTTCTTAGTATATTCATGCATTTATGTTTTCCAAAATTGGGAATTAATAGGGGCTGAATCCACTTATATTTGCCTAGTTATTTGAGGTTATTTTGTGATACTTTTGATGCAATAACTAGTAATATTCCTTCATATTTGATATGTTACCCTTAGAAAGGTGTTTGGGATTTTTATTGCAAAAAAAAAGGGTGAAAGATGAAAAAACCATCACCGTTGCAGCGTAGGGCGCCAGCTCCATGCTATACAATGTCGGCACGTTTTCCTTTACCAGCAGATTTTGGAAATTTCAGTTTGATTTTTTTGGGAACTCTTTTAATCATGAAAAAAGAATCTTGCAGGAACTTTTTGGCAATTATAACTCCTATATATACAAGAGAATAACATTATACAAATTAGCTTTTCATAGTTTTCAATTCTTCGATATAATATCTTTAGAAAACTCCAAAAGAAACACCAAGATTTAGGAGGATTAAGGGAAATCCTTGGAGAGGAAGAGCAGGTTGATTAAGAAGGTTTCAAGGCAGAAGAAAGGATCTTACTTGTCTATGAGTGACTTTTTTTCCTTTTCATTGTAATTTATTAACAATTTGATATTAATATTTTAATTGTCTTTAGATAATATTCTTTTGGGTTCATGATTTTAGTTCTTTGATCAATTTATTGCTATTCTTGGTATTTGATTTCTTGAGCATAATATTTTGTTGGGTTGATTAGTTATCTTCTAATTAACTTGCAAAATGATGTTACGAGAGAATGGCCAACTAATTAATTCAATACTAGTTATTCTTAACTTGCTTGAAAAAGAGGTTAACGGTAAAGACTAAGTAATCAAATATTAGTTGATGATTGATAGAATATGGATTCATTGACAAATTTCAAGCTTTAAGTCACCTAGAATATTGGGATTTATATGAAGATTAATTTTAATGTATCTTTTGAGTAAAACTAGTAAGATAGAATATATCCATTAAGTTAGTTAGAAGATAGGGAATCATAGATTGCAAACGAAGTGGTTCTAATTTATTCCTTCATGATGCTAAGGTGATAATTAATTGTGATAAGTGCTAATCAATCTTTGTTATATATTCAATGATTTCTATCTATTTGCATGTCCTTTCTCCTTATTCTCACTCCTTGATTATCCTTGTTACTTTTATTGTATGGCTTGATTTTCTCTTGTATATTAGGTTAGTGTTATATTTACCTCTATTCCTTTGTTTATTGGCTAAACAATAAAGATTTGGGTAAAGTAAGGTGGGAGACTAGGTTCTCATGGATTTGATACTTACCATTCCCAATACTATGTGGTGGGTATACTTGCCCGTATGTGTCGTTTCAGTGAGTAGCATTTTAATTAAAGCTTATTTGGTTGTGGACTTTGTGGACAATATTTTCTACTCAAAAAAACACGCATTAAGTTTTTGGCTCCATTTCCAAAGATGGGCACTATCAAACACACTTGAATCTTGTTGATTGAGCTTTTACTATACTTGTCAATATCACTAACTTTTGTGTTTAGATAGTTTGTGAATATTTCTAATTATGTAATTTTCTTTTCTTTATTTTTATTTTTATTTTTGAACTGATTTTTGTTTTTCTCTGAGTGCGAGGTTCAAAACATCATTATGGATAATTATTCATAGGCACAATGTAAAAAAAGCTATAATGATGACATATTGGCAAGGTTGCAAGTGTGCATTGATACTTTTAGTGAGACGTCATTAGAAGAATCAATAAATTCTTTTGTTGCCAATATAAATTCATTGATAAAGTGGCACGATGAAGTTTCCCAGCGATTGATTAATCAAAGAACACAACTAGCCAAGTTGGTTGAAGATGCAATAATGGTTCAAACACTTGAACAAGAGGACCCCCAAGAAGATGAGAGAAGAGATGAGGGACAATTGCACAATGTGAGAGGCGAAAAATTATAATTCTATTCTATGCTCTCATATTTTTAATTTTTCTTTGTCACGTGAATTTATAGGTACCTCTCCACTCCCAAAGCCTAATGATACCATTGATGATATGTTAAATTTACCATGCTTCAAGGAGTTAGTTCTTTCATTGCTACATCATAAGAAGTCCTTGGAGGATGGTAGTACTTTCTACTCTTTACCCTATTCAAAGGGACATAACTTAGTTTTTGTAGATCATGTATTGCAAAGTAAGGATTTCTTTATCCCTTCTTTAAAAACTCAATTACCAAGTTTAAAGAGAAATTTTCATTGTGATAAAACTTTTGAAAAGTTAATTGGTAATGGCAAAATTGATGCATTCTTTAGATATTATGTGCACTCATATGTTGAAAATAATATTTGTGTGTCTAAAGGAATACTAGAGAATGAGGTTTATGTATTCTTCTTTGTTGAGAAAAATCATTTTCATAAACATTTATTTTTTCAAAAACCTCCTTTCTTTCTACATTCATCATGCTTATCTTCTACTTTGAGCTTTAATCTCTTTTCCAAAAGTTTGATGAGGAAGTATGATGAGTAGAAAGAGTTTGTGTCTTTGTTTTGTATTTAGTTTTGTTAAGTATTTTGTTTTTCCTCTCTCAAATAAGGAAAATATTTTCTAGTTTAAGTGTGGGGGAGTGAGTCGTGTCTTTATTTGCTTTCTTAGGATTTTTAGTTTGTTTTCTTTTATTTATGTGTGTCTTTATTTTGTTTATTTTCCTTGTGCTTTTATTTGTATTTTCTTTTGTAGGTTGGAATAAATTTCTCTTGGACAAGCTCTTCTCTCTATTCCAAGTTTTAATATTTATCAGAGCATTATTGCACTTGGAGAGTATTGCTTAACTTTCTACCTCCTTTGTCATTTTTTTGGTCCTTTTAGAGATGCTTTCTTATGTTAATTTTTGGCCAATGAGGACATTGTCCAGTTTAAGTTTGGAGGAGTAGTTTAGTAATATTCTTTGTCTAAGTTTTTATCAATTATCTTGGTGTTTTCTTGGTATCAAACAATTTTGTTGAAAATTTAAAATTTTGAAAAAAATTTGAAAATTGGAAAGTTGAGAGATTTGGAGCTAAATTGAACTTATTTGTTAGTAATGAAGTTATGATTTTCTTTTTTACTTTGGATATGGATTTGTCATTCATTATTGTTGGATTTTGCTAAGCCTTAAGAATTTAAGTTAACATTGGTTGTATTTAGTATTTAGGTTTTGTTTTATTCTTTAAGTTTGAATGTGGATGATATGATGAAATATGGGGAGAGTTGTTGATTACTTATTGTATTATAAATTTAAAGTTTGCATGACGTTAAATTGTGAATAAGGAATGTAAGGGAAAAAATTAACTGAAAAGAAAAAAAAATGTGAGTTGAAATAAAAAACTTTGCTTTCATCTTTTGAGGAGAAAAGAAAAAAAGGCCTTTTACTAAAAAGGGGTTAATATGGAGAGAAGTAGCAATTATTATTTGACGCACGCTCTTTAGGCTATCCTGAAAGCAAAAAGGTAAAAAAGACAAGCAAGCAATTATTGAAAAAATGCTGAAAAAATGATGATGATTATAAGGGGGCCAATATAATATGTGAAGAGAAATCCATTCACTTGAGGCTATCAAATACCTAAGTCTTAGGAAAAAAAAAAAAAAGTGGAGTGTTTCCTTGTTTCACTAACTTGAGTTGCGTAAATTTGAGTTTATAATGCTAGAATTGGTTAAATGGCTTGACTTGTATAATTTATGTTATCTATATTTTTACTTGAGTAGTAGGGAATTTTCTTATACGAGATATAAGCTTGTTTAACTTAACTTTGATGGCCTTGGGATTGTTTGATTTAATACATGAGTTTACAAAGTTTTGAAAGGGTTAAGTGAAGAACAAATTTATATTTAAGGTTAGAAGAAAGTTAGGTCTTCATTATGGATGAATTTGCTAAGGAAAAATTTGCTAAATTGTTTTGTTTTGTTGTAAATACTTAATGTTTTAATTCTTGTTTGCTTGAGGACAAGCAAAGCTTAAGTGTGGGGGAATTGATAGGGGCTAAATTCACTTATATTTTCTAGTTATTTGAGGTTATTTTGTGATACGTTTGCTGCGATAACCAGTCATATTCATTCATATTTGATATTTTACCCTTGGAAATGTGTTTTGGTGTTTAATTACAGAAAAATGGATACAAGATGAGAAAACAGTTACCGCTACAGTGCACGGCCGGCGCCGGCCATGCTCCTAGGCTAGGACAAGGGAAAAATGCCGAGAAACACAGAGCACGTCGGGCATAACCATAGCACAGCCAGCGCTACTCGTGAAGGACGGAAATAAAGACAGTTCCATGTTGTACAATGTCAGCAAGTTTTCCTTTTGTAAGGACATTTTAACAATTTCAATTTGATTCTTTTGGGAACTCTTTCAATCACGAAAAGGAATCTTGTAGGCTCCTTTTGGCAATTAGAACTCCTATATATACAAAAGAATAACATTGTACAAATTAGTTTTTCATAGTTTTCAATTCTTCAATGTAACATCTTTAGAAAACTCCTAGAGAAACACCAAGATTTAGGAGGATCAAGGGAAATTTTTGGAGACGAAGAGGTGTTTCATCAAGAAGGTTTATGGAGGAAGAAAGGATCTTGCTTGTCTATGAGTGACTTCTTTTCCTTTCATTTCTAATTTATTGACAATTTGATATTAATGTTTTAATTGTCTTTAGATAATATTCTGTTGGATTTATGATTTTGTTTTCATTTTAGTTCTTTGATTAGTTTATTGCTATTTTTGGTATTTCATTACTTGAGCATAATATCTTGTTGGATTGATTAGTTCTCTTCTAATTAACTTGCAAAACAATGTTACGAGAGAATGACCAACTAATTAATTCAATACTAGTTATTCTTAACTTGCTTGAAAAGAGGTTAAGGTTCAAGACTAAATAATCAAATATTAGTTTATGGTTGCTAGAATATGGTTTTATTGACTAATTTCATACTTTAAGTCACTTAGAATATAGAGATTTATATGAGGATTGATTTTAATGCATCTTTTGAGTAAGACTAGTTAGATAGAATATATCCATTACATTACTTAAAAGATAGGGAATCATGGATTGCAAACGAAGTAGTCCTAATTTATTCCTTCATGATCCCAAAATGATAATTAATCGTGATAAGTGCTAATCAATCTTTGTTGTGTATTCAAGGATTTCTATCTATTTACAAGTTGCTTCCCCTTATTCTCACTCCTTGATTATCCATGTGACTTGATTTTTTCTAGGATATTAGATCTCCCACTTTACTTTACCCAAATCTTTTTTATTTAGCTAATAAAACAAAGGAATAGAGGTAAATAAAACACTAATGTAATATACTAGAGAAAATCAAGTCACACAAGAAAAGTCACAAGGATAATCAAGGAGTGAGAATAAGAAGAAACGACTTGTAAATAGATAGAAATCCTTGATACCAAAGTGATAATTAATCGTGATAAGTGCTAATCAATCTTTGTTGTGTATTCAAGGATTTCTATCTATTTACAAGTTGTTTCTCCTTATTCTCACTCCTTGATTATCCTTGTGACTTTTCTTATGTGACTTGATTTTCTCTAGTGTATTAGATTAGTGTTTTATTTACCTCTATTCCTTTGTTTTATTAGCTAAATAATAAAGATTTGAGTAAATTAAAGTGGGAGCCTAAGTTCTCGTGGATTCAATACTTACTATTCCATATACTATATGATAGATATACTTGCACGTATATGCACTTTTAGTGATTAGCACTTTAATTAAAGCTTAATTGATTGTGGACTTTGTTGATAATATTTTCTACATTAAAAAATACGCATCAATTTTCTTTTTATCTCTATTTATTTTTTGAGAAAAAAGAGAAAATATATATAATTTTCAACCAGAGTTGACAAGGCGTCAGTTCAGAAAGTTGACCAAGTGCCGGTCCAGCTCTAGGCTTTTAATTGCCAAAAAATACTCAAGACACAGCGTCAGGTCACGTCGGATATTTGTTTAAAAAAGGTCGATTTCAGCCTTTTCTTCAAAACATCTCAACTTCCCTCCAATTTTCTCTCAACCTGTCGCCGGTTTCTGCTTCCAACCACTGCTAGATTGTTCAAAATACTTCAAAAACACCCTCCAAACTTCAAACCTTTTGGTCCTTTATTGAAACTTTAGATTGAAATCATCAAAAATTTCCAAATTTCCATTTTTCAATCCATCCATTTGGTGCACTTTTTCTTCTACTTTCCATAGGCTTATTGCCTATACATTAAAGAACATTATGGTATGATTATTTTGAACTTTCTACAGTTCAATTTTCCACATGAATGTATTGGTATTTTCAGGATATTTTTGGGTGAAAATTCAAAATTTTTTCTTATTTGATGTCATTTCATGAATGATAGGGGCTAAAATCATCACTATTTGAGGGTGTTTTATGATACATTTGTTGTAATAACAAAGCATTCCTTCATCCGATGAAAAAATGACAAAGCCGTCGCAGTTAGTGCACGGTCGGCGTCGGCCGTGACCCACGGAGCTGGTGGTGACCCAGATCTAGAAAATAGAAGAATTTTGGATAGAAAAAAAGAGCACACTAGGTAGACCAGAGCATGGCCAGTACTGGCCGTGACCCTCCAAGCTGACGCCGGCTGAACTTTGGTCTATGTCGGTGAGTTTTCTCATTTTTGCGCAGATTTGGTAATTTGTAAGAGTTTTGGTATTTTTCAATCTCTACTCAGCAAAAAACTCTTAGGGGATCAATTTTAGCATCTTGGAAGCCTATTTAAACTAGAGAAACACAAGACACAGGGATGGAAGGATCAAATCAGAAAATCACTCATTGAAGGAAGAATTCATCGAATCAAGAAGGATTGTTCGAGAAAGTCATCAAAGGAGAAGAAGGAGGCTCGTCTATGAGTGGTTTCTTTTCCCTTTATTTTCTTGTTCTTAAGAAATTATCTATTTAATATTTTCATTGTAATTTGACATTATTTTTGGGATTCATAATTTATTAAGTGGTTTAGTCTTTTGATCAATTGATTATTGTTCTTGGTATTTGCTTACAGAGTTGGCTGATTAGTTTTTGTTATTAACTTGCTTGAAAAAGGGGTTGGTAATGATTTCAATTAATTAATTTCATATTGTTTATCTTTTAACTTGCTTGAAAAATAGGTTAATTGTCTAGAACATAGGTAATCAAAGGATAGTTAATGATTACAAGAATATGGATTCATTGATTAATTTTATATTTTAAATAAACTAGAATATAGGGGTTTATATGAGGATTAATTGTAATGCATCTTCTGCGTAAATTAGTTGAGACAGAATAAGCTCACTAATTTAACTAAAAGGTAGTGATTCCATGGGTTGCAATTTAAGTGGATCTATTTTAAATCCTTCATGAGACCTAGATAATACTTGACTGTGATATTGGCTAAGTGATTCATTATCATGCTTTCCGAAGCTTTTGTCTAAATTTCATATTTTCACATCCTTGAGTTGTGTATATATTTTTATTTTTCTATTTCTTATTTTCTCACTTTATTTGGTTAGTTAAATAATAAATGAAAAGTGATTAGTGTTTACTTATTCCTTTGAGGGTCGATACTCATTAATTCCTTATGCTATGCTTGCGATAAGTATACTTGCTCGTATGTGTATTTTGATATTAATATTTTTATTAAAACTTAACTAATGGATGGATATAAATTTGATTATTTTTATACACCAAAATTTACGCATCACGTTTTTGGCGTCGTTGCCAGGGAACAATATAATGAAAACTTAGATTTTGTTGATTTAACCATGTTTATACGTAAATATGTATATATGTTCTTTGTATGAATAGTTATCATATTTTGTTTTCATGTATAATTTTACTTTAATAACTAACTAACATGATTTAATATTGCACTTGATATATATAGCACTAACAATGTCCTTTATGTAGGTAAGATGGCTAATTGGAGCACAGGACGGTATCCTAACATACCACAAGGGATGACATCTCGACCATCTGACTCTGCTACTTTAGAAGGGGTATTATGAAATTTTACCACCCATGTAACTAAACGTTTTCATGAGATAGATGACATATTGGCAAAATTGGAGGAAATGATTAGAAATATGGAAAGGAAAATTCGGTTTTTAACGGATTTACTGATAAAATCACTATTAGGGGTAGAAGCACAACACGATTTAGTTGCCATTAGATTACGAAGTGGTAAGGCGCTACTTGATCCTAGCATGGAACCGATACCATCTACAGAAGATGGACCAGAACCAACCCCTCGTAGTGAACTTTTTGAAAAAAAACCTAAATACTAGATTTTCAATCACTGGTACCTTATCCCACTCGTATGCAAAAAGTAAGAAAAGATGTACATTTTGATAAGTTTTTAGATATATTCAAACAACTACACATAAACATCCCACTTAGTAAGGCTTTGATACACATGCCCAAATATACAAAGTTCCCCAGAAGCATGCTTGTTAACAAAAAGAGGTTGGAGGAATTATCCATTGCGGTTTTAAATAAAGAATGCTCAACTATCTTGCAAGACCAATAGACTTGGCCACGAAAAGAAAGTAATCCAGGGAGTTTTTCTATTCCATGTCTTGTTAGTACTGATAGGGGCTAAATTAGTCATATTTTCCCTAGTTATTTGAGGCTCTTTTTCGATACATTTTGTTTAATAACTAGTCATACACCTTCATATTTGAGATTCTACCATTGGAACGGTATGTTGTTCATTATTATAGATTTTTGGGGTAAAACTAAGCAAAAACGAAGCAAAATAGAGGAGAGGTAGCACCGACTAGGACACTAGAACCGGCACCGGCAATACACTGTTTACACGAACTTTGAGGTAGTAAAAATTGTCAAAACAGAGCGAAACAGAATGGAACCGGTGCTAGCTCTAGTAGCCAAGGCGGCGCTAGCTGCATGCTGGATTCCATTGTGCAGAATTCGAAAAAAATCGGCGAACGAGTGGAGAACCAGAACACAATTGGCGTCGATTGTGCTCTAAGGAAAAGGCGAGATTGGGATTTTTCTACGCGATTTTTGGTAATCCGTGGAGTTTTAGTATCTTCGAACTTCTACTCGGCCAAGAACATTATACCAACAAGTTTAGATACTTCTCAAGCCTATAAATAGAAGAAAAACACAAATGAAAATGGGGGAATTCATTGATTAACACAGAAAATCACTCAATCAAATGAGGAATTCTTCAATTCAAGGAGGATTATGCAAGAAGGTCTTCAAAAGAAGAAGAAGGAGGCTTGCCTATAAGTGTTTTCTTTTTCTTTGTTTTCTTTTTCTTGAACAATGATATGTTAATCGTTTTATTGTAATTTGACATTGTTGTAGATATTCATGGTTTTTTGAGTTAATTGATTGTTTTTCTTGGTATTTAATTACTTGTGCCTATTATGAGGTTATTTGGTTGTTTCTTTCTATTAACTTGCTTGGAAAGGGAGTTGATGACGGTTTTAATTCATTGATTTCATCTTTGTTATATTCTAACTAGCTTGGAAAAGGGTTAATTGCTAAGAATAAGGTAATTAAAGGTTAATTGATGTCTGTCAGGAATGGATTCATCAGTTAATTTCATGTTTTAAGTTTGCAAGGAATGGAAATTTAATCAAAGGATTGTGTGTAATGCATCTTTTGGGTAAGACTGGTTGAGATAGGAATGTGATGCTAAGTTATCTAGAAGATAGGGATTCATGAATTGGAAAAGAAGTGAGTTTACTTTAATCCTTCATAATGCCAAGAGAATGATTAGTTATGATAATGATTATGTACTTTAAGATCATGTTTGTCGAAACAGTGGATTGAGTTACATACTTCTCCATCATTGACATGTATATATTTTTAATTTATTTAATTTATTTTTCACTTTATCGAGTCGGTTAAGTAATGAAAGAAAGGTGACTAATGTATACTTGTTCCTCAAGGATCGACACTCGTTTGAACCCTATGCTATGTTAAAGATGAGTACGCTTGCTCATATGTGTAATTTGAATTTAACATTTTAATGTAAACTTGATTGGGAATGTGCTTATTTTTATGTGATTTTTATACCCAAATCCATACGCATCAAGTTTTTGGCGCCGTTGCTGGGGAACAATATCATGAAAGCTTGGATTTTGTTGATTTAACCATGTAAATATGTAAATAGGCAAATATGTAAATACGTATACTTGTTCTTTCTGCAAAAATGTGCTATCTTTTGTATCTTGTATAATATGTGTATACCCTTGTTACCTAACCTACTAATTTTGACTATGTTCTATTAACTAACTTTGTATTCTTCTAATTTTATTTTAATCATTAATTTTGTATCTTACTTGCTTCTTATTTCTTCCTTTTAGGTGTTATCCTTGGTAAATGACCCGAAAATCCGAAGGCAAGATAGTCGATGTTGACCTCGAAATCGAGAGGACATTATCAAAGATCCATCGGACAATCCAAAGGATATTAATCGTCGAAATGGATGGTGCTCAAAACAACAATGCTAGAAATAGGAGGGTTATAGATGACTTTGTGAAACTTACAATCTCGGGCACAGGCACGAGTATTACTAGGCTTAGGGTGGATGCGAATAATTCTGAAATAAAGCCTAATATTATCTAAATGGTTCAAAATATGGTTCAATTCGATGGGATACCTGAAGAAGATTCCAATGCTCATTTAGCTAGTTTCCTTGAGATTTGTGATACTTCTAAGATGAATGGTGTTTCGGAGGATGCCATAAAGTTAAGACTTTTTCCTTTTTCTTTGTGGGACAGAGGCATATCTTGGTTAAAGTATTTACCTACCAATTCCATCACTACTTGGAATGCCCTAACTGAAAATTTTCTTGCTAAATATTTTCCTCCAACTAGGATAGCTAAACTTAGAAATGAGATATTTTCCTTCCAAAAATTATATTCTGAACCCTTATATGCTAGTTGGGAGAGATTTAAGGAGATGCTAAGGAAATGCCCACACCACAAATTTGAGGTGGGAATGCATATTCTTATCTTTTTGAATGGCCTCACATTTGCAACACGGTAAGTGGTGGACTCTTCTGCAGGGGCATCCATCAATCATAAGACCCTTGAATAAGTATTTGAGCTTAGAGAAAATTAGCTTCTAATAACTATTCTTGGGGAAGTACGAGGTCTAGAGCTCATGTGCAAGGAGTACACAAAATGGATGCTGTGACGGCATTAGAAGCTAAGGTGGATGCCTTCACCCAAAAGATGGAACAAATGGTGATGTCTCAAGGCTAGATTTTAAACGTAAGTTCTGATTTCTGTGGAGAGGGACACCCCAATCATGAATGCCAAAATATGGGGTCACTTTAAGAAACTTCAGAAAAGAAGATTTTGCAGGTAATGTCCGACTAGGTAACAACTCTTATAGCTCTACCTATAATTCTGATTGGAGAAATCACCCTAATTTCTCTTGGAGCAATGGGAAACAACCTAGGCAGGGTTCTTTCAAAGGAAAATCAATGGAACTAATACCCTATGACCAATACCGCAGCACCTTCAAATCCACCATTGGAAGAGTTGATTGGCCAATTGGTAAGTACCACAAAGACTATGTTCCAAGGGGTCAATATGACAACACGGAACCTAGAGGCCTCCATGCGCAACTTGCAATACCAAATTGGCCAGTTAGCTAAACTACTGGGAGATTGTCAAGCTGGGATATTGCTAGGAAATTCTGAGGAAAATCCACTGGATCAAAGCCGTGGAAAGCAATGATGCCAATTTTTTCATTTCCTTTACTTTCCGTTTCATGATTGAGACAATTTTTACTTTTGTCGTTTAATTGATTAATTTTCATTAATTACAGTGCATTGTTCATCATTATTGTATGTTTCTCATTTTTTTTAAAAAAAAAATTTGGAGAACTGGACAGAACCAAGCCGGCGCCGACTCCAAGAGCCAGGACCGGCGTCGGTTCCTGTTGGGTAGGTGCAACTAATAGGCCATTTTAGACTCTTTTTCTTCAAAATCTCTAAACTCCCTCTCAAATTCTCTCTAACCCGCGCTGGCTTCACCTCCCCCACTTCCCAAAAATTAAATTTTCACCTCCTAAATCCTTCTATAACATCTTTCTACTTCTCTTTTGTTGATCTTACGGATCAAAAATCTCAAAATCCTCCATTTTTCACAACAACATCATATTTAATCCACAAGTTAAGAGTTTGGATTTCTGCAAAAAGCTTACATCTTTTGCTTGCCCATTTATACACGAGCACAAAATTATGATTTTTATTCAATTCCTACGGTTAAAATGATGTAGATGACTTTTTGTAATTTTAGGAACAATTTTGCCTGAAAATTGGGATTGTGTATGCTTTCTTAAATTAGGCATTACTCCTTGAGCTTTATGAGTTGGATTAGATTAGGAGTTAATGATTCTTTGATACTTGATTCATGCATATGATCATTAGGGGCCCATGCATATAACTAAGGGTGGAATTGTGGCTATTTGTGAGGGTTGAATATGTGCTATATATATATATGGAACTTGCATTGTTTTTCAGGTAATGACATGATGATATCTTCATTCGCATGATCATGTCTACTTGCATGCATTGAGGATAGTCGACACGTTTATCCTTTACTATGAACTTTACATATATTGTTGTAGGTTATGTTGAACTGATTGGAGGGAATTGAATTGATTGTTGGTTGGAGTGTGATATGTATTGAAGGAGTTTGGGTTTTGTGGTTGTGAGATTGGTTGAGGGTTTAGTGAGAGTTGAGATTGTGTTTGCTCATGGGAGTTACACCCCGTGTTAAGTCGTTAAGCTCAATTGTTCTCTCTTCCTATTTCCCCCACTCCATACTTGATAACATATCTAAAGCAAGGGTCATTCTTCTAAAATGGTGAGAGCTTCCTCTTCCTCAGCCCATTCATCCGTCGATCCTTTGTTCCTTAGACCAACTGAGTTTATTGATGCATCTTGTGAGGAATGGTACAATAGGAGAGCATTAAAATAAAATCATTGTTGAGCGTACTTTCGGACCCACCTTATACCGTGCACTCAAATTGGGAATGATGTTTAGAAGGCTAGGATGGGGTTTGATACTACAACAGGAAGGAAAGTATTGTCCAGTGCTCATAAAAGAATTTTATGCTAATATGGTTGATAAGGGCAATAAACAGCTTCCCCATATTGAAACGAGAGTGAAAGGAATCCCCATTGTCATCACCCAAAATCAATTAACTAATCTCCTCCAGGTATTTGACGATGATTCTTGGCAAGGGATAGATGTGAATAATCAAAAAATTCTTTCTAACCCCGACTTGGGATGCTACCGGGACTAGAGCCA
Source organism: Voacanga thouarsii (assembly GCA_026120185.1). NCBI lineage: Eukaryota > Viridiplantae > Streptophyta > Magnoliopsida > Gentianales > Apocynaceae > Voacanga > Voacanga thouarsii. The sequence continues at coordinate 1,710,960 of JANUWF010003396.1, forward strand.
CACTAGGGTTGTGCATTATATTTTTCAAGCCAATAGTTTATATTCAAACAACGATCTTACTGCCAACTTTAGAGCTCTAGTCTATATGTTTGGGTTCAATATTGTACCCCGTGCTAGTGGTTTTAATGAGACCCGAATTATTGACACTTATATTTTGCATCGGATGATGAACACACTGCCTATCCCTCTTTCACCTTTGATCATCCAATCCATTAGGAATGTTGTTCATCACCGTCTCTGTACAAAAGCTTTTGTTTTTCCCTTGGTTATAATAAAAATTCTAAAAGACTTTGATGTTAGTCTTGAGGGAGAACTGATGGAGGTTACCATTGAGCACGATATGGTGATGGAGCAAACTCTGATGAATTGCGGGTACAAGTACAGCTAGGGGTTGATGATGTGGCTAACTCCCTTTGAGGTCAGACATCTCGGTCAAGTTAGGCCACCCACCGTAGAGAATGAGCACCCACCACCACCGACACGTGCACGAGCTAGCAGTTCTCAGTTCCAACCCAGGACTAACTTTGAGACTACCATGCTGGGACGATTCGACCAGCAAATGGAGATGCTCCTACGCTTGCAGGGTTCTATGGATGACATGGCGAGGCGGCGAGCTACTATAAAGCAGCAAATGGCTGAATTGAGGCCGTATTCTTCTGGGCAACAAGGTGGTGCGGGAATCTCCATACTGGCTGATGATGATGAAGATGATGAGGAGGAGGAGGACTAATGATGATTGTCTACATTTTCTCGATCACTCTTGTTTCTCCTTTCTTTTTTAATGTTTTTTCTTTTTTGTAGTTTTTGCTTTCTTCCTTTGTTTGTACTCTTTTCTTTCTTTTGTTTTTGATTTATTTTCTTTTCTTGTTTTTACGCTTTGGTATGCTCTTTTGTATTTTTCCTTTAAGGTACTTTGCCAATGCCTCGTTCTTCAAGCATTCAACACTTGTACAGCATAATGCACAATGAATGGAAGTTTGTTTTTCTTATCTCTTCTCCTTTATATTTTTCATCCTTTGGAATTGTTTATTCCTTGTTATATTTATTTGGCCATTGAGGATAATATCTAGTTTAAGTACGGGGGACTGATTTGATTGACAAGTCTTCTATACATATACTATAGCCTTCTTGAGAGCAAAAATTTTGAGAGAAAAAATTTCAAAAATTTTCAGACTTTCTCAGAGATTTCAAGCTATATTTTTAGTGCATGTCTTTATGATGGATTATAGGGCATGTGTTCTAGATCATTTATGGCTTATGCATGACTTTTTGCACGCACTTGGACTAAGTAGTTCTTGATCTAATGCTTTGCATTGTTCTTAAACCTATTTTTCTACTAAAATTCATTGAGCATTCTAGAACTTACTTAAATATCTCTCGAGATGAAATAAGAAAGACATTCATGATTTAACTTAGGGATGACAGTAATAGACCTTCTTTGGATAGTTTGAGCTTTTCATGCCTACCACTTTTTATCCCTAGTACCTATTTTGAGCCTAAATTGTTGATTTCTTTCTTTAAAACCCGTCACAATACTTTGTCCATTACTTGTTTATGAGAATTTGAATAAATTTTCCAAATCTTTTTGCAGTTGATGGATGAAAGTATATGCAAGAGAATGTTGAGGAAGAAAACTTAGAGAAAGATCATGACTCGTTACTTTCAGTCATGTATCAATAGTTGTGTTGAGCTGGAAAAAGAAAAGAAAGAGAAAAAAAAGAAAAGAGAGATTGAAAATAAGAAAAGAAAAGAAACAGCTGCTAGAAAAGATGGAAAGAAAGAAATTGAGAAAGAAAAGAAAAGTAGCAGTAAGAGTGAAAAGAAGAGAGAAAAGAAAGAAAAGAAAATTTTTTGAAAGGAAAAGAGAGACGAAAGATCACAAAAGGGATGGTGATTTAGCTGTAAAAGTTTAGTTCATATAAAGTACTTGACACCATTGCTGGAAATTTGAGTGATCTTGTGAAAGAAATAGGGAAGAGTTGATGAAAAAAAGAAAAGAAAAAGAGAAAAAAATGCAGGATTTGCTTGAGTGGAGTTGTAATTACTAAATAAGGTTATAGTTTGATTGATTTCTAGAATAGGAGAATAAGAAGAGTTGGAAATTATTGATTCATTTTGTTTATCCTTTTCTTGTGAACTCTCAGTTTCTTTGCTATTTGAATCTCCTATATCATTCGTTTGATAAACTACATTACAAGCCTTTAGCCTTATATTACAAGTTTGAAAATCCTACTTGATCTAAGTTGAATCATGATATGTCTCGGATTAGTGGAGAGAGTGTATGAAAAGTAAGCTTATGGAATGCATATTCTTTTTGAACTAAATTCTTTCCAATGATTTGAGAATATTGTTAAGTATTATGATGGGTCTACTAAGTCATTATTCACTTACACAAGTTTTGCATTTGTTGTGAAAGATGCAGCATCATATGTTTTATGTTCTTGAATGAAGAAAGCCTTAGAGATATCATGTTGAAATTGATTAAGGATTAGTTAAACCTTGTGTTTTACTACTTGTTCTTGATACTTTGCTTGAGGACTAGCAAAGAGCTAATTGTGGGGGAATGTGAAAGGGGCTAAATTAGTTATATTTTTCCTAGTTATTTGAGGCTCTTTTGTGATATATTTTGTTCAATAACTAGTCATACTCCTAAATATTTAAGACTTAACCCTGAAAAGGTATTTTGTCCATTATTATAGATTTTTTGGGTAAAACAAAGCAAAAACGTCACAAAATAGAGGAGAGGCAGCGCCGGCTACAGCACTGGAACCGGCATCGGCCATGCACTGTTTACACAAACTTCGAGGCAATAAAAATTTGTCAAAACAGAGCAAAACAGAGTAAAACCAGTGCCGGCTGCATGCAGGATTACCTTGTGCAATATTTGGAAAAAATCGGCGAATGAGTGGAGAACCAGAACACAACCGGCGCCCGCTGTGCTCTAAGGAAAAGGCGGGATTGGAATTTTTCTACGCGGTTTTTGGTAATCCGTGGAGTTTTAGTATCTTCCAACTTCTACTCAGCCGAGAACATTATACCAACAAGTTTAGACACTTCTCAAGCCTATAAATAGAAGAAAAACACAAAGGAAAATGGTGGAATTCATTGATTAACACAGAAAATCACTCAATCAAATGAGGAATTCTTCAATTCAAGGAGGATTGTGCAAGAAGGTCTTCAAAAGAAGAAGAAAGAGGCTCGTCTATAAGTGCTTTCTTTTACTTTTTTTCTTTTTCTTGAACAATGATATGTTAATCATTTTATTATAATTTGACATTATTGTAGATATTTATGAATTCTAGAGTTATTTGATCTTTTAATTAATTGATTGTTTTTCTTGGTATTTAATTACTTATGCCTATTACGAGGTTATTTGGTTATTTCTTTCCATTAACTTGCTTAGAAAATGGGTTGATGGAAGTTTCAATTCATTGATTTCATATTTGTTGTCTTTTAACTCGCTTGGAAAAAGGGTTAATTGCTAAGAACAAGGTAATTAAAGGTTAATTGATGTCTGACAGGAATGGATTCATCAGTTAATTTCATATTTTAAGTTTGCCAGGAATGGAAATTTAATCAAAGGATTATTTTTAATGCATCTTTTAGGTAAGACTGATTGAGACAGGAATGTAATGGTAAGTTATGTAGAAGATAGGGATTCATGGATTGGAAAAGAAGTGAGTCTACTTTAATCCTTCATGATGCCAAGAGAATGATTAGTTATGATAATGATTATGTACTTTAAGATCATGTTTGTCGAAACAATGGTTTGAGTTACATACTTCTCCATCCTTGACATGTAAATATTTTTATTTTTATTTTATTTTATTTCTTTTTCACTTTATCGAGTTGGTTAGTCAATGAAAGAAAGGTGACTAATGTATACTTGTTCCTTGAGGATCGACACTCGTTTGAACCCTATGCTATGTTAATGATGAGTACGCTTGCTCATATGTGTAATTTGGGTTTAATGTTTTTAATGTAAACTTGATTGGGAATGTGCTTATTTTTATATGATTTTTTTACTCAAATCTATACGCATCAGGTACTCCTATATTTTGCAATGCATTAGTAGACTTAGGTGTCAGCATTAACCTTTTGCCATATAAAACTCTCAAAAAGCAAGGCCTAGGTAAGTCTAAGCCCACTAGGATGAGTATTCAACTTACGGATAGATCTATTAAATATCCTAGGAGAATAGTGGAACTTGTATTGGTTAAAGTGGATAGATTTATTTTTCCTGTGAATTTTTTTATTCTTGATATGGATAAAGATTCTAAAGTTCCTTTGATCCAATGTCGACCTTTTCTAGCAATTGCCAAAGTATTAATTGATGTTCATAGGGGAAATTGACACTTAGGGTTGGGGATAAAGAAGTCATTATCAAAATCCATAAAAGAATGCAACATCCTATTTCTTGTAATGAATCTTGTTTAAGGATTAATGTTCTTGTTTAAGGATTAATCCTATTTCATCTTTGATTTTGTACAGGAATCATTTGTCAAAAATAATATGGACTTAATGGAACAATCTGTTGCATATTTGGAGGATTCAAATGAGGGCCATGAGTTGGAAGAATTTTAGGAAATTGAAAAAAGCAGTTTGGGAATGATGAAGTCATCTATTGAGGAACCACCAAAATTGGATCTCAAAGACCTCTCTGGGCACTTAGAATATGCATTTTTGGTAAATAGAGAGAAATTGTCAGTGATCATAGCAAAAGACCTTACTTGTGATCAAAAGACCAAATTGGTAAGTCTATTGGGAAAGTATAAGGGAGTTATTACATGGAAGATCACGGACGTTAATGGAATTAGCCATTCCTTTTGTACTCACAAAATTTTGTTGAAATGAGCCAAAACCCATAGTGCAACCCCGACATAGGTTAACCCAAATATGAGTGATGTGGTAAAAGGTGAGGTGATTAAACTCTTAGATTCTAGCAACATTTACCCTTTTTCTGATAGTATTTGGGTGAGTTTAACACAAGTGGTACCAAAGAAGGGAGGAATGACTGTGAGCCCAAATGAGAAAAATGAGTTGATCCCAATGAGCCTGTTAACTAGTTAGATGGTTTGCATCGATTATAGGAAATTAAATAAGGCAACTAGGAAGGATCATTTTCCTCTCCCTTTCATTGACCAAATATTCAAAAGGTTAACTGGATATGAGTTTTATTATTTTTTAGGTGACTTTTCTAGTTACTTTCAAATTCCTACAACATCGGAGAATCAAGAAAAGACCATCTTTACATGCTCTTTTGGTACTTTTGCATATCGACGTATGCCTTTTGGTCTTTGCAATAGTCCTAGAACTTTCCAAAAATGTATGATGGCTATTTCAAATGGATCATGGGTCATGGAGGTATTTGTGGATGATTTTTTTATTTTTGGCAATTTTTTTGACTTGTGTTTGACTTAGGAAAAGGTAATTCAAAGTTGTGAAGAGACCAACCTTATACTTAATTGGGAAAAATGACACTTCATGGTGCAAGAAGGTATAGAATTAGGACACAAGATTTCGTGGAAAGGTATTGAGGTAGATAGAGTAAAAATTAAGGCAATGGAGAAACTCCCTCCTCCCACTTTTGTAAAGGCTATTCAAAGCTTTGTTGGTCATGCCGGTTTTTATTGGAGATTCATCTTGGATTTCTCAAAAATTTCTAAACCTCTTAACTCTTTACTTGAAAAGATGTTATGTTTTATTTTGATGAAAAATGTCTCAATGCTTTCAACGTGCTTAAAAATAAATTGATCAATTCTCCTAGTTTAATTGCACTGGATTGGTCTCTTCCTTTTCAATTAATGTGTGATGCAAGTGATTATGCAGTAGGCGCAGTGCTTAGACAAAGGATGAATAAGCATTTTCAACCCATTTACTATACAAGCAAAACTCTTACGGTGGCACAAAAGAATTATACCATAACGGAGAAAAAATTGCTTGCAATAGTGTTTGCTTTCGAAAAAATCCATTCTTATCTTGTTTTGTCCAAAGTCATTATGTATACGGACCATTTTGCCCTTAAATTCCTACTAATCAAGCATGATTCCAAACCAAGATTGATAAGAAAGGTTTTGTTATTGCAGGAATTTGACTTGAAAATTAGGGACAAAAAGGGAGCTGAAAATTTAGCTACGAATCACTTATCTAGGTTGGAAAATCCTAACCTAGAACCTTTGGTCGAAGAATACATCAATAACACTTTCCCAAATGAACAACTTCTACTTGTTGGTGGTGAGATTTCTCAAATACCTTGGTATGTGGATTTTGCTAATTACTTGGTTGTAGGAATTATTCCAGAAGACTTCAATGCACAACAAAAGACGAAATTCCTTTCCGAGGTAAAACATTACTTTTGGGAAGATCCCTACTTGTTTCGGTATTGTGCGGATCAAATCATTTGAATATGTGTGGATTCCATGGAAAGTGCAAGCAACTACCAAGCCAACAACATTGCAAGAAAGATGCTTGAGTCTAGGTTTTATTAGCCTACATATTTCAAGGACTTTCACAAGTTTGTTCAAAATTATGATAGGTGTCAACGTATAGGTAACGTTTCTAGATCTAATGAGATGCGTTGAAAATTTTTCAATCTTGTGAAATTTTTTATTGTTAGGGAATTGATTTTATGGGCCCTTTTTTGAGTTCTTTGGGCAATAAATACATCTTGGTAGCCATGGATTATGTATCTTAGTGGGTTGAGACCCAAGCCTTACCTACTAATGATGTGCGGGTTGTAGTAAAATTTCTTTTAAAACTTTTCACCTAATTTGGAGTGCCTAACGTACTCCTTAGTGATAGGGGAACTCACTTTTGTAATACCCAATTAGATAAAGTAATGACTATAAAGGGGCTAATACGGTGTGTGAAGAGAAATGCATTGCACTTGAGGCTATTAATTCCCTAAGTCATTGGGAAAAAAAAATTGAGAATAGAGTAAAATTGGAGTGTTTTCTTTACATCATAACTTGAGTTATGTAATTCTTGGACTTATAATGCATGAGTTAATAGATTGCTTGACTTGTATAATTTATGTTATCCATGTTTTTACTTGAAGGGTGAAATATTGTTCTTAAACTAGAGTATGGACTTGCTTAATTCGACTTTAAGGACCTTGAGATGTCTTGTCTAGTACTTTGTTTTCAGAATGTTTTCAAAGGGTTGAAAGAATGACAAGAACGTATCTAAATTTTGAAAGGTAATTGTGACTTTGTTTTAAGTGAAAACTTTTTGAAAGAATATCTTGTTTTTTCTTTGTTTAAGGGCTTTGCTTGAGGACAAGCAAAAGTACAAGTGTGGGGGAATTGATAGGGGCTAAAATTATCACTATTTTTCTAGTTATTTGAGGATATTTTGTGATACATTTGTTGTAATAACTAGGCATATTCCTTCATGTTTGATATTTTACTCTTGAAAGTGTTTGGGAATTTATTGCTGAAAATAATAAAAAATGACAAAACTGTCGCAGTCAATGAACGATCGGCGCTGACCGTGACCTACAGAGCCAAGCTAGTGCCAGTCTTGATCTGGAAAATAGGGGAATTTTGGACAAAAAAAAAAAAAACAAAGCACATTGGGCCAACCAAAGTACGGCCGGCACCGGCAGTGACCCTCCAAGCTAGCGCCGGTTGCACTCTAGACCATGCCGGCAAGCTTTCTAATTTTTGCTCAGATTTGGTAATTTCTAAGAGTTTTAGTATTTTCCAATCTCTACTCAACCCATAACTCTTAGGGGACAAATTTTAGCATCTTGGAAGTCTATTTAAACAAGAAAAAGATAAGACACAGGGATGAAAGGATCAAATAAGAAAATCACTCAGTGAAGGAGGAATTCTTCGAATCAAGGAAGATTGTTCGAGAGAGTCTTCAAAGGAGAAGAAGGAGGCTCGTCTATGAGTGATTTCGTTTCCCTTTGTTATCTTGTTCTTAAGCAATTGTGTATTTAATATTTCCATTGTAATTTGACATTGTTTTTAGGAATCGTGATTTATTAAGTAGTTTAGTCTTTTGATCAATCGATTATTATTCTTGATATTTGATTACTTGTTTTGCTTATGGAGTTGACTGATTAGTTTTTGTTATTAACTTGCTTGAGAAAAGGGTTGGTAATGATTTCAACTAATTAATTTCATATTTGTTATATTTTAACTTGCTTGAAAAAATGGTTAATTGTGCAGAACATACGTAATCAAAGATTAGTTGATGAGTGCTAGAATATGGATTCATTGACTAATTTCGTGTTTTAAATCACCTAGAATATGGGGGTTTATATGAGAAATGATTTAATGCTTTTTTTGGGTAAATTGGTTGAGACAGAATATATTTACTAATTGAACTAAAAGTTGGTGATTCCATAGATTGCAAATGAAGTGGGTCTATTTTAATTCCTTCATAAGACCAAGATAATACTTGATTGTGATATTGGTTAAGTGATTCATTATCATGTTTTCTGGAGCTTTAGTGCATATTTTCACATTCTTGAGTTGTATATATATATATATATATATATATATGTATTATTTTTATTATTTTCTCACTTTATTTGGTTGGTTAAATAATGAATGAAAAGTGATTATTGTATACTTATTCCTTTGGAGATCGATATTCGTCAATTTCCTATGCTATACTTGCGATGAGTATACTTGCTCGTATGTATATTTTGAGATTAATGTTTTAATTAAAACTTGACTAAATGATAGATTTAAATTTGATGATTTTTTTTACACCCAAAATTTATGCAACAATAACCTTGTTGAATTCTTTATGAGTAAGGCTAGCATGGGTTTATGTTTGGTAATATTGTTTGGTTGTTAAAAATTCATACTTCATCGTTATGTGGTTATTTTGGTATAACTCTCTGAATTTGGTTTGTGTACAAGAAATTCTTTATGTTTGGTTGTTGTGGAATCCTATTGATCATGCATTATACTTGTTCTGGGTTTACTTGGTGATCCCATTCTCTATGGTGCAATAGTTAACATTATTACTTTGATCCTTTATATTGATATGGTGTTTGAGTTGGACAATTGTAATTTTTTTGCAGCTATTGTGGGGAGTTTGTGTTGTGATTGTAGGGTGTGTTGGTTTATGTTAAGGTATTAGGTGAGTTGAGGCGCATTGTTGATGGGTGAGGTGGTTAAGAGTTGTAGTTATTATGGATTGAGAGTTGTGACTTTGAGAGCTGTAATCCATCCTTCTTTTTTCCCCCATATTTCCCTTTTTCTGAGATTTGATCATGTCTCGACCTAAGGGTATGTCTCCACGAGCTAAGAGGGGCAGGGCTTTATCTTCTTCTACTCTATCTTTTAAGCCTTTTCCTACATACCCTACTCAATTCTTTAAGCCCACATGCCAAATTTGGTACCAAACCCACTTAAATAACAAAATTATTGTAGACAAAAAATTGAAGCCATCCCTAGATAATACACTTCAACTTTCTACCATGTTTAGGAGGTTGAGATAGGACCATATCATTATACTCCAGGGTGCTTACTATCCTGTGCGGGTTAAGGAGTTTTATTCTAATATATAGGATAAGAAGAAGAACAACCTCGAGACCATTTCTACGATGGTTATAGGGGAACCTAGTAAGCTTGACAGGGCTAGACTAGCCACTATCCTGAGTATACCTGATGATGGTCCATGGATAGCTCTGGACTAACATAACCAAAGGGTTATTTCTTAGGCTTCCTGGAGTATGACTGACATTTGTACTACCTTAGAGATGTATAAGTGGGATCTTGTGGGATAGGTGGGCTACTATTCTAATAATGATCTTCAAGCCCAACTGGGAACCTTACTAAATATCTTCTTTTTTACTGTAGTTCCTAAGACTAGTGGTTTCAATGAGTCGAGGGTGATAGATCTTTACATTCTTCATAAGATGATTCATAGCTAGCCTATCCCCCTAACACCACTTATCATCCACTCCATGAGGGAGGTCATCTACTCTCACCTTTCCTCCAAGGCCTTTGTCTTCCTTTTAATGATCATGCGTATCCTCCAAGCCTTTGGAGTGAGTTGTGACAGAGAGCTTATCGAGACCACTACTGACCGGGACATAGTGACTGAGTATACGTTGGTCCAGTGTGGGTATCCGTATCATGAGAGGGGGAGGAGATGGATATGATCTTTTGAGATCTAACATCTAGGGATGGGGGAGATTCCACTAATGTTGGGTATCTCACATCTATATCGAATATGGCGCAGCAGAAGAATAAAATGAGATACCATCTCAAGACCCGCATATATGTGGAAAACAAGATATAAAGATAACAAAGGTAACAGCTTTTTACCTTTCTTTGATCGTCCGAAGAACAAAAATTTCTTCTTCAAGTTGAGGCGTGATCCAACAATCCTCTTGATCAAACTCCACAAGAGTTGAACGTCCAACCACTATAATCACAGTGTGTGATTATCTCTGACAGTAATCTACACAGAGGAACACTCAAGCATCGAAATTTCCTGTGCTAGTAGAAAAAGATGGCAGCTATGGCTTTTTTCGTTTTCAGCAAAACGAGAGAGAGAGGAGAAAAGAGAAAAGAGTTTTTGGCGGCTGCTATTTCGTGTGAATCACCCTCCTAGGGTTTTGGTTATATCACTAAATAAACCGAAAAAATCACTAAAAAAACTGAAATCCTAAAACAATTAGAATTCCCTAATTGTAATTGGAAACATCAAGTTCTCACAATTACAATTTGGACCACAAATTATAACTAATTATAATTTGTCCACAACAACTTCTCTTTCTCGCAATTAACTCTACTATGTTATCAAATAACATCTTGAGTATATAATCTTCTATTGTGTGTGACCTATTGGGTTTTCCAGTCAATTGGTAGCAAACATGAATTAATCCAAATGTCTTTGAGATTAATAATCCATAATTAATTAGAATTAATCATATTGATTCTATTCAGGATTGGTTTATTAATTCATCAATTAACAAACCCATATTCCCAGATCGTGAGCGGTATCTAGCAACACATCATGAACACCTAAGAGTCCAGGAAGTCAAGTGGCTTGACATGAACCCTTCAATAATAAACTACAGTACAATTAACACCTTTCACCAAATAATATCTCATTCAGGTTGGAGTACAGAATTAGTGACAACTCCCTCCAAAATTAATTCTGGCCCAAATACAATAGTACTTGTACCAGGAACCCACTACTCTAGATTTGTATCAATTGGAACTGTTTTCAGTACACAATCGCCTTGGTCAAGGACTTCTCGAGTAGTAATTCCTACAAGTGGCCATGAGATATTCACCCCTACTATTAGGAGTGGTCAATCCTTTATTGACCCTCTCAACTACTTTCGTTTACCTCACAATGTGAAACCCCAGTCAAAACCAACCTTAGAGTAAGGGGTGTTTGGTTGCATAGCATATTTATTTGCATGTTTAAATATATTTTTGTATAATTTTATGTGCTTTGGATTTGTGTTTTATAGTCTTAAGGGCTTGATTATGTTTATTGAGTAAGAAGGGCAAAATGGTCATTTTTGCTTGAGGTGAAAATAGGGAGATAGCTTGAGGATTAAATAGGAAAAATATTTGGGAGAGAAAATAAGAACAAGAGTTGTTGTGGTTTAGTGGTTAGAGCCTTAGAATTAATTCTTGAGGTCTTGGATTCAAATTCTATTATTAGAGCTATAGCATGATTAAATTTTATTTTTTTGCTTGGGAAGTATCATTGTCGGCTTTAGTGGTGTTTGGAGTAGGGTAGAGATGTTGTCCTATGAGAGACATGATAGGAGTCTTCAAATCCTACTCTTTTGCTCTACACAAAATTTCTAAGGGGAATTCATTTCCTCTTGATCCTTAGTTTTTCCTAATTCTCAACTCATTAGTTTGTTCATTGTGTTCAAGCTAATTTTATTCTAGAAAAATTCCAGCAATGTGTTGTGGCTTTGAAGGTTCAAAATGTCTTAGTAAAAGACATCATATGGACCGAAACAATGGATGAGGGGGAAAGATTTCAAGTGAATTAAATTCCTTAGTGAACTTTCTAAAAATTCACTCTAGCTAGGTTCATTTCCCTTTGTACATAAAACTGAAAATTTTCCAGCTTTGTGTGCCTTCAAGGTGTCGAAATTCTTGACCATTATTCCCTCCCAAATGCTGCCAGAAAATGGCCCTTTTGATCAGCTTAGAATCTAGATTTTTATGGCTATTTTCGGACTGCACAAAGATGGTGCAAAACCAGAAAAAAAATCCTGTACAAATCGCAGCTTTGGAGGTCCAAAACCAAGCTGTTTTCTTCAAGTTTTTGTACAGCACCCTAGCCATGTTTTTCCTCCATGAAGTAGGCTGGAAACTAGCCTTGAAAGCCCCAGAAATTCCCCTTCAAAGCCTCTGCAAATCGCCTGGAAAAGGGCAGCCGAAAACTGCCCAGAAAATTTCAGCCTTGCAAAAATCTGTGCAGTGGTTTTTTTTTTTTTCAGCTTTGTTTCCTAATTCTCTCCTAGTCGAAACTCCATCATTTTTCTGCAAAAACCACCCTTAAACCTCCATTAACAGAACTCCTTTGTCCTCCCAAAGTTCTGCACGAAAATCCAGCCATGGATGCCTAAAATATTTCCAAAAAAATTCTGCAATCATACCTTGATTTGGATACCAAAATTCCAGCCACCATGATTTAACAATTTTCCATAAAATATACCTCAAACAACAAAACCTTCTCTTCACCATTATACTCCATAATTTTGGCCACCCTAAGCCTCCTTCAACCAGCTTTCATTTAGCCAAAACACTGCCCAGAAATTCGTCCATGGCAGATTTCCAAAAGCTGTCCAACAATCAAGATATTCTTGGAATATTTAGTTTCCAAATTCACTTCCTAAAAATATTCTTCAAAGATTGTAACAACTAACCTTTCCTTTTCCCTTCCAAATCAGAGAAACAACTTCCTAAACCCTATAGAAATTCGTCCAGCTCTATCTCTCACAAAAATTCGGCAGCTACACATTACCATCTCTCGATTTTCTTCAACCTCCAAGAACACACACACTACACCAAGAACACCTACCTCTTCCCTACACTTAATACCCCTCCAAACCATCTCAAATCCTCTCTAAAACCTCCAGATTTGACCTACTCACTACCATGAGTCCATCAACACCATTCTTAACCTCAAACTCCACAAATCATCTTGCTACTTCAGATCAAAACCAGAAATTTCTGTTAAGGTCAAGAACACCTTCAAGGTAAATTTATTCTAACAACTTCATCTTCTCCAATCTTGATCTCAAGTGAGAGCCTATGTGAATAAACATGCTAATGGTTTCTCTCTCTCTCTCATGGCCGAAAATTCCCCTCTCTTGGCCGAATGACTTTTTCTCCCGTGAACATGCTTTCGCCATCTCCCATGGACAAAGTTAGACATCTAGGAGTTGAGATCTACTCTAAACTCCTTCAAGGCATTCATCAACCAAGTAAGTACCTTCAATCTTCCTTTTTAAACTCTAGATTCATGTCTCTAGGATGATGATGATGATAGTAGGTGGATGGCGATAGGATTTAAGTATATATATATATTGTTGAGATTGAAGCATGAATGTATGTATGAATATGAAGGAGATGGGATTAATGCATGGATGGATTATCTTGGTCGATTGTATGATGATTTGAGATTTAATTCATGTCTCCGTGTCATAGGTAGTATTTGTGATGAAGTATGCTAGAGATTATGTCACATTTGGTAAATAGGATTTATATTCATGTTGGATTATTGAAGCCATGATCATATTTATGCTAGTAGGGGTTAGATCATGTTTTGATAAATTGAGATCTATGCTTGTATGTATGATTTGGATGATTTGATGAATTGAAGGGTTGTATATGTTCATGATTGTGGTTAGCTATGGGAATATGATCATGATCTAGTTGTCCCTAAGCCAAATTTTATTTCATTAATAAAATATTTAATAATATGATTTTGCTAGTAAAATTTTGAAAACCATGGGAAAATGTGGATTTGGTCTTTTATATAAAATAGTGATATTTTAGTCAAATAAATAATAGTTTTTGCTAGAAAAATAAAAAATATATATATTTATATTATTTAAAATAATAAAATCAATTAAAGCCTTTTATGGAAATAATTATAGTTAATAAAATATTTATTACTAAAAATTTAATTATTATCTTTTAATCAAAACCCATTAAGGATTTGCTTATTATTTTTCGAGCAAGACTCATTAAATTTATTTTCAACAAATTTTAGCTATCAATTATTTTCTAACAACTAAATTATTAATAAATCATTATTTTACCTAATACCACCTTGGACCCTTTTTCAAATAAACCATAATTTATTTTTAGCAAGATTTAAACCTTCAACTTTTTGTACCTATTTCCCAAACTCTACTTATTTTAATATCAAACTAGATTTATTTTATAAACCCTTTTTATTTATTATTGAGCCTTAAAGCTTGGGACACTAGGGATATGATTGTAGTAAGTTGAGTTAGCTTTATTTGAGAAAGTGAGTCTTTGACTTGAGTTTGATTGTGGTTTGTATTTACCTTATGCGGGGTTAGGTCAGCTGTTGGAGACCTTTGTTGTGGGCAAGGATCAGGTAAGCTCCTGCATTAAACTTGTTTGATGAAAAATGATTTTTTTTTATGGCATGCCAAATGTAGAGTGCATGGTCACTCATTTCTGTAAAGGCAATTGAGGATTATTTCCATTCTCATTTCAAACAAATAAATTATTTGCAAATCAATGGGCGGTTTTACTCAAAACCTAAAACTCTTTCTAAAACCAGTTTTGTCCCAAACTTTGGAAAACCTTAATTGCCATTTTCAAGTAGAACTGTATTTTGTTCATTTTCTCCCCAAGTGGGATATGTGACGTTGAGTACTCAATGGGGGTAGACTGGTAGTACTAGTTTTGAAGAGCAAGAGTGAGTCTGCTGGCAGGAGGCCTCCTCCAGAAGATGAACTCAACTTAGAGAAACGTCAGTACTACTCAGTCATGCCGGTCCGTGCTAGCAGTTTTTATTTCAGTCAAGCGACTGTGTTTTGCCGGAATGGACACCCGGTTGTTGTTTGGGTATAGAGAAGGAGGAGTATCTTGCCTGGTAGGCCGATCACCTACCTTTAGTCAGTCTGCACAAAGTATCGGCATTCTGACCGGTAGTATGCACAAAGTGTCGGCATACTGACCATCCGGTTATGGGGCCCAACGTGTGGTAACCTATAATCCTTTCTTTCGAGTGGTTGATCTTATAAATTATGTATGGCTGGAAAAGCCAAAACGCCACTCTTGCTTTTGACTAATGTTTATTGCTTGCCAATATTTCTCTTATAAAGATTTTATACTCTGCATCCACGAACCGTTTTCACTGAACACCTAAAACACACACGGACTTATTGAGATTTCTGTCTTATTACCTTTTTACCATAATTTTAGGTCGATCCTGTTGTCGGAATGAGTAGCTAGTGTTATCTGCCTTGGAAGAGAATGTTGCCTTTTTATTATTCTTTTATTTATTTATTTATTTTTATGTATTGCTTAGGGGAGTTGAGAGTGGATGATTTTATTTATGGATTTGTATTTCTTTTGGGAATTCATGGTTTTATTCGTGAATTTATTCTTGGGTTGTAATAAATTTTAAGTCAAATTATTATTTTCATTTCGCTATTTTAATTGTGTGACCTGGTTATAAAGACCCCTTTCCTTTGGAAGGGGCGACATCCCCGACCCTGGCGGGCCTAGGTAGCGGGGTGTTACACACAATGTACCTAATATCCATCCCATAGGTGGCCCTCGATCGAGCTCCAGAGATTGGAATCAATGTACAATGCTTAATAAACAAAGTACATTGGAGATCTCAAGTCTAAGGATACTTTCACGTTTGCTATATAGAGATTATATCACTGGCATTAAATAGTTATCCATCTGATTATCTCATAGCTAGGTCATCCAATGAACTTGTTCTATTAACAAGCATCCATGTGTTAACTTTGAGTATCTCAATACTCACGGATATGAGAACCACCGCCTGATCAAATTAGGAAGTCTAACACATGCTAGTCTTAACGCATTAATGATGTCCTATCTCATTAATACTATGATTAGAAACTATTTAAGTACTAACATTATACAGTGTAGTAGGAATCTCATATCATGATTTCCTTAACATAGTGTTGTACTAGGGACTTTATCGAATAGTTATATTACTCAAAAGTAAATAAAAGAAACTGTAAGATAAATAATGTCTTTTATTAAAATAAAATGTGTCATATACAATGTACCAGTGATTGCCTCTAGGGTACAACACTAACAACTAACTGATAACAAAGAGGAGTAGCCATCACAACCTCGAGCTCATACAAGTTGTTTGAGATCACAGTCGAGTGCTGGATTTGAGGCTAAGATGCATATATAGAGGGATCACTTGAGGCTCGGGATGGAGACCCAGATAACAGTTCTACTCCAGCTTCGAGATTCATTGTCTGACATGCATAGGAGGTAGGAAACTCATGAGCAGAGATTAACTACTTGGATGCAGTGGTTTCCTATAGCAGGAGGAGGTGTGTTTACTAGTGGAGCTGCTGGTGATGATGATGATGCTACAGATGACTAATTTTCTTACTTTTTACTTTTATTTCTTTTTCTAGTTTTACTTTTATTTTTTTTCCTTTTAATTATAATGACCTTTCTTAGGTATTAGTTTACTTCTAGTTGTTTTATTTTATTTTCAATTTTTATTCTAGTTTTGTACTTTTTGTTGTGTTTCTTTATTTACGATTGACTCAACAAATGTAAAGGAAATAATACTCTTTTGGGATGAATTGAACATGATTTTCAGCACTACATGGCTATGGAAAGTATTTCTTTGACTTTTTTTTTTCTTTCCCTTTTCTTTTTAGTCCCTTGGATAATTTTCTTAGGATATTCTAGGCCATTAGGGGTAATGTCCAACTTAAGTATGAGGGAGAGAATCAAGTTAATACTTTCTATGCTTTCATTTGTTGATTTCTTTTTTATCAATTTTTTGGGAAATTTTTTTCGATTTTTTTTTCTAGAAATTGCAACAAGAGTGCTTTTGAGCATACAATTGAAGTATTTTGCCTAGAATAGAGCTACGATTTTCTTTGTAACATTGGATATGGATTTATCATTCATTATGGTTGTATTTTTGTTAAAAGGTAAACTTGTGTATTAAGTTGGATTTTGCTAAATTTTGAGAATTTAAGTTAACCTTGGTTATATTTGGTATTTAAGTTTATTTTATTCTTTAATTTTGAATATGGATTGTGTGATGCAATATGGGAAAAGTTGTTGACTAATTCTTGTGTTATGGATTTATAATTTCTTTGAATTTGAGTTGATAATATGGAATGTGAGAAAACAGTGAAAAATAAATGGGTAGAAAAATTCGTTGTTTTGAAATATTGAAAAATAATGATGAGAAAAAAATGCTCTTATTTTGAAATTTTGAAGTCCTTTACTGAAAGGGGGGTTAATATGGAGAGAAATAGCAAGTATTGTTTGGTGCACTTTCTTGAAGCTATCTGAAGGAAAGAAGGCAAGAAAAGTATAAGAAAAAAAAAAGAGAAAATGTTGAAAAATGTAGGGAGAAAAAAGAATAATGACTATAAGGGGGCCAATACGGTGTGTGAAGAGAAATCCTTTCACTTCAAGCTATCAATTCCCTAAGTCACTGAAAAAAGAAAAATGGAATGTTTCCTTATTCTACTACTTAAGTTGTGCAAATTTAAGTCTATGATGGTTCAATTGGTTAAATAGCTGGACTTGTATGACTCATGAGTATCTATGTTTTTGCTTAAGGGCTGGAATAATTTTCTTATACTGAATATGAGCTTGTTTAACTTAACTTTGATAGCCTCACTATTATTTGGTTTAATACATGAGTTTGCAAGGTTTTGAAAGGGTTGAATGAATGACAAGTCTATGTTTAAGGTTAAAAGAAGATTATTACTTTATTATAGATGAATTTGACGGAGAATGAGTGTAAAGAATTATTTTATCTTGTTTATGAGCTATTTGTTTAATGATTAACTCTTGTTTGCTTCAGGACAAGCAATGCGTAAGTGTGGGGGAATGTGATATGGCCTAATTATGTCTATATTTATCTAGTTATTTGAGGATGTTTTGTGATATTTCTGGTTTAATAACTAGTCATTTCCCTTCCTATTTGATGTTTTTTTTTTTTGTGAAAAGTGTTCTTGGTGAATTTGTACAGGAATGGGAAGATTTCAAGTGAAATTATAGTTTTCCAGACATGACCCAGGGCCTGCTCAAAATGGTTGAACCAGTCATGGCACAAATATGGAAAAACAAAGAAAATGAAGCACAAATCGATGAAATTCCAGTGCTGGACTGGTGCTGGTCTATACGAAGTGATCCGGCGCTAGCCCTACTCTATTATGACAGTTTAATGCCCTTTTGCAAATCAATTTGAAAATTTCCAAAGAGGTTAACCTATTCCCAACTTATCCTCAGCCAAGGCTTTAGAGGGACAAATTTTAGCAACTAAGAGGCCTATTTTAACCAAGACAAAGTGGAGAATGACATATAATTCCAAGGGGCTGAAGCTGAAAACACTCATTGAAGGGGAATTCATCACTCAAATGAGCGTTGATTTAAGATGGTTCTCAAAGGAGGAAGAAAGGGGCTTGTTTATGAGTTCTTTTTAATACATTTGTTTTCTTTTTCTTTGAACAATATTGAGACTAATGTTTTAATTGTATTTGAGTATTATTTTTTTGGGGATTGATGATGATGAATTCATTTAGTATTTTGTTCAATTGATTATTTTTCTTGATATTTGATTACTTGTTGTTATTGGTGAATTGATGAGATTAGATCATTCTTTTAATTAACTTAACAAAGAGGTTAGGAGATAATCATTATTGCTCAATTCTTGATTTATTTTCTTAACTAACTCGAAAGAAAGGTTAAGTGGGATTAAGTAATCAAAAGTTGTTGATTTCACATAGAGATAGGGGAATTAATGATTTCATACTATTGTCACCTAGAGATAGGCATAATAATCAAGGATTGTGTTTTATGAATCTTCGTGCTAACTTAGTGAGATAGAGAGGTCCATTAAAATTAACTTAGAGATAGTGAACCATAACTCGAGAAAGTGTGGATTCTATATTCAACTCCTTCATGATGCCAAGGGAAGTAATTAATTATAATAATTGCTAATGGTTTAATGTCATGTTTTCAAGAATAATTATTTCACATACATGTTTTTTCTCCCCAAGAAGTTGGGTATATATTTTGCTTTTACTTTTATTTTTATTTTGACTCTTTATCAATCTAATTGGTAGGTTAAACATTGAATAAAAAGTGATTAGTCTGTACTTGTTCCTTGAGGATCAATACTCATTAATACCATATATTATGCTTAAGAATGAGTATATTTGCTCATATGTATAATTTGGGATTAATGCTTTAATTTAAACTTAATTAGTAATGGATATGAAATTGCATGATTTTTATATACCCAAATTCAATGCATCAATTATAAAAGGATTATTAATTCTATATTAATTGGAGTTAGTTCATATTTTAGTACCAATAGACTAGAAAAACCTAATAGGTCACAAACACAATAAAAGAATTGGTACTTAAGATATTATATGATAATATTATGGTATTAGTTTGTGAAAAGAAATAATTTTTTGGGGTAATTGTAAAGTAGTTATAATAGGTGAGGTTAACATTGCAATCACTAAAAATATTATGGTCGAATTATAAACTTGTTATACTCTGAGGGTCAAATTGCAATTTCCTAAACTTGAGCCCATATTTTGGAGAAGATTGAACTTTGTTTCTTGAAAATGTTTTTCATTATTTCCTAAAAGGTTTAGGAATTATGAAAAATGATTTTTTTTTTCAGTGGTTTTCTTAAGGAGATGGAAGCATGTGTATATATAGGTATATAGGAAAAATGCTAGAATGCAGTGGGAGAAATACAAAAATTATGAAAGTTCATTTTCCATTTGTTCTAATCCCCATAGTCTGTCAAAATTTGCTAGCACAAATTTCTAGTATTTTGAGTACTTTTCTCATGTGGATATTGTTAGAGAAATTCCTAAACTTAGAATTTTGGTGGATCAGGCCTGAGGCAATTTCCGAAGGAAGTATGTAGGGACAAAATTTTTAAAATCTCTGTTTTCATGTAAGGGAATTTTTCTCCTCTCCCTTAACCCATTTAATTACATACGAGTAATCGTATTGCATAGATTTTGTTTTAATTTCCATTGTGCATTATTAGATTTTTCATGATCAAAATCTAACATGAATATGTTAAATATTTATCTAATTAGTATTATTCTTTTATATTTAATTTAAATTGTGATAAAAATAATGTAAAAATAAATTATAATTAACTTAAAATTCAAATTCAGATTTCAGATTTCAAACTTCAATTTTTAGAATTTAGTATTTAAATGTTCAAATTTTATCTTTTAGATATAATTTTTGTCAAATGAGCCTTTAGGGTATAAGAGAATCAAAATTTACATAGTTTTCTTATCTTTTGACCTTTCTACCTAACAATGGCTATTAGGCTAGGCCAGTTTATCGTGCCACTGGGCCAGGCGCATTCGATTGATAATAGTTGGCAACCTATTATGCATGTGCTAATCCATGGTCTGTACCCTAGCTATTGGTGTGCCATGCCGAGCTATGTTTTTAACATCGTTCTTCGTGTATGACCACTCCCTACTAGCCCATGGACCAACCCTAACCTATTGGGCCAACCCCCGAAGAAATCCATTGGGCAACAACTTTCTAGGTATAATATGGTCTTCAGATAAGTTGCAACTGTAACACCCCGCTACTATGTGGCCTGAAAAGGGTAAGGATGTCACTCCGTCCTAAGGACCAGTGGTCTTTCTAACTAGGTAAAGCACAGAAAGAAATAAAATTTAACCTTAGGAATTCAACTTATTAAAATTTACTGCAAGGTTCCAAAATAAAAACTTAAAGCGTAACAAGACCAATATCTTCATATAAAATAAAACAATGTCAAAAGGACAATCAACTCCTCAATTCAAATAAAAGAACAATTTAATCTTTGTCTCTAATAGTTTCCCACCTCAGGTCTAGTACTTCCTAAAATATGATAGAGAAAAATTGTGTGAGAAATGAATTCTTAGTAAGTATTGTGTGATGCATAAATTTTGTGTGCATAAAAATCATTGAATTTAAATTTATCCCTTAGTCAAGTTTTAATTAAAACATTAATTCCAAAATGTATATATACGAACAAGTATACTCATCGTAAGTATAGTATAGAGAATTAACGAGTATCAATCCTCAGAAGAATAAGTACACACTAATCACTTGTCATTCATTGTTTAACTGACCAAATAAAGTGATAAGATCATGAAAATAAAAATAAAGAAATATGTACAGCTCAAGGATGTAGAAATATGCAATTTCCACAATTATCCTAGAACACATGATTACGAATCATTTAGCAATAATCTCAATTAATCATCACCTTAGCATCATTAATGAATATAAATTCAATTCAATTATTTCCCAAGTTATATATCCACTTATGTAGACTCCACTTCTTTCCCAATCTATAGAATCATTATCTTTTGATTAAATTAGTAGATTTTAGAATTAAACCAAAATAACCAAAACATGCATTAAACTCAATTCCTTATAAACATGAAATTAGCCAATGACCATATACTCCAGGCAAAATTAACTAATCTTTGATCACTTTAGTCCTTTAATCTTAACTTTGTTTCCCAAATCCATTAAGATTTGATAAATATGAAATCAATATAATGAACTCCTAACATCGTTTCCCAAGTCAATTAGAAGAAAACGCATCAAAACTAATGATAACAAGTAATCAAATGCCAAGGATGATAGAAAATTGATTAAATAACTAAATTAATACAAAACCATGAATCCTACAATATTATCAAAAAGGGGGAGATTGTTAGCCCTAAGGGCTTTCTTCTATGTTTTGACTTATGACAAACATTGATATGAACTAACTTGTTAATCTATTATGATAGGAGATGTATGACCACTATTCTTCAAAAGCATTCAGATAAGATTATTTTGCAACTCTTTCATGATTGAAATAAAAAATGGAAGATCAAAAGAGAAAAAATGAAGTATATGGAGTTGCATATCAAGAAGTCCTTTATGAAGAACTTTAGACTATGAAGTGTTATTAAGGTATATCCATTAATTCATATGTCTCTTTATCTCTTGATTCATTTAACTTTACCTTGAAGCACCAAAAGGAGAATATTTCAAAGTTTTTGAAAAATCTCAGAATTTTGGATTGAACAGTTTGAATCCAAAAGGTTCATCCAAAATCCTGAAAACTATGTTGAAATATTCTGATTGATTAAGTGCCATTTTGGACTTACCTCTTGGATGCATCGTCGACAAAAATCCAAAATACGGATAAGTTTAAACAGAAAATTTATAGCTGTTTCTTTATAACCATTGGCACTCCTCTTTTTAGGTCCATAAATTGCCCTTGAAGTAAGATTAGTGACAATGATTTTTGAAACATTCATCTTAGAAACACTATTGCTCAATATTTTCAAGAATCTCATTTTATCAAAGCTTCAAAGTGAATTCATTTTGTGTCAAAGGTAAAAGTGCTTATGCTTTGTATCTGACTGAATATCTACTAAAGTAAGTGAGTTGTTTACTGTTCTATTGATATTCAAATCTCTATTCTACAAAGGTTGTGGTGTAAAACCCATTGGGGTGAGCTTTATGTTGGTTAATGTTCAAGGTTGTGGAGTAAAACCCATTGGGGTGAATCTTGTTTAGTGTTTGTATCAAGGTTGTGTTGTAAAACCTAGTTGGGGTGATCCTTGATATATTTACGTGATTGAGAGGTTTTGGAAAACCTAGTGTGGTGATCCTCTCTTGTATGTGGTACTGTTTCATTATGTGAAGTTAATGAAATCGGGTTGAAAATCCTTAAGTGTTAGCTTAAGGTAATGGACATAGATCTTGATAGATTGAACCACTATACATTCCTTGTCTCACTCCTGTTTATTTTTCATTTACTGCTGCGAATTTCTTTCTTTGTCTAAATCTGGATACACATCTATGATTGCTTGGATAACTTTCTATGTTTCCATAAAGTCCGTCCATGTATCTTGGTGATCATCATTATTCAACTTTTTAGACAAATCGGAAAATTATTTTTGCTTGCCAAAAAACTTATTCCCCCTTCCCCTCTAAGGTTTTTCATTTGGTATAAGAGCCAGTCTACATACTCTTAGTTTAACAACCTTGTAGAAATGATCTTAATGGCAAGTTCATCCTCTCTTCCATATGTTGAAGGGTCTTCAACAAATTGTCCTCCTTTCTTCAATGGAAGTAACTATACTTTTTGAAAAAATAGAATGAAAATTTTTGTTTGTTATATTAACTTCGAGTTATGGAGTTTAATAGAAAAATGGTCATTTTATTCCATCAAAGATTATTGATGGCATAAAAATTGCTAAATAGTATGATGAGTATAGTATAGAAGACAATGCTAAGATGACTTTAAATTTTCAGGCTATAAACATTTTATGTTGTGCACTAGATACGATTGAATATAACCGTGTTAGTAATTGTGATTCAACCTATGATATGTGGAGATTACTTGAAGTCACCCATGAGGGGACTAACTAAGTCAAAGAATCAAAACTGGGGCTCCTATTCATGACTATGAATTGTTTACTATAAGGTCAAATGAAAGTATCACTGATATGTTCACAAGATTTACTAATATCTCAAAAGGTTTTAAAGCTTCTGGGAAGGTTTATTCCCTTGGGGAACAAAATCGAAAAATTTTAGATGCTTTACCAAAAAGCTGGCAGCCTAAAACTCTTGCTGTAGAAGTATCTAAGGATTTAAAATCTTTACCTACTGAGGAGTTGATTGGATCTCTTCTTACTCATGAGATGAAGCTTAAAAGATTTCATGAATCTGGTGATCATAATAGAGGAAGAAAAGGGATTGCACTAAAGGCTGAAAATGAAGATGGAGAAACAAGCCTATTAGAAAGTAGTGAAGGAATGGAATTGGGCAATGATAATTTGGCAATGATAGCAAAAAAATTTAGAAGGACGTTCAACAAAGGAAATTACAAAAGAGGAAGGAAATTTATAAGAAAGAAAGGACAAACCTCTAGTTTCAAACCTCAATGTTTTGAATGTAAAAGCACTGATCATTTCATTGCGGACTATACTATTGCAAAAGGTAAGGAAGGAAAAACGTTTAAAAAGAAGAAAGATCTGAAGGTAAAGAAAGGCAAAGAATTGATGGGAGCTTGGGACTTGAATGAAACTGAGTCCGAAGATGGAGATTCTGAAGAAAAAACAGCCAACATTTGCTTCATGGCATTGGAAAATGAGGTAAACTCTTCCACATCTGACTGCATGCCTAATTCGCTTATATCTATGATTGAAAAGCATGTTGATCCTAATGAGTTGTTATGTGATATGTTTTATGAATTAAAAAAACTGTCCAGAAAAAATAAAGAATTAAAGTTGAAGGTTAAAAGTCTGATGGAAGAAAATGAAGTTTTGTTGAATGACTATAAAATGTCTGTTGAAACACATACGTGTGCTATAATTGAAAAAGATGTGATCATGACTGCCTTGCATCTTGCATCTCTGGAAAATAAAAACTTGTGTGATAAAATTCAAACTCTTGAAAGTATGGTTAGCACATTTGATGATATGAAAATTAGAGTAAATGATCTTACCAATTGCATTGAAAAATTCACAAACGGTAAAAGCAATCTGGAAAAGTTACTCGAAACTCATCATCAAATTGGTAACCAAAGTGGCTCAGGAAATAGACAAAATTTGCGAGCCCAGATTTGTTTATGCTGGAAATCGAAGTGGCTTAGGATATGAACATGAGAATAAAAACAAAATGAACAAGTCTCAATGTGTTAATCCTGCATCTTCTTACAGCACACACAAAGCATGCACATATTGTGAAAAACCGGGACATATAGTTTCAAGATGCTTTATCAAGAGAAAAGTGGAAACCAGTGGAGTTATATTTTGGAAAATCAAAGAAAATGTTATTAATCTTCATGGACCCAAGAAAGTGTGGGTATCAAAAATCATTCCTCCTTCTCATGTATAGGCATGGTCTTTAAGCTTCAACAAGTGGTTCTTGGATAGTGGTTGTTAAAGACACATAACTGGAAACACAGCTTTGTTAGAAGATATTTAGACCACAAATAAAGGATTTGTTACATTTGGAGACAAGAAGAAATGAAAGATTCTCAGCATTGGTAATATTGGTAAAGGTTCATTGACAATTATAAAGTTTTACTTATTTATGATTTGAAATATAACCTGCTCAGTAAGGAAAGATTCTCAGCATTGGTAATATTGGTAAAGGTTCATTGACAATTATGAAGTAAGTTTTACTTATTGATGATTTGAAATATAACCTGCTCAGTATTAGCCAACTTTGTGACAATGGTTGTAAAGTCATTTTTTAAAAAGATTCTTGCTCTATACTTGACAGTGGAAATCCCGAAATCATCTTTACTGCCAAACGTATGAGAAATGTATATGTGTTTTATCTTAATGACCTTGTAGCTAATTGAATTAGATGCCTATCTATTCATGACAATGATAGTTATCTTTGACATAAAAGATTAGGTCATATATCTTTTGATTTGTTAAATAAATTGTCCTCAAAAGAACTTGTTAGGGGACTGCCAAAAATGAAATTTGATGAACATAAAATCTGTGATGCATGTCAATTTGGGAAACAAATCAAAACCTCTTTTAAACTAAAGAAAATGATTTCTACCTCAAAACCACTCGAATTAGTTCATATAGATTTGTTTAGACCTATGAGGACTACTAGTCTTGGAGGTAAGAAATATGCATACATACTTGTTGATGATTTTTCTAGATTTACTTGGACTTTATTTCTTGGACAAAAGGATGAAGCCTTTTTTGAAATTTTGAAACTTATAAAGCGCATCCAAAACTCGATTAGATGCAAACTAATTTCTATTAGAAGCGATAACGGCAAAGAATTTTGTAATAGTGAATTTACTCACTTTTGTGATGAAAATAGGGTCTTTCACAATTTTTCAGCAGCAAAGACTCCTTAACAAAATGGTGTTGTTGAAAGGAAAAATCGCACTTTGCAAGAAATGGCTAGATCAATGCTTTGTGAAAATGTCCTTCCAAAATATTTTTGGGCAGAAGTTGTTAACACAGCGTGCTATATAATAAACTGAGTTATGCTAAGACCATTTTTGAGAAAAACTCCGTTTGAACTTATTTTTAATAAAACTCCTTCTATCTCTTATTTTAAAGTATTTGGATGTAGATGCTTTATCCTAAATACAAGAGATAAACTTGGAAAATTTGATAGTAAGTCCGATGAAGCCATATTTCTTTGTTATTCTTCAAATAAAAAGGCATATAGAGTATATAACAAAGGAACTCTTTGTGTGAAAGAATCGGTGCATGTTGTATTTGATGAATCTAACATTTACACTTCAAAAAGAGATGACGATGATGTAAGGTGTTCAAAAGAAGTCAAGTTAGATCAAGTCAAAGCTCCACCATTAGACACTCATGCAAAAGAAGAAGAGATTGAAGAATTGCAGATTGAACAAGAAAAAGAACAAAATGAAGATTCTACAAATCATCAATTGCCAAAAGACTGGAAGTACAAAATAGGTATCTGAAAGAACAAATTATTGGAGATCCAAACCAAGGAGTTAAAAACTAGACAGTATTTCATTGACAACTTTGCTCTTCTATCAAATATTGAACTTAGCTGTATTGATATTGCTTTACATGATGAATTTTGGATTATTTCTATGAAAGAAGAGTTAAATCAATTCGAAAGAAATCAAGTTTGGAAACTTGTTCCTAGACCACATGATCGTCCTGTTATTGGTACTAAATGGGTCTTTAGAAATAAACTTGATGAAAATAGGACTGTGATTAGAAATAAAGCTAGATTAGTTGCCCAATGATTTAATCAAGAAGAAGGTATTGATTATGATGAGACATTTGCACCTATTGCTAGACTGGAATCTATACGAATGTTGCTTGCTTTTGCATCCTTAAAATATTTCATGCTTTATGAAATGGATGTCAAAAGTGCATTTTTAAATGGCTTTATTAAGGAGGAAGTATATGTTGAACAACCTCCTAGTTTTACTCATGAGCACTATCTAAATCACGTTATCAAACATTCTAAGGCTCTTTATGGATTAAAGTAAGCTCCAAGAGCTTGGTATAAAAGACTTAGTGGATTCTTGATCTCAAAATGATTTTCTAGAGGTTTAATTGATAATACCTTGTTCATCAAATCTGATAATTTTGGTGATTTACTGATTGTTCAAATCTATGTTGATGATATTATTTTTGGGGCTACTAACGACTCTTTGTGTAAGATGTTTGCTAAGACTATGCAGCAAGAATTTGAAATGAGTATGATGGGAGAATTAAACTTCTTTCTTGGACTGCAAATTAAGCAAACTAAGGAAGGAATCTTCATAAATCAAGCTAAGTATGCTAAATAGTTGCTCAAGAGATTTGGAATGAAGAAAGCAATAGAAATCAGCACACTTATGAGTACATCCATAAAACTTCATCGAGATGAAAAAGGTAAAAAAGTAGATGAGCATAAGGATAGAGGTATGATTGGGAGTCTACTCTATCTTACTACTAGCTGACCAGACATCATGTTTTCGGTATGTCTTCGTTCTCGATTTCAATACTGTCCAAAGGAATCTCATCTCTGTGCAGTTAAACGTATTCTTCGAAATTTAATTGGCACATATGATTATGGATTATGGTATCCATATACTAATGCATTTGATCTTATAGGATATACTGATGCAGATTATGCAGGTTGTAAAGTTGAAAGAAAAAGTACTAATGGCCATTCTCAATTTCTTAGACACTCTCTTGTGTCATGGCACAGTAAAAAGTAGGCATGTGTATCCTTATCCACCACTGAGGCTCATGGCATGTATATTGCAGCCAGGAGTTGTTGTGCTCAAATCTTGTGGATGAAGAATACATTGCTAGATTTTAATCTTAATTTTAATTGCGTACCTATATTGTGTGATAATACAAGTGCTATCAATCTGACAAAAAATCCAGTATAGCATTCTAAGACAAAGCACATAGAAGTTAAACATCACTTCATCTAAGATCATGTGCTCACAAGTGATGTGTATGTTGAATATATTTCAACAGATGAACAACTTGCCAATATATTCACTAGACCTCTAGTTGAGGATAGATTCAACAATCTGAGAAGAGGTTTGGGAATTACAAGAATTTGATAGCTAATCATATGGCATAAGTTTTCTTTTTCCATGATTTGTGAAGAAAAAGGTTTTGGAAATAGTGTTCTAAATCCGAAACACATCGTCATCTAATTTGGACGCACTTGTTGAATCCAAATCCCTTATCCAAAATGCATTACAAGAAAACACTCTTTTGGATGATAATTTTGGATTGAGGCTTGTTCCAAAATCCATCCTTAATAATTTTTTTATTCCAAACTTTGAATTTCAAAAAAATAAAAATAAAAATTGGTTTGCGCATTTTTCTAAACTTCTCAGAAAAACTTATGTTTTCAAAGCACTTTATTTTCACATTACTCAAGACATTCAAAGCAATTTGGTTTTCTTTTCGAAACCCTTGTAACTGCCTTTTTCCAAAATCATATGTGTTCTTCCTCTTCTAAAACCAAAAGCTAAGAAAAAGCTTTAATCTTTCAGATGGCTAAGACTAAATCTTTCATTCCGAAACCAAAGAAAAGGCAAAAATTGTCACCAAAAAAGAAGAAAAAGGTTTCGGGTTCAAGCAAAATAGCAGAGAAAGAAACCTCTCCTCAACCAAACTTCTCTGTTTCCCACGATGATTCATCAGAATCGTCTCGAGAACACGTGTGTTCTGAAAATCAGGTACCTTACTTCCTTAATTCTAAATGTGAGACTGAGTACAATAATTGGGTATCGAGAAATAGGACTGTTATCTTTGGCTATCGTGTTAACCATTCTGCCTTTCTGAATCTTTCAAATATCTTAGACATGTTTGATCATATTAGGTGGGGCAGTCTACTGTCTATTGATGAGAAATCATATACTTCTCTAGTTTAGGAATTCTATACTATCATAAGTAAAGGGAAACTAGAAGAAACTGAGGCTGGTTTCATGATTCGCTGGTATGTGTCGAGAGTGAAGGGCAAAGACATAAAGTTTGATCATAAATTGTTCAATAGGATTTGTGATGTTAGAGATGCCGGGTTTTAGTACTTTGAGCTAAACAAATTTCCTGAGGGAAATAACATTTTTTATTTGAAAATTTTTGAAAAATTACACTGGTAGTAAGAACTTTGGAAATTCTGGAAATAGGAGCTCAAAATGGCTGAATGGTGTTGGTAGAATTCTACATCACATGGTGTCAACCATAATAGTACCTAGCTATGGGCATAAGACTTCCATAAGTATTCTGTAAATATTGATTATGTTGGCCCTAATTGAGGGAAGGCAGATTAATTTTGGTTTTCTGGCAACTAAATTGATGTTGCAGTCAAGAAATATGTCAAGTAAAGCTCTGCCATTTGGAAATTTACTGAAAAAAGATTTTAAATTTTTTGAAGTCGATTTAAGTTCTGCTCCCTATGATCCATCCAAAACAAATGTTTACAGTTTTGATTCCTATGAAAGGATGGGCTATGTAAGGGAAGATAATAGATGGAAATTGCTGAGAGAGACTACAAGAAAAGAACAGGAAAAGTTGCTGAAGATTAAGGAGGAAGGGAAGTCTGTTTTTGGTACAGGATCAAAGAGGAAATTTAATGAAGTCCTTCAGGCAGAATCTTCTACCAAAGGAAAAGATCCAGACTCAGCTTGTCTAAAAGTATTCTGGGAGTAATCAGTTCTTTTGCTGAGAAATTGGACCTTCTCATCTTAGAAATTAAAAGTCGAGGCAACAGAATTTCTACTGTTGAAAAATCTGCTAATCCTTCTGCTCTAATGTCTTCCCCTCCAGTATCTATTCATGATAAAGATGAACCCATTTTAGAAGAGAAATCTGAGCTACCTACTGAAGAAATGAATCCTTCTCTTGAACCATCTCCACAGTCATCTTCCATGAAAGAAACAGTGATTCCTCCAACTTCTCCTAAGTCCAAGCCTTCTGGAAAAGGACAGAAACATGTTGTAGTAAAGGGGAAATCAAACAAAATTGCTGGTTAACATTCCAAGAAGGGTGCTGGGTCCAAGGCTAAAACAATCAATATCTCCTAAGCAGCACTGTTGGGAAGCATAATTTGCTGATAAACAATGTAATTCCTGCCCAAGTTGAACAATTTGCTTTTTCTATCATTTACATTATGCCTTAAGATAATTATTGTTGGATACTTATTTAAGCCTTTCCCTATCTTATGCATATTATCTATCTATTTTTATTTTACTCTCCTTCTGATATGCTTATTTTTTTATTGATGATAAATGAGGAGAAAAACTTATATTCTGCATAAACTGATATATGGAATAAGAGTTATGTTCTGCATGAATTGATCTACAGCATGACTATATATGTTCTGTATCTAGAAAAAATGTTGAACTGATGAACGGATGGCATATGACTGATTATATGGACATCTATGAGATCTGCGAACTGCTATGATAAATGAATCTGTTATGAAAACTGAATTGAAAACTAATATGATTATGAACTATTTTAGAAAATGTTATGAAATCTGATATAATGCACTGTCGTGGGGGAGGAAAAGACTGTTGTGAATGAAACTGTATAAACTGTTACTGATATGAACTACATGAACTGTTACAAATATAAACTGCATGAACTGCTATTGATATGAACTGCATGAACTGCTACTAATATGAACAGTTTTGCATTGAGATCAAATATGAACTGTTATAAAAATCACTGATATGCTTTGATCTAAAACTAGCTGATTCGCTGTATATGTTCTCTGAAAATCTTCTGGATAGTTGTCTAAACTTCTATTTATAACATTTAATTTATGGCTATTCGATTCAAAAAGGCAGTTTTCTATATGTTAAAGGTATCCTAGAGACTAGATTCTGTGATAGATTCTTGTGCATTGAGTCAGTGGGAGTTTTGGACTCAGATATTTTTTTTTTCCAAACAAATATTCTTATAAGCAGTATTAATGAATTGAAAATATATTTTGGACATCCAAAATGAATTTTTGAAAAGACTCATTTTATACATTCTTCCAAAATTATTTTGTATGTACTTTTTGGACGTACAAATCGTGATTTATGCTTTTCCCTCTTACGTTTAAAATACTCATACAAACAAATATTTAGGAGGAGTATCTTATCTTATAACTTATCTGCTATCTCTTCTTTATCAAATCATTCTGAATATTTATATAGAGATATGAAAGGCTTTAGGCTCATTGAGATATGTTTACAAACGGTTGTTCATAAGATCTCTTTGAAACCTATACTGTGAGATTGCATTCATTTGCACCTCTTTTATTCAACATGTTCACTCATTACATATCATTTGTGTTATGTTTGTCATCACTCAAAAAGGGGGAGATTGTTAGCCCTAAGGGCTTTTTTCTATATTTTGACTTATGACAACATTGATATGGACTAACTTGTTAATCTATTGTGAAAGGACATTTTTTACCACTATTCTTCAAAAGCATTTAGATAAGATTATTTTGCAACTCTTTCATGATTGAATTCAAGAATGGAAGATCAAAAGAGAAAAACTGCAGTATATGGAGTTGCATATCAAGAAGTCCTTTATGAAGAACTTTAGACTATGAAGTGTTATTAAGGTATATCCATTAATTCATATGTCTCTTTATCTCTTGATTCATTTGACTTTACCTTGAAGCACCAAAAGGAGAAGATTTCAAAGTTTTTGAAAAATCTCATAATTTTGGATTGAACAATTTGAATCCAAATGGTTCATCCAAAATCCTGAAAACTATGTTGAAATATTCTGATTGATTAAGTGCCATTTTGGACTTACCTCTTGGTTGCATCGTCGACAAAAATCCAAAATAGGGATGAGTTTAAACAGAAAATTTATAGCTATTTCTTTATGACCATTGGCACTCCTCTTTTTAGGTCCATAAATTGCCCTTGAAGTAAGATTAGTAACAATGATTTTTGAAACATTTATCTTAGAAACACTATTGCTCAATATTTTCAAAAATCTCCTTTTTATCAAAGCTTCAAAGTGAATTCATTTTGCATCAAAGGTAAAAGTGCTTATGCTTTGTATCCGAGTGAATATCTGCTCAAGTAAGTGAGTAGTTTACTGTTCTATTGATATTCAAATCTCTATTGTACAAAGGTTGTGGTGTAAAACCCATTGGGGTGAGCCTTGTGTTGGTTAATGTTCAAGGTTGTGGAGTAATACCCATTGGGGTGAACCTTGTTTAGTGTTTGTATCAAGGTTGTGTTGTAAAGCCTAGTTGGGGTGATCCTTAATGTATTTGCATGACTGAGAGGCTTTGGAAAACCTAGTGTGGTGATCCTCTCTTGTATGTGGTACTGTTTCATTACGTGAAGTTAATGAAATTGGGTTCAAAATCCTTAAGTGTTAGCTTAAGATAATGGACATAGATCGAACCACTATACATTCCTTGTCTCACTCCTATTCATTTTTCATTTACTGCTATAAGTTTCTTACTTTCTCTAAATCTAGATACACATCTACGAGTACTTGGATAACTTTCTATGTTTCCATAAAGTCCATCCAAGTATCTTGGTGATCATCATTATTCAACATTTTAGACAAATCAGAAAAATTATTTTTGCTTGCCAAAAAACTTATTCACCCCCCCTAAAGTTTTTCAAAAGGTAAAAGAAAGAACTCACTGACAAGCCTCCTTCTTCTCCCATGAAGACTCTCTTGAACAACCTTCCTTGAATGGTAAATCTCGCATTCTTTGAATGATTGGAAGTCTTGGTCTTGGATTCACTCCCATTCTCTTGTGTTTTTCTTGTTTAAATAGGCTTCTTTGATGCTAAAATTCATTGTTTGAGGAGTATTGGTCGAGTAGGATTTGAAAAATACCAAAATCCTTTGGAAGATACCAAATTCGTGCATAGAATTTTCATGTCCAGAGCGGACTTGGCATTGGATCCAGTCGACCCACCTGGCGCAAGGTGTGTTCTGTTTTTTTTTTTTCCTGGAAGCTGCTCTATTTTTTCAATTTTTCCAGATTGGACCTAGTGCCTAGTGTCTTCATTGGACCTGGCACCAGATGCATTTTGGAAACTTTCACTTTTTGCTTGAAATCAACTTAATTCTACACAAAATTGTCAAAAACACTTTCCACAAGAAAATTGTCAAATAGGAAGGAATATGCCTAGTATTACATCAAAAATATCTCAATTTAACCTCAAAAACTAGGAAAATAGTAATGATTTTAGCCCTATCACATACCCCCACACTTGATCTTTTGCTTATGCTCAAGAAAAAAATACTTAAGCTAAGAAAATTATCAAGAAAACACAAGCCTTTTACCATTCCAAAAATTTTGAGACATAACAAGGATTATAACTTCCTTTCAAACTTTAGATAAAACTCTTGCCATTCATCAAACCCTTTGAAAACAATTAAACCTTGAAACATTTGATAGACATCATAAAACTCTTGAAGTTAAATTAATCACGTTTATACCTTAGTCTAAGAAAATTATTTCACCCTTCACGTAAAAACATGGATAACATGAATCACACAAGTCAAACTATTTACCAACTCAAGCATTATAAGTCTAAAAATTGCACAACTTAAGTCATTATGTAAGGAAAACACTTAACTTTTTTCTCTTAATTTTTTTAATGACTTAGGAAATGGATAGCCTCAAGTGCATGCATTTTTTTTAACACACCGTATTGGCTCCATTGTAGTCATCACTCATCATTTTTTCAACATCTTTCCTCTCTTTTGCTTTCAGTAATTATTAGCCTCAAGAAAGTTGATTTCTCTTCACTATCCGTATTGGCCCCCATAATGAAGCAAAAATAATACATTTTCACGTTCAATGAGGAAACAACAATAAACTCATTTTTCTCAAAATTTTCAGCACCCAAAAATTTTCCACAATTTTTCTACAATCTTTCCTCTCAAAGATCTTTTATCTCCTCACATTCTTACCCCAACTCAAAGCTAAGCAAAGTTTAAAACAATAATACAATAGTTAGCCAACAAACTTTTCCCGCATTCATCACATTATCCATATTTATACTTAGATGAATCAAATAATACTCAAACACTAATGCATAAACAAGATTAATCCAAATTCTCAAGTTTTGACAATATCCTATCCAATAAACCAATTTCATAAAAATCCACCAAATGAATGACAAAACTCATATCCAAGTAAGAAAAAGAATTACAACCTTGCTAAACAATGAAAACCACAAAAATTTTGAAAATTTCTACAAAAAATTCGACTGTAAAATTTTTGAATTGTGTTAATTTTTTCAACTTCAAAAATTTTTCAAGGAGATTGTCTTAAAAAAATTTGATATAAAAAAAACCAAGATAAAAACTTTGACAAAGAATATCATCAAACTACTCCCCCAAACTTGAACTGGACAATGTCCCTATTGGCCAAAAATTAACACAAGAAAGCATCTCTAAAAGGACAAAAAATGATAAAGGAGGAGAGGGTGAAACAATACTCCCCAAGTGCAATAAGCTCCAATATATATCAAAGCTGGAGATAGAGAAAATGGCTAGTCAAAGAAGACTTTATTCCTACCTGCAAAAGAAAACACAAAGAAAAACACAAAAAAAATAATAACAAAATAAATACACACCTAAATAATAATCCATCATGGGATGTCCCACGTCCATTCTTCAGTTTTACATATTGAATATCGTATCACTAGCTAAGGACTCGACTTGGTTACCTAGAACTTACGCCCTGTTTGGAAAAATACCGACAACCGGAGATGGCAAATCTTCTGGTAGGATCTCTGAAACTAATGCAAGCTAGTCCTAGTACTTCACTTATTGAGTACGCAATGTCTAATTTAATGTGGTTCAAGAAATTCCCATTCTAATTTGGAATATACAATTTAATTTCTAAAAATATTATTGCAATCTTAAAAATTCAGTTTTCCAAAACTCAACCCGACCAAGGGTCAAGCCCTATTTTATTTTATTTTTTCAAAAATTCCAAAACCAAAATCCCTGTATTCATTCTAGCAGTTTTTTTTTTTTTTTTTTGTACAAGGCGTGATAAATTTTTAAGTTTCATAATTTGCTTTGATAGGTAGTATTGATGGGAGCCATCAAGTTCAAGAATTCATGCCATGATTTTCGGAATTATATGCATGAAGGAAAACTTCATAATTGATCAATCGAAACATTACATAATATTTAATTCATGGCTCCTATACATATATATTATGAATGCATTATTCATAACAAGGTCCCTCAAAATAACTCATGTACCAGCATACCGTATGTATAATAGTTTACTTAACACATGGTAAATAGTGTCACAATGTCAAGTTTCTAATCCGGTTCTTAGTACCTGAGAATGGTTAATAATAAAATCATGTCATTTCCATGCATTTGAGTAAAACATTTAATTTCTTGCACAAAAGCATTTCTTTAATGGGATGCAAGGATTTACATTGCCCGTGCTTAACAAAATGTGTTCACTAAATCAAGTTCTTGGTTCACTTCCTCCTTCTATGTCCTTGGCGTCTAACATATATAACACATAGAAATTAATTTTTTGTTTATATTAATCTAAATAAAGCGTCAATCGAGACCCCAGAAAAATTAGGGAATTATTTTGGTCTTAAGAAATCTAAAACGCTTAGCGACAAAGCCTAATTAATTGTAATTATAAAGCATCCCATCAAGAAGTTCAATAATCTATCAATGCATCCACAGCTCACATTTCATAGAATTCTCTAATTTTCATATTAGCACTAATGGGTAAACAAAGCCTTAATTAACATGCAAAACCCTAATTATCTATACAAACCTTGCTTAACTATGCTAACCCTAATTAGTCATGCAATCTCTATGTAGTCAAGCAAAACCTTAATTTCCTAGGCAACTCCCTCATCATTTGATAAACCAAGTACATTATGGGATCAAGTAGTCTAGCAAGCTTTAAAATCCTCATTATTTCATTAAATGTATAATTTTTCATTACCCAAAATCATATGGTCCAATGAAATTCATAAAACCTTAACAAATAAATCCCTAACAATTCTAAGAATCCCAAGAACTCATTTAAGTCAATTTTCAAAACAAATTCAGCTATTCCATTATGAAAATCTATTTTTCTTCTTCAATTCAAAACTCGACTTTTAATATAAAACAAAGGTAAAAAATTTCCATCTAATTAGTTGAGAAAACAATTTTATTTTTCAATAAAACATTCTAGTTTAGTACCGTGGTATATTAGGTAAATTATAATGTATTTATTTCCCTAATATCCTTCCCCAAAAAAGCTTCAAAATAATTTTTATATAACAACAAGTTAGAACAGTAACAAGCTTTGAGTCGTGATTTTCAAAAATCCATATCTCCCAATTTATAGAGGCTTTTTGGGTACTCTTTTTCTAAAATTTTTCTAACATCTTGAAGTTTCTATAAAAATTATGAACAAATTCATTCAAAAGAAGGGGGTTTTGGAGGCTTAAAGTTGATCCATCTGTACTGGGGGTTTTCACATCTTAGGCCATTTTGTACAAAATTCATATAGGTGGGTTTTTCTTTATTTCATTCATGCAAAATCCACATCGTAAAGTCCTAACAAATCACTCAACGTTTCAGAATTCCAATTATAGGATGGTCATAATAAATTTCATCTCCCAAACATCACCCATCTTGGATTCTTCATCAAACTAGCATCCCTCTGTTTTAGTCAAAACAATATAAACTCCTACATATCATCAAATCCCCCTACCCTTCACATATATGACCACTCATACTCAACATATCATGACTACACCAATCCTTCAACAAAAACACACATAAAGCAAGCATTAGCAATGAATTCCACTCAGCTATACAAAAACAGTGCATTTTTGCAATTTCACATTGCAGAAAATTGGAGGACAGTTGTGCACACTCAAAGGCTACATATTCACATCACATAATATTTCCTTCGCATAAATGATGCATTCTTACTTTATTAATTCATACAACTAATGAAAAATAAAAATCCTAACAAAGCAAATAAAGATATGACTCACTCCCTCACACTTAAGATTGAAAATATTATCCTTATTTGGGAGGGGAAAAACAAAACACTTAACAAAACCAAATTCAAAACAATGATACAAAATCTTTCCACTCATCATGTTTTCTCATCAAACCTTTGTACAAGAAATTAATACTCATTGAAAAACGTAGGCATAATGAATGTACAAATAAGATAGGGTTTTAAAAAATGGAGGGTGTATAGAAAATATTAGTTGCAATGAATGTAAATTCATGACCTCCCTTCTGTAGTACCTTTTTAGACATACAAATCAAGTTCCCAACACACAGATGTAAAATTATGTCTAAAAAGTATATAAACATTAGAATCAACACTTATCCCTTCAAAAGATTTTACACAATTAAAATTCCCCTTTAGACCTAGTGATGTAGATTTTAAAGATGGAATCAAGAAATCCTTGCTTTTCAAATTATGGTCTACAAAAAATAAGTTACTTCCCTTTGAATGGGGTAAATGGTAGAAATTGTTAGCATACTCCAAGGGTTTCGTATAATATAGCATTGAAAATTCCAACTCCTTGAGGCATGTTTACCTCAACACATCATCATTTGGACCATTTTTCTCCAAAAATTGAGAGGAAACTAAGAAATCAAGTGACAAAAAGAGACTAGACTTATTACCAAATAGAGGAGAATCGAATACCTCTTTTGCCACTTCGTGTAATTGTCCTTCATAACCTCTCTTTTTATTTTCAATGGTCAATTTTATGGTCCAACATGAACTCATAAGTCTCCTCAACAATCTTAGCTAATTGTGTCCTTTGATCACACAATCATTTGGAAACTTTTTCTTTCCACTGAACAAATGAATTTGTATTGGCAACAAAAGAATTCACTAATGCTTCTAATGATGTCTTACTAAAAACATCAATGTGAGCTTGTAATTTTGCCAATCTATTATCAATGCAACTCCTTTCATCATGTGCCCAAATGTAATTATCCATATGATGTCAACATCGCACTCAAAGAAAGACAAAAATCAAATCAAAAAGAAAAATAAAGAATAGCAAAAAATATAAACAAATTAAAAAAAACAAAATCATATACTAATAAAAAAAGTTAAATATTCATAAAGTACCTAAAAAAACAAAAGTTAGATGCATTTACAAATATTGTTAGTATCATACAGGCATAGTACAATAGTGAATCAAATTAGTTGGTTAAGGTACACAATGTTGCAAACAAAAAGATATAGTATCTAGTTACATAAAGAACATATATACATATTTACATATAGATATATAAACATTGTTAAATCAACAAAATCCAAGTATTCATGATATTGTTCCCTGGCAACGGCGCCAAAAACATGATGCGTAAATTTTGGGTGTATAAAAATCATTGAATTTAAATACATCTCATAGTCAACTTTCAATTAAAATATTAATATCAAAATATACATACATGCAAGTATACTCATCGCAAGTATAGCATAGGAAATTAATGAGTATCGATCCTTAAATGAACAAGTATACACTAATCACTTTTTATTCTTTGTTTAACCAACCAAATAAAGTCATAAGATAATAAAAATAAAAATAAAAAGAAATATGTACAACTCAAGGATGTAGGAATATTCAATTTAAACAGTTATCCTAGAACACATGATAACGAATCATCTAGCAATTATCACAATTAAACATCATCTTGGCATCATGAAGGAATATAAGTAAAATTCAATCATTTCCCAAGTCATGAATCTGCTTGTATAGACTCCACTTCTTTTTCAATCTATGTAATTACTATCTTTTGATTAAATTAGTAGATTTCCCAATCAAACCAACAGAACCAAAATATGCATTAAACTCAATTCCTCATAAACATGCATTAATGACCCTATGCTCTAGGCAAAATCAACTAATCTTTGATCACTTTAGTCCTTTAATCTTAACTTTATTTTACAAGTCCACTAAGATTTGACAAATATGAAATCAAAGAAATGAACTCCTAACATCATTTCCCAAGTCAATTAGAAGAAAACACATCAATAACCAATGATAACAAGTAATCAAACACTAAGGGGGATAGAAAATCGATCACATAACTAAATTAAGAAAAAACCATGAATCCTACAACAATATCAAATTACAATGAAAATATTGAATACATCGTTGTTGAAGAACAAGAAAATAAAGGTTAAAGAAAGAACTCATAGAAAAGCTTCCTTCTTTTCCCTTGAAGACTCTCTTGAACAACGCTCCTTGAATGGTGAATCTCTCATTCTTTGAGTAATTGGAAGTCTTGCTCTTTGATTCACTCCCGTTCTCTTCTATTTTTCTTGTTTAAATAGGCTTCTTTGATGCTTAATTCATTGCCTGAGGAGTCTTGACCAAGTAGGATTTGAAAAATACCAAAATCCTTTGTAAGATACCAAATTCGTGCATAGGATTTTCGTGTCCAACACAGACCTGGTGCCGAGTCAAGTCGACCCATCTGCTCTGTTTTCTCTAATTTTCCAAGTTGGACCTGGCGCCAGGTGCATTCTGGAAACTTTCACGTTTTGCTTGAAATTAACTCAATTCAGCACAAATTTGTCAAAAACAACTTCCATAAGCAAAATGTCAAATAGGAAGGAGTATGCCTAGTTATTATATCAAAAGTATCTCAATTTAACCTCAAATAATTAGAAAATAGTGATGATTTTAGCACCTTTCACTATGTGTGCACATGGAATATTTTTAAAATTTCTTCATGAAGCAATTTTTCTTAAATAGTTGGCAAAAAAATACTTGCAAATCATTAATCAACTAAACACTGAGTGTTTTCAAGTTTTGAAATAATTCACAAATTATATAATTAAAATCCGAATATCAAAATCTGGAATATTTCAAAAAAATAAAACTATTCATAATATCATTGTACACACATTTACATAAATGAAGAAGTCTTAAAACCCTACATCATGACTAGCTATTGTGAAACCTAACATCACAATGAAGAAGCTGATCGGCCCACTGGGAGGGGAGGGGGGGGGGGAATACTCCTCCATCTTCCACCTCAAACTTACCGATCATCCATCTCCAGTCAACAATCCCACTTGAACTGTAGTGCTAGCGTGGATTGACTGACTAAATAGTATTGGCGTTTCATCCTGAAAGAGTTCATCCCCTGGAAGTGGCTGCCTACCAAGAGACTAGCCCTAACTCTTTGAGACTAGTACCAGAAGCCTATCCTAATTGAGTAATCAACAAGTCATATATCCAATTTAGGATGTTCTTAACAAATTACCCAAACTATTAGATCATTCAAACATGATAACGTGTATTTAATTGAAATATCCAAAATTTCATATTGCATTTATAAAAGGTAATGGTTTGATCAAAACAAAATTTAGTACTCAAATCGTGAATTTTTCATGTTTGATTATCAAGATAACAATTCAAAGAATTGAACCCAGTGACTTACAAATTTGTGCATCGTTTATCAAAAGGATATGCAAGGACTTATAGAATTGAAGTCTTCTGATAAGCCTAACTCACAGCACAGCTAAATATGAGATCTCGATCCCATCTCTAATAAAATTATAACTCATAATTAAAATCTATGTCTAATAACTTCTATAACTTATATATATATAATATATATATATATATATATTATACTGTGAATGTATATTGATATGATTTGATTATATATATATATATATATATATATATATATATAAATATCATGTACTAATGAACAATTAGGCATTTAATAATTAAATAAAGATAAAGAATATATTTATTAATATTAATTGGTAAATGAATAAAAGTTCATGGGTAAATATAAATAATAATTAATAGTCGTAAATATTAGTTATTAGCATTTGACTAAATTAATTAATCAATACCACTATTAAATTAGTGACTAATATTTAATAGGTAAATAGATAGTAAATAAATAATCACACAAGTATACAACAAACAATAATTAAATAGAAGATATGGGTGTCTAATAAATATCTAGATCAAATAGTTAGTACATTTAATAATTAGTATTTGATTTTTAACATCTAACAATTGCAAATAGTAATCAAAAAATTTATCAATCAATAACAATTGGCATTTAATGATTACCATAATAGTAAATAAATAGTAGATAGCAATTTTGTTCAATAGAGAAACAAATTCATTAGGATATCAATTTTTAAACATATAATTAATTATTTCATTAAACAAATAAATCCTAATAAAAAAATAATAGCTAATAAATTTTTGAATAACATCATGCTCATAATGGATCATATATCACACCACATTAAGTGGAAATAAGATTGGCCATATAATACATGTTCTTCACTATATCTTGATCATAAAGCAATATGCAATTAATAAGTAATAGGCAAGTACTCATTTTTATCCATCAAGCATGTCTCCCAGTTCAACCCTAACTATTCACAACACAATCGCATGCCCATTCATTCATCTGCCTCCAATCAAACCATAATATAACTTACTGAAATAAAGGATTTGAAAGTTATTACTTGATGAGAAGTGATGCCTTGGCTCACCTTGTTTAGTTCGTCAACGTGATCCCTTCGAGTAATTGTTCCTCAAGGCTAGGTATGACAAGAAGCAAGCAATGAGTTAGGGTTTGAGAGTGAAGCTTTAACTGGGAGGTCTCGACCTTCCTAAAAAATGGAAAAAATGGGAAAGGACTCCAGAGGAGAAGATAAAGTGGCTTATCTTGCTTGGTTGAAGGGAAAACCGTGAGTAATAGGGTTGGTTATTGCCTCAATCTTGAGAAAAGAATTGAGTGATTAAATTGATGGGGAGTTTTGTGAGAGTTCTTCAGCTCTTGGAGGAAAGAATAAGGGATTATTTTTAGATGGAAAACAAGCTTGCTTTAGCTACTGCTGCTGTTCAAGAAGGCAGAATAGCTTGATGTGTATACCTATGTTGTTTCGGTTTTGCTGTTGTTAGAACCAAGCTGAATGGCCTTGGTTTGG
The DNA here is from genome assembly GCA_026120185.1 of Voacanga thouarsii. Taxonomy (NCBI): domain Eukaryota; kingdom Viridiplantae; phylum Streptophyta; class Magnoliopsida; order Gentianales; family Apocynaceae; genus Voacanga; species Voacanga thouarsii. The sequence continues at coordinate 1,753,172 of JANUWF010003396.1, forward strand.
CATGTAATTTATTTGGAATGATTGGGAAAAGAAAGGCAGAAGTCATAAAGCTATTGTTGTGGGTGTGTGCTATATATATATATATATATTTTTTTTATTAACGGAAAAAGGACAAGGGAAGAGGCTGGCTCTATTTTGTTTCGCTTGTAGGGTTGTGGCCGAAAGTTCTTTTCTGCCTTATTAGGTGAACTTCATGTAAAAAAGGAAAGGAAACACAATAATATAGTTTGGGCATTTGATTGAGAGGGTATAAGGCAGCTTCCCTTAATTGACAAAAGAATGCGAATAATCTTTGGGTTGCTTAGTTGGGAGGATTTTCCTTCCTTATATCCCCTACTCTATTATAACAAACTGAATTGAGGAAAACAATGTTGTACATGGGTGCTACACTAGCCAAATTCAAGGCCAATAAGCTCTTGTGATAGACTTATTTGGGTTAACGGATAGAGTAATTCTTAGAGTTTAAAATTCAAATAAGTAGGGTTTGAGGGAATAATAATCTATCTAGGGTAAATAGGTTATTCTTTCTTATTTTTGTTTCCCCAATGGAGTTCTAGTGGCGGAATTCTGGGGTGTAGCCGGCTATAGGGAGGAAAAGACAATGATAGCTTGTCTAATTATATGGTGATTAGAATTTTAGTAAGGAAATCCAAGTAGATGATCAAAAGGAAGGAGAGATATATTTTTTTAATACCTAAGAATCCTTAATTTTGGATTCTTCAAGGAAATGGAATAAAATTTCTAGTTTTGAAGAGAGGTTTAATTCACCAATCTTGCTCCCAAAATTGAAGGGGCAAATTATGGAAACAAGGCTATGCTATGGCCGGCTAAAAGGAAAATGAACAGCTTGTTCAACTATTTGGAAACTAGACTATATTAAGGAAGAATACTATGTAAGTGCATAAATAAAATAGGAAAGGAGATATTCAACTATCTAAAACTTCATAGTTTCGAAATCCAAAGAGAGGGAAATATTTTCCAGCATTGGAAGATTTCTAAATCATAAATTTTGTTCTAAAAATTGAAGGGAGAAATTAAGAAACCTCACTATATTTTGACTGACTATCCCAAACATACAAGGAAGGAATTTTGGAAGAAAAAGGAAACAAGTGTCTTAAATTATTTGGATAATTATTCTCCTTCCCCAAAATGTAAATAATGGCTAGGAGTGAAGCAGAATGAAAGTATTTCATTTAATCCAAGAATATTATTCTTGGAGCAAAATAGGAAATAATTTTAGTGTAGCTACTAAAATAAAGTAGATGAAATATGGGATTTTGGGAGGAATAAGGAAATAGAATTATTTCAAAAGGGTGGCATGAATTTGGAAATAAATTCCAAAATTAGTAACGGAAATTAATTAGAGTTGGCTGTCCAAGGGAATTAGAGCAAGGAAAAAATAAAATAAACTTCATAGAGTATGTAGTATTTGAACCCTTAATTGTCCAACTAAAATCCCACATCATTTTCATTAACTCACCACAACTCTTCTGCCTTAAACATACTACTATCTCTATAAAACAATGTTTTGAACCTAAACTCTCCCTATGATAAATTATCTAACCAAGATAATTTATCTAGCTCAAGTAAACACGAAGCTCAATAAAGCATCACGAGATATAAACTACTCAATTAAATTATGCATGAAACACACAAGGATAAAATTAAGACTATATTCACACAACAGAGATGAATGCATATTCCCAGGGCATCTTAGGATAGGGTTTTACATCCTCCCCTCCCTAAAGAAATTGCGTTCGAAATTTGTGGGTATTACTGCTATAGCAACTTTGGGTATTTCTTCTTTACCTACTGCTCAGTTTTTCAGGTAGCATCCTATACCCAGTGATGTTCCCACAATAATTTGACCATTGATATTTGCTTATTCCTTCTTTCCCTAATGCTCTGGTTCACAATTTTAACTGGGTTCTCTACGTAACTCAGATTTGGGTGAAGATGAAATGGTTCCTTATTAAGTACATTATCAAGGTTCGATAGGTACTTCTTGAGTTGGGAGATGTGAAATACACCATGTATTTTTGTCAAGCCCTCAGGTAAATCTAGCTTGTACGCCACCAGTCCAACTCTCTCGAGTATCCAAAAAGACCCTAAATATCTCGGTTTCAATTTTCCTCCTTTCGGATGTTTCAAGATCCTGTGACTTGGACTGATCTTCACGAATATATAGTTCCCTACTTAAAACTCAAGGTAACTTCTTCGATTATCATTGTAACATTTTTGCCTACTCTAAGCTACTTTCAATCTCTCTGATTGGCTTTACTTTGTCTGTCAATTCCTGTGTACAAATTCCTCCAGTTTTGCTATTCCATCCATCTTCTAACCAACTCCAGTATGGTGGTACTCGACGCTTCTGCCTATATAGAGCTTCATAAGATGCCATCCCGATCGACGCCTAATAGCTGTTGTTGTATGCCAGCTCTGCATATGGTACACAATCGATCCAAGCATCTCCAAAATCCTAAGTATGCCTTTTAAGATTTGAATAACCTTTTTCTCACTGCACATTCTGTTGGTGTTTTGCCCTAAAGGCAATCACTTGTACATTGAATATGACACATTTTATTTTAATAAAAGGCATTATTTATCTTACAGTTTCTTTTGTTTACTTTTGCGTAAAATAACTATTAGATAAAGTCCCTAGTACAACACTGTGTTAAGGAAATCATAATAGAGATCATGATATGAGATTCGTACTACACTGTATAGTGTTAGTACTTAAATAGTCCCTAGTCAAAGTACTAATGAGATAAGACATTATTAATGCGTTAAGACTAGCATGTGTTAGACTTCCTGATTTGATCAGGCCGTGGTTCTTATATCTGTAAGTATTGAGATACTCAAAGTTAACACATGGTTGCTTGTTAATGGAACAAGTATATTAGATGACCTAGCTATGAGATAATCACATGGATAACTATTTAGTGCCAGCTATATAATCTCAATATAGCAAACGTGCAAGTATCTTTAGACTTGAGATCTCCAAAGTACTTTGTTTGCTGAGCTTTGTTCTTTGATTCCAATCTCTGGAGCTCGATCGAGGACCACCTATGGGATGGATATTGGGTACATTGTGAGGTAAATGAAAATAGTTGAGAAGGTCAATAGAGGATTCACCGCTCCTAATAGTAGGGGCGAATATCTCACGGCCACTTATAGAAATTACTACTTCAGAAGTCCTTGGCCAAGGCGTATGTGTATTGTAAATAGTTCCAATTGATACACATATAGTGTAGTGGGTTCCTGGTACAAGTACTATTGTATGTGGGCCAGAATTAATTCTGGAGGGAGTTGACACTAATTTTGTACTCAAAACTGAATGAGATATTATATGGTGAAAGGAGTTAATTACACTATAGTTTGTTATTGAATGGCTCATGTCAAGCCGCTTGACTTCCTAAACTCTTGAGTGGTCATGATATGTTGCTAGATACCGCTTATGATATGGGAATAGGTGTTTATTAATTGATGAATTAATAAACCAATCTTAATTAGAATTAATATGATTAATTCTAATTAATTATGGATTATTAATCTCAAAGACGTTTGGATTAATTCATGTTCGCTACCAATTGACTGGGAAACCTAATAGGTCACACAAAATAGAGGGTTATATACTCAATATGTTATTTGATAACACAGTGGGGTTAATTGCGAAAAAGAGAAGTTGTTGTGGCCAAATTATAATTATTTATAATTTATAGTCCAAATTGTAATTGTGAGAACTTAATGTTTCCAATTACAATTAGGGAATTCTAACTGTTTTAGAATTTTGAGATTGGAGTATATTTTGAGTAGGATTCATGTTATATAGGAGATATAGCACATGAAACCCTAGCCAAGTGTAAGACACGAAAACTCCAACCCTAGCTACACAACCTTCTCTTCTTCTTCTTCTCTCTCTCTCTCTCTCGTTGCTCTTGAAGTAAACAACCCTAGCCGCCACTTAGTTTTTCTGCTAGCACAGAAAACTTTGTGCTTGAGTATATCCTTTGTGTGGATTTCTGTTAGAGATAATCACACACTGTGATTATAGTGGTTGGTCGTTCAACTCTTGTGGTGTTTGATCAAGAGGATTGTTGGATGGTGCCTCGACTTGAAGAAGGAAACTTTTGTTTTCCACACGATCGAAGAAAGGTAAAAGGATGTTACCTTTGTTCTCTTTATGTATTGTTTTCCACACATATGTCGTTCTTGGGATGGTATCTCGTTTTATTTTTCCACTGCGCCATATATGATATGCGAGAGATACCTAACACATTCGCCTACGGGTATGCCATTGTGTTGAACTTTAGTGTCGTACCCATTGACTCCTAAAATTTTGCCCAAATCTGATACAATACTAGTTGGAACTCTATGTAATCACACTATTTCTTGAGTATAAATCTAAGTCAACTTCTTTATAGAATACCTCACATTTACCGAGATAAAATGTACTTACTTAGTCTATCAACCACTACTAAGGCAGTATCCTATTGGGTCTTTAATATAAGAAGCCTAGTGACAAAGTGCATGGTCACTTCTTGCTACCTCTATTCAGGGATTAGCAGAGGCTGTAGTAACTTGGCTGATTTCTTATGTTCGACTTTGACCTTCTGACATGTTAGACAAGTGGAGATGTACCGTACCACATCCCTTTTCATACCATGCCACTAGAAAGCCCTCCTCAATTCCTGATATCCTTTCACTTCCCCTAGGTGAATAGCATATTTGCTCTTATAGGCTTCTTCTAGAATCTGTCTTAATTCCTTGTCATCCGGTGCATATAACTATCCTCAGAAGTACAATATTCCTGACTCATCTTCCCAAAAATCTTCTCATCCTCTAGTGATCTCTTTAGTCTTAAAGGTTTGGAAATCTAGATTACTCCACTATTTTGAAATAATCTCCATCCTCAAGTCATGCTTGAGTCTCAAACTACTTATGCATATCTTTCTTTTGTGGACCTTAACATCCATTAGTAATACTTCTTACACCGACATTACTTCCCGCACTATCAATCTAGCCATCTTTGCCTTCCTACTTAGAGTGTTAGCCACCACATTAACTTTCCCTGGATGGTAGTTTATTAGATAATGATATTCCTCTAGAAAATTCATCCATCTCTGTTGTCTAAGATTTAAGTCCTTTTGGGTAAAGATATACTTTAAGCTCTTATGGTCTGTAAAGACCTTATACTCTGCTCCGTATAAGTAGTATCGCTACTTCTTAAGTGCAAACATGATCGCGACTAACTCTAGATCATGCGTAGGGTAATTCTCTTTGTGCGGCTTCAACTATTGAGACGCATATGATATCACCCTATTGTCTTGCATCAAAACTATCCCCAATCCTTCCTTAGAGGCCTCAGTATATAAGGTATACGACTTGCCTCCTTCTGACAAACTCAATACTAGTGTGCTCATCAGTCTCTTCTTAAGTTCTTGGAAACTCCTTTCTCACTTCTCATTCTAAGCAAATGGAATGTCTTTTCTCAGTAACTAGGTTATTGCAAATGCAAGAATAGAGAATCATTTAATAAATCTTCTATAATAACCAGCTAGTCTAAGAAAACTTCTGATATATATGATATTCTCCGATTTCTTTCCATTCAAGATAGCTTCCACTTTTGCGAGGTCTACCTTAATCTCTTCCTTTGTCACTACATGCCCTGTGAAAGCTATAGTATCCAGCTAGAATTTGCACTTGTTGAACTTTGCAAACTGCTTGTGCTCCCTTAGTTTTTCTAATACTAACCTCAGGTGTTCTACGTACTCTTCCATATTCTTGGAGTAAATCAGGATGTCATCTATAAATTTACCATAAACTAGCCTAAGTACAGTTGGAAAATCCTATGAATCAAGTCCATAAACACAGCTGAGGCATTCGTCACTTCGAAAGGCAAAACCACAAATTTAAAATTACTGTAGCCTTGTCCATTAACACATCTGAGGCATTCAAACATAGCCATTTTAGAAATATCCAACTTCTTAATTCGCACCTGATAGTATCCTTATCTAAGGTTTAGCTTCGAGTAGTAGTTGGATCCCTGAGGCTTTTCAAACAATTCATTAATCATCGACAATGGATATTTGTTCTTGATCATTATGTTATTCAGCCTTCGGTAGTCAATGCGTAGTCTTAGGGTCCCGTCCTTCTTCTTTACGAATAGTGTCAGGGCTCCTTATGAAGATATGCTCAGCTGGATATATCCTTGTTGAAAAAGTTCCTCTACCTACTCTTTTAATTCTTTTAACTCAATTGGGGCTATTTGATAAGGGGGATAAGGGATTTTTGACACCGGCTCAGCTCCTAGAACAAAGTTGATGGTGAATTCTACTTCTCGTAGTAGAGGTAGAGAATCAAACTCTACTAGAAATACGTCCTAGAATTCTTTCCCTATTGTGGTACTTTTTAGGGTGTACTGATCTTTTAGCTATTTATGAGATAAGCTAGATACCCATTACAACCTTATCCTAATAGCTTCAGTTCCTTGGCTCCCACTATCAGAAACTTCAACTCCTTAACATGGTTCCTTTTAAACTCCAATACATCCCATCAAGGTCGAATAAACTATACCACTTTACTCCTACAATCTACACGGGTAGCATGTTTAGACAATCAATCCATACCTAAGATTAGGTCATAGTCCTCAAAAGTCATAATGATAAGATCGACCTTTTAGCTCTCACTCTCAATTTAAGCCTTAAAGTCTAGTATAAACTCTCTAGCTTCCACTATTTTCCCTTATGGTGTCCTTGTTGATAGTACATAAGGCAATTTTGCCCCAATCTAACCCATATGAGATGTATAGTTTTTATTAATACAAGAATGCGTTAAACCTGAGTTTATCAAAATGTTCATAAGACAGCCATAGGTAGAAAGTGTACCTTCTATGATAGTTATATCTATCCTAATCTCCATTTGGTGTTTCTGTCCCCCACCTCCCTTACTCTATTGCATAGGGCAGTTACTCTTGAGTAAGGTTTACTAGGCCGATCTTTAAAGGCTTAGGGCAGTTACTCTTTATGTTATTGCAGCCTCCACAATTGTATCATTTCCTTATTAGGTGTTTAGACTAGCAATTTTTTGTATATGCCCCCGCTTGTCATAAAATCGACATGTAGAAAGATTGGGTGCAGAGTTCGAATGTGTGGTATAAACCTATTTCCCTTTATTATTCCACTGCTGGCTCGCGGGTCATTTTTGGTTATTATGTATTTAGTGTGAACGATGGGTTTTGGACCATCTGGCTCTTACCTTCATTTTTTGTCCTTATGGTAGCATCAACCACAACAGCATAAGCCATCAGAAAGAAAGGTACTAAAGCCCTCTATTACTCTTGCCTAAGGCCCTTCACAAATTGGCGAGTCCTATTGTACTATATATCCACCAACCACCTATAGTATTTTCATAGTCTATTGATCTGAGTGGCATATTGAGCTACTGATATGATCCCCTATTTTAAGTTCTAGAACTCATCTTCCCATTTCTTCACAATCCATTAGGGAACATATTCTGCTCTGAATGCTTCCACAAATCCTCCCCAAGTCTATTCTCAGCCAGTTTCCCACTCTTCCTGAATTCATTGCCCCCAGTTGCAAATAGGCCCCCTCAGTCTAAAGGCCACAAACCCTACCATACGTTGCTCAAGGTATTGTAGCATAGAGACGATGTATTTCATCTGCTCCATCCATTGTTCAGCTTTCTGGTCCTGTTTTACTTCTTCAAAGAACGTGGGCTGTTGGAATTTTAAAAACTAATCAAGTACTTTATCCTTCCCTCGGGATATCCTTCTTTTGGACAGAGTATGCAAGAGCTCTGTCATCTTACTGAATTCTTTCCCTATCGACACCTTCTCCAATCCCTTAGGTCCAGTTCCTTATCCTTGGTTAACTTCCACCTCTCGTTTGGGTATGGGAGGTGGTGTAGGTTTGTAAGCACGTGCATTGGTACAATTGCACAACTTTCCTAGCCTCGGGTAATCATACCACACTTTGAAGCCATTTTCACATAATAACAACTAACAAACTTTAGCAAATGTTGGAAAAATAAAGATTTCTAGGTACCCCGAGTTACTCTGTATAGATGGAGTAACACAACTAACATTTTAATAAAAACTCTTAGAAAAAGATAATAAATGATGAGTAATCATTATTCATCAAAGTAGATAATTGCAAAAGAAATCTCTCCATGCATAGATATAGAAATTTTTGCTTCCATAGGAAAAGTTAGACATCTCAAGACATCCTTAGTTTAATCCATGGAAAATAAAATAAGGCAAATGGTATCAATCTCAAGCACTTAACTTATTAAAAGCATAAAAAAGGATCCCGATGGTCCCAAAAGTCGTAGCACCTAGAAAGGCTTCTCAGGGCCTAATCCTTGTCTAATTTCTTAGTATCTGCCTCATATAGCCATCTGCTAGTGTTCTTGGAGAAATCTATATCCTTGTCATCTACAAACCTTAAAGGTTCAAAACCCTTCCCAAACCTAGCTATTAGGGTTCCCTTCATATCCTACAGTTCCCGTAAAGCTCTCTCCTGATTTGCTTTTTCCCTTAAGCTTGGCCTAGCCAACATAGCCAACTCATGCCGCCTAACTATGTACTCCTCGAGATCACTCTTAGGTTTCTCAAAATCTAACACTTCTATATTGTCGCTATCAATTGTTAGGTCAACTTCTTGCATGGGTTAGGCTAGAATAAGCACTATCACTTCTACCTCCTCATGAGCTCAGGTATATCTGGGTCGGATTTCGACTCTAATTCAGAAAGAGGAGGAGGGGGATTGGGTAGAGGTGGTGGTGCACAAGGTCTCACCACCGACACATATCTTCTAACTATTCTCTATACAAAAGGCCAATTAGTCAGTACCAGATTAAAAGCTTAAAGTAATAAATCCTCATAGATAGAAAGTAAAGCCTAAACCTAGGCTTTAAAACCACTTCTAATACCTCGCTACTGTATAGACCCGAAGAGGGTCAAGAATATCGCCCCATCCTTAGGATCAAGAGTCTTTATAACTACGTAAAGCTGAGAAAGTAATAATAATTAAACTTAAGAATTCAACTTATCAAAACTTATTATAAGGTTCCAAAATAAAAAATTAAAACATAATAAGACCGATATCCTCATCTTAAATAAAACAATGTCGAAAGGACAATCAACTCCTCAATTCAAACAAAAGAAAAGTTAAATCTTAAACAACACTTGTCTCTAATAGTTTCTCACCTCAGGTCTAGTACTTCTTGAAATATGATAGAGTAAAATTGCATAAAAAAGGAATTCTCAGAAAGTACTGTGTATGCACATGGAAGATTTTTTGAATTTCTTCATGATGCAAGTTTTCATAAATGGTTGATAGAAAGATACTCTCAAGTGATTAATTAAGTAAACATTGAATGTTCTAAGTATTTCAATAATTTAAAACTTAAAAAATTTACATTTGGATATCCAAAATAGGAATATTTTAGAAAATAAAACCATCCATGACATCATTATAACATAGTCACAAAATTGAAGAAGTAATGAAACTCTACATCATGACTAGCCACTATGAAATCCTGCATCACAAGGAAGTGGGTGACTAGCCAAATAGGGGGAATACTCCTCCATCTTCCACCCCAAACTTTTCGGTCGTCCATCTCCAATCAACAGTCCCACTCGAACTATGGTGGTAGTATGGATTAGTCTGACTTACTAGTACCAGCATCGTGTCTTCAAAAAGTTCATCTCCCGAAAATAGCCACCTATCAAGAGACTAGCCCTAATTCTCAGAGTAACGTATATTTGATTGAAAGATTCAAAATTTCATATTACATTTGTAAAAGGTAATGGTTTGTTCAAAAAACCATTAGGTGCTCAAATCGTGAATTTTTCGGGTTTGATTATCAAGATAGCAACTGAAAGAATTGAACGTAATGACTTGCAAATTTGTGCATCATTTATCAAATGAATATGCAAGGACTTACAGAATCGAGGTCTTCTGATAAACCTAACTCACAACATAGCAAAATTTAAGATCCTGACCCCATCTCTAATAAAATAACACATAATTAAAATCTATGTCAACTTCTACTCACATTTGTTAGTGTCATGCCTAGAGGCAATCACATGTATTGTGTATATTGTGCAATGTTAAATAAAATAAGACATTATTTATCTTTCAATTTATTTTATTTATACTTTCATGTAAAGTAATTGTTAGATAAAGTCCCAAGTGCAACACTGTGCTAAGAAAATCATGATAAAGATCATGATGTGGGGTTTCTACTACACTAAATAGTGTTCGTACTTAAATTATTCCTAGTCATAGTATTAATGAGATAGGACATCATTAATACACTAAGACTAGCACATGTTATATTTCCATATTTAATCAGTGGTGTTTCTCATATCTGTGAGTATTGTGATACTCAAAGTTAACACATAAATACTTGTTACCTAAACAAGTACATTAGATTATCTGACTATGAGATAATCACATGAATAACTATTTAATGCGAGTGATAGAATCTCATCATATCAAATGTGCAAATATCCTTAGACTTGAGATCTCCAAGATACATTTTATGCTAAGTGTTGGACTTTGATTCCAATCTCTAAAGTCCTTACAAGACCGCCTATGGGATGGATATTGGGTACAACATGAAGCTAATAGAAGTAGTTGAGATGATCAATAAAGGATTCACAACTCCTAATAGTAGGGGCAAATATCTCATGGTCACTTGTAAGAATCACTACTTGAGAAGTCCTTAGCAAAGGTGGTTATATATTGGAAATGATTCCAATTGATACATATGATGAGTAGTAGATTCCGTAAATAAGTACTAAAATATTCGAGCCAAAATTATTATTCTGGAAGGAGTTGGCACTAATTATGTACTCCAAACCGAATGAAATATTATATGGTAAAAGGAATTTATTGCACTGTTGTTTCCTATTAAAAGGTTTATGTCAAGCCACTTGAGTTTCTGGACTTTTAGGTGGTCGTGATGTGTTGTTAAATACTACTCATGATCTACTGAATTTGGATTCATTAATTAGAGAATTAATAAAACAATCCTTATTAGAATTAATAAGTTAATTTTAAAATTATTAAGGTTTATTAATCTTAAACATGTTTAGATTAATTCATATCCTGCTATCAATAGACCGGGAAACCTAATAAGTCACACATAATAGAGGATTGAGTGTTGAAGATGTTATTTGATAACATTACAGAGTTGATTGTGAAAAGAAGAAGTTGTTGTACTTAAATTATAATTAGTTATAATTTGAGGGCTATATTTTAATTAACAGTGATAATAATTATTTGTCATTAAGAATCCATATACATTATGGATTCTATTTACCAAAATTGATACGGAGATATATATCATTATATAGTTTTCCATAGGTATGATGATTTTTTTGTGTGAAAATTATAGTTTTTTTTAAAAAAAATTGAGAGCCCTCTTTTCATTTTCTTCTGCTAGAAAAACAACATGAGACCCTAGCTGCCAATTTTAGTTTTGCAGGCACAAAACTCTGGTGTTTTGAGTGTCATTCTCATATGGACTATACTGGCAGCAATCCTACACTTGGATTGCCATCTTTTAACAGAACAAAAAAGAAGACGTTCTCTTTGTTGTGGCTGTCTCGCGCCTTTAGATTAAAGAATAAAAAATTTTGTTTTACAGAGATACTGTAAGGTAACTTTTCTCTCCTATTTTAATTCCTATTAATGCATAAGAGTGATCCTCATGTTTGGAATTCCTATTTTCTTTCCACTGCGCCAATCTATTTTGCATGGGGAATTCTTACTGTTGTATCGGAGCCCCTTCTATGCATCAATGGGTCTTGTCTTTGGCCATGAAGAATGGTTCTTTATAGTCTCTGTTTTCCTATGAAAAGTGTTTTTCATGTGAGTATGTTTAACTGAAAATGTTTCAGCACGTTTATTGAAATTGTTTCAAGAATTTTAAGTTTTTGTTATGCCTAAAACCCGCTTCATGTATAAGGATAAGTTATAGAAATTGTTTCTGTGATTGTTTCCTATGAAATTCGTTTCAAATTGTGGTCTCTGTTGCGTTCTGAAATTGCTCAGAATATAGCTTGTTTGTGAAAAAAAATAAAAAATTAGTTCTGTGGGTTTTTTTGTTGCAATGAACATGGCTCCTATAAAAGTTAGATGTTTTATAACAAGAATTAAGGTGTTAATTCTTGTAGGAAAAAAACAAATGGTTTTTCTAGGCGTTTATGTAACACCTCACTACCTAGGCCTATTAGGGCCGGGGATGTCGCCCCGTCCATAGGACAAGGGGTCTTCATAACTAGGTCACATAAAATAAAATAAAATAAATACCTCAAAATTAAACTTATTACAACCCAACAATACATGAACAAATTGAAAAAAATAATTGTCTGCTACAATCTCTAAAAAGCAATACATAAGCAAAATAACAGAGAGTCTTCAAAATCGTAGGCAACAATCTAGCTAATGACCTTCACAGCAGAATCGACCTGAAAGCATGGTATAAAAGGTGGTGAGATAAAAATCTTAGTAAGCTCGTGTGTACATTAAGTGTTTCAGGTAAAACAGTTCATGTATGCAAATTGTAAAAGTTCTCTAAGTAAAAGTGCTAGCAAGCATTAAATAAATGTTAAAAATGAAGAGTGGTGTTTTGCTTTCCAAATCATACATGTGCACAATAAATACAACCACCCAAAGAGATAGCCATAGCACCACACGTTGGACCCGATAAAGGTCAAAATGCCACATGTTGAGCATACTGACATAAGGTAGGTGTGCGGCCTACCGGGTGAGATACTCCTCCATCTTTACACCCCAAATTTACTGGTTGTCCATTCCGGAAACACACAGTCCACTTGACTATAACTTGATAGCTTAGACCGGTATAACCTACCAAACTGGCGTCCTATCTAGCAAGGACTCACCCCTCAGAGGTGGCCACCTACTGAGAGACTTACTCTAACCCTTCAAAGACTAGTCCTAGTAGTCTACCCTTATTGAGTACTCAACATTGTTTGTCCTACTTGAGATAAAATTGACCATACATTGTTTTACTTGGAAACAACAATTAAGGCTTTCTAAAACTCTTGTCAAAGTTGGGTTTTAGAAAGAGTTTAGTGTTTTGTGTAAAATTGCTTGTTTAATTTTCAAATGTTTTGCTTGACTGAAATAAAAAGGAAAAAAAAAGCAGTCCTTAATTGCCTTTACAAACAAATGATCATACACATTGAATTTAGCTTGCCATAATAATTTTGGTCTTCAAATAACTCGATGCAGGAGCTTACCTGATCATTTACTCTGCTTGAATTCAAAAAATCCTCCAAGATCATCCTAACCCTGCCTGGGGTAAATACAAGGCATAAGGTTACATTCGAACTATATCCGTCTTACATAAGTAATTCTTAGCTCAACTAGTTACAACCATGACTGACCATGACCTTAATGTCATAAGCTTTAAGGCTAGATGACAAAGTATTTTATAGAATAAATCTAGCTTGATAAACTGACTAGGGGTTTTAAAATAATTACTAATAAGTTTTGGTTTTAAATAATAAAATTTGAGTATTATGGCTAATAAATAAAGAAGTGTTAAATATTGAATATTACTAAATCCTATATGTAGTATTGGAAAATGTTAATATTTAAATAGTATTGTTATAAATAAATAATAAATTACACTTAATATTTAATTAATAATTAATAGACAATAACTAATTAGTAATAAATAATAAGATTAATAATAAATGAATTATATTAAATTTTTTATTAATAAATAACAAATAAATTTTAATATAAATAATATATAGGTAAAAATTTTAACTATAGTCTACAAGGTCATTAATTAATTCTAATATTTTATTTATTATTTTTATTTTTATAAAAGATTTCATTTATTATACATACATACATACATATTATTTTTAATAAAATATATTATTTATTTGACTAATAAAATATTAATATTCCATTTCCAAACCTCCCTTGGAATTTCGAAACTCTTAGGAAAAATATAGTAGTAATTCTTAATTAAAGTAAAAAAATTTGCTAATAAAAATAACCTAGAATTAACAAGAAAATAATCATGATTTTCCTATTGTTAGAAAAGATTCATGAATACATTCTCTAACATCAAACAATAAACTAATCCATTCATGAACATACACTTGAACTAACACATATTATCACATGGCCAAATCCCTACTATGCATAATCATCAATCATGGCTTCAATGAAAAATAAGAACATTAGAGCCTGATCACCTTTGGTTTCATGATATCTAACATGCTTCAAACATCCATAAAATTCATTAAGCATGACGAACATACATTGATTCCAAAGGAAATCCATATAGCTTAGCCATATACAATAATCCTCATGTCCAAACCCCAACCCCTTCATCCACATACATACACTCAATCCCCTATTCATATTCTATTTCCCTATCAACACCTAAGAGACAGGATTTCAAAATTAAAAAGAAGGATTTAAGAATAAATGCTTGATTGTTGATTACTTTGATGAAGGCTAAAGAAGGTCCACGCGCGTTTAAGAGTATTGAGTTGTCTAAAGGGGAAAAAATAGCCATGGTTGATGTTTGATCAACCATTTCAGCCAGAGAGAGAGAGAGAGAGAGAGCATTAATATGGTACATTGAAGATTGAATGAAAGTGGATGAACAAGGAGGTTGTTCTTGATTTTCCTTGATGATGTTCTTGAGACCTTCAAGAAAAAGCTGATTTTGATCTGATAGAAAATTCTTGTTTTCGCATTTTTGTGTTATAAAGGCCAGAAATGAATACTAGGGATTAAGTGGGGGTAATCTGGAGTTTTTGAGAATGATTAGAGGTGTTTAGGGTAGGTTTTAGCTTGAAGAAGTGTAAGGTGTGTTCTTGGTGTTCTTGGTGAGAATTAAGAGAATTTGAGAGAAAAGCTGTGAAATTCTGGAAAAGTTGTTGGCCGAATGGTTTGGAGTAATTAGGAGTTTCGGTTTTCAGCTAGAAGGAGAGAGAATAATCTGATTTTGTTTGAAATTGAAATGGAGAAAATTGTGGAGTTCTTTAAGGTAGGAGATTAGCTAATGGTGTTTGATTAAGGGAGGTTTCTTTGCTCTTCAATGGAGCCGGCTTGGCTAGTTAACTTTGCTGAAATGAATGAAGTGTGTTTAGGTTATAAGGCTGGCCGAAATGCAGTCTTTAATGGCAGAGAAAATTCTGGTTTGATAGCTTGATACAAGAGTGGTTTAATGAAACAAGAAGTTCAAATGAATTTTGGATAGAGTGATCTTAGGAGGGTTTTGAGGTGTGGTTATAGAGTCCAAGTACTCAAGGTAAGTATGGAGGTTAATGGTGTTCAGTCCATGGCTAAACAAAGTCCAATTTGCAGGGGTTTGGAGGTGTTTTTTCGGCCTAGGCTTTGAGAGACAAAACTGGAATTTTCCTAGTTTCAAAGTTGTTCAAGGCTTCGAATGGAGAAGGTCTTTGATGCAGAATTTTCTCCATTTCTTCAGCCTGATTTGCAGCTGGATTTCTGGGGTATTTGAGGGTCTTTTAGGGGTGGTTTTCCAGCTTTCTTTCTGGAGAAAACAGAGGTTGCTTCGACTGAATTGATGACCAAAGACAACTTCTATTTCAGCTTAGAATGCAGTGAATGGTGCAGGAAACTTTTCTGGTTTTGTGCAGTTTGTGCAGTCTGAATTTTGCCCAGAATTTTCAATCTTCAAGCTACATGAAATGACCATTTTTCTACCGGCAAATGAACAGGATTACTAGCTGAATTTTTTGAAAGCTGGACTGTCCAGAATTCTGGAAAATTTCCAGATTTTTTTCATTAAAACCATGAACAACTTGAAGGTAGGATTAAAGGTTCTATCATGGTGATTTATTTCTCTTGGGAACCCATCCAAATTCTTCTCCCTAATTTCGGCACTCCCCTATCCCCAAGAGCTGGTTTTTGAAATTCAAGGCTAAAGAATTATCACAGAATTTTTTTGGAATTAAAAGAAGAGATTTAATGGATTTTGAATAATTTAAATTATGAAGATGTTAGGACAAAGCTAGATGTAATAAAAAGGACAAGAATTCCTCTAGAATTCTTTTTAAGACATGATTATATGATCAAGACATTGTCTTCATGTCTCCCCTAAGACAACATTCCTATGTTTAAGGAATGTAAGAAAAACAAAATTTCAAACATAACTAAGATAATCATGAATAAAACCTAAGTGATAGGATTTGAACTCATGGCCTTAGAGATTAATTCACAAAGCTCTAACCACTTAACTACCCTAACTCTTGTTCTTATTTTCTCACCCCAAATATTCTTTTTATCTAAATCTCAAGCCATCTTCCATTTTTGACCTCAAGCAAAATTATTGTTTTACCCTTCCTACTCAATAAGCATAGTTAAGCCTTTTAACCTATAAATCATAATTCAAATGCACATAAAATCATTCAAAAAGTATATTTTTATGCAGCATAACATGATATGCATCATGTCCCCCTTATTCTAAGGTTGGCTTTAGGTGGGGTTTCACAGTTTATGTTATGTAACTCTAAAGGGAATTATATTTTCTGAAACTACGTTTTTTCCTTTTGTTCTATTTTGGTTTTACTGAGCAGAAGATATCTTTGAATGAGTTCATTGAATGGGGAAAAAAATGGAATGTCCTAGAGAATTGTTCTCTGAAATTATTGCAGAATCTTGAAGTTTTTTTCCCCTAGAAATCGTTTCTAGGGAAGACGATGAAGAAAAAAAGAAAAAAAAATATTTTTACCCCAACTCGCGGCTTACTAGGAGCCAGGCTTTGGCTTGAGGCACAAGATTTCCCAAGCCATGGGATGGAGCCACCGCTTCTTCATTTTATCTCCCAAATCCCATAGCTCAGTATATTATTTTTGTTGCAATCCTTGGGAGGCTTATACAAAGCCTCCCCAAGATGCAACTCCTATTACATTAATAAAAAAAAAAAACCCCCTTTTTACTTTGTTTCGTCTTTCTACGAATAGCCCACAAATCATTTTTTTTTTTGTTTCTTTCACTTGATGCCTATTTTTTTTCCCAAAGTCTTACTTTGGGACAAACATATAATTTTTTCAAAAATCTTGCTTTTGGAAAATAATATATTTTCCAAAATAATGATTTTAGATTATATTATTTTAATTCCTCAAAATTATTTTAGCAATTAATATATTTTTTAAAATTTTTATTTTAGATTATATATTATTTTAATTCCTAAAATATGATTTTACCAATTAATATATTTTCTAAAATACTGATTTTATAATTTTTCTATTTTCCAAAGTAGTGATTTGGGAATTAATATATTTTCTAAAATATTAATTTTAGAATTTATTCTATTTTTTCCAAAATAGTGATTTTAGAATTATTTGCTATGTTTAATTTTATTTTGAGCATAAAATTAACATGGTGGTTTGGTTATGGACTATGGACCCAATTAAATTGTTCATGCATTTTATCACTTTGGTTTTGAATTAAAATAGGGTCTGGGAGTCCTGCCCTCTCTATTTTTCTTGTATAAATTTCTTTTCTCATTTAACTCCCATCGAATGTAACTCGAAGATTCTTTATTAGAATTTTATGTAATTAGATTTCACTGTTTAGATAGAATAAAATTTATTACAAATTTAGGAGAAGATGATCAAGACCAAAAGGAGGATGGTAAGGTTTTCTTTCTATATCATGCTTGAACACTTAGGATTGGCCAAATTAATTTCCTTTGTGGCTCAAGGTAATTAATATAGTAAAGTCCATAACCAAACCATGTTATTATTGTGCAATGTATGGATACGATGATATTATGCATGCTATTTTAAGACACAAATAACACAAATCTCTCAATTAAAATTAAACATAATGCCTTCCATTAATATAGTAAGAACAAGAGTCCTTTTTCGAGACCAGGTTGTTAGGCTAACCTAAGCCTACTTGACATTAGGCATGTTTAAGCTATGGAATTTTAAATTTCTAATTATTGTGTTGGGTTAAACTAATTTCTTTATCCTTATTGGCCAAACTCAAGCGTAAAGAAAATTAGAGGCAAGATTGGGTTAGCTTAAAGGCTTTAAGATTAAAAGATGTTAATCATCTAATGATTTGGTAATTACATATGAAGTAATTAGTATTGGATACCCACTATTGAACTTAAGGGTGGCCTGTTAGGGACATCCAATGTCATTCTTGAGGAATTTAGATACCAGTCTAATAGAAAAGCTTCCAACAAGCTTTCCTGAATCAATAGTGGGGGCTATTGGTTTGAGTAAATAGTAGAATAACAATATGCTTAATTAAAGACCTAATTATTTGCATTATATGTGCATATACAATTACCTAATTTTTTCTATCTTTACTTCTAGGTCATCTATATCATGTCGACCAACCTAAACCTACATAGTATCTTGGAAAGCAAAAAACTAACTAAAACAAACTTTCTCAATTGGTATAGAAACTTGAAAATTGTTCGCAAGTCAAAAAAGTTGCTCTACGTGTTAGAGGCTCCTATTCCACCACCACTAGCACAAGATGCTCATACTGATAAGCATGCTATCCACAAGAAACATAAAGAGGATAGTGACACAACATCCTGCGTGACGTTAGCATCAATGACCCCTGAATTGCAAAAACAGCACGAGCATATGGTTGCCTACTAGATTATCTTGCATCTTCGAGAGCTGTTTGATACCCAAACCAGAACAGAATGATAAGAGATATCAAAACAACTATTCCGTTTGAAGATGGCTGAGGATACTTCTGTGGCCACTCATGGGCTGAAGATGTTAGGCTTAATTGAGAAGCTTGGATCTCTTAGTTTTGTGATGGACAATGAATTAAGTATTAACTCAATTTTGCAATCTTTACCAAGTAGTTTTTTACAATTTATGATTAACTACAAAAAGAACAAGATTGAGTCTACTATACCCGAGTTGATCAATCTACTCAAAATTTCGAAGTCCTCCATGAAGAAGGAATCCAATACAGTTATGTTGGTAGAGTCTTCCTCTTCTAGGAAGAAAGTTTTTAAGAAGAAGAAGAAGGCTCCTACTAAGCCCAAAGGTGGTTGGAAAAGAAGGAAGCAGCTACCAAAGGCCCATACTATCATTGTGGAAAGATGGGTCAGTGGAGGCACAACCACACAGCCTACTTGAAGACCGTTAAGGAAAAGAAGGAGAATGAGAAGCTTGCAGGCACTTCTACTTTTACTCCTAGTATATTGATGATTGAGATTAATACTATCTTTAGAAATAAGATATAGGTATTAGATACTGAATGCGGATCTCATGTATGCAATAATAACTTAGAGGGACTAAAGGACAGTAGAAGGCTTGAGAAGGATGACGTGTACCTACGTACTGCAAATGGAGAAAAGGTTGCTGCATTTGCTGTGGGAACTTACGCACTACACCTGCCTTCATGATTAGTTTTAGAACTACAAAACTATTATTATATACTAGTTTTATTAAAAAATATTATCTCAGTTGCATGTTTAGACTTGTATGGATTTCATTTAATTTCTAAGAATAAATGTTATTTTTTTTCATTGAATGATATTCATTACGGATCCGCAACTTTGCTTAATGGTTTATATATTCTAGACATGGATAATCCAATCCTTAATATAAATAATAATAAACCAAGGATAGATAATTCAGCCACATCTTTTTCATGGCATTATCATTTAGGCCATATAAATAAGAAAATCGTGTTTCTAAGTTACACAAGCTTGGTGACTTAGGGT
This sequence comes from Voacanga thouarsii, assembly GCA_026120185.1. Taxonomy (NCBI): domain Eukaryota; kingdom Viridiplantae; phylum Streptophyta; class Magnoliopsida; order Gentianales; family Apocynaceae; genus Voacanga; species Voacanga thouarsii. The sequence continues at coordinate 1,772,936 of JANUWF010003396.1, forward strand.
CATTTGATTATGAATCATATGGTATATGCGAGTTTTGTTTACTTAGTAAAATGGCTAAAACTCCCTTTTTTTGGAAAAGGAGAAAGAGCCAAAGAATCACTAGCACTTATACATTCTGATATATGTGGTCCAATGCCTAAACAATTAAGAAGAGGTTATCACTATTCTTTAATTTTATCGATGATTATTCATGATATGGATATTTGAATTTAATGAAATACAACTCTGAAGCTTTTGAATAGTTCAAAGACTTCAAGAATGAAGTAGAGAAACAACTTGGAATAAGTGTTAAGTCTTTAAGATCTGATCGAGGAAGCAAATACATAAGCTAAGAGTTTCAAGATTATCTTAGAGATAATGGAGTATTATCTTAATAGACTCTACCACATACATCTCAACATAATAGTGTATCTGAGAGAATGAATTAAACCCTTTTAGACATGGTACGGACCATGATGGCTTTTGCAGACCTACCAAAATCATTTTGGGGTACGCACTAGAGACTTCTGTTTATGTTCTAAATAGAGTTTCATCAAAAATGGTTGATACTACTCCATTTGAGATATTCCTTGGTAATAAACTAAAGTTATCTTACTTAAGAGTATGGGGTTGCGCTGCCTTTGTCAAAAGGTCACAGTTAGGTAAACTTAATAGTATGTCTGATAAGTGTTTATTTGTAGGTTATCTAGAAGAATCTTTCTTAGAATACTTCTATCTCCCTTCGAAAAAAAAAAAAAAAGTGTTTGTTTCGAAACTTACTGTTTTCTTATATAAGGAACCCATGCTTAAAGGGGATAATAGGAGTAAAATTGAACTTAGTAAAGTTTAAGAACAACAAATAAACAAGGATCAACCATCTGATCCCACATCTATTGAGAGAATAGATGAACCTTCAACTATACAAGAACCTCATAGGTCGAGTTGGATGCATGTGGCACCTGAGAGATATGAATTTCTCATTAGTGACCATAATGACATATTGCTCATAGATGATGAAGAGCCCACCACTCACAAGGAAGTTCTGAATAGTTCACAATTTGACAAATTGCTTGAAGCAGTGAAAGCAGAGATAGATTCCATATATGACAACCAAGTATGGACTCTGATTGATCCTCCCAAAAGAATTAAATCTATTAGGTGCAAATGGGTTTTCGAGAAGAAAATCGACATGGGTGGTAACTTATTTATCTATAAAGCACGATTGGTGGCTAAGGGTTGTCGTTAACAACATGGCATTAACTATGAAAAAACCTTCTCACCAGTTGCTATGCTGAAATCCATCAGAATATTCCTATCCATTGTCACTCATTATGATTATGAGATTTGGCAAATAAATGTGAAAATAACTTTCCTAAATAGAAACCTAACTAAGAAATTATATATGACATAACCTGAGGGTTTCACATCCAATGATAGCATAAAAGTGTGCAAGCTGCAAAGGTCCATTTATGGACTTAAATAAGCTTCTAGGAATTGGAACATCCATTTTGATAAAATAATCAAAGAGTTTAGTTTCATTCAAAATATAGATGAACCTTGTGTATACAAGAAGATTAGTAGGAGTGCAACAATTTTCTTATTACATTATGTATATGACATATTGTCAATAGGAAATGATGTACCTGTCCTTCAGTCAGTAAAAGTTTAGTTGTCCACAAAATTCTCCATGAAAGACCTTGGAGATGTAACCTACATTCTTAGAATTAGGATCTATATAGATAGGTTAAAAAGGTTGCTAGGTCTTTCACAGTCTACATACATAAATAAAGTGCTAAAGAGGTTTAGTATGGATCGATCCAAAAGAGGATTCTTACCCATGTCCCATGGGATAAGCCTTTCAAAGTCGATGTCTCCTAAAACAAAAATTGAAAGGGATCACATGAGTAGGATTCCATATGCTTCTCAGTTTCATGAGCAGATACCATGCTGACCCTGGTGAGGGTCATAGGCAGCTGTGAATAATATCCTTAAATACTTACGAAGGATTAATGAGGTATTCTTAGGATATGGAAGAGCTGATTTAAAAACAAACGAGTATACTGATGTTAATTTTTAATATGATAAAGATGATTTCCAATCACAGTCTGGCTACGTGTTTATGCTTTATGGATGGGCAATAAGTTAGAAAAGTTCCAAACAAGATACTATTACCGACTCAACGACTGATGCTGAGTACATAGCTACTTCAGAAGCAGATAAAGAAGTTGTTTGGATCAAGAAGCTTGTGACTAAGCTTGGAGTGGGTCCCAGTGTTGCCGAACCAATATTTCTATATTATGACAGCAATAGAGCTATTACACAACTAAAAGAGCCAAGATCTTACCAGTAATCCAAGCATGTACTTAGACGTTTTCATTTGATTAGGGAAATCATAGATAGATAAGATATAAAGATAGAGATACTTCCCATGGATGAGAACATAGCAGACTCACTTACAAAAGCACTATCCCAAAAGAAACATGATAGTCATTTTGAGTCATTCGGTATTAGATACATGAATGATTGGATCTAGTGCAAGTGGCAGTTTGTTAAGGTTATGTCCTAGAAGCAATTACATGCATTCTATATATTATGCATTATTAAATAAAATAAGGCATTCTTTATCTTTTAGTTTGTTTTATTTATGCTTTCGTGTAAAATAATTGTTAGATAAAGTACTAATTACAACGCTGTGTTGAAAAAATTATGATAGAGATTATGATGTGAGGTTCTTATAACACTAGATAGTGTTCATACTTGAATTTTTCCTAGTTGTAATATTAATAACATAGGATATCATTAATACGCTAAGACTACCACTTGTTATACTTCTTGATTTGATTAGGCGGTGGTTCTTACATCCATAAGTATTGTGATACTCAAAGTTAATACGTGGATACTTGTTAAATAAACAAGTACATTGGATGATCTGACTATGAGATAATCACACGAATAACTATCTAGTACCAGTGATAGAATCTCATCATAGCAAATGTGCAAATATCCTTAGACTTGAAATCTCCAAGGTACTTTATTTGCTAAATGTTGGACTTTGATTCTAATCTTTGGAGTCCTGACAAGACCGCCTATGAGCTGGATATTGGGTACAATAGGAAACAAATGAAAGTAGTCTAAAGGATTAATAAAGGATTCATCACTCTTAATAGTAGGGACGAATATCTAACGGCCACTTGTAGGAATCACTACTCGAGAAGTCCTTGGCCAAGAAGATTGTATATTGGAAATGGTTCTGTTTAATACATATGATAAGTACTGGATTCCATGAATAAGTACTAAAATATTTAGGACATCATTAATTTTTATTCTAAAAGGAATTGGCACTAATTCCATACTCCAAACCGAATGAGATATTATATGGTGAAAGGAATTTATTGCACTGTTATCATGCTATTGAAAGGTTTATGTCAAGCCACTTGACTTTTTGGACTTTTGGATGGTCATGATCTATTGCTGGATACTACACATGATCTGGTGAATATGGATTTTTTAATTAGAGAATTAATAAATCAATCATTATTAGAATTAATAAGTTAATTCTAAAATTATTAAGGATTATTAATCTTAAAGATATTTAGATTAATTCATATTTTGCTACCAATCATCCAGGAAACCTAATAGGTCAGACACAATAAAGGATTAAATGTTGAAGATGTTATTTGATAACATTACAGGGTTGATGGTGAAAAGAAGTTGTTGTGGTCAAATAGGTTATATTGTAATTAACAATAATCATAATATTATTGGTAATTAAGAATTCATATACATTTCGGATTTTGTTTACCAAAATTAATACGGAGATATATATCATTATGTAGTTTTTCGTGGGTATGATTAATAGGGGCTAAAATCACCATATTTTCCTAGTTATCTGATGTTGTTTTGAGATACATTTTTTGTAATAACTAGGTATATTCCTTCATATTTGACATTTTGCTTGTAAAACGTGTTTTTGGTAAATTTTTGTAGATTTGAGTTAAAATCGAGCAGAAAGTAAACAATTCATTAGTGTACTTAGTACCAAGCCCAGCTAAGGGACCAGGCGGCGGGTCCATTCTAGTCCAGCAGAGGAATTCGAGCGTCATTCAACACATAAGCAGAATAGACTTGGCACCAGGTCTAGCAAGTGTACCTGGTGTTGGGTCCATATTGTCTGTTGAGGAGAACAAGCCAAACACAAAGCAAAAATAGGGAAAGAATGAAGTGTACCTGGTGCCAGGAGGGTCAAAGGTAATCAGCGCCAGGTACGCTCTGGGGGGCAAATATTCTATGCACGAATTTAGGAATTCCACAAGGATTTTGGTATTTTTCGAATCCTACTCGGCAAAGACTACCTCAACCACAAATTTAGCATCCACGAGGCCTTTAAAAGGACAAGAAAACACAAGAGAAATATGTAATTTGAAGAATCCAAGCTAGCTACTCAATCACCACTCAAAGGAGCATTGTTCAAATGAGGTTTTCAAGAAAAGAAGAAGGGCTTTGTCTATGACTTTTATCTATTATCATTTGTTTACTTTTTTTTGACAATGATGTACTTAATGTTTTGATTATAATTAGATATTATTTTGGAGATTATAATTTTGAGTTAACTGGAATTTTTTTATCAATCTACTATTATCTTTACTATTTGATTACTTGTTATCATTGGTTATTGATGCGAGTTCTTCTAATGGACATGGGAAACGATGATAGGATATTCATTGCATTGATTTCATATTTTTCAAATCTTAATAGACTAGAAAAACGAAGTTAGGATTTAGGACTAAGTGATCCAAAATTAAGTTGATTTCACCTTGACAAAGGGTTATTAGCTAATTTCATATTTTTAAGAAATTGAGATTCATGCATATTTTGGTTAGGATGGCTTGATTGATAAATCTGCTAATTGAATCAAAATATAATGATGAGTTTAATGCATGTTTTGGTTATATTAGATTGATTGACAAATCTATTAATATGAATCAAAATATAGTGATTCCATGTATTGACAAACGAAGTGGAATTTATCTTTATAATCCTTCATGATGCCAAGACGACAATTAATTGTGATGAATGCTAAGAAATTCAATATTTTGTTTTCAAGATAGTTGTCTAGCTACATGAAATTACAACCTTAAGTTATATCTATTTTTATCTTTATTTATTTTCATTTTTAGTCTCTTCTTATTTTATTGGCTAAACAATAAAGATTTGGGTAAAGTAAAATGGGAGCCTAAGTTCTCGTGGATTTGATACTTGCTATGCCCAATACTATACAATGGGTATACTTTCCCAGATGTGTTATTTTCACGGTTGGTATTTTAATTAAAGCTTGATTGATTGTGGAATTTGTTGGTAATTTGTTCTACACTAAAAAACACGCATTAAGTTTTTAGCACCGTTGTCGGGGGTGGGCACTATCAGAAACACTTGAGTCTTGTTGATCTAGCCTTTGTTGTATTTGAACATATCACTAACTTTTATGTTTAGGTAGTTTGTGACTATTTCTAATTTGTGAATTTTTTATTTTCGATTTGATTTTTTATTTTTGTTGAGTATGAGGTTCAAACCATTATCATGGACAATTATTTTTGGGCACAATGCTAGAGGAGCTATAACAATACTACGTTGGCAAGTTTACAAGCTCAAAGTAATGCTTTTAGTGAGATGTCACTTGAAACTTAAATCACATCTTTTGTTACCAACATAAACATGTCCATTAGGTGCCGTGAAGAAGCATCTCAACATATGAAGTATAAAAGAAAATAACTAATCAAGTTGGTTGAAAATGCTATAAAGGCTTATACGATTGACCAAGAGGACCCCCAAGGGGAGGAGAGAGGATATGTGGAATAGGCACACTATATGGCAAGAAGATATTCGATTCTACTCTATGTGCTACTAATTCTTATTTTTCTTTATCACATGACTTCTTAGGTTTCTCTCACCTCTTGGAGAACAATGGTCCCAATGATGATGTGTTGAGTCTACCATACCTCAAGGAGTTGGATCTAACCATGCTACATCATATGAAGTCCTCAGAGGATGGTGGTAAATTCTAGCTTTCACCCCCATTCAAATGTAGTTAATTTAGTATTTGTAGAAGCATTGAAAGGTAAGGATTTCTTGATCCCATCTTTAAGAACTCAATTACTAAGTTTTAAGGGGAAGTTCCGTTGTGACAAATCTTTTGAAGGGTTAAATGGTGATTTCATGTTTGATGCATTATTTAGAGACCATGTGCACTTATATATTGACAAAATTTTTTGTGTGTCTAAAGGAATGATAGAGAATAAGGTTCATATGTTTTGCTTTGTTGAAAAATAAATTGTGTTCAGGAACCTTCTATTTTTCAAAAACCTCTCTTATTTTTACTTTAATCATCCTAACCTTTTTCAATGAGAATTAATTTCTTTTTCAAAGGTTTGATGAGGAAGAATGATGAGTGGAAAGAGTTTGTATCTTTGTTTTGTGTTTAGAGTTGTAAGGTGTTATTTCTCCTAGTAATAAGGAAAATATTTTCCATCTTACATGTGGGGGAGTGAGTTATATCTTTAATTACTTTCTTAAGATTTTTTTAGTATTTTTATTTAGTTTGTTTTCTTTTATTTAGGTGTGTTTTTATTTTGTTATTATTTTTCTTGTGCTTTTTTTTATGTTTTATTTTGTAGGTTGGAATAAAGTCCTCTTGAACAAGCCATTCTCTCCATTTTTAGTTTTGATATCTATTGGCACTTTATTGCACTTGGAAAGTATTGCCTAAGCTTTCTACCCCTTTATTAGGACTTGGTCCCTTTGGAGATGCTTTCATGTATTAAGTTTTGGCAATTAAGGACACTATCCAGTTTAAGTGTGGGGGTGTGGTTTAGTAATATTCTTTGACCAAGTTTTTATCAATTATCTTGGTGTTTTCTTAGTATTGAGCTACTTTGGAAAAGTTTGGTTTAAAATATTTTGAATGAAAAACAACTTTGTTGCAAGTTCCTTAATGGTTTTGAATTTTTGAAGATTTAAAAGTTTAGAACTTTTGCAGCTAATTCGCAATAGAAGTACTTTCTTCTCTTTCTTTTTCCTCATTATTTATTTCTGTCTTCTTTGTTGTAGTTTTAGTGTTCAATCTTTGGACATTAAGGACAATGTCCAATTTACGTATGGGAAGAGGAAGGGTTGAAGAGATATTTTTTTCATATCATTTATGTGAAAATTTTTCGAAAAATTCAATGGTTTTCATTGTCATGCAATGTTGTAATTCTTTTTCTTACTTGGATATGAGTTTTGTCATTGATTAGGTGGATTTTGATAAAATGGCTTTATTAGATGAGATATTTGTCAAGACTTGAGAATTTTGATTAATCTTGTTTATGCATTGGTTTTTGAGTGTTATTTAACTCATCTAGTTGGAATATGGAGGATATGAGGAATATGATAAGAGTTTATTGGCTAACTTTTGTATTATAAGTTTAAATTTTGCTAAGCTTTCAGTTATAATGAACAATATGGGTTAATAGAAGATCTTTGAGAGGAAATATTGTAGAGAATTATGAAAAAAATAATAATTTGAGTTGAAAAAACAATGAGTGGAAACTACACTATTGTTGTGTGAATTGAAAAAAAAATGCTCTTATTGATTATTGTTGAAGACCTTTGGCTGATAAGGGGATCAATATGGGGAGAAATAGCAAGTGAATTTGATGCACTCTCTTGAGGCTATCCCGAAGGCTGAAAAAGCAAGAAAGAGCAAAGAAAGTAAGAAAGAATTGGTGAGAAAAAAGAAATGATGAGTGATAACTATAAAGGGGGCCAATACGGTGTGTGAAGAGAATGATGGAAAACGAGAAACAGGGGCATGCTCTGTACGTTAAAAAAAATTGGAGAAAAATAAAACGCGAGCCTTAAAGGCCATGCGGAAGCGTGAAGATCATACATTTGCATTCCTTAACCCTCCTAGGTTGCATAGGAACAGATTGAACGCCTGGAATCGCCTCGCTTTGCACACCTGAAGGAGCTTCCAGTTGAACACCCGCTAGCCTTCTACTTCGCCTTGTTTGCATTAACGCTTAGCTCTCCAGCTCTCGGGATATTCCTCAGCCTAACCTCTAGTTGGTGAACACTATGGTGAAGAGGAATGGTCTCAAAACCCCTTGGTTCTTTTGCTATTGATTAGCAAAGAACAAGAAGAAACCACAGAGGAGGGAGAGGGAAAAAACGTGAGCTGCCAGAGAGAGAGTGACGTGAGTCTTGTGAGGCTAGGGAAAAATTAGGGTTTTTTCTTTTCCAAAGAGTTGTTTATAAGTTAGCCTAAACTAGGTCTCTCAATCTCTGATAAACATATCATCGGGATTTCAAAACAACCGGATGTTATCCTGAGAATCAGTTTGGCCTAACCCTAAACTCCTCTTAACCGTATCTGGAAAAACCCTAAGGTCCAACCTATTGGGCCAGAAAAATATTTATTATTTTTCTTAGACCCGAAAGGCCCAAAATAATAAATATTAATTCTTTATTTCCTAGGCTTACATAAGTAACCCAATAAATAATTAATGAGCCCAAATTAACCATAATAATTAATCTTTAATTATTTATTTCTTGGGCCTATATAAATAACCCAATAAATAATTAAACATTAACTATTTCCCCTAGTTTAAGCCCAGGTTAATTTCTTAATTATTCATACTGCACCTAGGCCCTGAATAATTAATTAACCAAATAAACTAGATAATTAATTTCTCTCAACTCCTATTTTATTTATTTATTTATTTTATTCTAATCCAATAATAAATTAGACTTCCTGAATAAAATAAAATAAAACAAAATAAAATAAAATCCTCTTCAACTAAGACCAATTCCTCAACCCATAAGTAGTTAGGACTTACGGGCTATCCCAAGAACCAAAAAGACACATCGTCTTGGCTGCTAAAATGACCAAAATACCCATGCTATATAAATAGTTGTATTTTGCATTTTAAATATTTTCTAATATCACCATAAGGAAATATTGACCCCAAGGACAATGCTGCATTCGCAAAGTCTCCGACCTACAGGTGAAATGACTAAAATACCCCTCTACACATCGCTGTACATTTAGATAGGAAGAAGTGTACTAACACCCCCATAAATGTCATCTACCATCCTTAGGCTTCTAGTCCAATGGTCCACGACTTCCTGGAGTGTTTTCGCTTTCTAGGGGAGCTACCGTAAAGCAAACATCCAAGTCATGTTTCCCAGGGCCCTGGATAATTTAGACCATTCGGACAACCACAAAGGGCGATATAGTGCAGAAACTATCTTGTATAAGTTTGTCTTAACTAACTAATCACACATACCCAACATGCAAGTATATTGGCCCTACGATAGAACCTCAACTATAGCAAATCAAAGTATATGCTTCCAGCTTCGCTAGACCACCAACTCATACTCAAGTCGTAGAGTACTAGTCCACGCTGTAGCGGTAGTAGTCTAGGTTTCTACCATATAGTACTTTGAGAAACCACTACTACAGGTCATGTTCTACATATTCGAAATACGCTTATGTCATGAAGTGAGTGGACTACCCACTTGCTAAAGGTAAGCCATTCTCCATTTGGAATTCATAACATAATAACATAAATATGATGAGGTTCCCAGTCTCATCAATAGGTTAAGAACAAATGTTTATGTGTTAAATAACCCATAATCCAAACCTTACTGTGAAAGACCACCATTCAAATGGATCTCTTATTTAAACACAATAGGTCTGTTCCAAACGAAAATCGTGCACAAACAAAAAGTAAATTCACAAACAATTTCTAAAAATAAATTCTTTCATTAAAATATTCGATTTTACATCAGAAACTTAGTCTAAGAGTGTTAGAATTCGTGGACTCCTAAACACGGAAAACATCCACGAATCCCTCTCGAGGACCCAAGTAAATGATTAAGAAGATCTATGGTTTAAGAATTACCCCTGGTTGCTGTAATCGAAATCATTCGATTCTGATTGCGCTGTTGTACGTTCAACCCGAACAATCACCAGACGCTGCAATATGCGAACGTCCTCTATCGGATACACACCGCGAACTCACTCGATACCCGGAGAGTGCTAGCGCCTAGGGTTTGAGACGTTTTTTTTCTTTTCTGGTAGAGAATGGCACGAATGTTCTCAACCGAAAAATTGGACTCTTGAAAAGACGGCTATGGTTTTCTTAAAAACCCCCGAACCTCTTAGAGTCCAACCCTAATAATATCTTATCATATTCTAATTTAAATTCAAATTAAATTTAAACTGATATGATAAGATTCTGCCATTATCTCGGTAATTTAACTAATTAATTTATCGAGTCAGATTCTTATAATCTGGACATCATCCAGATACAGCGAATGTGGACATATTTCCAGATTCATTGTATCTGGTAAATTTTCTAAGTACGATTAACTTAGACATATTTCCAGATTCATCGAATCTGGTCACCAGAAAAACAACCTAACAAGTTCTCTTATTGTGTGACTCTATAGGTTCATTTAACACTGGCAGTGTGCCTAAATCATATTTAAATGGCCCACAAGTTATAAGCGGTTTCTAGCAAAATATTATAACTATCCAGGTTAAATGAAGATCGGTGATCTCTTTGAACCAAACCATAATTTTATATTTAGTCATTTTGTCACACGATATCCAGATTAAGCATAAGGCACGGAGCATGTCATCCTTATTAAGCTTAATCAATTATTTCTTGATTTCATAGTAGACTGTTCAAACAAATGATACCAATATCTTAGATTGATATATTTGAGCACGGCCATGCATTTTTAACAGTCTAACTTATCAAGGGGCCCATGGATATCTCTCCCATAACTAAGAGGGACAAATTCCTTCACAATCAATCATATTCCTCTCCTTGATTTATTCTATATCCAACAGTAGTATAATTTATTATCTGGTTAAAGACAACTTTAGACAATGTCAAAATATAGAATTTATCAAGTAGGAAACTATGATGAATTTAGGTCGAAGGACTTTCAATATTATTATGGCTAGAAAGTACTTATGACATATTCCATGAAGTACTCTCACAGTGGGTCAAGTCCAATACAATGTTCTCTAACATTTATTTATGTCTTGACTCGATATCACAAATATCCATGGCCAGTAAAACATAGCCATCAAGTCACAAACATACTAATCTTAATTTATTATTATTCCAATAATAACAATCGATCAGGGACAGTTTTAGAATAGTCATTGTATTCATTGCAAGGTTTTACTATCAAGTCACGTACTTGATGACCAACAAAACAAAACTCACTATTCATGGAAAGGAAAGCCTCATATTATTATATAAAACATAATGACAATAGTATAAGTACAAATTGACTCTAGGGCATATCCCCAACAAAGAGGGCATACAATCCAACAATCTCTCACTTGCACTCTAAGACTAGGTAAGTCCATAGGTGCCCACCCCTATGGCGTCTAAGTGTCTCTTGAAGACTCTCTCAGCCAAAGGCTTGGTGAATGGATCTACTAGAATGTTTTCTGAGGCAATATGCTCCACCACGACTTCCCGTCTCTGGATGAAATCCCGGATCAGGTGGTACTTCCTCTCGATGTGTTTCCCCTTCTTGTGGTTCCGAGGCTCCTTAGATTGCGATACTACTCCAGTGTTGTCGTAATACATCACAACCGGCCTGTCCATATGTGGTACGACTCCAAGTTCTAAAAGAAACTTCCGGAGCAGATCGCTTCCTTGGATGCCTCCGAGCGGCCACATACTCGAGCTTCCATGGTTGAGTCGGCAATACAAGACCGCTTAATACTCCTCCATGAAATTGCTCCTCCAGACAAGGTGAAGACATATCCACTACTGGATTTTCTCTCATCCTTATCCGCTGGAAGTCCGAGTCCGTGTATCCTGTAGGAACCAAATCATCGACCACGTAAACCGAGCATATAATCTCTCGTTCCCTTGAGGTACTTGAGAATATGCTTTACAGCTTGCCAATGAACCTCCCCTGGGTTTGACTGATATCTGCTAACTAAGCCCATGGCAAAGCAGATATCTGGCCTAGTACATAGCATGGCGTACATGAGACTTCCCACAGCCGAAGCGTAGGGAATCCTACTCATTCTGTCCTTTTCTTCTTGAGACTTAGGACAGTCCTTCGAAGAAAATGATAACCCATGTCTACAAGGGATTAGAGCTCCCTTGCATGAGTCCATGTTGTACTTAGTCAACATCTTGTCAATGTATGTCGCTTGGAATAATCCTAACATTCTCTACTTCCTATTTCTAAGAAGCCTAATCCTGAGAATGTAGTTGGCTTCTCCCAAGTCCTTCATACTGAACTGACTAGACAGCCAAACCTTTGTAGATGACAATGTCCCTACATCATTTCCAATTAGTAGAATGTCATTCATATAGAGGACAAGAAAAACCACATTAATGTCTTCAAGTTTCCTGTACACTCATGGTTCATCTTCGTTTTGAATAAAACCATAAGACTTTACGGTCTCATCAAAACGAATGTTCCATACTCTCGATGCCTGCTTAAGTCCATAAATGGACTTCTTAAGCTTGCAAACCATGTGTTCCTGGCCTTCAGCAATGAAGCCTTCCGGTTGGGACATATAGATGTCTTCGCTAAGATGGCCATTCAAGAATGCCGTCTTGACATCCATTTGCCATATCTCGTAGTCATAGTGACATGCGATGGCAATGAGGATGCGGATGGATTTAAGCATGGCTACCGGGGAAAAAGTTTCCTCATAGTCGATACCCTCTTTCTGAGTATACCATTTTGCCACAAGCCTAACTTTGAAGGTTTCCACCTTCCCATCCGCTCCTCTCTTCCTCTTTTACACCCACTTGCACCCAATGGGTTTTATCCCTTCAGGTGAAGCTACAAGATCCCAAACCTGATTGAGGTACATAGACTCAGTCTTGGCTTTCATTGCTTCATGCCACAGATTTGCATCGGCATCAGCAATAGCCTCCTCGTATCTAGTAGGGTCTTGTTCTTGATGGTCAGAGACCAGCTCAAAAGCTTCTCCAGTCCATCTATCCGGAACCCTAGACACCCTCACACTACGATGAGGCTCCATTTACACAGGCTTTTGAGGCTGTGCCTCTTCTTGTTCCACTATCGGGTCAGAAGAAGTTGATTCCGTAGATAACTTCTCCTGAAGTTCCAACCTCGTTAAACCTTTAGTGGAAGTACTTTGATCATCTTCCAAGTATCTAGCATTGGTACTGACTAGTACCTTCTGCTCCTTAGGATGATAAAAGTAGCCTCTTTTTGTCCCTTTTGGAGACACAACAAAATAGCATAATTCTGATCTTGGTTCCAACTTATCTCCCTTGATCAGTACATAAGCTGGACATCCCCAAATCCTGAGATGATTCAGACTTGGCTTACGCCCAGTACACATCTCATAGGGGGTCCAAGGTACTGACTTGGAAGGCACCAAGTTCAGAATATATGCTGCTGTTTCCAAGGCATATCCCTAAAAGGACACTGGAAGAGTAGCATGAGATATCATGCTTCGGACTATTTCCATCAACATCCTGTTCCTTCTCTCAGCTACTCCGTTCTACTGGGGGGTTCTCGGCGCAGAGAGCTGGGATACTATCCCATGATGTACTATGTACTCCTTGAATTCACCTAGGAGGTACTCTCCACCACGATCCGATCGTAAGGTTTTGATTAATTTACATGTCCGACGCTCCACTTCAGCCTTAAACTCTTTGAACTTGTCAAAAGAGTCAGACTTGCGTCTCATCAGGTAAATGTAACCATACCTCGTACAATCATCCATGAACGTGATGAAGTACTCAAAACCTCCCCTAGATGGTGTAGACAATGGACCACACACATCATTGTGAACAAGACTCAACACCTCTTTGGCTCTATCCGCCTTTGGTGTAAATGACTTCTTGGTCATTTTTCCCATTAGGCAGGATTCACACTAAGGCCAATTTTCCAATCTCAATGAGCCCAAAGGCCCATCATGGATTAGCCTCTGAATCCTGGTTGAGTTAATATGACCCAACCTTAGATGCCAAAGGTATGAATCATTGATATTGGTCTTTCTCTTCTTAGTTAAAGGTTTAGACAGAGCGTTATTTAATTGGTTGTTAATAGGGTTTAAAAAGAACAGATTACCATACATGTGCCCAGTACATAAAATTTCTCCATCTCCACTAATAGAAATACCAGAATGGAAAGATACAGAATATCCTTGATTAATAAGTTTTGCAACTGAAATCAAATTCTGGCGAAAACCAGGTACATATAAAATGTCTTTTAAAACCACTATCTTATTACAATCAAAGATAAGATCCAACTTTCCCACTGCAAGGGCCCAGACTTGTGCTCCATTACCCACTCGAAGCCCATGTTCGCCCTTCTTGAGTCTTCCTATCTTCCTAAACCCCTGCAAAGAGTTACAGATATGATCAGTGGCTCCTGAATCAACAATCTAAGTGGAAGTTGATCCTACCATTGATATGGACTCTAGATAGTAAACATTACCTGTGGAGTTTTTCTTGGCTTGAAGATCTGGACACTCTTTTTTCCAGTGTCCCTTCTTTTCACACTTGAAGCACTTGCCCTTTGGTTTGTCCTTGGGCTGGTTCTTGGGCTGGGCTGCTGCATTCCCCTTCTTCCTCTTGAACTTTCTGGGCTTAGGCCCAGTTCTTGAAGAAGAGGCCTTAGCAATCATGGCCTTAGCACGCGGCTTCATGACCTTCTCCGCCATCTGGAGCTCCTTCATCAGTTCAGTTAAACTCATGTTCAACTTGTTCATGTTATAGTTTAACTTGAACTGAGTGAAAGAGCCCGGTAGAGATTCGAGAACCATGTCCACTTGGCTCTCAGGGTCATTGACAGCCCCTAAGATTTCTGCCTCCTCGAAAGCAGCAATCATCTTGAGTATATGCTCTCGGACTGATGCTCCCTCAGCCATCTTGGTGTTCACAATAGTTCGAAGAGCCTCCTGCCTTGCGGGCCGGCACTTGTCTGCGAATATAGTTGCCAATGATTGACTTATTTCATATGCAGAAGCCATGTGCTCGTGTTTTGACTGGAGCACATTAGACATGGAAGCTAACATATAGCAACGTGCCATTTCGTCAACTTTCTTCCATGCCTTTTCAGCCTCTCGCTCTTTAGCGGTGGAACCTTCCCCGATAACAGGGCCGGTCTCGTAAAGGACATACTTATACTCCTCAGCTGTGAGTATTATGTCCAAGTTCCTTTTTCAGTCCACATAGTTTGGACCCGTTAACTTATTCTCCCTGAGAATAACGGCCAATGGACTAAAAGAACCTCCCACCATTTCTGAAAATCGAAAATAAAAGAAAGAAATTAGTTTGTGAAAACAAAATGAAATTTGTGCACTGAAAATAATTTGGCTCTTAGGAAAACTGACATAGCTTCTTGGAAAGATTAACAGTTTCCTAAGCTAAGTGTATTAACCACCACAAATTAATTTCCCTTCTAGGTAATGATCTAGAGAATAACTCCATCATGGGATGGCCGTTTCCTCTCATTTCCTATGGACATACCTCGCACTATAACCTCCAACGTGGGCTGGCCGATCATAGTACGTGCCCCGGGTTATTAATTACATCCTTCCATTAGATCTAGATCCTTATGGTATCCCCATCCTATATGGGTTCACTCCCAGGGTGACGCGAGGGGATCCATGATCTCCAATGAGGACCGTGATGGAAGCCGTGGGGCCGTTGGAACCCCTCTCCCACTTAGTCTTTTAAAATAAAGGTTTTCTGGAAAATATCCTTTTGAAATTTCCATTAAGTTTTTCCTTAACTCAAAAAATAAAATATCTAAGTCCAACAAAATCTCTATGTCAAGGCTTATATCCTTTGAGAGATTTTCTCCATGGACTAATTTTATTTAAGTTAAAACTTAATGATTTCAAAATTTTTCCAATTAAAACATTCTAGAGACTTTGGTCTCAAGCTTATTTGACAAAATCATTTTTCTAGTCCAAACAAAACAAAAATGGCTCTCCATTTTAATTTACAAAAATATCTAAATCCAATATATTTTCTATGTCAAGGATTAAATCCTTTGAGAAAATATTCAAGGATTAATTTTTGTACCAATTAAAATAACCATTTAGTTTTTGAAGAAAAATATTTTTCTTGTCAAAAAAAAAAATTCCCAAAGACTTTGGTCTTTGAGGAAAAGCACACATAGGTACATAAAAAAAAATAGCATGCTAGAAAACAATAAACATTTTCATGGTTTCTATTTTTTAAACCTAAGTGCCCAAATAATAGAATTAAACACATTAATTAATTAATTAATTAATGATCTTGTTTAATCCTAAAATCCCTTACTAATATTTTTCATGCAAATATATTCCAAAAATATAAATATTGCAAAAATATTAACTTCGCCTGGTATGGGACCCAAAACGAAAAAGGAAAAAAATTTAAAAAAATTGCCAAAAAATGCTTGGCGGTTCACTGCACCGGCCGCACAGGATCCGCACCAGAATGGCCTGCGGTTCACCGCAGCCGCAGTGCACCGCGCCGCACTAGATCGTAGGCCAGCCACGACCCGTGGACTTCGCCCGCGCCCGCGACCCGCTCCCGGTTCTCCTCTGCTGCCGACCAGCACTTCAACCCGCGTGCTGCCCCGGTCGGTTCTCCTCTGACCCGCGCAAGAACCCAAAAGCCAAATGAAATTCAATTGCAAATTTTGCAATTGAATTCAGCTCAAATCAAAGGAATTGGCTCGGCTTCCGCGGCTCATCAGCGACTGGCTCTTGACCCAATTTCGGCAGCGGCTCGGCGGCTCGGCTCGACTCAATTGGCTTAGGAATAGTTGTCTTCTTCGTTTTTTCTTCTTTCTCGCGCCAGAATTGCAGAAACTCTTCTGCTTCATTTTTTTCAGCCTTCTTTGGCTTCTTTGGACATTTTTACTTACAAAAAACATCCAAACCAAAAACACAACCGCCTATACCCATTTAAATTAGGTTTACACGATTAAACTTGAAAGCCAAAAAAATTTACAGAGACCTCTTTTTTTTCAACGGTGAAGCTTACAAAACCATCTATCCCATACCAAAACAGCGAAGGATCACAGGTATAATCATCTTCTCCATTTTATTAACTACCATGCTCCCTATATTGATCAAAACCAGTGGCTCTAATACCACATTGATGGAAAATGAGAAACAGGGGCATGCTCTGTACGTTACAAAAAATTGGAGAAAAATAAAACGCGAGTCTTAAAGGCCATGCGGAAGCGTGAAGATCATACCTTTGCGTTCCTTAACCCTCCTAGGTTGCGTAGGAACAAATTGAACGGCTGGAATTGCCTCGCTTTGCACACTTGAAGGAGCTTCCGGTTGAACACCCGCTAGCCTTCAACTTCGCCATGTTTGCATTAACGCTTAGCTCTCCAGCTCTCGAGATATTCCTCAGCCTAACCTCTAGTTGGTGAACACTATGGTGAAGAGGAACGGTCTCAAAACCCCTTGGTTCTTTTGCTATTGATTATCAAAGAACAAGAAGAAACCACAGAGGAGGGAGAGGGAAAAAACGTGAGCTGCCAGAGAGAGAGTGACGTGAGTCTTGTGAGGCTAGGGAAAAATTAGGGTTTTTCTTTTCCAAAGAGTTGTTTATAAGTTAGCCTAAACTAGGTCTCTCAATCTCTGATAAACATATCACCGGGATTTCAAAACACCCGGATGTTATCCTGAGAATCAGTTTGGCCTAACCCTAAACTCCTCTTAACCGTATCTGGAAAAACCCTAAGGTCCAAGCTATTGGGCTAGAAAAATATTTATTATTTTTCTTGGACCCGAAAGGCCCAAAATAATAAATATTAATTATTTATTTCCTGGGCTTACATAAGTAACCCAATAAATAATTAATGACCCCAAATGAACCATAATAATTAATCTTTAATTATTTATTTCTTGGGCCTATATAAATAACTCAATAAATAATTAAACATTAATTATTTCCCCTAGTTTAAGCCCAGGTTAATTTCTTAATTATTCATACTGCACCTAGGCCCTGAATAATTAATTAACCAAATAAACTAGATAATTAATTTCTCTCAACTCCTATTTTATTTATTTATTTATTTTATTCTAGTCCAATAATAAATAAGACTTCCTGAATAAAATAAAATAAAATCCTCTTCAACTGTGACCAATTCCTCAACCCATAAGTAGTTAGGACTTACGGGCTATCCTGAGGACCAAAAAGATACATCGCATTGGCTGCTAAAATGACCAAAATACCCCTGCTATATAAATAGTTGTATTTTGCATTTTAAATATTTCCTAATATCACCATAAGGAAATAATGACCCCAAGGACAATGTTGCATTCGCAAAGTCTCCGACCTACAGGTGAAATGACTAAAATACCCCTCTACACATCGACGTACATTTAGATAGGAAGAAGTGTACTAACACCCCTCTAAATGACATCTACCATCCTTAGGCTTCTAGTCCAATGGTCCACGACTTCCTGGAGTGTTTCCTCTTTCTAAGGGATTTACCCTAAAGTAAACATCCAAGTCATGTTTCCCAGGGCCCTGGATAATTTAGACCATTCGGACAACCACAAGGGGTGATATAGTGCAGAAACTATCTTGTATAAGTCTGTCTTAACTAACTAGTCACATATACCCAACATGCAAGTATATTGGCCCTACGATAGAACCTCAACTACAGCAAATCAAAGTATATGCTTCCAGCTTCGCTAGACTACCAACTCATACTCAAGTCGTAGAGTACTAGTCCACACTGTAGCGGTAGTAGTCTAGGTTTCTACCATATAGTACCTTGAGAAACCACTACAACAGGTCCTGTTCTACGTATTCGAAATACGCTTATGTCATGAAGTGAGTGGACTACCCTCTGGCGAAAGGTAAGCCATTCCCCATTTGGAATTCATAACATAATAACCTAAACATGATGAGGTTCCCAGTCTCATCAATTGGTTAAGAACAAATGTTTATGTGTTAAATAACCCGTGATCCATACCTTACTGTGAAAGACCACCATTCACATGGATCACTTATTTAAACACAATGGGTCTGTTCCAAACGAAAATCATGCACAAACAAAAAGTAAATTCACAAAAAATTTCTAAAAATAAATTCTTTCATTAAAATATTCGATTTTACATCAGAAACCTAGTCTAAGAAGGCATACAACCCAACAGAGAAATCCATGCACTTAAGGCTATGAATTCCCTAAGTCATAAAAAAAGAAAGTTTTTGAGAGAAAATTTAGAGTGCTTTCTTTACATCATGACTTAAGTTGTGTAATTTTTGGATTTATAATGCTTGAGTTGGTAGATGACTTGACTTTTATGATTCATATTATTAATATTTTAACTGCAATGGTGAAATAATCTTCTTAGAGTAGGGTATACCCTTGATTAATTTGACTTCAAGAGTTTTGTGATGTCTTGTTAAAATTTTTAATGTTTCCATTGTTTTCAAAAGGTATGAATGAGAAAAGTTGTATCTAAAGTTTGAATGAAAGACATGATCTTTGCTATGGTAAAGAATGTTAGAATGAGAAAGAACTTGTGTTTTCTTAATGATTTTTCTTGGAGTAAAAACTTTTGCTAGAGGACAAGTAAATATTCAAGTGTGGGGGTATGTGATAGGGGGTAAAATCACCATATTTTTCTAGTTATTTGATGTTGTTTTGAAATACATTTTTTGTAATAACTAGGCATATTCCTTTCTATTTAACATTCTACTTGTAAAAAGTGTTTTTGATAAATTTATGCAGATTTGAGTTAAAATCGAGAAGAAAGTGAACAAATCTAGAATGTACCTGGCACTAGGCATAACTAAAGGACCAAGCGCTGGGTCCATTCTTGTCCAGCAGAAGAATTGGAGCGTAATTTAGCACACAAATTGAAAAAACCTGGCGCTAGGTTTGGCAAGTGTACCTGGCACCGGGTCCATACTATTTACCGAGGAGAACGGGCTAAAAAAAGAGCAAAAATAGGGGAAAACAAACTGCACTTGGTGCCAAGAGGGTCGAAGGTACCCGGCTCCAAGTACGCTCTGCAGGGTAAATATTTAGTGCACAGATTTAGGAATTCCACAAGGATTTTGGCATTTTTCGAATGCTACTCGGCTAAGACTTCCTCAGCCATGAATTTAGCATCCAAGAGGCTTATAAAAGCATAAGAAAACACAAGAAAATGGTGCAATTTGAAGGATCCAAGCTAGCTACTCAATCACCACTCAAATGAGCATTGTTCAAAGGAAGTTTTCAAGAGAAAAATGGCTTGTATATGAGTTTTGTGAAACCCCAGTCAAAACCAACCTTAGAGTAAGAGGGTTGGGATGCATATCATATTTTATTGCATGTTTAAATATATTATTATATGATTTTATGTGCATTGAATTTGTGTTTTATAGTCTAGAGGGCTTGATTATGATTATTAAGTGAGAAGGGCAAAATGGTAATTTTTGCTTGAGGTGGAAAAAGGGCGATAGCTTGAGGATTGAATAGGAAAATATTTTTAGGGGGAAAATAAGAATAAGAGTTGTTGTGGATTAGTGGTTGGAGCTTTGGAATTAATTCTTGATGTCTTGGGTTTAAATTCCATCATAGGAGCTTTAGCTTGGTTAAATTTTATTTTTGTTTTGGAAGTATCATTTTCGGCCTTATGTGTTGGGAGTAGGGTAGAGGTGTTGTCCTAAGAGAGACATGATAGGAATATCCAAATCCTACTCCTTTTCTCTACACAAAATTCCTAAGGGGAATTCATTTCCTCTTGATCCTTAATTTTTCCTATTTCTCAACTCATTAGTTTGATCAAATTGTTCTAGCCATTTTATTTCCAAAAATTCCAGCAAGGTGTTGTGGCTTTGAAGGTTCAAAATTTCTTAGTAAAAGACATCCTATGGACCGAAGCAATGGAAGAAGGGGAAGGATTTCAAGTGAATTAAATTCCTCTAGTGAACTTTCTAAAAATTCACTTTAGCTAGGTTCATTTCCCTTCCTACATAGAACAGAAATTTTTCCAGCTTTGTGTGCCTTCAAGGTGTCGAAATTCTTAACCATTATTCCCTCCCAAATTCTACTAGAAAATGGCCCTTTTGATCAGCTTAGAATCTGGATTTTTCTGGCTATTTTCGGACTGCACAAAGGTGGTGCAAACCCAGAAAAATCCCTGGGCAAATTGCAGTTTTGGAGGTCCGAAACCAAGCTGTTTTCTTCTAGTTTTTGTTCAGAACCTTAGCCATGTTTTTCCTCCATGAAGAAGGCTGGAAACCAACCTTGAAAGCCCCTGAAATTCCCCTTCAAACTCCCTACAAACCATCTGGAAAAGGGCAGCTGAAAACTGCCTAGAAAATTCAAGTAAGTAGCAAATCTGTGAGTAGTTTTTCCAGCTTTATTTCCTAATTCTCTCCTAGCCGAAACTCCATCCTTTTTCTGCACAAACCACCCTTAAACCTCCAATAACTGAACTCCATTATCCTTCCTTAGTTCTGTACAAAAAATCCAGTCATGGCTACCTAAAAGATTTCCAAAAAAATTCTGCAATCATGCCTTGATTTGGATACTAAAAATTCCAGCCACCATGATTTAGCAACCTTCCATAAAATATCCCTCAAACAACCAGACCTTCCCTTCACCATTATACTCCTTAATTTCAGCCATCCTTAGCCTCCTTCAACCAGCTTTCATTCAGCTAAAATACTGCTCCAAAATTCGTCCATGGCAGATTCCCAAAAGCCCTCCAATAATCAAAGATATTCTTCTTATATCTAGTTTTCAAATTTGCTTCCCAAAAATATTCTTTAAGGATTTCAACAACTAGCCTTTCCTTTTTCCTTCCAAACCAGAAAATCATCTTCCTAACCCCTACAAACAATTCAGCAGCCCTAAAATCTTCAGAATTTCGGCAGCCTCCCATCCGAAAGCTCTCTACTCTCTTTAACCTTCAAGAACATATAGTACACCGAGAACACCTACTCCTTCCTTTCACCTAATACCTCTCCAAATCACTTCGAATTACCTCTAAAAATTCCAGATTTCATCTATTAATTGCTGTGAGTCCATCCGTACCATTTTTAACATCAAACTACAAAATCCAACTTGCACTTTTGGATCAAAAACCAGAAATTTTGTGAAGACTCAAGAACACCTTCAAGGTAGAATTATTCAATCAACTTCATCTTCGCTAATCTTCAATCTCTAATGAACATATATGTGTTTAAGCATGCTAATGAGCTTTCTTCTTCTTTTCTCTCTCTCTCTCTCTCTCTCTCTCTCTCTCTCTCTCTCTCTCTCTCTGTCTCTCTCTCTCTTGGCCGAACTACTCACCTTCTTGGCCGAATGGTTCCTTCTCCATGGCCATGTTTCTTTCACCTTCTTTGGACTGATTTAGGCATCTAGGGGTTGAGATTCATTCGAAACTCCTTCAAGGTATTCATCAATCAAGTAAGCCTTTTTAACCCTTCTGTCAAATTCTAGATTCATGTCTCTAGAATGATGTTGATAGAAGATGAATCATGAATAGGGATGAGTATATATGTATTGTTGTGATGAGTTGAGATTGAAGCATGAATATATTTATGAATATGTTGGAGATGGGATTAATGCATGGATGGGTTATTTTGGTTGATTGTGTGATGTTTTGAGGTTTAATGCATGTCTCCATGTCATAGGTAGTCTTTGAGATCAAGTATGCTAGAGATTATGTCACCTTTGGTGAATAGAATTTATATTCTTGATGATCTATTGAAACCATGATTATATTTATGCTAGTAGAGGTTAAATCATGTCTTGATAAATTTAGATCTATACTTATATGCGTGATTTGGATGATTTGATGAATTGAAGGGATATATATATTCATGATTGTGGTTAACAATAGAAATATGATTATGACCTAGTTGTCCCTAAGCTAATTTTATTTTATGAATAAAATATTTCATAATATGATTTTGCTAGTAATTTCAAAAAAAATCCTAGCAGGGGTAGATTTGGATTATTATATAATAAGGATATTTTGGTCAAATAAATAATAGCTTTTGCTAGAAAAATAATATATATATATATATATATATTTAAAATAATAAAATCAATTAAAGCCTTTTATGGAAATAATTATAATTAGTAAAATATTTATTACTAAAAATTTAATTATTATCTTTTAATCAAAACCCGTGAAGAATTTATTTATTTATTATTTTTCAAGCAAAACTCATTAAATTTATTTTCAACTAATTTTGGCTATCAATTATTTTCTAACAACTAAATTATTAATAAATCATTATTTTACCTAATACTACCTAGGACTCTTGATCAAATAAACTCTAATTTTTTTTTTCTTAACAAGATTTAAACTTTTAACTTATTAGTACTTATTTCCCAAAACATTAATTATTTTAAATATCAAATTAGGCTTAGCTTATAAATCTATTTATTTATTGTTTGTCCTTAAAGCTTGGGACATTAGGATCATGGTAGTAGTAAGTTGAGTTGTTTTAAATTGAGAAAGTGGATTTTGGCTTGAGCTTGATTGTGGTTTGTATTTGCCTATACGGAATTAGGTCAGTTGTTGGAGACCATTTATTGTGAGCAAGGATCAGGTAAGCTCTTGCATAAAACCTGTTTGATGAAAAATAATTTTTTTTCTTTTTATGGCAAGCCAAATGTAGAGTGCATGGTCACTCATTTCGGTAAAGACAATTGAGGATTATTTCCATTCTCATTTCAGACAAATAAATTATTTACAAATCAAGGGGCGGTTTTACTCAAAACCTAAAACTCTTTCTAAAACCAGTTTTGCCCCAAAACTTTGGAAAACCTTAATTTCCATTTTCAAGTGGAACTATGTTTTGTTCATTTTTTCCCAAGTGGGATACGTTACGTTGAATACTCAATAAGGGTAGGCTAGTAGTACTAGTTTTGAAGAGCAAGAGTGAGTCTTCTGGTAGGAGGCCACCTCCAGAAGATAAGCTCAACTTAGAGAAACGTCAGTACTACTTAGTCATGCCGGTCCGAGCTAGCAGTTTTTATTTCAGTCAAGTGACTGTGTTATGCAAAAATGGACACCCGGTTGTTACTTGGGTATAGAGAAGGAAGAGTATCTTGCCAGGTAGACCGATCACCTACCTTTTGTCAATCTGCACAAAGTGTGGCATTCTGATTGGCAATATGCACAAAGTGTGGCATACTGACCATGTGGATATGGGGCCCAACGTGTGGTAACCCATGACCACCCTTTTTGAGTGGTTGATTTTATTGTGCACTTGTATGGTTTCAAAAAAAGGAAAACACCACTCTTGCTTTTGACTAATATTTATTGCTTGCCAATAATTCTTTTATAAAGATTTCACATTTTGCATCCACGAACTGTTTTCACTAAACACCCAAAGCATACACGGACTTACTAAGATTTCTGTCTCATCACTTTTTTACTATGATTTCAGGTCGATCCTGCTGTAGGGATGAGTAGCTAGTATTATCTGCCTTGGAAGAGAATGTTGTCATTTATTTTTATGTATTGCTTTGGGGAGTTGAGAGTGGAAAATTTTAGTTATGGATTGGTTTTTCTTTTGGTATTCTTGGATTTATTATTGGAGTATTTTTGGGATGTAATAAATTTTTAAGTTAAAATACTATTTTTATTCCCCTATTTTATTTGTGTGACCTAGCTATAAAGACCCCTTGTTATTTGGACGGGGCGACATCCCCGGCCCTGGCGGGCCTAGGTAGCGGGGTGTTACAAGTTTTATCTTTTATCCTTTGTTTACTTTTCTTTAATAATGATGTTCTTAATGTTTTGACTGTAATTAGATATTATTTTGGAGATTGCAATTTTTAGTTACTTGGAATTTTATATCAATCTATTGTTATCTTTAGTATTTCATTACCTGTTAACATTGCTTATTGGTGCGAGTTTTTCTAATTGACTTGGAAAACGATGTTAGAAGTTTTATTGTATTGATTTCTTATTTTTCAAATCTTAATAGACTTGGAAAATGAAGTTAGCATTTTAGGGCTAAGTGATTAAAGATAAAGTTGATTTTGCCATGACAAAGGGTTATTAGCTAATTTCATGTTCTTAAGGAATTGAGATTCGTGCATAGTTTGGTTAAGATGGCTTGATTGAAAAATCTGCTAATTTAATCAAAATATAATGATGAGCTTAATGCATGTTTTGGTTATGTTCGCTTGATTGACAAATTTGTTAATATGAATCAAAATATAGTAATTCTATGGATTAACAAACGAAGTGGAATTTATCATTATATTCCTTCATGATGCCAAGACGACAATTAATTGTGATGAATGCTGAGTAATTTAATACTGTGTTTTCAAGATAATTGTCTAGTTAAATGTAATTGCATCATTGAGTTATATCTATTTTTATCTTTATTTATTTTCCTTTTTAGTCTCTTCTTATTTTATTGGATAAACAATAAAGATTTGGCTAAAGTAAAGTGGAAGTCTAAGTTCTCATGGATTCAATGCTTACCCGTATGTGTGGTTTTAGTCATTGGAATTTTATGTAAAGCTTGATTGTTTGTGAAATTTGTTGGTAATTTTTTCTACACTAAAAAACACGTATCAGGGTTTTGGTGCCGTTGTCGTGGATGGGCACTATCGAAAATACTCGAATCTTGTTGATTTACACTTTGTTATATTTGTACATATCACTAACTTTTGTGTGTTAGGTAGTCTGTAAATATTTCTAATTTGTATATTTTTCATTTTTTTATCTGCTTTATTTTTATTTTTGATTTAATTTTTGCTTTTCTTTGAGTGTGAGGTTCAAACCATCATCAAGGATAATTATATCTGGGCATAATGCCAAAGGAGCTATAATGATAATAAGTTGGCAAGTTTGCAAGCCCGGAGTAACACTTTTAGTGAGACGTCATTTGAAGCTCCAATCACATCTTTTGTTGCCAACACAAACACGTCCATTAGGTGGCATGAAGAAACATTTCAACGTATGAGCTATCAAAGAACACAACTAGCCAAGTTGGCTGAAGATGCTATAAAGGCTCATATGATTAACCAAGAGGATCCCCAAGGAGAGGAGATATGATATGAGCAACAAGCACATAATGTGGTAAGAGAGGTCTTTGATTATACTCTACGTGCTATTAATTCTAAATTCTCTTTGTCATATGACTTTTTAGGTTTTGTCTCACCTCTTGGAGAACAATGGTCCTAATGATGATGTGTTGAGTCTACTATACCTCAAGGAGTTGGATCTATCCATGCTACATCATATGAAGTACTTAGAGAATGGTGGTAATTTCTACCCTTCACCTCTTTCAAATGGAGGTAATTTAGCATTTGTAGAAGTATTGGAAAGTAAGGATTTCTTGATTTTATCTTTAAGAACTTAATTACTAAGTTTTACAGGGAAGTTCTGTTGTGACAAATCTTTTAAAGGGTTAAATGGTGATTTCACGTTTGTTGCATTTTTTAGAGACCATGTGCCCTTATATGTTGATAAAAAAATTTTTGTGTCTAAAGGAATGTTAGAGAATGAGGTTCATATGTTTTGCTTTGTTGAGAAAATTTATGTTCATGAACCTTCTACGTTTCAAAAACCTCTCTGATTTCTACTCTCATCATCCTTACCTTTTTCAATGAGCATTAATTTCTTTTTCAAAAATGTGATGAGGAAGCATGATGAGTGGAAAGAATTTGTATTATTGTTTTGTGTATGGAGTTGTTGGGTGTTATTTACTCTAATAATAAGGAAAATATTTTCCATTTTAAGTAAGAGGGAGTGAGTCATGTCTTAAATTGCTTTCTTAGGATTTTTTTTTTTTTTAGTATTTTTCTTTAGTTTGTTTTCTTTTATTTAGGTATGTTTTTATTTTGTTATTATTTTCCTTATACTTTTATTTGTGTTTTGTTTCGTAGGTAGGAATAAAGTCCTGCTGAATAAGCCCTTCTCTCTATTTTCAGTTTTGATATCTATTGGCATTTTATTGCACTTGGGAGGTATTGCAGAAACTTTCTACCCCTTTATTAGACTCGGTCCCTTTGGATATGCTTTCTTATGTTAAATTTTAGCCAATAAGGACATTGTCCAATTTATGTGTGGGGAAGTGATTTAGTAATATTCTTTGACCGAGTTTTTATCAATTATCTTAGTGTTTTTTTAGTGTTGAGCTACTTTGGAAAAGTTTGGTTTAAAAGATTTTGAATAAAAAAACAACTTTGTTGCAAGTTCCTTGAAAGTTTTGAAAATTTGAAGATTTAAAAGTTTGGAACTTTTGGAGCTAATTTGCAATGGAAGTACTTTCTTCCCTTTCTTTTTCCTCTTTATTTATTTCGGTCTTCTTAGCTGGACTTTTAGTGTTCAATCTTTGGACATTAAGGACAATTTCTAGTTTAAGTATGGGAGGAATAATAGTTGAAGAGATATTTTTCTATATCATTTTTGTGAAAATTTTTCAAAAAATTCAGTGGTTTTTGTTGTTTAGCAAGGTTCTAATTCTTTTTCTTACTTAGATATGAGTTTTGTAATTAATTAGGTGGATTTTAATGAAATGGTTTTATTGGATAAGATATTTGTCAAGACTTAAGAATTTTGATTAATCTTGTTTATGCATTGGTATTTGAATGTTATTTGACTTATCTAGTTGGAATGTGGAGGATATGAGGAAAATGAGAAGAGTTTTATTAGCTAACTCTTGTATTATGAGTTTAAATTTGGCTAAGCTTTGAGTTATGATGAACAAAGTGAGTTGATAAATGATATTTGAGGGGAAAGATTGTGGAGAATTATGAAAAAAATTTTGATTTAAGTTGAAAAAATAATGAGTGGAAACAACACTATTGTTGTGTGAATTGAAAAAATGCTCTTATTAATTATCATTGAAGACCTTTGGCTGAAAATGTGGTCAATGTGGGAAGAAGTAGCAAGTGAATTCGGTGCACTCGCTTCAAGCTATCTAGAAGGCAAAAAGGTAAGAAAGAGCAAAGAAAGAAAGAATTGGTGAGAAAAAAAATGGTGAGTGATGACTATAAAGGGGGCCAATACGGTGTGTGATAAGAAATCCATGCACTTGAGGCTATAAATTTCCTAAGTCATTTAAAAATATTTTTGAGAGAAAAAATTTTGAGTGCTTTCCTTATATCATGACTTGAATTGTATAATTTTTAGATTTTATAACACTTGAGTTGGTAGATGGCTTGACTTATGTTATTCATATTATCTATATTTTAAATGGAATGGTGAAATAATCTTCTTGGACTAGGGTATATACTAGATTAATTTGACTTTAAGAGTTTTGTGATATCTTCTCAAAAGTTTCAAAGTTTCCATTGTTTTCAATGGGTATGAATGACAAGAGTTGTATCTTAAGTTTGAAGGGAAGACATGATCTTTGATGTGGTAAAGAATGTTCGAATGAGAAAGAATTTGTTTGAAGGGAAGACATGATCTTTGCTATGGTAAAGAATGTTCGAATGAGAAAGAATTTGTGTTTTCTTGATCATTTTTCTTAGATTAAAAACTTTTTACTTGAGGACAAGTAAATGTTCAAGTGTGGGGGTAAATGATAAAGGCTAAAATCACCATATTTTCCTAGTTATTTGAGGTTTTCTTGAGATACATTTGTTATAACAACTAGGCATGTTCCTTCCTATTGGACATTTTACTTGTAAAAAGTGTTTTTGGTAAATTTATGCAAATTTAAGTTAAAATCGAGCAAAAAGTGAATAATTCTAGAATGTACCTGGCACCAGGCCCAGCCAAGGGACCTAGCACTGTGTCCATTCAGGTGCAACAGAAGAATTCGACCGTAAATCAACATATAAGCAGAACAGACCTAGCATTAGGTCTGGCAAATGTACCTAGCATTGGGTCCATACTGTCTACTAAGAAGAACAGGCCCAAAACATAGCGAAAATAGGAGAAGAATGAAGGGCACCTAGCACCTGGAGGGTCCAAGGTACTCGATGCCAGGCACGCTTTGGAGGGCAAATATTCTATGCACGAATTTAGGAATTCCACAAGGACTTCCTCAACCACAAATTTAGCATCTAAGAGGCCTTTAAAAGCTTAAGAAAACACAAGAGAAATGTGTAATCTAAAGGATCCAAGCTAGCTACTCCATCTCTACTCAAAAGAGCATTGTTCAAATGAGGTTTTCAAGAGAATAAGAAGGGCTTTGTCTATGAGTTTTATCTATTATCATTTGTTTACTTTTCTTTAACAATGATGTGCTTCATGTTCTGATTATAATTAGATATTATTTTGGAGATTATGATTTTGAGTTAATTAGAATTTTTTATCAATTTATTTTTACCTTTAGTATTTAATTACCTGTTATCATTGGTTACTGATGATAGTTCTTCTAATTGATTTAGGAAACGATGTGATAGGGGTTAAAGTCACCATTCTTTTCCTAGTTATTTCAGGGTGTTTTAAGATACATTTATTGTAATAACCAGTCATATTCCTTCCTATTTGACATTTTGCTTATAAAATGTGTTTTTGGCAAATATGTGTAGATTTAAGTTAAAATCGAGCAGAAAGTGCACAATTGCAGAATGTACCTGCTAGGCCCAGCCAATGGACCAGGCATCAAGTTCACTCTACTCCAGCAGAAGATGTTTAGCTAATGACATGGGAATTCCAGACTAGACCAGGCGCCAGGTTTGGCAAGTGCACCTGGCGTCGGGTCAAGTCTGTCTGCCAAGGAGAAATGGCCAAAAACAGAGCAAAAATCGGAGAAAACCAGAGTGGACCTAGCACCAGGTGGGTCGAAGGTACATGGCACCAGGTATGTTCTAGAGGCGAAAATTCTATACGCGGAATTAGGGCTTATCCAATGATTTTGGTATTTTCCTACTTTTATTCAGCCACGACTTTCTCAGCCACAAAATTAGCATCCGAGAGGCCTGTAAAAGCACAAAAGAACACAAGGGTGATATACAAAATATAGAGAGGTGATTTAAGGGGTAGAAATTCCGAATCTCTTATTGAAGGAGGAATTCACCTAAATCAAGGAGGATTGCTCAAGAAAGTCTTCAAGGATGAAGAAAGAGGTTTGTCTATGAGTACTTTCTTTTCTCTTTATCTTTTTTTTTTTCTTGAACAATGATGTATTCAATGTTTTCATTGTAATTTGACAATATTTTGGGATTCATGATTTATGCATTAGTTTAACTACTTGAACAATTTTTATCATTCTTGGCGTTTGATTACTTGTGATTATAGAGGAACTGATGAAGTTAGATTTGCTTTTAATTGACTTCAAAAATGACATTAGGAGTTGATTTGATTCTATTGATTTCATATTTATTATTGCTTAATGGATTTGAGAAAAAAAATTTAAGATCAAAGAACTTAGGTAATCAATGGTTGGTTAATTTCGCCTAGAGTATAGGATTGTTAGCTAATTTCATGCCTATAAGGAATTATGTTTAATGCATATTTTGTTTATCTTGGTTTGATTGGGAAATCTACTAATTTAATCAAAAGGTAGTGATTCCATGGATTAGAAAAAAAGTGGAATCTATATAGGTTAATTCTAGACTTGGGAAACGATTAAACTTCACTTTATATTCCTTCATGATATCAAGATGATGATGAATTGAAATAGTTGTTAAGTAAGTCATTATTATGTTTTCTAGGATAATTGTCTAAATTGCATAAACCTACATCCTTGAGTTGTATATATTTCTTTATGTTTTCATTTTATTCTTTTCTCACTTTATTTGGGGTCAGTTAAATAATGAATGAAATGTGATTAGTGTGTACTTGTTTCTTTGAGGATCGATACTCGTTAATTCCCTATACTATGCTTGCGATGAGTGTATGATAGGGGCTAAATTAGTTAAACTTTTTCTAGTTATTTGAGGTTCTTTTGTGATACATTTTGTTCAATAACAAGTCATATTCCTTCATATTTGAGATTTTACACTTGGAAAGGTATTTTGTTCATTATTTCAGATTTTTGGGGTAAAACGAAGCAAAAACATCGCAACAAAGGAGAGGCGGCACCAGCTAGGGCACTAGAACCGGCGCCGGCCATGCACTATTGAAACGAACTTTAAAGCGACGAAAAAATGTCAAAATAGAGCAAAACAGAGTGGAACCAGCACTGGCTCCAGTAGCCAAGACAGCTCCGTCTGCATGTTGGACTACATTGTGCGAAATTTGGAACAAAATCGGCGAACAAGTGGAGAACCAGAACACAACCGACGCCGGCTGTGCTTTGAGGGAATGGTGGAGCTGTGATTTTTCTACCCGATTTTTGGTAATCTGTGGAGTTTTAGTACTTTCCTACTTCTACTCGGCCAAGAACATTGCGCCAACGAGTTTAGACACTTCCCAAACCTATAAATAGATGGAAAACACAAGGGGAAAGGGGAGAATTTATTGATCATCGTAGAAAATCACTTAAAACAAAGGAGGAAATTTTCAATGCAAGGAGGGTTGTGCAAGAAGGTCTTCAAAGGAAGAAGAATGAGGCTTGTCTATGAGTGCTTTCTTTTACTTTGTTTTCTTTTTCTTGAACAATGATATCTTAATTGTTTTATTGTAATTCGACATTGTTTTAGATATTCATGGTTTTTAGAGTTGTTTGATCTTTTGATTAATTGGTTGCTTTTCTTGGTATTTAATTACTAGGGCTAATCACGAGACTATTTGGTTGTTTCTTTCCATTAATTTGCTTGGGAATGGAGTTGATGGTGGTTTCAATTCAGTAGTTTCATATTTGTTATCTTTTAACTTCCTTGGGAAAGGGGTTAATTGCTAAGAACAAGGTAATTAAAGGTTAATTGATGTCTGCTAGAATATGGATTCATTGGTTAATTTCATCTTTTAAGTTTGCCAGAGTATGGAAATTTAATCAAGGATTGTATTTAATGCATCTTTTGGGTGAATTAGTTGAGATAAAGTATGTGATTCTATTTTGTCTAGAAGATAGTAATTTCAGTGATTGGGAAAGAAGTGAGTATACTTTAATCCTTCATGATGCCAAGAGAGTAATTGGTTGTGATAAAGATTTGATACTTTAAGATCATGGTTGCCTAAACAATAGTTTAAGTTACATAATTTTCCATCCTTGACATGTACATATTTTATTTTATTTTGTTATGTTCCTTTTTATTTTGTTTTCACTTTAAGAGTCGGTTAAACAATGAAAGAGAAGTGATTAATGCCTACTTATTCCTTGAGGATCGACACTCATTTGAACCCTATGCTATGTTAATGATGAGTATGCTTGCTTATAAGTGTAATTTGGGGTTAACGCTTTAATATAAACTTGATTAGAAATGTGCTTAGTTTATATATGATTTTTATACCCAAATCTATACGCATCAAGTTTTTGGCGCCATTGCCGAGGATTAGGATATTTTTCTATTTCATCATAGAGGTGTTTCTGAAAAACTTGATTCACATCAAGTTTTTGGCACCGTTGCCGGGGAACAATATCATGAAAGCTTGGATTTTGTTGATTTAACCATGTAAATATATAAATCTATACAATTGTTCTTTTCACAAAAAGGTGTCATCTTTTGTATCCTATGTATCTTATGTATACCTTTGTAATCTAACTTACTAACTTTGACTTAATTGACTAACATACTTCTTGTTGTATTATAAATGCCACTAACTTTGTTGGTTAGGTAGCTTGTGAATATATCTAATGTGTGTGTTTTTCTTTTCTTTTTTTTCTATTCTTTGCTTTTACCTTTTTGTTTTTTTTCTTTTTTTCTTTTTCTATTATTTTTATTTGTCTTTTTTTTTTATTTATTTTGGTGCAAGGTTGACATCATCATGAACAACTATTTTTAGGCACAAAATCAAAGGAGTTAAAATGATGCTAGATTGGCAAGATTACAACTCGCATTGATGTTCTTAGTGAGACATCATTAATAACATTGGTGAATTCTTTTTTTGCCAATACAAATTCATCTATTCAGTAGCTTGAAGAAGCGTCTCAACGATTAAGCTATCAAAGAACACAACTAGCCAAGTTGGTTGAGGATGCCATAAAGGCCCATATGCTTGAACAAGAGAATCTCCAAGGAAATGAGAGTGGACATGAGGACCAATTGTCCATTGTGGAAAGGAAGGTATTCAATTCTACTCTACACGCTAATAATTCTAATATCTCTTTATCATATGAATTTTTTTAGGTTCCTCTCAATTCTTGAAAAACAATGGTCCCAGTGATGATGTTTGGAGTTTAACATGCCTCAAGAAAATGGATTTATCATTCATTCTAAGAAACCTTTGGAGGATGTTGACGAATTCTACCCTTCACCCAAATATTAGGGAGGTAACTTGGTACATGTAGAAGCATTGAAAAGTAAAGATTCCTTGCTCTCATCTTTATGAACTCAAATACTATGTTTAAAGGGGAATTTTAATTACGGACATTCTTTTGAAGGGTTATAAGGTGATTTCAAGCTTGATGCATTCTTTAGAAACCATGTGCACTTATATGTTGACAACAATATTTGTGTGTCTAAAGAAATGTTAGGGAAAGAGATTTATGTTTTTTTCTTTAGTGAAAAAATTATTTTTATAAACCTTCTATTTTTCAAAAACCTCTCTCCATTATACGTTCATCATGCCTGTCTTCTATTTTGTGCTTTAATTTCTTTTCAAAAGATTTGATAAGGAAGCATGATGAGTGTGAAATTTTTTTGTTTTATATTTTTTCTTTGAGTCTTTTTCTTTAGTTTTTTTTCTTTTATTTAGGTATATTTTTATTTTATTATTATTTTCCTTGTGCTTTTATTTGTGTTTTTTTTTTACAGGAATAAAGTCCTCTTGGACAAGCCATTCTCTTTACCTCAAGTTTGGATATCTATTGGAGCATTATTGCACTTGGGAAGTATTACTTCAACTTTCTCGCCCATTATTATTTTTAGTCCCTTTGGAGATGCTTTCTTCTGTTTATTTTCTGCCAAGGAGGACATTGTCCAATTTAAGTGTGGGGGAGTAGTTTGGTAATATACTTTGTGCAAGTTTTTATCAATTTTATTTTGGGCACAAAGTATGGAAGTATTTTCATTCTTATCTTTTCTTCTTTATATTTTTGGTCCCTTAGCATTGTTTATTCCTTGTTCGATTTATTTGGCCATTGAGGACAATGTCCAGTTTAAGTGTGGGGGAGTGATTTGATTGAAAATTCTTCTATGCATAAATTCGTCTATGCATATACTTTATCCTTCTTGTGAGCAAAACTTTTAATTTTTTTTTATTTTCTTTGAGATTTCAAGTGGTATTTTTAATCCATGTCTTTATGATGGATTATAGAGCATATGTTCTAGATCATTTATGGCTTATGCATGACTGTTTGCACACACTTGGACGAAGTAGTTCTTGATCAAATGCTTTTTATTGTTCTTAAACCTATTTTTCTACTAAAATTTATGAAGCATTCTAGAACTTACTTGAATACCTCTCGAGGTGAAATAAGAAAGACAATCATGATTTAACTTTGGGATGACGATAATAGGCCTTCTTTGGATAGTTTAAGCCTTTCAAGCCTATCTATTGTTATATTATCCCTAGTGCCTATTTTGAGCCTAAATTATTAATCTCTTTCTTTAAAACCCATCACAATACTTTGTCCATTGCTTGTTTCTAAGAGTTTGAATAAATTTTCCAAATCTTTATGCTCTTGATGGTTGGAAGTATATGTAAGAGAATGTTGTGGAAGAATACTTGGAGAAAGATCATGACTCATTACTTTCAGTCATGTATCAATAGTTATGTTGAGCTGGAAAAAGAAAAGAGAGAGAAGAAAAAGAAAAGAGAGATTGAAAACACGAAAAGAAAAGAAACAGCTGCTAGAAAAGGTGGAAAGAAAGAAATTGAGAAAGAAAAGAAAAGTAGGAGTAAGAGTGAAAGGAAGAGAGAAAAGAAAGAAAAGAAAAATTTTTGAAAGGAAAAGAGAGACGAAAGATCACAAAAGGGATGGTGATTGAGCTATAAAAGTTAAGTTCATATAAAGTGCTTGACACCATTGCTGGAAATTTGAGTGATCTTGTGAAAGAAATAGAGAAGAGTTGATGAAAAAAGAAAAGAGAAAAAGAGTGAAAATGCAGGATTTGCTTGAGTGGAGTTGTAATTGCTAAATAAGGCTATGGTTTGATTGATTTTTGGAATAGGAGAGCAAGAAGAGTTGGAAATTATTGGTTCATTTTGTTTATCCTTTTCTTGTGAACTCTCAGCTTCTTTGACATTTGATTCTCCTATACCCTTCGTTTGGTAAGCTACATTACAAGCCTTTAGCCTTACATTACAAGCTTGAAAGTCCTACTTGATCTAAGTAGAATCAGATATGTCTCGGATTAGTAGAGAGAGTGTATGAAAAGTAAGCCTATGGAATGCATATTCTTTTTGAACTAAATTCTTTCCAATGGTTTGAGAATATTGTCAAGTATTGAGATGGTTCTACTAAGTCATTTATCACTTACACAAGTCTTGCATTTGTTATGAAAGATGTAGTAGTATGTGTTTTACGTTCCTGAATAAAGAAAGCATTGAAAATGTTGTTTTGAAATTGATTAAGTGATTGGTTAAACCTTATGTTTTCCTACTTGTTCTTGATACTTTACTTGAGGACAAGCAAAGAGCTAAGTGTGGGGGAATATGATAGCGGCTAAATTAGTCATACTTTTCCTAGTTATTTGAGGTTCTTTTGTGATACATTTTGTTCAATAACTAGTCATATTCCTTCATATTTGAGATTTTACCCTTGGAAATGTATTTTGTTCATTATTTTCGATTTTTAGGGTAAAACAAAGCAACAACGTCGCAAAATAGAGGAGAGGCGGCGCCGGCTAGGGCACTGGAACCGGCGCCGTCCATACATTATTGACACGAAGTTCGAGATGACAAAAAATTGTCAAAACAAAGTGAAACAGAGTGGGACCGATGCCAGCTACATGCTGGACTACATTGTGCGAAATTTGGAAATAAATTGGCGAACAAGTGGAGAACAAGAACACAACTGGCGCTGGCTCCGAGAGCCAAGGCGGCGTCGACTATGCTCTAAGGGAATGGCGGAGATGTGATTTTTCTCCATAGTTTTTGGTAATCTGTGCAATTTTAGTACTTTCCTACTTCTACTCAGCCAAGAATATTACAGCAACGAGTTTAAACACTTCCCAAGCCTATAAATAAATGGAAAACACAAGGGAAAATGGGGGAATTCATTGATCATCATAGAAAATCACTCAAATCAAAGGAGAAATTCTTTAATGCAAAGAGGGTTGTGCAAGGTCTTTAATGGAAGAAGAAGGAGGCTTATCTATGAGTGCTTTCTTTTACTTTTTTTTCTTTTTCTTGAACAATGATATGTTAATTATTTTATTGTAATTTGACATTGTTTTAGATATTTATGGTTTTTAGAGTTCTTTGATCTTTTGATTAATTGGTTTTTTTTTTTTTTGGTATTTAATTATTGGGGCTAATCACGAGACTATTTGGTTGTTTCTTTCTATTAACTTGCTTGGGAAAGAGGTAGACGGTGGTTTCAATTCAGTAGTTTCATATTTGTTATCTCTTAACTTGCTTGGGAAATGGGTTAATTGCTAAGAACAAGGTAATTAAAGGTTAATTAATGTCTACCAGAGTATATATTCATTGGTTAATTTCATGTTTTAAGTTTGCCAGAGTATGAAAATTTAATCAAGCATTGTGTTTAATGCATCTTTTGGGTGAATTAGTTGAAACAGAGTATGTGATGCTAATTTATCTAGAAGATAGTATTTCATGGATTGGGAAAGAAGTGTGTCTACTTTAATCCTTCATGATGCCAAGAGAATAATTGGTTGTGATAAAGATTGAATACTTTAAGATCATGCTTGTCTAAACAATGGTTTGAATTACATAATTCTCCATCCCTGACATATATTTTATTTTATTTTATTTTGTTATTTTCCTTTTTATTTCATTTTCACTTTATAGAGTCGGTTAAACAATGAAAGAGAAGTGATTAATATATACTTGTTCCTTGAGAATCGACACTCATTTGAGCCCTATGCTATGTTAATGATGAGTACACTTGCTCATATGTTTAATATGGGGTTAACGTTTTAATATAAACTTGATTGGGAATGTTCTTAGTTTTTATAGGATTTTTATACCCAAATCCATATGCATCAGTATACTTGCTCATATTTGTATTTTGAAATTAATGTTTTATTTTAAACTTGACTAATGGATGGATTTAAATTTGATAATTGTATGCACCCAAAATTAACTCATCAATGATGTTAGGAGTTTTATTGCATTGATTTCATATTTATCAAATCTTAATGGACTTGGGAAATGAAGTTAGGATTTTAGAACTAAGTGATCAAAGATTAAGTTCATTTCGCCTTGACAAAGGGTTATTAGCTAATTTTATGTTTTAAAGAAATTGAGATTCATGCATATTTTGGTTAGGATGGCTTGATTGACAAATCTGCTAATGAAATCCAAATATAATAATGAGCTTAATGCATGTTTTGGTTATGTTATCTTGATTGACAAATCTGTTAATATGAATCAAAATATAGTGATTCCATGGATTGACAAACGAAGTGGAATTTATCTTTATATTCTTTCATGATGCCAAGAGGACAATTAATTGTGAAGAATGCTAAGTAATTCAATATTGTGTTTTCAGGATAATTGTCTAGTAACACGAAATTGCATCCTTTTGTAAGTATGAAAAGAAACAGAGAGCATGCTTATGAGAAACAAAAAAACGGAGGAAAAACACGAACAAAGAACAACAGCAGCATGGAAGCGTTTAGACCATACCTCTACGTGCCTTAAAACTCTTAGGCTATTGAAGAATGGATTGAATCACAGGGACAGCTCCTTCTACCCGTTTTATGAAGCCTCCGGTTGTTCTCCTGCCAATCTCCTACTTCTCCTCGGGTGCATTAACGCCTGACTTTTCAGCTCTCAGAATATGTCACTGCCCAACTTCTTGTTGGTGAGCACAACAGGTGAGGAGAGCATTAGACTAAATGTTCTTGGTTAGCTTCTTTGTTTTATTAGCAAAACACCAAGAACAGAGAATGAAAAGTCACGAGAGAGAGAGAGAGAGTCACCAGAACGAGAGAAAACCCATAGGAAAATCAAGGGTTATTTAACACATAGAGAGCCAAGAGTAATGAAGCAAAAAATAAGTTCTTAATTAATCTGATAACAATATCCCCCGGGATTTAATATTTCAAACACCTGGATATTATTAATAGAGTAAGTTTGGCTTCACCCTAAACTCTTCTGAACCATATCTGGAAAAACTCAATGGTCCAGGCTATTAGGCCAAAATAATATTTATTATTTTTGTTGGACCCAAAAAGCCTAAAATAAGAAACATTAATTATTTAATTCTTGGGCTTAAATAAATAACCCAATAAATAATTAATGAGCACAAATGAACAAAAAATAATTAAACTTCAATTATTTATTTCTTGGGCTTAAATAAATAACCCAATAAATAATTAAGCATTAATTATTTTCCTTTAGTTTAAGCCCAAGTTAATTTTCTAATTATTCAAACTAGACCAAGGTCCTAAATAATTAATTAACCAATTAAATCAGATAAAGAATTTCTTTAAATTTATTTTATTCCAGTCTAATAATAAATTAGACTATCTGAATAAAATAAAACCCTCTTTAACTGAGACCAATTCATCAACCCAAAATTAATTAGGACTTATGGGCTATTCCAAAGACCAAAAAATTGCCTTGTGTAATAACCTACCTTATATTAAGGATTTGTATAGGGTGGACTTGTGTAAAAGAAAAAAAAATGAAAAAAAATGAGAGAAGATAAAATAAAAAAAGAATTTATGATACATTTTATTCCATTATTACTATTATCCATTATTGCTATTTTATATATTTATTATCTAATACCAAAATCTCTTGGCAATATTAAATTATAGTATTAATAAAATTAAATAATTATATTGAATTATTATATTATTCTATACCTAATCCTATAAATATCTTAGGTTATAATATATTATATGGAAAGATATTTTAGGGGACCCACAAGGATATTTTAGGGGGCCCACAAAAAGTAAATAAAGGTGGCTTACAAGCATGACATTGTTGACCAAATTTGACTGTTATTAGACTTTCTCTAATTAAGCTTAATCAAGCTAAGTGAGATTAAGATAAGTTAATCTTGATTAAGCATATATTAGTCCTAAAAGATTTTAAGAATTTCTTCAAACTTTAGAAGACCCTACAACCTTCTAGGGCAATCCGTAATTCTCTTGAAAAACCTAGAGAAGTCTCAAGACTTCTAAAATTGCCAACTCACCCTAGATCTTTTATAAAGTCCAAAATAAGACCAAGGGGAGCAAGCTATATAAATAGGAGCAAGGGGAGGATTTCGGCCAAGAGAGAGAGCAGCAAGAATAAAAGAAAAACAGAGAAGTGAGGAAGAGAAAACAAAAGAAAGACTAGAAGAGAGAAAGAGATTTTCAATAGCAAGAGAAAGAAGAGAAGAACCGGCAGCAAGGAGGAGGAAAGGAAAAGGAAGAAAAGGAGGGAGAGTTACAGCTTGCCTTCATCTTGGAAATGTAAGAGATCACTTCTCAAAGCTAATAAAATGATACTAGAAGTTGGAAGCTAGCTGTATATGAATATTGTTGAAGTTAAGTAATGAAAATATGTTGATTTTGTGATGGTTGATTAACCGGTTGGATGAGTGATGAAGTAGACATGATTTTCAGTTCATTTTAGAGTGATG
Organism: Voacanga thouarsii; assembly: GCA_026120185.1. Taxonomy (NCBI): domain Eukaryota; kingdom Viridiplantae; phylum Streptophyta; class Magnoliopsida; order Gentianales; family Apocynaceae; genus Voacanga; species Voacanga thouarsii. Next base: position 1,812,643 of record JANUWF010003396.1, read on the forward strand.
GTTGGATGGAATTTGAACATGAATAATCCTAAGCCTGTCCTAGACTAGTTAGAAAGGATTTGGATCAGGTGATGTGGGTTTGGATGACTAAGAGATCAGAAATAGCAAGAATAATGTAAACTGCCAAAATTTACTGGTTTGATAAGCTTGGAATAATTAATTCATTTGGATAAAAGAGAAGTTATGGATATGAAAACCTATTAGAATACTGATATTGGGATGTTAAATGAAGTATTGAATAGTTTAAATGAGGTAGGGTATGTTGAAGAAACTAGGGGAATAAGTTAAAACAAGTTAGGTTCCTAAACTGTAATTCTGAACCACCCAATTCGGAGCAGCAAGTTTAGCTGGAAAAATGAACGAAATGGAGAGAGGTTTGAATACCCCATGATGTGAAATTGATAGAGAAGTGTCTTATGAGTATTTAGGAAGTGGTTTCACCTCATTTGGACCTGAATTGGAGGAGATATGTATAAAGTACTGGAAAGTGACGAAACTGAACTCCAAACTCGGAATAGTGGAATTAACTGAAAAACTGTACAAAATGGGATGGAGTTTGCATGACTCATGACCTGGAATTGATAAAGGGACATCTTAGGAATATTATGGAAGTAGCCTCAACTTATTTGGACCTATATTGAATAAGTTGTGCGAAGAATGGTGGAGGGTGGTAAAGCTGTAAAACCAGAAATCCATCCAAAGTATTAATTCATTTATTTCTTTAAGAAAATTATAGAAACCTTATTCAAACCATTAAGTATTTGAAACCATAGAGTAATGACAAAGGGATATACCAATGGTGTAGGTGAATCAAGTCGAGAGAACACCTTTTAGGTCTATACAAGTGCAACTTCGACTTAATATACAAGGTGAGTCACATTGATTTCTAAACCTTTTTAAAGGCTAGTGTGCTTTGATTTCTATGAAATGCTATGTTTTATGCCATTTTGGAAATCCTAGAATATGTTTAAGGTTTACATGAGCAACATTTGCTTTTATGAAATTTCAGACTCAGAATAAATTTCATATTCAGCTTGGAAACCTTCCTAGATGTTTAAAACACGAATTTTGTGAATTTAGTCCTTTTCGGATTTAATATTTGGGATTTCTGAAAAATGGTAAATTTTGGAATCGGGTATTTGGAGAATAATCCAAATATCCTTATTGGAATATTTTATGAAAACTCTTGGAACTTGGATATTCGGTAAATGACCGAAATATTCTTATCGGAACTTTTGTGAATATTTTTCAAATCGGGTATGGGTAAAATGACCTGGATACCCTCAAAAAGTCTTTTGTGATCAAGTACAGCCCCAGAAAATAAGAAATGTTTTGATTTGGAAATCCTGCGGGATCAGATGACCCCCCTGGCTTGATCAGTCAGATGGGGTTGGTATTGTTGCGTTGAGTACTCAGCAAGGACTTTGATCTTTGTACTAGCTCATGTTAGAGGTAGACGACCCCTAGTAACGTGATCAGTTCTAGGGATTGTCTTACTCCAAATAGGGTGACAGGACATTGTGATAAGTCGTCTCTGGCTAGCAGTTATGAGCCCAGCAATTGCCTGTTGATTATGATTGGTGGGTTGTTCACATGAGACCGAGCGGGGACACTCGGTGTGTTCAACCCCTTGCCACCTCGATGGTGATTGACGTCAGGATTGGGACCCCTGGCTTATGGTGGCAAGTAAAAGATCCCTAAGTGCACGGTGAGGTACATTGGTACGCTGCTCACCCTTCCGGCATAACACGGGTGACGTGCTGTAAGGCGCAGTCGCTAGCACAAAAGATCGTGTTGCCGAAGGCAAAGTTCTTTGAACTTTACACGCGGGTCGCACTTCTAATTGGGGAAGAACCCACATTTATTGAATTAGGGGCTATGTGTTCGGAAGCCATTATTTTACGAAAGTACATGAATTTAAATTTATCAATTACTGCCTTTTTCCTATTGCAAAATTTCTTTCAGTAAAGAAAATGAGAGCTAACTTTCTCTTCTAAGCAAAACACTGGCACACACGGGACTCACTGAGTATACCACTCACAAGTATGTTTGTTTTTTTTATGGATTGGAGCTAAAGACTAACAACGGTACTACCCAGACTTCTTCTCTAGCACTGGATAGCGAATCTTTTGAAGCGAACATTGTATATAGGCTATGAGATGATTTAGCTTATGTATTTTGGGAACCATGACAATGTACCTATCATGACTCATATGTTACATAAATGAAGAGCATGTTTCCTTTATTTATTTAAGTTTCGACTTTACCTGCTTACTAAAGTTTACATCATTATAAAGACCCCTAGTCTGAGACTTCAGACAGGGCGACATCCCGCCTAAGCCTGGCCTACTAGGACAAGGTAAAAATGGGGGGTGTTACACCTTGACGACTAAAATGACTAAAATACTCCTACTATATAAATAGCTGTATTTTGTATTTTAAATATTTCCTAATATTACCATAAGGAAATATTGACCCTAAGGACAATGCTACGTTAGCAAAGTCTCCAACCTACATGTGAAATGACTAAAATACCCCTCTACACATCATCGTGCATTTAGAAAGGAAGAAATGTACTAACACCTCTCTAAATGACATCTACCATCCTTAGGCTTCTAGTCCAATGATCCATGACTTCTTGGAGTGTTTCCGCTTTCCAATGGGGCTAACCTAAAGCAAACATTCAAGTCATGTTTCCCAGGGCCTTGGACATGTAGACTATTCAGACAACCACAAGGGGCGATATTATGTAGAAACTATTTTATATAAGTCTGTCTTAACTAACTAGTTACATAAACCCAATATGCAAGTATATTGGTTCTACGATAGAACCTCAACTACAACATATCAAAATATATGCTTCTAGCTTTGTTAGACCACCAACTCATACTCAAGTTGTAGAGTAGTAGTCCACGCTGTAGCGGTAGTAGTCTAGGTTTCTACCATATAGTACTTTTAGAAACCACAACTACAGGTCCTATTCTACGTATTCGTAATACGCTTATGTCATGAAGTGAGTAGACTACTCACTGGCCAAAGGTAAGCTATTCCTTATTTGGAATTCATAACATAATAACCTAAATATGATAAGATTCCTATTCTCATCAATTAGTTAAGAGCAAATGTTTATGCGTTCAAATAACCCGTGATCCATACCTTACTGTGAAAGACCATTATTCACATGGATCACTTATTTAAATACAATAGGTCTTTTTAAAACGAAATTATGCACAAATAAAAGGTAAATTCACAAATGATTTCTGAAAATAAATTCTTGTATTAAAATATTCGATATTAATATTAGAAAACTAGTCTAAGAGGGCATATTCCCAACAATTTAAGTTTAATTTTATCTTTATTTATTTTCCTTTTTAGTCTCTTCTTATTTTATTAGATAAACAATAAAGATTTAGGTAAAGTAAGGTGGGAGCCTAAGTTCTCATGTATACGATACTTGCTATACCCTATATTATATTATGGGTATACTTGTCCATATATGTAGTTTTAGTGGTTGGCATTTCAATTAAAACTTGATTGATTGTGGAATTTGTTGGTAATTTTTTCTACACTAAAAAACACGCATCAATGATTACTTTTTTTTGAGAAAATTACAGAGTTTTTTTTTTTAATAAAAAAACCGAGAGCCCTCTCTTCATCTTCTTCTTCTAGAAAAATAACATGAGACCCTAGCAACTAATTTTAGTTTTGCTAACACAAAACTCTAGTGTTTTGAGCGCAATTCCCGTGTGGACTATATTAGAGGCAATCTTACACTTGGATTGCAGTGTTTTGATAGAACAAAAGAGAAGATGTTCTTTTTGTTGTGGCTAGATCATGCCTTCAGATTGAAGAAGAAAAAATTTTGTTTTACAAAGACACTGTAAGGTAATTTTTCTCTCCTTTTTTTATTCCTAGAAATGTATAAGAGTGATCCTCATGCTTGGAATTCCAGTATTCTTTCTGCTACACATATCTATTTTGCATTGGGAATTCTTACAAAACTCCTAATCAATGTATATCAATGTACATCCACAATATATATGTATACACACACACACACACACACACACACACACACACATACACACATAGATATATCACGTAGATACTAATAAACAATTAGGCATTTCATCATTATATAAAGATTAAGAAGATATTTATTAATATTAATTGGTAAACGAATATAAGTTCATGGGTAAATATAAACAATAATTAATAGTCACATATATTAGTTATTCGCATTTGTCTAAATTAATTTATCGAAACCTCTACTAAATTAGTGATAATATTTAATAGGTAAATAGATAGTAAATAAATAATTACATGAGTATATAGAAAATAAAAACTAAATAGAAGATATGGGAGTCTAATAAATAATCTAGATCAATTAGTTGGTACATATAATAATTAGTATTTGATATTTAACATCTAATAAATTCAAATATTAGTCAAATAATTTATCAATCAATAACCACTGGCATTTAATGATTACCACTTTGGTATTTAAATTGTAGATAACAATTTTGTTCAATAGATAAATATAGAAACAAATTCTTCAAGAAATCAAATTTAAACATATAATTAATATTTAATTAAAAATAAATCCAATCAAAAACCATAGCTAATAGATTTCTAAATAACATCATGTTCATAACGAATCATATATCACACCATATCAAGTGGAAATAACATTGGTCATATAATACATGTGTTGGTATTCGTGGACTCCTAAACGCGGAAAACATCTACGAATCCCTCCCGAGGACCCAAGTAAACGATTAAGAAGATCTAAGCTTTAAGAATTACCTCTGGTTGCTGTAATCGAAATCCTTCGATTCTGGTTGCGCCGTTGTACGTTCAACCCGAACAATCACCGGACGTCTGCAGTATGCGAACGTCCTCTATCGGATACACACCGCGAACTCACTCGATACTCCGGGAGTGCTAGCGCCTAGGGTTTGAGAGGTTTTTTCTTTCTTGGTAGAGAATGGCACGAATGTTCTCAACCGAAAAATTGGACTATTGAAAGACGGCTAGGGTTTTCTTAAAAAACCCTCGAACCTCTTAGAGTCCAACCCTAATAATATCTTATCATATTCTAATTTAAATTCAAATTAAATTAAAACTGATATGATAAGATTCTGCCATTATCTCGGTAATTTAACTAATTATTTTACTGAGTCAGATTCTTATAATCTGGATATCATCCAGATTCATCGAACCTGGTCACCAGAAAAATAACCTAACAAGTTTGCTTATTGTGTGACCCTATAGGTTCATTTAACACTAGCAGCGTGCCTAAATCATATTTAAATGGCCCACAAGTTATAAGCGGTTTCTAGCAAAACATTATAACTATCCAGGTTAAATGAAGATCGGTGATCTCTTTGAACCAAACCATAATTTTATATTTAGTCCTTTTGTCACACGATATCCAGATTAAGCATAAGGCACGGAGCATGTCATCCTTATTAAGCTTAATCAATTATTTCTTGATTTCATAGTAGACTGTTTAAACAAATGATATCAATATCTTAGATTGATATATTTGAGCACGGCCATGCATTTTTAACAGTCTAACTTATCAAGGGGCCCATGGATATCTCTCCCATAACTGAGAGGGACAAATTCCTTCACAATCAATCATACTCCTCTCCTTGATTTATTCTATATCCAATAGTAGTCTAATTTATTATCTGGTTAAAGATAACTTTAGACAATGTCAAAATATAGAATTTATCAAGTAAGAAACTATGATGAATTTAGGTCGAAGGACTTTCAATATTATTATGGCTAGAAAGTAATTATGACATATTCCATGAAGTACTCTCACAGTGGGTCATGTCCAATACAATGTTCTCTAACATTTATTTATGTCTTGACTCGATATCACAAATATCCATGGCCAGTAAAACATAGCCATCAAGTCACAAACATACTAATCTTAATTTATTATTATTCCAATAATAATAATTGATCAGGGACAGTTTTAGAATAGTCAGTGTATTCATTGTAGGGTTTTACTATCAAGTCACGTACTTGATGACCAACAAAACAAAACTCACTATTCATGGAAAGGAAAGCCTCATATTGTTATATAAAACATAATGACAATTGTATAAGTACAAATTGACTCTAGGGCATATCCCCAACAACATGTTCTTCAATATATCTTGATAATAAGGCAACATGCAATTAATAAGCAATAAGCAAGTACTAGTTTTTATCCATCAAACATGTCTCCTACTTCAACCTTGACTATTTACGACATAACCTCAAGAACATTCACTCATCTACCTCCTATCAAACCGTAATATAACTTATTCAAATAAAGGATTCAAAAGCTACTTCATGAGAAATGATGCTTTGGCTCACCTTGAGTAGTCCATAGACACAATCCCTTAGAGTAATTGTTCCTCGAGGCTAGGCATGACAAGAAGCAGGAAATGAGTCAGGGTTTGAGAGTGAAGTCATGATAGGGGGATCTCGAGCTTCCTAAGAAATTAAGAAATAATAGAAGGCCCTAGAGGAGAAGACAAAGTGGCTTACCTTGCTTGGTTCAAGGGAAAACCGTGAGCAATGGGGTTGGTTATTGCCTCAGTCTTGAGAGAAGAATTGAGTGGCTAAACTAATGGGGGTTTTGTGAGAATGCTTTGGCTCTTGGAGGAAAGAATGGGGGATTGTTTTTAGATGTTAACAAGGTTTCTTTAGTTGTTGCTATTTGAGAAGGTTGGATGGCTTAATGAATATGCCTACACTATTTCAATTTTGCGATTGTTGGGAGCAGGTCGAATGGCCTTAGGTTGGTATGTGTTTCATTTGGAATGACTGGGAGATAAGAGGGAGAAGTCTGACAGTTACTGTTCTTGGAGTGTGCTCTCTTTCTTTCTTTCTTTCTTTCTTTCTTTCTTTTCAATGGAAAAAAGACGAGTGAAAAGGCTGCCTTAGTTTTGTTTCGCTAGGTGGGTTGTGGCCAAAAGTTCCTTACTGCCTTGGTAGGTGAACTTCATGCAAAAAAAGAAAGAAAACATAATGGAATAGTTTGAGCTTTTGTTTGAGAACGTATAAGGAATTCCCTTAATTAAGAAAGGAAAGTGAATAGTCTTTGGATTACTTAGTTAAAGGGATTTTCCTTCTTTATCTCGCCTACTCTATTACATCAAACTTAATTGAGGAAAGCAAGGTTGTACATGGGTGCTATGCTAGCCGAATTCAAGGCTAATAAGCTCTTGTGATAGACTGATTTGGGTGATAACGAATGGAGTAATTCCTAGAGCTTAAAATTCATATAAGTAGGGTTTGAGGGAAGAATAATCCATCTAGGGTACGTAGGTTATTCTTACCTATTTTTGTTGCCCTAATGGAGTTCTAGTTGTAGAATTCTAGGGTGCAGCCGGCTATAGGGAGGAAAAGGAAAATAATAGCCTATTTAATTATATTGTGATTAGAACTTAGTAAGGAAATGTGAGTAGATGATCAAAAGGAATGGGAGATATATTTTTTTAATACCTAAAAATCGTTAATTTGAGATTCTTCAAAGAAAGGGAATAAAATTTCTAGTTTTCAAGGGAGGTTTAATTCATCAATCTTACTCCCAAAATTGAAGGGAAATACTATGCAAACAAAGCTATGCTATAGCCGACTAAAAGAAGAAAAAAAACAACTTGCTCAACTATTTGGAAACTAGAATATATTAAGGAAGAATAATTTGTAATGAATAAATCAAATAGGAAAGGATGTTTTTATCTCTCTAAAACTTCATAGTTTTGAAATCCAAAAGAGAGGGAAATATTTTCCAGCCTTAGAAGATTTCTAAATCATAATTTTTATTCTTAAATTTGAAGGGAGAAATTAGGAAACCTCACTATGTTTTGGCCAGCTATTCCAAAAATATAAGGAAGGAATTTTGGATTTGAATTTTGGAAGAAAAATGAGACAATGGTCTTAAATTATTTTTTGAATTATTCTCCTTCCCCAAAAGGTAAGTGGCGACTAACAGTGAAGGAGAATGAAAAGATTTCTTTTAATCCAAAAAAATTATTCTTGGAGCAAAATAGGAAATAATTTTAATATAGTTACTAAAATTAGTACATGAAATATGGGATTTTGGGAGGAATAAGGAAAGAGTATTATTTCCAAAAAGGTGACATGAATTTGGAAATAATTTCCAAAAATGGTAATGGAAATTAATTATGATTGGCTGGCCACGGGAATTAGATCAAGGAAAAAAATAAAATAAAATTCACATAGTAGGTAGTATTCTAACCTTTAATTGTCCAACTAAAATCAAACATTATTTTCGTTAACTCACCATAACTCTTATGGCTTAATTATACTAATATCTTTATAAAATAAGGTTTTGAACCTAAACTCTTCCTATGATAAATTATCTAACCAAGATAATTTATCTAGTTCAAGTGAATAGGAAGCTAAATAAAACATCACAAGATAATAACTACTCAATTAAATTATGCATGAAACACATAAGGTTAAAATTAAGTTAGACCACATTCACACATAAAAGATTCAATGCATGCTTCTAGGGCATTTTAGGGTGTAGTTTTATGTCAACAGCTGGATACTACCATTTCAACTAGCTAACAGCCAAATTCAATCTATTTTCTCCCTTTTACTCATTCTTGCTCTCTTACCCTATGTTTGGTACCACAAAGAAGAAGAAAGAGGGAGAAAATGAGGGAGAGGGGAACTTTTACTCCCGTTATGGAAAGTAATTTACTTCCATTTTATTTGGTTGAACTGGAAGTAAAGTACATGACAAGTATTATTTTAATTGATGTCTAAATTTATTCAAATTTGGACAGACTATTTTACTGACGTGGAGGGGGAACTCTTCCTTTCCAAATTTACTTCCCTTTCATTTTTCCTTGCTAACTAAATGACATAAATTACCCATTTATGTCCAGATTTACGTCTCTTTCTCTTTTTCTCCCTCTTTTTACTCTAACCAAACATACTGTTAGTTTCTTACTCTCTATTCTTATTAGAAAGTTTTCTAATTTGATATTTTGGTCAACAAACGCTTTCGCAAACTTTTTTTACCATCTTTTGTGTAGGATTTGTGAAATGAAAAGATACAAGAAAAGATGGTGAAAAGTACATATTAAAAGTTTAAAAGGATGCAAAACAAAGCCTAACAGGCATTGATTAGTTCAAATGAGCCAAGGACAACCACTTTCTAGAAAATAGAGTAATTTCAGAGTCTAGATAGTAAGCCACTAGCCAACTACTAGGAAGTAGCTAGGGCTAGCTGGTACAATTCACAACATGGTGGAAAATAGTAAATAGGAGGCACTGAGTCCTCTGGACAGCCTGGGCCAGTTGGATGCTAGTTTCCTATGCGGAAAAGGAGTTTTTAAGTGAATTTGGAAGGGAAAAGTCCTGTAAATATTGGAGGATAATAAACCCTAATATAGTTCATTTTGGGGGCATGAAAAACCCTTAGAGAACTCTTAGAGAGTTCAAGAACACACTAAGAGGAGGAGGATCAAGGAAAATCTTAGAGAAGAAAAGGCGATTGATCAAGAAGATTCCAAGGAAAAGAAAGGAAGTGTTCTTGTTTATGAGTTGTTTATTTCCTTTTTCTTTGTATTCTACTTTGATAATGTTAATTTTTAATGTTTTACTTGTAATTGATGAATGAACACTAAGTTTATGTTTTTGGATGGGAATTTTTTTGGATATGTTGATTTCTACTTCTAGTATTTTATTATTTAATTTTAATGTATTAAATTAGTTATTCTGGAGTAATTAATTCAATATTTGTTATCAATCAGTTAACTCAAGAGAGAAGTTAGGGAATTAGACTTGGTAATCAAAGAGTTAATAATCTCACCTTGCGATAGGGATATTATTATTTTAGACATGACGGTTTTCTGATATCGCCTAAAGTTAGTGGTGTTACTTCTTCTGAATCAAGTTGAGTTGATCTTAAGGCATCTTAGATTAAATTGGTAAGGTAGAAATAAACTTTAATTAGCTAAGAATAGGAATTTTATAACTCAAGAGATAATGAAATTTACTTTTTAAACCCATATTAGCATTGGATTTGGAAATCAATTAATTTAAAGGAATCTTCTTTACTTAACATTGATTTTTGTGATTTCTTTTTTATATTTTTTCTCCTTATTATTACTCCTTGATAATTCTTGTGACTTTCTTTTGTGAACTTAATGTATTCTCTAGTATATTAAGTTAGTAGGTTATTTACTTTATCTTTATATTTTGTTGGCTAAGTAATAAAGATAAGAGTAAAGTAAGAGTAATTACTAGCTTCCTATAGATTCGATATTTACTATTTCATGTACTACATGGTGGGTATACTTGCCCATATGATTGGTTTCAGTGTTTAGCATTTTATTTAAAATTTAATTGATTATGGCCTTTGTTGATAATATTTCATACACTAAAAAATACACATAAAGTTTTTTGTGCCATTGTCGGCAATTAGCAATATTGTTAAAAACTCGAGTCTTGTTGATTTAACTATTTTTATATTTGTAAACACCACTAACTCTTGTATTTTAAGTAGTTTGTGAATATATCTATATTATTCTTGTGTGTGTGTGTGTGTGTGTGTGTGTGTGTGTTTTGTTTGGACTTTTATTATTCTTGTTTTAGATTTGATTTATATTTTGTAATGTAAAGAATAAAACCATCATCATCGCAAGCAATTTGTGGGAAAGTACGTGGCCATGAGCACCAATTGAAGAGAGATACAATAATGACAATTTAGCAACATTGCAAGCTCATATTGATGTTTTTGGTGAGACATTACTTGAATCCCTAATGAATTCCCTTATTGCCAACACAAATGCATCTATTAAATGGCACGAAGAATCATCCCAACGAATGGGTTACAAAAGAGCACGACTAGCAAGGATTTTTTAGGGGATTTAAGAAAGTACTTCGTTAATAAGAATAATGGAAACAGATGGCATAGTTTTTCAAAATTGAAGGCCTCTATAGCACATGAACAAAGATGGATAGAGGAAGGAATCGCAAAAAAATAGGACACAACATACAGGGAGGCGGCACTACCTGACTCATAAACTACTAAAATGATATAGGAGAAGATGTTGGAGTATTTGGAGCTAGAAGAAGTGTAAAAAGAAGAAAATGTTGAGTTGCCATTGGAAATATTTTGAGAAAACTTTCATCCCATGAATGAAGGGTGCATAGTAGCCCATGCAATTGAGGAAGAAATGAGAGGACATGAGAAAAAATTACACATTGTGATGAGAGAATGCTTTGATTTTACTATATGCCTTCCTACTTTTGATTTCTCTTTGTCTCATGATTTTATATGTACCTCTCAATTTATAGAGCAAAAGAATAGCATTGTTTATGTGAAGTTCTAATTGGAGTATGTACCAATTAGACCTTTCATCCTAAATTTAGGGAGGTAAGTATGTGTAGACAATGCATTGCATAGTAAGAATTTCTTAATCTCGTCTTTGGGAGCTATAATACTAGATTTATGGAGGAGTTTTCATTATCATAATTCTTTAGAAGTGCTACTTGATGACGTTATTGTCAATATGCTCTTTAGATATAATTTGCACTCATGAGGAGAAAGAGTGATTTGCATATCTAAAGAGACGAGAGGGAATAAGGTTCATGCATATAATTTTATTGACAAAAATAATTTCCATGTATCTTACCTTTTACAAAAACCTCCCTTTTTTTCTCACTTCATCATGCCTACATTGTGCACTAAATGTTGATTTGTCTAACAAATGGCTCATAAGGAAGCATGATGAGTGGAAAAAGTACTTTTATGCTTTTTAGATTTATTTTTTTATTTGAAATTTTATGCCATTTCTTGTTTTGTTTTGTTTGGGTTTTAGTGTTATGTATTTTTTACCTCCCCAATAAGAAGAATATTTTTCAGCTTAAGTGTAGGGGAGTGAGTAGTGTTTTTATTTGTTTTCTTAAGATTTTTATTAGTCTTTTACTTTGTTGTTTTTCTTTTATCTTGGTGTGTTTATTTTTTCATTATTTTCTTTATGCTTTTATTTGTGTTTTCTATTTTGCAAGTTAGTTAATATTCGTCTTGGAAAAACAACTCTTCTATTCTTCCTCTTGAGTTTCAACATCTTTCAGAGTAAAATTTTACTTGGGAAGTATTCCTTAACTTTTGACCCCCTTTACTATTTTTGGTCCTTTTGCATATGCTTTTGTTGTGTTGATTATTTTGCCAATGAGGATATTGTCCAATTCAAGTATAGGGGAGTGGTTTTATGCTATTCATTATACAAGTTTTTATTAATTTCCTTGGTGTGTTCTCTATTTTTAGCTAAATTTTTTGATCGATTTTTGGTTGATTTTTTACTATTATGGTATTGTTATTGTTTTTCTTTTAGCATGAGAATTTTGTTTAAGACTTATTTGACTGAGTTTGATTTTATTTAAACTTATATATTTTGTGTGATATAGGTTGAATCTTGAGAATTTGAATTAACCTTATTTATGTTTTAGTAGATATTTTGGCATTGTATTCTTAAGGATTGATGTTGATTATGTGATAAGGTGTAAAAAGAAAGTTTTATATAATTGTTGTTTTATGATTTTCTAAACAAGCCCTTTTTTAGAGTCTAGTTAAATAAGGCGAGAGGCGAAAAAAGTGAAAAAAAAAAGGGAATAAAAGTGCCCGAAATTGGTTGTATTACCTTAAGTGGAAAAGAACAAAGCAGAAGGGATGTAAATACCCATTCTGGCAAAAGCAATTAGTGGAAAAACAATTGAGAGAAAAATTAAAAAATGAAAGAAAGTGAAAATGAGATAAAACAAGAGTATGAGTGGGAAAAAAAATGAGTGAAAAAAATGTTTTAAGTGAAAGTAGAGGGTGCCTATACAATATGCATTCATTTGAGGCTATGAATTTCCAACAGAAAAGTGAGAATGTCCTTAATTTACTACTCAAATTGTAGTAGTTTGGAAATTATAGAACATGAGTTGGTTGATTGTTCCTAACTTAAATGAATCATATCATTTGCATTCTTAACTTGAGGAGTAAGGTAAAACACATTGAATGAATATGAACTTGTTCAACTCAATGTCAATGCTCTTGGTTATGTCTATCTTAATATATGATTTTACAAGAAATTGGCTTTGATTGAATAGATGTTGAGTTGAATTCTTAAGTTGAAGAAAAGATAATTTCTTTATAGTATATATTGGCCACATTCCTTAAAATTATTTTGAGTGAGGTATTTGCTTGCTGAATATTGATTATTGATATCTTGTTTGCTAGAAGACAAACAAAGTTTAAATGCGAGGAATTTGATAGGGGAAAATTTGATCTTTATATTTTATGTCATTGGTGTTGTATTTGTTATAAGTTCTGTGAAACCCCACCTAAAGCCAACCCTAGAGTAAGGGGGTTAGGATGCATATCATGTTACTTTACATGAATATATATATATATATATATATATATATATATATATATATATGAATGATTTTATGTGCTTTAGAATTATGATTTATAGTCTAGAAGGCTTAGTTATACTTATGGAGTATGAAGGGTAAGATGGTAATTTTGCTTGAGGTTAAAATTGGAAGATAGCTTGAGGATTAAATAAGAAGAATATTTGGGTGAAAAAAATAAGAACAAGAGTTGTTGTGGTTTAGTGGTTTGAGCTTTGAAATTAATCTCTAATGTCTTGAGTTGAAATCCCATCATTTAAATGTTTGTCATGATTATTTTAATTTAAAGTGGGATTTTTGTCTCTTGCATTCCATAGAAAAAAAATATATATAGGAGTGTTGTCCTAGGGGAGACATGAAAGGAATGATCTAATCCTATCCTTATGTCCTAAAAGAATTCTAGAAGAATTCTTGTCCTATTACCTCTAGCTTATCCTAACCTCTTCACCAATTAAGCTTGTTCACAATTTATCCAAATCCATGTTTTAATTCCAGAAAATTCAGCAAGGATTATTGGTCTTTTAATTTCGAAAATAGCTCTTAGATGTTGGAGATTTGACTGAAAATAAGGAAGGGGTTAAGGAAAGTTCCCAAGGGAAATTAATCTCCATGGTTGAACCTCCAAACTCCACTCCATAGTGTTCATCTTCTGCATGGAAGAAATCTGAAATTTTTCCAGATTCTTGAGCAGCCTAACCTTCAAAAATCTCAGCCATCTTGCTTACTCAATTACTGCCAGAAAAATGACCAATTTATTCAGCTTGAAGACTGAAATTATTGTGCAAAAACCGGACTGCTCAAAACTGCACAAACTAGAAAAAGTTCTGGGCAGTTTCGCAGCATAGCAGGCCGAGATTAAAGCTGTTTCTTCTGCCTTCAAACCAGTAAATTACCTCTACGTTTCCTCCATATAGAAGGATGAAAAACCAGCCTTAAAGGATCCTCAAACACCTCTCAAAACCCTCTGCAAATCGGCTGGAACATTGCAGAAAACTGCACAGCAAATTCCAGCAACCAATTCGAAACATAACCAGAAAAAAAAATTCCAGCCTTGTTCCTTTCAAGCCTTCGCCAAAAACCTCCTCAAAACCTTTGAAAGTTAACCTTTGTTCAGCCATGAACTAAACTCCATTACCCCCTCCACTGACCTTGCACAACTAGACTCCATAGTCACTCTTCAAATTTCTCCTACAATCACTCCAATCAAACTTCCATTTGAATTCCAAAATTTCTAGCATTTACTCTATGAAAACACCCTTGGATTAAGCTTCATAACCAAAAATCATCCCACCATTAAACTCAGAAATTCAGCCATCCTTATAGCTCCCTCAACCCTCATTCAATTCAGCAAAATACAGCAAACCAGTCGACCATTTGCAACTCCAAGAAACCTCCATTAATCAAACACCATTACCATATCTTTTACTTTAAAACACTCCTTAAATTTCTCCATTTGAATTTCAAACAACTAGATTTTTCTCTCCTCTCTAATCTGAAAATCAAAATCCTAGAATTCCCTCAATCATTCGGCCAGCCCCTTCAAAAATTCGTCTAACATTTTCTCTCTAATCCTCTCCATTTTCACCAAGAACACACACTACCTTTCTTCAAGCCAAAAACCACTCTAAACACCTCCAATCCCTCCCAAAAACTCCTGAACACACCTAGATACTCCTTAGAGTCCATTTCTTGATTTTATAACATCAATCTCGAAACCAAAAATTAATAATTGGATCAAAACCAGAAATTTCCTTAATGTCTCAAGAACATCATCAAGGTAACCAAGAACAACTTTTGTTCATCTTCTTCCCTTCAATCTTTACCATATCATACTAATGCTCTCTCTCTCTCTCTCTCTCTCTCTCTCTCTCGACCGAAATGGTTGCTACAACTATGGCCGTTTTCTTTCTCCTCTCTTGGACAATTCAAGACTCTCAAGCACGTGGATCTTCTTAAATCTTCATCGAGATAGTCATCAACCAAGTATTTATCTTTAACCTTTCTTTTGAATTTTGGATTCATGTCTCTTGGTTGTTGATAGGAAGGATAGAATATGAATGGGGGATTGAGTATATGCATATGTATGAAGGAGTTGAGATTGGAGCATGAGAATGATTGATCATGGTTAAGTTTTATGAATTTCCTTGTGGATCAATGCATGTTCATCTTGTATTAAGAAATTATGAATGTTTAAGCATGCTAGAATGTTATGCCACCTTTGGTGAATAGGATATTATGTTCTTATTTTTATTGAAGCCGTGAGTATGATTATGCTTAGTAGGGATTTGATCATATGATAGTAAGTATGGATTTAAGCCTCTGTTCATGAATAGAATAATTTGTTGATTGATGTTGAAGTATATACTCATGAATCTTGTTAGCAATAGGAAAATTGTGATCATGACTTTGTTGATCCTAGGCTATTTTGATTAACAAATTTTATTACTCTAATTAAAATTATTACTATGTTTTTCTCCCAAGATTTCGAAATTCTTAGAAAGTTTTGGAATTGGAATATTCAATGAAATAGTGATATTTTACTAGTCAAATAAATGATATCTTTTATTAAAATTTATATATATATATATATATATATATGAATGAAACCTTTTATACAAATAAGTGAAAAATTAATAAACTTGTACACCATATATTCATAAATACTATTTATCTTTATTTGTTATCTATTAATCAAAACTTGATAAAATTTATTTATTATTAATTATTTACTATGTATCAATTAAGAGATTAGTAATAATTTAATATTTATTTTAAAAATACTATTTAAGAATGACCATTTATTAATATCATCTAGAACTTAGGATTCTTCAACATTTCAACCCTAGTTTATTTATTAATAACAACACTCAAGATTTATTATTTGAACCTACAACTTATTAGTAATTATTTTACAACCCCTAGTTATTTTATCTTATCAAGCTAGTCTTATTTTATAAAATCATTTATCATCTAGTCTTAAAGCTTAGGACATTAGGGTCATGATTATAATTAGTTGAACTAGGTTATTTATGTAAGCGAATATAGCTTGAGTATAACCTTATGACTTGTGTTTACCCCAGGCAGGGTTAGATCAGCTTTGGAAGATTCTTGAGTTTGATCAAGCAAAGGATCAGGTAAGCCTCTACATAAACTTATTTGAAGACAAAAGATTTCTCTGGCAAGCCAAACCCGATGTGCATGGACACTCATTTTGTAAAGGCAATTAAGGACTGTTTCCTTTCTTGTTTCAATCAAACAAGTAGTTTTGCACAAACACTAAACTTTTTCTAAAAATCAACTTTGACAAGAATTTTAGAAACCCTTAATTGCTATTTTCAAATAAAGTAATGTATTATCAGTTTTTTTCCTAAGTGGGACAATCATCGTTGAGTACTCAATAAGGGTAGACTACTAGGACTAGTAGGGCATGCCGGTTCAAGCTAGCAAGTTTCAGTCATGTGGACTATGTGTTTCCAAAGTGGACAGCCGATAAGTTTGGGTGTAGAGAATGAGGAGTATCTCACCCGGTAGGCCGATCACCTACCTTTTATCAGTCTGCACAAAGTATGTCATTCTGACTATTATATGGTCATGGGGCCCAACGTGTGGTAACCCATGGCTACCATTTGAGTGGTTGTATTTATTGTGTACATGTATGGTTTGAAAAGCAAAACACCACTCTTTATTTTTTAACCTTATTTATTGCTTGCCAGTACTTTCTCTTATACAATTTTTACAACTTGCATACATAAACTGTTTTACCTTAAACACTCAAAGCACACACGGGCTTACTGAGATTTTTATCTTATCACCTTTTATGCCATGTTTTCAGG
Source organism: Voacanga thouarsii (assembly GCA_026120185.1). NCBI lineage: Eukaryota > Viridiplantae > Streptophyta > Magnoliopsida > Gentianales > Apocynaceae > Voacanga > Voacanga thouarsii. The sequence goes on from JANUWF010003396.1 coordinate 1,829,925, forward strand.
TCGATCCTGCTGTGGAGATGAGTAGTTAGATTTGTTAATTGCTTTGAAGACTTTATGTTATTTATTTTATGTGTTGTTTTGACAGATGATAGTAATCAATTTATTTTGGATTTGTTCTTGAATTTTTGGGTTGTAATAAGTTCAATTTTAAAGTATTGTTTTTATTTTCGTTTGTGTGACCTAGTTATAAAGACCTCTTGTCCTTTGGACGGGGCTACATCCCAGCCCTGTTGGGCCTAGTTAGTGGGGTGTTACAAGTTCTAATTAATAGAATTTGGGCATATAAAAATCATGTAATTTCAAGCCCATTTCCAATCAAGTTTAAATTAAAATATTAACCCAAAATTACATATATATGCAAGTATACCAATCATTAAGCATAGTAAATGGAATTAATGAGTATCGGTCCTCAAAGAACAAATACACACTAATAACATTTCATTCAATATTTAACCTTCGAAGTAGATTGATAAAGAGACAAAATAAAAATAAAAATAAACACAAAATAAATGCATAACTATTAGAGAGAAAAATATGAAATTAAATAGTTATTCTCAAAAACACGACATGTATTATCTAATACTTATCAGAATCAATCATTGTCTTGGCATCATGAAGGAATAAAGATAGAATCCACTTCTTCCCAACCTATAGAATAACTATTTCTTGATTAAATTACCAGATTTTCCAATCAAACTAACATAGCGAAAGAAATGCATTAAACTCATTCCTCATAAATATCCCTATACTCTAGGCAATATAAGCATGAAATTAGTCAATAACCCTATACTCTAGGTAAAATTAACTAACCTTTGATTACGTTAGTTCAATTATCAACCTTCTTTCCCAATCCAGTTAAGATAAGAATCATATAGAATGAATCAAATTGAACTCAATCTAACATCATTTTCCAAGTCCATTAGACAAAAATTCAACTTCATCAATCCATCAAATAAAAACAAGTAATCAAATACCAAGAATAACAACCAACTGATCAAAGATTAAATAAAGTACAATATCATGAATTCTAAAATAATATTTAATTACAATTAAAATATTAATATCATTATTGTTCAATGAAAAAGAAAACAAAGGTATGAGAAAGAACTCATAAAAAAGCACTCTTCTTCCTTCTTTGAGATCCTCCTTAAATCAATGTTCCATGAGTGATGAATTCCTCTGCAATGAATATATATATATATATATATATATATATATATTTGCTTTAGCTCCTTCAAATCATATGTTAATCTTCACTTGTTCTTGGTCAAATAGGCCTCTTGGTTGCTAAAATTCATCCTTCAAAAGCCCTACTCCGTGTACAAGCTCGGAATAAATTAACCTCTTGGCAATTTCCAATTTGACTTGAAAAAGGACATTAAACTGCCTCAACAGAGCTAGACCAGCGCCGAGTCACTTTGTCTAGATCAGCGTCGGTCTAGTACTGGAACAATCCCAGTTTGAGCTCTGTTTCCTCCGTTTTTCCATAACAGAGCCACAAACAGTTCAATCATTCTGAGCAAGTGTCGAGTCAAGTCTAAAAAGCTACAATTTCACTTAAAATTGTCTAATTCCTGTACAAATTCATTAAGAACACTTTTCACAAGCAAAACATCAAATAAGAAGGGAAATGACTAGTTACTAAACTAAAAATGTCACAAAACATCCTCAAATAATTAGAAAAAATATAGATAAGATTAGGCCCAATCACATTTTCCCACACTTAAGCTTTTCTTGTCCTTATGCAAACAAGAGTTAATCACTAAGCAAATAGCTTATGAACAGTTCCAAACATTTCATCGAGCCATCCTCAATCTAATTACTCTATAATAAAGCAATAATCTTCTTCCAACCTTATACATAAACTTGTCATTCATCAAACCCTTTCAAAACCTTGCAAACTCATGTATTAAACCACATAATCCTAAGGCCATCAAAATTAAGTTAAACAAGCTCATATTCAGTACAAGAAAATTATTTCATCCCTTAAGAAAAAATATAGATACTTATGAGTCGTACAAATCTAGCTATTTAACCAATTCAAGCATCATAAACTCAAATTTGCACAAATTAAGTTGTAGAATAAGGAAACATTCCACTCTTTTCTTTTCTTTTTTTACAATGACTTAGGGAAATGATAGCCTAAATTGAATGGATTTCTCTTCATACACTGTATTGGCCCCCTTATAGTCATTATCAATTCTTTCAGCATTTTTCAACACTTTCTCTCCCTTTTTCTTTTCTTTTCACTCTTTTTGCCTTATTGCTTTCGAGATAGCTTCAAGAGAGTGCACCAAACAATAATTGCTACTTATCTCCATATTAATCCCATTTTTAGCATAAGGTCTTCAAAAATTAAAGATAAGAGCATTTTTTTTCCTCATTATTTTTTCAACATCTCAAAACAATAAAATTTTCTACTCATTTTTTTATTGATTCATTGTTTTCTCACATTCCTTAGTCTCAACTCAAAATTAAACAAATTAAAAATACATGAAACAAGAACCAGTCAACAAATTTTTCCATACTTCATCACACTATCCATATTTAAACTCAAAGAATAAAATAACTCCAATAACAAATACAACCAAGGTTAACTTAAATTTTCAAGACTTAGCAAAATCCAACTTAATACACAAATTAACCCTTTAACAAAAATACAACCATCATGAATAACAAATTCATATCCAAAGTTAAAAAGAAAATCATAACTTCATCATAGACAAATTACTCAATTGTACGTTCAAAAATCAAGTTTATGCAAATCTATAGAAAAAAATCGAAAAAATTATCCTAAATCAGCCCAAACATGCTCAAAAATTTCAACAAGATCGAGAAAATGCACTTGGTAAAAGTATTGAATCCCTCCCCCACACTTAAATTGGCCATTGTCCTCAATGGCCTATAATATCATAATAAAGCATAACCAAGAGACCAAAAAGAGGAAGAGGTAAAAGAGAAGAATACTCCCCAAGGTAGATTAGCTCTACTTAAAATAAATATCTTTTCTTCAAAAGTTAAAAATACCGTTGTGATAAATAGAGGAGTGAATAGACTTATAAAAAGAAAAACAAAGACACCAAGTAAAAACATAAAAGGGAATTGAAAGAAAAAAATAAAAGTACACTAAAAATAAAAAAAATAGAAAATCAAAACACTTGAGAACCCCCTGAAGTAGAGCCTCCAAATTGGCCTGTAAATTGTCCTCTAAATGAACCACCAAATGCCCCACCACAACCTCCAAATGGACCGTGAGGTCCTCCTTGTCTCTCCCAATAATGTCGCTAATAATATCCCTAAATATCTTGATTAAGCCTTAGAATGTGCAAAATATCATCTTGGCATTGTTGAGTATGCTCAATCCAATCAAACCTTTGATCATGCCTTACCCTTATATCAGCTATGTTTACCTTTATTTCGGCCATTTTGTCCATTAATTGCTCCAAGGATGTATGAATGTTGGCTAAAATGTTATCATTAACACTTGAAGTGTAGGGTTTCTAAATTAATTAATCAGATTAAACGCAGCGGAAAATAGCAAGAAATCCAAGCCATGGATCACGGGTTTGCAGTAGAAACGGAAAAAAGAGAAGATCACGCTTATTACCTCTTGAAGCCGGAATTTAAAATTTTCTTGTTCCAAGAACGCAGGCGCGATCCAGATCACAAAACCGGCTCACAGCAGCTCAACTGAAGTCCAAGAAAGAACTCCCTCTAATGATAATCCACACAAGGTCGAACGCTCACAATCTCACAATTCTATGGTAGTAGAATTTAGGAAGCTAGGGTTTGATTAATAAGAGAGAGATGGCTAGGGTTTGATCAAGAGAGAGGCAGAGAAATGGTTTCTCTGTTATTGCGTGAATAGTCTATATCTCTTACCCTAAGGAAACCGTTTCCTTATATTTATAGATTTATAATTACCGTAAATTGCAACTTAGTCCTTCAACATGTCAACAAATTGGTCCTTGAAGTTTACTTAATTACAATTAGGTCCCATGAATTATAACAAACTTATAATTCACCTATAAATATATTCTTTTCTCTTAATTAACCCCACAATATTATCAAATAATATATTTGAGCATTCAAACCTTTATTGTGTGTGACCCATTAGGTTTCCTAGTCTTATTGGTAGCATAATATGAATTAATTCTAACAATATTAGAATTAATAATCCTTAATAAAATAAAGGATTAAATTTATTAATTCTCTAATTAATAAATCCATATTTAGCATATCAAGAGCGACATCTAGCAATGACTCTTGACCACCCAAAAGTCCAAAAAGTCAAGTGGCGTGACATGAACCTTTCAATAGCAAATTATCAATGCAATAAACTCCTTTCACCATACAATATCTCATTCGGTCTAGAGCATGGAATTAGTGCCAACTCCCTCTAGAATATTATTAATTTTGGCCCGAATATTTTAGTACTTGTTCAAGAAATCCATTACTCGATATGTGTATCAATTGGAACCATTTCCATCACATAGTCGCCTTGGCCAAGGACTTCATGAGTAATGATTTCTACAAGTGGCCTTGAGATATACTCTCCTACTATTAGGAGTGGTGAATCCTTTATTGACTTTCTTAACTACTTTCGTTTACTTTACGTTATACCCAATATCCATCCCATAGGCAGTCCTAGATAAGACTCCAAATATTAGAATCAAAGTACAACGCTCGTTAAACAAAGTACCTTGGAGATCTCAAGTGTAAGAATACTTGCACACTTGCTATAATGAGATTCTATCACTGAAACTAAATAGTTATCCAAGTGATTATCTCCTAGCTAGGTCATCCAATGAACTTATTCCAAAACAAGCATCCACACGTTAATCCTGAGTATCCCAATACTCACGGATATGAGAACCACTGCTTGATCCAATCAAAAGATATAACATGTGCCAGTCTTGGCGTATTAATAATGTCCCATCTTATTAATACTATGACTGGGGATTATTTAAGTACAAACACTGCATAGTGTAGTAGGAATCTCACATCATAATCTTTATCATGATTTCCTTAACACTGTGTTGTACTAGGGACTTTATCTAACGGTTTGTACACATATTTAGATGTAACAATCAAACTGAAAGATAAAGAATGCCTCTTATTAATTTAATATGCAATATACATGGTACAAGTGATTACCTCTAGAGCACAACACTAACATGAAGGTCTCCCAAAATGCATTTTTGGTTAGGGAGGTTCCTCTTCATGCTCAAGATGAAGCTCAAGAATGCTAGTTTAGGGAACCTCCATTGGCCTTAACCATGTAGATGTTGTAGCCTTAAACTTATAGCCACAATGAGTGAGTACTTATTCAATGACCATATTGAGCGAAGTAGTAGGTTCCACAAGTTCATTCTCCATAGAAACATCAAAAGCATTTAAAACTTGTGAAATCACTAAGGGAAGAACAAATGCTTTAGTAGCAAGGCCATAAGCCGCTACCTCTCGCATAGAGGTTAGTAACAAAAGGGCAAGAGGAATAGGTTCTCCATGAAGCATTTTAGAAAATATGTAAACATCAATCACCCTAACTGTTGATATTCGTGGACTCCTAAACGTAGAAAACATCCACGAATCCCTTACGAGGATCCAAGTAAACGATTAAGAAGATCTAAGATTTACAGAATTACCTTTTTTGTTTAGCGTAATCGAGATCCTTCGATTTTGATTATACTATTGTATGTGCAACCTGAACGATCATCAGACGTGGCAGTGTGTGAACGTCCTCTATCAAATACACACGGTGAACTAACTCGTTACCCCGAGAGTGCTAGCGCCTAGGGTTTGAGAGGGTTTTTTTTTTCCCTAGTGAATGGTGGCATGAATATTTCCAATAGAATAGGGCTCTTGAGAAGACAGCTAGGGTTTTCTTAAAAAATCCCCGAACCTCTTCGAGTCCAATTCTAATAATATCTTATCATATTTTAATTTAAATTCAAATTAAATTAAAACTAATATAATAAGATTCTGTCATTATCTCGGTAATTTAACTAATTAATTTACTGAGCCATATTCTTATAATCTGGACATTATCCAAATACATCAAATGTGGACATATTTCCAAATTCATTGTATTTGGTAAATTTTCTAAGTTCGATTAACTTAGACATATTTCTAGATTCATCGAATCTGGATACCAGAAAAATAACCTAACAAATTCGCTTATTGTGTGACCCTATAGGTTCATTTAACACTGGCAGCGTGCCTAAATCATATTTAAATAGCCCACAAGTTATAAGCGGTTTCTAGCAAAACATTATAACTATCTAGGTTAAATGAATATCAGTGATCTCTTTGAACCAAACCACAATTTTATATTTAGTCCTTTTGTCACACGATATCCAGATTAAGCATAACGCACGGAGTATGTCATCCTTGTTAAGCTTAATCAATTATTTCTTGATTTCATAGTAGACTATTCAAACAAATGATATCAATATCTTTGATTGATATATTTGAGTACGACCATGCATTTTAACAGTTTAACTTATCAAGGGACCCATGGATATCTCTCCTATAATTGAGAACGACAAATTCCTTCACTATCAATCATATTCCTCTCCTTGATTTAGTCTATATCTAATAGTAGTCTAATTTATTATCTGGTTAAAGACAATTTTAGACAATGTCAAAATATAGAACTTACCAAGTAAGAAACTATGATGAATTAGGCCGAAAGACTTTTAATATCATTATGGCTAGAAAGTACTTATGCCATGTTCCATGAATTACTCTCATAGTAGGTCATGTCCAATACAATGTTCTCTAACATTTAGTTATGTTTTGACTTGATATCACAAATATCTATGACCAGTAAAACATAGCTATCAAGCCACAAATATACTAATCTTAATTTATTATTGTTCCAATAATAATAATCAATTAAGGACTGTTTTAGAATAGTCATTGTATTTATTGTTGGGTTTTACTATCAATTCACGTATTTGATGACCACAAAACAAAATGCACTATTCATGGAAAGGAAAACCTCATATTATTATATAAAACATAACGACAATAGTATATGTACAAATTGACTCTAGGGCATATCCCTAACGGTCTCCCACTTGCACTAAGACCAATTTGGCATAGGCCGTAACCCCATTGATCTAATATGACTATCATGTTTAGACGATGGGAGAGGCTTTGTTAGTGGATCTGCAACATTGTCATCAGTTGATACCTTGCATACTTTGACATCTCATCTATAAAAAATTTCTCGAATGAGATGAAAACATCTAAGTATATGTTTGGATCGCTGAGTGATCTTGGTTCCTTAGCTTGTGCAATGGCTCCATTGTTGTCATAATAGAGATCCACTGGGTTCAAAATACTAGGAACTACATCTAGTTCTGTAATAAACTTTTTAATCCAAACTACTTCTTTAGCTGTAGCTGAGGCAACTACATACTCAGCTTCTGTAGTAGAATCGTCCACGGTGTCTTGCTTTGAACTTTTTCAACTTACAGCACCTTCATTCAAAAAAAATAGAAAACCTAATTGCGATCTATAATCATATATGTCGAACTGAAAACTAGCATCAGTATAACCATTTACAACTAGCTCGCCTTCTTGTCCTCCATAAACTAAGAACATATCTTTAGTTCTTCTTAAGTACTTCAATATGTTCTTGACAGCAGTCCATTGTGGCTCTCCAGGATTTGACTAGAACCTACTCGTCATGCTCAATGCATATGATATATCGGGTCGAGTACAAAACATGGCATACATGATAGACCCTATAGCGGAAGCATATGGTATCATGTTCATGCTCTCTTCTTCATCCTTCGTAGAAGAACTTTGAGTTTTATTGAGCTTAATGCTATGTGACATTGGCAAGAATCCTCTCTTAGAGTCTTGCATACTGAACATTTTCAGTACCTTGTCAACGTATGCACTTTAACTTAGTCCAATTAGCTTTCTAGATCTATATCTATAGATCATTATGCCTAAAATATAGGCAGCTTCACCTAAGTTTTTCATTGAGAAACAATTTCCCAACCATTTCTTTACACTTTGTAGAGTTGGGATGTCATTTCCAATAAGTAAGATGTCATCAACATAAAATACCAAAAAGATTGTAGCATTCCCACTTATTTTCTTATAGACACAAGGCTCATCTTCATTTTTAATAAAGTTAAGTTCTTTAATTGCTTCATCAAAATGAAGATTCTAGCTTCAAGATGCTTGCTTCAATCCATAAATGGACCTTTGAAGCTTGCACACTTTATTAGAATTCAAAGGATCATCAAAACCTTCAGGTTGTGTCATGTACACATCCTCAAGTAAGTTTCCATTGAGAAAAGCGATTTTGACATTCATTTGCCAAATCTCATAATCATAATATGCTGCTATGGCAAGAACAATTCTAATAGATTTAAGCATTACAATTGGTGAAAAGGTTTCATCATAGTTTATACCATGAGTCTGTCTATAACTTTTTACTACCAGTCGTGCTTTGTAAGTATGCACATTTCCCTGCATGTCTGTTTTCTTTTTAAAAACCCATTTACACCCAATGGTTTTTGAACCTTTAGGTGGATTAACCAAAGTCTAGACTTGGTTATCATACATAGATTGCATCTCAGACTTCATAGCCTCTAATCATTTTTCAGAGTCAGAACTCTTAATGGCTTCTAGATAGGACGTGGGCTCATCATTAACCATAAGCTCCACATTGTGATCGTCAGTGATGAGGAATCCATATCCCTCAGGTTGTCGATGAACCCTATCAGATCTTCGAGGTCCTTGTTCTATAGAAGTAGGCTCATCTTGGACTTGTGAGCCATCTAATCGAGGTTCATTATTTGGTTCAGGTACTAATTGTGGTTCTTGAATCTCATCAAGATGTATTTTATTCCCACTGATTCTTTTGGAAATAAATTCCTTTTCAAGAAAGAATCCATTTCAAGCAACAATTACTCTATTTTCTTTTTGGAGATGAAATTGATATCCTTTAGTTTCTTTAGAATACCCCCACAAATATGCATTTATCCGATTTAAGTGCAAGTTTATCAGATAATAAACGCTTTACATAAACTTCACAACCCCAAATCTTAAGAAATGACAAACTAGATTGTCTCCCAGTCCATATCTTATATGACGTTTTCTAAACCGATTTAGATGGAACTCGATTTAGTATAGATGCAGCAGTCTCTAGGGCATAACCCCAAAAGGAGATTGGAGGATTAGTTTGACTCATCATTGATCGAACTATATCTAATAAAGTCTGATTTCTCCGTTCAGATACACCATTCCATTGAGGTGTTCCAGGTGGAGTTAATTGGGAGATAATTCCACAATTTTTAAGATGCTCGTCAAACTCGTGACTCATGTATTCACCACCTCGATTTAATCAAAATGTTTTGATACTTTTGCCAAGCTGATTTTGTACTTCATTTTGAAATTCTTTGAATTTCTGGAATGATTCAAATTTATGTTTCATCAAATATAGGTAGCCATATCTGCTGAAATCATCCGTAAATATAATGAAGTACTGAAATCCTCTTCTAGCATGTGAATTCATTGGTCCACATACATCAGTATGTATTAGGCCTAATATATCAGTTGTCCTTTCATTTTGTCTCTTAAAAGGTGCTTTAGTCATTTTGCCTAATAAACAAGAATCACATGTTTCGTAAGATTCTAAGTCAAACGAATTTAGAAGCCCATCATTATGAAGCCTTGTTATGCATTTCTCATTTATATGGCCCAAACGACAATGCCAGAAGTAAGTCCGATTTAAATCATTGGATTTCAATCTCTTACTATTAATATTATAGATAGACTTGTTTGTAGATCCACAAACATTGATAATATAAAGCCCATTTAATAATGAGTCATCTCCATAAAAAAATGCCGTTTTTATTAATGGAGCAAATGTTATTCCTAATAACAAATTCAAAACCTTCTGAATCCAAACAAGAAAATAAAATAATATTCCTACTCATAGCAGGAACATAAAAACAATCATTCAGTTCTAAAACAAGCCCACTGGGCAAAATTAATTCAAAAGTTCCTACAGCTACTGCAGCAACTTTTGCTCCATTCGCAACTCGTAGGTCCACCTCACCTTTTGCCAAGGCTCTACTCCTTTTTAGACCCTGCACATTTACACAAATGTGAGATCCACAACCGGTATCCAATACCCATGAATCAGAAGTAGATAAATTAATTTTTATAACATAAATACCAAAAGCGGCAGTCTCACTGTCCTTCTTGTTCTTTGCTTCCAAATAGAGCTTGTAATTTCTTAGCCAATGTCCTTGTTCTCCACAATAGTGGTAAGCTCCCTCCTTTGGTGTCTTGGCCTTAGGTTTGGGCTTGAACTTGGACTTTGCCTTGTCCGTACCCTTACTAGCCATGACTTTGCCCTTTTGATTGTTCTTTTTCCTTTTCCCTTTTTGAGCCATTAGAACACTAGGAGTATTCTTCTTAATGTTCAATTCAGCTTGTTTTAGCATCCCATGCAATTCAGTGATGAAATTTCTCCATATTATGCATGTTAAAATTTATGACAAACTGGTCATACTCAGGAGGTAATGAGCCCAAGATCAAATCTGTGGCCATGTTATGATTAACAGGAGCACCAAGCTTATCAAGATGATCAAGATAGCCCTTCATTTTAAGGATATGAGCACTTACTGAGGTGCCAGAAACCATCTTACATGCATTTAACGCCTTGTGAGTTTCAAATCTCTCTTGTCGTGCTTACTCTTGGAACATTTCCTTGAGATGCACAATCATGTCATATACCTCTACTTCTTCAAACTATTTTTGAAATTCAGAGTTCATGGTTGCTAGCATGAGGCAAGTAATATCGTTGGAGTCATCTTTGTGCTTATTATAAGCATCTTTTTTAGCTTTTTGAGGCGTTATTTACTGGAGCAGAAGGAATAGGATTTTCAAGAACATAGAGCTTTCTTTCTTGCTTAAGAACAATTCTTATGTTTCGTGCCCAATCAAGAAAGTCAGTCCCACTAAGCTTGTCTTTCTGGAGCACATATCGTAATGAGTTATTCCAACTGTTTGTTGCCATTATCTATATACAAAATATGCAAAGTAATTAATTTTGAGGCTTTAATGAAAAACTCTCACTAAAAGCATTTAAACTTTTGAAATTTCAACATTTTGATGTTTCATAGTGAGTAAATTTTATTTTATAAATATTTTATTTTAATCATAAGTAAGCTTTGGCTTTAATCTTATAATTAAATAAAACTAAAATTTTTAAATGAGACAGGCATCAAATGTCCCGGCTAAAAATATCCCATATACCCTAGGCCCAAAACCATTTTGATAGCCCAGTAAGTCAAACCATATCAAACATATGGAAAACTATTTTCCATCTTATCTCACTTAGATAATCTAAAGCATCCTACTTTAGCAGGAATGACCATATGATGATCTAAGTAATAACAAGTGTTTGATTTTGGAAGGCATTTAACACTTCATTTTTTTTTAATAAAAATTTGATTGTAGTAAGCATGGAATAAACATATCAAATATGCATGCAAGACATAAATAAAAGTGACATAGCATCCCCATAACCTATGTTGATCATCACGAGCAAAGTGAAGATCATGGTGGTCAATCTATGTATATGAACTCCTTAAGCATTCTCTAATGCCTTGAGCATACTCTTCCTATGTTGTAAATGTAGGCCGCTGTCTTCTTTTACATTAGATAGTAAAATTAAAATAATTCCTATTATAGGAAAGCAATACAATTTTACAATAATGAAAAACAACACGCAGGCCATATTTAAAAATTACAACTTAAAACAACCCGAATGTAACCTGCCAATCACATTGGGATAAAACGGGCCATGCTATGCACTATTCAAAAAAATCTACAACTACAATAAAAAACACTAATGAATAACACACAACGAATAGTTAGTCGGGGTACCAAGGGGCAGTGCCCCTGGCGGGGTCATTGAATGAGATTTCACCTTCCGATTTTCGATTATTAATCAGATTAACGTTTGGACCCCTTAATAACCATCGCCGTGAAACTTACATATTACAGACAATTTTCATTCCCTTTTAATCATATTCATACAAAAAACATATTATCATGGCCGATTAATACAAACAATTCGAAAATATAGAACCAGAGATAGCATGCTTACGATACCATATCATATTAAAATAGACCAGTTTACAGACAATTTGCAAATAATATGGTCTGATCAGACAACTAAGATGCACAAATTAAACCTAATTTAGGCAGTTTGTATGCTAAGTATTATAAAATCATAATCATCTGAACATGCTGATATACACCGTTTAAATTCACATATATATTTCATACATATATTCAACAATACAATTAACACAGATGACTCAACCTAATCATTTAGCAAGTTGTTCTGATACCACTGTTAGGAATGGTGGACTCCTAAACGTAGAAAACATCCACGAATCCCTTCCGATGATCTAAGTAAATGATTAAAAAGACCTTAGGTTTACAGAATTACCTCTCTTCGGCGTAATCGAGATCCTTCGATTCTGATTGTGCTGTCGTACGTGTAACTCAAACGATCACCAGACGCTGCAGTGTGCGAACGTCCTCTATAGGTACACAAGGCGAACTTACTCGTTGCCTCAAGAGTGCTAGCACCTAGGGATTGAGAGGGTTTTTTTTTCCCAGAGAATAGAGGCATTAAATTTTTAACAGAACCAAACTATTGAGGAGACGGCTTGAGTTTTCTTAAAACCATCCGAATCCCTTAGTGTCCAAATCTGATAATATCTTATCATATTTAATTTCAATTGAAATTAAATTAAAAACTGATATGATAAAATTCTGCCATTATCTCAGTAATAAACTAATTAATTTACCAAGTCAGATTCTTATAATCTGGACATCATCAAGACACATCGAATGTGGACATATTTCCAGATTCATTGTATCTGGTAAATTTTCTAGGTTCGATTAATTTAAAAATATTTCCAGATTTATTGAATCTGGTTACTAGAAAATAACCTAACAAGTTCGTTTATTGTGTGACCCTATAGGTTCATTTAACACTGGTAGTGTGCCTAAATCATATTTAAATAGCCCACAAGTTATAAGCGGTTTCTAACAAAACATTATAACTATCTAGGTTAAATGAGGATCAGTGATCTCTTTGAACCAAACCACAATTTTATATTTAGTCCTTTTGTCACATGATATCCAGATTAAGCATAAGGCACGGAACATGTCATCCTTATTAAGCTTAATCAATTATTTCTTGATTTCATAGTAGACTGTTCAAACAAATGATATCAATATCTTAGATTGATATATTTGAGCACAACCATGCATTTTAACAGTCTAACTTATCAAGGGGCCCATGGATATCTCTCCCATAATTGAGAGGGACAAATTCCTTCACTATCAATCATATTCCTCTCCGTGATTTATTCTATATCCAATAGTAGTCTAATTTATTATTTGGTTAAAGACGACTTTAGACAACGTCAAAATATAGAATTTACCAAGTAGGAAACTATGATGTATTTAGGTCGAAGGACTTTTAATATCATTATGGCTAGAAAGTACTTATGACATGTTCCATGAAGTACTCTCACAGTGGGTCTGTCCAATACAATTTCTCTAACATTTATTTATGTTTTGACTTGATTATACAAATATGTATGACCAGTAAAACATAGTCATCAAGCCACAAACATACTAATCTTAATTTATTATTGTTCCAATAATAATAATCGATCAGGGACAGTTTTAGAATAGTCATTGTATTCATTGCGGGGTTTTACTATCAAGTCACGTACTTGATGACCACAAAATAAAATGCACTATTCATGGAAAGAAAAACCTCATATTATTATATAAAACATTACGATAATAGTATAAATACAAATTGACTCTAGGGCATATCCATAACATCAAAAAGCATCAAAAGCATAAATGCATCAATCACCCTGAAGCATTAAAAGCATTTAAAACCTGTGAAATCACCAAGGGAAGAACAAATGCATTGGTAGCAAGGCCATAAGCCGCTACCTCTCGCATAGAGGTTAGTAACAAAAGGGCAAGAGGAATAGGTTCTCCATGAAGCATTTTAGAAAATATAGAAACTGTTATGATTCGTTGACTCCTAAACGCATAAAACATCCACGAATCCCTTTCAAGGATCTAAGTAAACGATTAAGAAGATATTAGGTTTACAGAATTACCTTTCTTCGGCATAATCGAGATCCTGTGATTCTGATTGTGCTGTCGTACGTGCAACCCGAATTATCACCAGACACCGTAGTGTGCGATCGTCCTCTATAGGTACACACGGCGAACTGACTCGTTGCCTCGAGAGTGCTAGCGCCTAGGAATTGAGATGGTTTTTTTTTCTAGTGAATAGAGGCACGAAATTTTTAACAAAACCAAACTGTTGAGAAGATGGTTAGGGTTTTCTTAAAACCCTCCGAATCCCTTAGAGTCCAAATCTAATAATATCTTATCATATTTTATTTTAAATTCAAATTAAATTAAAAATTGATATTATAAAATTCGGCCATTATCTCAGTAATTTATCTAATTAATTTACCGAGTCATATTCTTATAATCTGGACATCATTCAGATACATCGAATGTGGACATATTTCTAGATTCATTGTATCTGGTAAGGTTTCTAGGTTCGATTAACTTAGACATATTTCCAGATTTATCGAAGCTGGCTACTAAAAAAATAACCTAACAAATTCGCTTATTGCGTAACCATATAGGTTCATTTAACACCGGCAGTGTGCCTAAATTGTATTTAAATGACCCACAAGTTATTAGCAATTTCTAGCAAAACATTATAACTATCCATGTTAAACAAAGATCAGTGATCTCTTTGAACCAAACCACAATTTTATATTTAGTTTTTTTGTCACACGATATCCAAATTAAGCATAAAGCACAGAAAATGTCTTCCTTATTAAGCTTAATCAATTATTTCTTAATTTCATAGTAGACTGTTCAAACAAATGATATTAATATCTTAGATTGATATATTTGAGCATAGCCATGCATTTTAACAGTCTAACTTATCAAGGGACCCATGGATATCTCTCCCATAATTGAGAGGGACAAATTCCTTCACTATCAATCATATTCCTCTCCTTGATTTATTCTATATCCAACAATAGTCTAATTTTTTATTTGGTTAAAGGCAACTTTAGACAACATTAAAATATAGAATTTATCAAGTAGCAAACTTATGATAAATTTAGGTCAAAGGACTTTTAATATCATTATGGCTAGAAAGTACTTATGACATGTTCCATGAAGTACTCTCATAGTGGGTCATGTCCAATACAATGTTTTCTAACATTTATTTACATTTTGACTTGATATCACAAATATCCATGACCAGTAAAACATAGCCATCTAGTCACAAACATACTAATCTTAATTTATTATTGTTCCAGTAATAATCATCGATTAGGGACTATTTTAGGATAGTCATTGTATTTATTATTGGGTTTTACTATCAAGTCATGTACTTGATGACCACAAAACAAAATGCACTATTCATGGAAAGGAAAACCTCATATTATTATATAAAACACAACGATAATAGTATAAGTACAAATTGACTCTAGGGCATATCCCCAACATAAACGTCAATCACCCTAACCTCATTAAAACTACTTGATCGAGGGCAAACATTGAAACACAATAGATGCAAAATAACCTTTAATTAAACAGTAAGGTCATTACTAAAGGGAAAGGAAGAACCATGTGTAGATGCTTTTGGTTCTAAACTTAATTGCCGGCAAGCAACATTAAAGTTCCAAGTTGGCTCAAATGAGATCATCTTATTATGGCGGTCAATTTCTATCCAAGGGCCATTATCATCAACACTCAAAATTGCAGCTAATTGATTCGTAATGAAAATTATGGAGGTGCCATTCACATATGTTTCTATTTGTTTTAGACATCCTTTCCTTTTGTTTTTCATGTTCGCATAAAATTCTTTTACAATGGTAGGATAAAAATGATCTCTTAGTCCTAAAATTGGGCCCCAACCAATCCTTCCAAACATGTCAGTTATATGCAAAGATCTATCAAGGGAATGCTTGATTGTTTTTTTAATAATGATTCTATTCAAAGCCTTAGCATCATACCATTCCTCACACTTTATATTAGTGAAAGTTTTGGGATAGAAAGAAGGTAGCTCTGATGAAGGGTCAAAAGATGAGAATGGTCAAGTACATTTGTGAAGTTTGAAAAATTGTTTGGTTTTAGGCATTTTTGGTCAAACAAAAAACAAACACAATTTGCAAAAAAAAAAAAAAAATGTTTTCTTCTCAGTTAAAAATTTTTTCCCAAAATTATGTTTTTCAAATGTAATGCCATTGACAATTTCCAACTCAAATAGCAAAAGCACAATGTCAAACCACAATGTCAACAAGTATGACACACAATCATCCAAAAGTGTCACCGTTATGCTTCAAAAATTACCCACAACATCCACCAATGCACAAATTCTAGTAAAGTACGAAAACAATTGGAAAAGCACTACAAGTGCTATCAACTCATCCCATATATAGTTAGCTCCCAATAAATTCAACAAGGATACTTTGAAGCATAATAAGTATTTCCTGCAAATAAAATATCAGCAAATTCCAAGAAATGCAATAGTATTCACCTTTACTAGAAGAGATTTGTGCATCAATAAGTTTTCCCAAACTCTGGAGTTTCAAGATGTGCATTTGGGACAAGAGAATCAGTAGAAGAATCTTGAAGAAGATGGAAGGGAGAAGGAGATGCATATGATGAGAAGAAATCGAGAGGAAAGATGGCTTCCTTTTGTTATTATGAGGGAAGGGATGAAAATAAACAAGGTCGTGTCGGTTTTGTTTGGTTGTGGAGTAGAAAAGCTGAAGACCATGTGAATTCAGTTTTCTTGTGTAAAAGAGAAACCTGAAGGTGCCGGTATGTAGTGGTGGGCTAGTGTGTTGACTGAGCCAGCCAAGTTGGCGTTAGCTTAGCTAACCAAGCTAGTATTGGCTTAGCTCTGGAAAATTCGAAACTCGCTCTTTTTTTTTTTTTCTTTCAAAAACAAACAAGAAAATACTACCGTAGTAGAAATAAAACTATATTTCAATAAATTATGTTACAATAGTACAATTAAATTACAACTAATTAGTATTAGAATTACTACTACTATGATTATCCTTATAATAATTAAAGAATAGAATAACACTACAGAAGTAAATACAACAAAGAGATTCTAATTACAAAATATAAGTACAAATATTACTATTGTTAGTATTAGAAGCACGAATTATTTAACAACTAATAAAAATACAACAACAATTATGATAGTAAACAATATATGGTCTATTCACAAATATTTTTTTTTCAAAATAAATAAATAAATATATACAACAATAAAATTATTTACATGGCACCAAAAAAATATTTACATATTTACATGGCTAAATCAATGAACTCCAAGCTTCCATGATATTGTTCCCCGGCAACGGTGCCAAAAACATGATGCATAGAATTTGGGCATAAAAAAATCATACAATTTCAAGTCCATTCCCAATCAAATTTAAATTAAAACATTAATCCCAAATTACATATATAAGTAACTATACCTATCGTTAAGCATAGTAAAGGGAATTAATGAGTATCGGTCTTCAAGGAACAAGCACACACTAATAACTTTTCACTCAATGTTTAACCTACAAATTAGATTGATAAAGAGTTAAAATAAAAAAAAATTAACACAAAATATATCCATAACTATTGCAGAGAAAAACATGAAATTAAATAGTTACTCTAAAGAACATGGCATGAATTATCTAATATTTATCACAATCAATCATTGTCTTGGCATCATGAAGGAAAAAAGATAGAATCCACTTCTTTCCCATTCCATGAATCACTATTTCTTGATTAAATTAGCATATTTTCCAATCAAACCAACATAACCAAAGAAATGCATTAAACACATTCCTCATAAATATCCCTATACTCTAGGCAATATAAACATGAAATTAGACAATAACCATACACTCTAGGAAAAATTAACTAACATTTGATTATTTAGGTTCAATTCTCAACCTTCTTTCCCAATCCAATTAAGATTATAATTATATAGAATGAATCAAATTGAACTAAATCTAACTTCGTTTCCTAAGTCCATTAGACATAAATTCAACTTCATCAATCTATCAAATAAAGTCAAGTAATCGAATACTAAGAACAACAATCAACTAATCAAAGATTAAATAAATTACAATATCATGAATTTGAAAATAATATTCAATTACAATTAAAATATTAATCTCATCATCGTTCAAGGAAAAAGAAAGCAAATGTATTAGAAATAACTCATAGACAAGCCATCTTCTTCCTCCTTTGAGAACCTCATTGAATCAATGCTCCTTAAGTGATGAATTCCTCTACAATGAATGCTCCTTGGAATCATATGTTAATGTTCACTTATTCTTGGTTAAATAGGCCTCTTGATTGCTAAAATTCATCCTCCAAAAGCCTTGGGCCGAGTACAAGTTGTGAACAAATTATCCTCTTTGGCAATTTCCAATTTGACTTGAAAAAGGACATTAAATTGCCTCAACAGACAAGGGTTGGTGCTAGGTCACTTCGTCTGGACCGGTGTCAGTCCATGATGTGTCCGGACTTGGGTATAAAAATCATACAAGAACTAAACACATTCCCAATCAAGTTTAAATTAAAATGTTAAACCCAAATCACACATATGAGCAAGCGTACTCATCATTAACTGAGCATAGGGTTCAAACGAGTGTCGATCCTCAAGGAATAAGTAAACATTAATTACCTCTCTTTCATTATTTAACCGACTAGATAAAACAAAATCAAAATAAAATGAAATAAAATAAAATAAAAACAAAAATATATACATGTCAAGGATGTAGATTTATGTAATTCAAACCATTGATTAGACAATCATGATCTTAAAGTACCCAACCTCTATCATAATTAATTATTCCCTTGGTATCATGAAGAATTAAAGTAGACTCACTTCTTTTTCAATCCATGAATCTCTATCTTCTAGGTAACTTAGTATCACATATTCTGTCTCAACTAGTCTTACCCAAAAGATGCATTAAACACAATTCTATGATTAAGTCCCATTCTCAGGAAAACTTAACCTATGAAACTAACCAATTGAATCCATATTCCGGCAGGCATCAATTAACCATTAATTACTCTGTTCTTGCAATTAACCCCATTTTCAGGCAAGTTAAAATGCAACAAATATGAAATCAATCAATTTAAACCATCAACCCTATTCTCAAGCAAGTTAACGGCACAATCAATTAATCTTGCAATCAACCCAAGTAATTAAATACCAAGAATAACAATCAGTTAATCAAAACATCAAATAATTCTAAAAACCATGAGTATCTAAACCAATGTCAAATTACAATAAAATAATTAAAATGTCATTGTCAAGAAAAGAAAACCATGAGTATCTAAACCAATGTCAAATTACAATAAAATAATTAAAATGTCATTGTCAAGAAAAGAAAACAAAGGAAAGAAATAGATACTCATAGACAAGTCTTTTTTTCCTCCTTCATAGACCCTCTTGTACAATCCTCCTTGAATTATTTATTTCGAGAAAATATTGGTGATGTACTTAAAAATAAATTCAAGTCCCTACATTGTGCACCCTCCTTTTCTAGGGTAAATTGACCTTTATTTATAGGCTTACAAAGTTCCTTAAAGAGTCCTAAATAAAGAAGAAGAAATTACCTAAATATAATCCAAAACCAAAAAGAATAATTAAAGGACTAAACAAAAGTCTAAATAAAACTAAGGAAAAAAAATCAAATAGTCCACCCGCCTATTGACTTTGTAGAATTGGAAATTCAATTTTGACTTCAATTCGGTTCTTGTCGTGTAGTGCTGGAATTGCAATTCTTGTGAAATTTGAATTTGTTGAAGTCGGCTTCAAATTGAGCCGTGTGAGATTGATTGAAGCCACCGAAATTTACTGTTTCTTTCTTTGTTGTCGTAGCGGCTCAATTGAGCCGTTTCCCTTGCTTCGGCTCAATTGAGCCGCAAACCATAAAAACCCACCGAAAATTGCTTTCTTTCTTGTTCTTTTGTTTTTGTCTTTTGCAGCCACCTTTGTTGACCTTTTTCTCCACCTTGGCCCCACCGAATTTCTGCTTTTCTTTGTTGCAATTTCTGTCAGCTCAATTGAGCCATGAACCAAGCCACTTGTTTCTTTTTTCTCTTCTTGCATTACTTGTTTCGGCTGCTTCTTTTCTGCCCACCATGGTTGACTTCTCCTTTACACCTGGGCCCCACCGATATTAATCAATTCTTTCTTTAGCTTTTGTTGCTGCTGTCTTCTTTATTTTTGTCAGCCGAAATTGTTTCCTTGTTTTGCTGTTAGCCATGAGCCATGAACTAAGCCAATTTCTCCCTTGTCCTTTCCAATTTCAATTGTAGCTGAATTGCTCTGTTTCTTCCGTGTTTTTCCGGTGGAAAACTGGCGTCGACTGTCCTTCTCGAAATCGGCGCCGTCTATATTCTGCTTTATGATAATTTAACTTCATTTTATCTTTAAAATTTGAAATAATACACAAATACTTTTCTAAGGTAACATCTCAAATATGAAGGAATATGGCTAGTTATTTCACAAAATGTATCACAAAATAATATCAAATAACTAGAAAAAATATGACTAATTTAGGCCTTATCAGTACAGCACTGGAACAATCCCAATTTGAGCTCTATTTCCTCTATTTTTCCAGAACCGAGCTACAGCCAGTTCAATCACTCTGAGTAGGCATTGGGTTAAATCTAGAAAGCTAGAATTTCACTTAAAATTGTCCAATTCCTGTACAAATTCACCAAGAACACTTTCCACAAGTAAAACGTCAAATAAAAAGTGAAATGACTAGTTATTAAACTAAAAATACCACAAAACATCCACAAATAATTAGGAAAATATAGACCAGATTTTGCCCTATCAAGTTCATGTTTAGATGACTATTGATTCCTATATTTTTGTAATCTTTTGTGTGGAATTTGTAAAATAAAAAGGTACATGAAAAGACAGTAAAAAGTACACATTAAAGGTTGAACAAGATGCAAAATAGAGAACAACCAGCACTGGTTGGTTCAAAAGAGCTAGGGCCAGCCATTTTCTAAAAAATAAAGCAATTTCAAAGTCCGGACAGTAAGTTATCAACACCACTACTAGGGAATAGCCAATGATAGATAGTACTATCACAGCATGGAGCAGAATAGTGAATAGGCAGCGTTAGGTTATTTGGAGCAGCAAAGGCAGGTTAGATGTCAGTTGCCTATGCAAAAAAGGCATTTTTTAGTGCATTTGGAAAGAAAAACTCCTATTAATATAGGAGGATAATAAACCGTAATGTTGTTCATCTTTGGGGATTGAAAAAACCCTTAGAAAACTCCTAAAGAGTTCGAGAACACAACAAGAGGAGGAAGAACAAGAAAAATCTTAGAGAAGAAGAGGAGGTTAATCAAGAAAATTTCAAAGAAGGAGAATGAAGATTTCTTGTCTATGAATTGTTTCTTTTCTTTTTCTTTGTATTTTACTTTGATAATTTTAATTCTTAATGTTTTAATAGTAATTG
Source organism: Voacanga thouarsii (assembly GCA_026120185.1). Taxonomy (NCBI): domain Eukaryota; kingdom Viridiplantae; phylum Streptophyta; class Magnoliopsida; order Gentianales; family Apocynaceae; genus Voacanga; species Voacanga thouarsii. The sequence goes on from JANUWF010003396.1 coordinate 1,851,560, forward strand.
ACGATTGAACCCTAAGTTTTTGTTATTGGATAGGAATTCTTTTTGATCTCTTGATTTCAACTTCTACTATTTGATTACATGATTTTAATGTAATGATTTGGTTATTTGGGAGTAATTAATTCAATAGTTCTCTATCAATTAACTTAAGAGAGAGGTTGGGGAATTAGACTTGGTAATCAAAGAATTAATAATGTCACATGGAGATAGGGATATTGTTGCTTTTGAAATTGACGGGTTTGTAATATCACCTAGAGATAGGAATGTTACTTCTTTCGAATCTAATTGAATTGATCTTAATGCTTCTTAGATTACATTGGACAAGTAGATATACCATTTGATTAGCTAAAGATAGAAATTTCATAACTCGAGAGAGTGAAATTTACCTTTTAAACTTATATTAGTATTAGATTTAGAAATTAATTGATTTAAAGGTATTTTCTTCACTTGACATAGATTTGGGTAATTTTTTATTTACATGACTTTTCTCCTTATTCTAATTCTTTGATAATCCTTTTGACTTTTCTTATATAAACTTGATCTATTCGCTAGTGTATTACGTTAGTAGGTTATTTACTTTATCATTTTATTTTGTTTGCTAAACAATAACGATTAGGTAAAGTAAGGATAATTGCTAAGTTCCTGTGGATTCGATACTTGTTTTTTCCTATATTATATGATAGGTATACTTGCCCATATGTCTGGTTTTAGTATGTAGTATTTTACTTAAAACTTAATTGATTATGGCCTTTGCTGATAATACTTCCTATACTAAAAAACACACATAATTAACCCAATATTTGAATAAAGTAACGATTTTTAATTCAAAACACACATAATTAACCCAATATTTGAATAAAGTAACGATTTTTAATTCTTTCTTCTTTACTATTAGTTAATCATGAATACATTCATTTGGAATATCAGAGGAATAGGAAATAATTTACTTTTGGCTAGTTGAAACTATTAAGCTTCTACTATTGGGATTTTATTGTGATTTTGGAGCATTTAATTTCAAATTATCAAATATCATATTTTGCATATATGATAGGGCTTAAATTAGTCATATATTTCCTAGTTATTTAAGGCCATTTTTTTGATACATTTTGCGCAATATCTGGTCATATTCCTTCATATTTGAGATTTTACCAATAGAAAGGTATTTTGTGCATTATTTCAGATTTTAGAAGTAAATTAAGGCAAAATCGTTGCTAAACAGACTAGAGGCGGTGCCGGCTATGATAGGATAGGCGGCGCCGGCCACGTGCTACTAGCACACACTTTGAGGCAAAGAAAAATCGACGAATGAATAGAGAGACAAAATGCAACTGGCGCCAGCCCTAGGCAAGATAGGCGGCACCAACTGTGCACTGGTACAGAGGCGGTGCCTTGATTTTTGTGCGCATTTTTGGCAATTTTCGAAGTTTTGGTATTTTCCTACTTCTATTCGGCCAGAAACCCTAGAAGAATGAATTTAGGCACTCCTAAAGCCTATAAATAGAGGAAAAACACAAGTCAAATGGATGAATTGAAGGAGCAAATCATAAAATTACTCAAAATCAAGGAGGAATTTATGAAATTAAAGAGGATTGTACAAGAGAGTCTACGAAGGAAGAAGAATGAGGTTTGTTTATAAGTGCTTTCTTTAAACTTTGTTTTCTTTTCTTGAACAATGATGTGTTAATTGTTTTATTGTAATTTGACATTGTTTTCAGTATTCATGATTTTTAGAGTTACTTTGATCTCTTGATTAATTAATTGTTATTCTTGGTATTTAATTACTTGTGCTGATTACGAGATTAATTTGTTGTTTCTTTCTATTAACTTGCTTGGAAAAGTGGTTGATGGTGGTCTCAATTCATTAATTTCATAGTTGTTTTCTATTAACTTGCTTGGAAAATAGGTTAATTGTTAAGAACTATGTAATTAAAGGTTAATTGATGTCTGTCAGGATATGGATTCGTTAGTTAATTTCATGCTTTAAATTTTCCAGGATATGGGGATTTAATCAAGGATTGTGTTTAATGCATCTTTTGGATGAATTAGTTGAGATAGGATATGTGATGCTAATTTGTCTAGAAGATAGTGATTTCATAGATTGGAAAAGAAGTGAATCTATCTTAATCCTTCATGATGCCAAGAGAATGATTAGTTATAATAATGATTGGATACTTTAAGGTCGGGTTTGTCAAAAAAATGGTTTGAGTTACATAATTCTCCATCATTGACATGTATATATTCTTTTATTTTATTTTATTTTTATTTTTATTATTTTTCACTTTATGGAGTCGGTTATACAATGAAAGAAAAGTAATTACTGTATACTTGTTCCTTGAGGATCAATACTTGTTTTAAACCCTATGCTATGCTTAATGATGAGTACGCTTGCCCATATGTATAATTTGGGGTTAATATTTTAATTTAAACTTGATTGAAAATGTACTTATTTTTATATGATTTTTTATACCCAAATTCATACACATCAAAATAAGTGGGTTTCTTTTCTACCATTTTTCTTGTAATTCCACTAGGGAAATATGGGCTTTTCAGAAGGAATTTGTGTTATATTCATTGAACCAAGTTATGCATGTAAGTGTGGAAATGCTTAATGAAGATCTAGTTTTTTTATTCATTTGTTTATGCTACATATTGACACATTAGTAGATAGATTTTACAGCATGAATTGCAGAGTTTTTCAACTTCTCATTCTCATCCACAGTTTGTAGGTGATTTTAATATATTGCCTCATATTTTGGAATATTTAGGGTCATCTACTCCTTCCTTGCGAGTTATTTTGAATTTTGCTAATTTTATTGATCAGGATTGCCTATTCTGATAGTACATATACGTTGTGTCATCATGGTGAATGTCCATGCTAGAAACATTTGAATATTTTTGTGGTGAATAATTTTTGAAGTTCTCTTTTTCATTCTTCCATCGCGAATTACCTAAATATGATTGGCTTTAATTTTTTATCCTTGCCATTTTCTTTGCATTTTCTACCTCTCCAAGTGCACCTCAATATTTCAAGTGTCTATAATATGGATTTTCATTCTATGAGTTCATTTGCTTGGTTAGCATCTTTTTATAAGAATGGCATGAGATTTTATTGTCCAAATTAAAAGCGGTCAGGCTGGCTATGAAAAATTGGAATGCTTCTACTTTTGATAATGTATTTGAGAACTTAAAAAGGGTGGAAGATGAAGGTATTAGGGCCAAAATTTAGTTTGAGAGCTCTTAGGTTCCAGTTGATTATGCTCTATGGCAAGAAGCTAAGGCAAAGCTAGCTATTCATCTTAAATAAGAAAAAATGTTTTAGAGTGCGCGATAAGACTTGTATATGGTTGTTTAAGAAGTGGCTATGAATACTGGTTTCTTTTACCCTTGTTACCAGTTAAAGAGGAAGAATCTTTTATGTGTATTAATAAGTGTTAATTTTATCATCTTTTAAGTGTTATATTTGATGTATTTATGAAGTATGTTGAGTGTATATGACTATTCACACCTATCTTTTTACCTTCTTTTGGGTAAATTTTGAGGAATAAAGAGATATCTAGAAAAAAAATGTTAAAATGAGTTGAGAGAAAAATAAAGCCTAAGTAACATTGCCAGATACAGTTTGAGCAGTGCTACTTGCTGTCTAAAGAACAATCGCCAAACATAGGACCTAAGTGGCACCGTTAGGGTTGGTCCATATCATACCACTGGGAGACATTAGAGAACATAAAAAGGTTAAAAGAAACCGTACCAATCACAAGAAAATACTGAGAGGCAAATCGTAAGGAGATTTTTGAAGAAGAAATGCGCATTGTTGAAGAATGAATGGTACCGAAGAAGAAGATCAGCCTATTTATGAGCATTCTTCTCACCTTTTTCTATATTTTTTAATGACAATGATATTTAATTACCTTAGTTGTTGTAGGAGATTGAACTCATTTTAAAATTTTGTATTAAATATCTTTTTTACTTAATTGATTCCAAGTTTAGCATTTGGTTACTCGATTGTATTAGGTTAAATTGATTGTGTTGGTTCAATTGCGTTAATATTTGTTTGTCTTTTGATTCACTTGAGAGAGAATTTTAAAGGAAAGAATTAGCAATCAATAAGAGAATAATATCTCTTAAAGATAAGGGTATTGATTTCTTCTATATTTAACTTTGATAAGCTGGGGGTTATTGAATCTAATGCATCATTAAGTTAATTAACGGGATTGAGATATCTATTGACTTTGCTAGGGATAGGGAATCCATAATTTGAGAAATAGTGGAGTTCATAATTGTAATCCATAATGGCGCGAGACTGGTAATTGAATTGGTTTAGTCGTTTATTCGATACTTAAGCATATTCTTGGGGGATTTTATCTATTACATATTATTACTCCTTATCTTACTCTCGATATTCTTGTGCTTGATCTTGTGTGGGGTGTAATTATTTTTGAGTTAAGTAGTTTTATTTTCTTATCTCTTGAATTCGGTAAGTTAAACAGTAGAATTAAAGTAAATAATGGTGTTTGCTCTTTGTGGATCAGTACTTACTGATACCCTATACTATACCTTGCAATGGGTTCACTTTCTCCAATGTGTGTATAGTTTTGGGATTTCACATTTTAAATTAAAATTTAATTATCTATGAGCTGGTTAAGCATAATTTGTTTTTTTCACCTGAAAAACAATCATCCAGTTTTTTAGTGTCGTTACCAGGGATATTTAATATTTGGTACTTTTGCACATTGTTGTATGTCTTTTGATCTTTGTAATGGTCCAGATTTCAAGAATGTATGATGGTTGTATTCGAAGGACTAGTAGGGGATATTATGGAGATGTTCATGAATGATTTTTTTTATTTTGGAAACTTTTTTTTTTTTATGCCTAAGGAATTTGGAAAGAATGCTTCAAAGATGCAAAGAAACTAATCTTTTGTTGAATTGTAAACTATGTCATTTCTTGGTCCAAAAAGGTATTGTCCTAGGTTATAAGATTTCAAGTAAGGATATTGAGATTGATAGAGTGAAAATTGAAACAATTGAGAAGCTTTCTTCACAAAATTTAGTGAAAGTTATTAGAAACTTTTTTGGTCATGCAGGTTTTTATAATAGGTTCATTAAGGACTTCTCTAAAACTTTTAAACCCCTTACTGCTTTACTTAAAACAGATACGGCTTTGCATTTTGATGAAAGTTTTTAAGTGCTTTTAGTATGTTGAATCCGCTCTTGGTTGCACTTGATGAGTCTCCTTTTGAACTAATATGGGATGTTAGTAATTTTACAGTGGGAGCAGTGTTTGGATAAAAGATGAGATAAGTATATTCAATCTATATACAATACAAGCAAAACTCTTACAGGGACACAAGAAAACTACACTACAACAGAAAGAGAGTTGCTTGCAATAGTATTTACATTTGATAAATTTCATTATTATCTTATCTTGTCCAAAGTGATTATGTATAGTGATCAGTACTCAACATTAAAATACGTTCTTGCAAAACATGACTCCAAACCTAGATTGATAAGATAGGTTTTACTTGTACAAGAATTTGACTTAGAGATTCAAGATAAGAAGAGAGTTGAAAATTTAGCTATGGATCCCTTGTCAAGATAAGAGAATCCCAACATAGAACCATTAAAAGAGAAAGAGATCAATGATACTTTTCCAAATGAACAACTCTTGTGGATCAAAGGTTAACCTCTTCCTCACTTCGGTTTGAAGATTTTTCTAACTACTTGATAGCAAGAATTCTTCCAAAAGAATTTACTTCACAATAGAAAAAGAAATTTCTTTTAGATATGAGTATTACTTTTGGGAGAATCTTCTTTTATTTTACTGTTGTGCAGATTATGTCATCAAAAAGTGTGTGGATTATTATGAAACTTGGGATATTCTCTGACACTATCATGAAAGACCGCTAGGGGACATTATCAAGCTAAAGGAATAGAAAGGAAAGTCCTCTAGTTTGGTTTCTATTAGCCTATGATATTCAAGGATGCTCAAAGGTTTGTTAAAAATTGTGATAAATGTCAACGTATAGGTAACATTTCCTAAGCTCATGAGATGTCTTTATTAATTTTTCTAACTTGTGAAATATTCAATTGTTGAGAAATTGATTTTATGGGTCCTTTTCCAAATTTATTTGGCAAAAATACCTCTTGGTTGCTTTCTATTATATGTCTAAGCGGGTTGAAGTGCAAGCCTTACCAACTAATTAATGATGCTAGGGCTGTGGTCAAATTTTTAAAAAGTTATTTACCTATTTTGGAGTCCCTAGGGCACTCATTAATGACAAAAGAATACACTTTTATAACAATCAATTGGAAAATGTGCTTAAACATCTAGGCATTACACATAAGTTAGTCATCCTTTATCATTCTCAAATAAGTGGCAAAGTTGGGGTAGTTAACAGGAAAATAAAAAGAATATTGGAAAAGGTAGTTTCAATCACACACGTAATGACTGGAGCAAAAAATTGAACGACACTTTTTGGGCATATAAAACATTATATATAAACTATTGTTTTGTATAGATTGGTCTATGGGAAGCCTTGTCATCTATTTATAGAGATTGAGCATAAAGCGTTTTAGCCTCTCAAACTTGTTAATTTTGATCTTAAATTTGTAGGGGCAAAGAGGTTATTCCAATTAAATGAGCTTGAAGACTAGAGATCTTATGCATATAAGAGCTCCAGAATCTACAAAGTAAATGTCAAAAGATAGCATGTCAGGCACATATTGCAAAATTGGGAGTTCTAGGAATGTGATCAAGTGTTGTTATTTAATTCATGGTTGAGATTTTTTCCAGGCAAACTTAGATTTAGATGGTTTAGGCTATTTATGTAACACCCCATTACCTAGGCCCATTAGGGCCGGGGATGTCGCTCCTTCTATAGGACAATGGGTCATTATAACTAGGTCACATAAAATAAAATAAAATAAATACTTCAAAATTAAACTTATTACATCCCAACAACACATGAACAAATTCAAAAAAATAATTTTCTGCTACAATCTCTCGAAAGCAATACATAACAAAAATAATAGAGAGTCTTCAAAATCTTAGGCAACAATCTGGCTAACGACCTTCACAGCAGGATCGACCTAAAAACATGGTATAAAATGTGGTGAGATAAAAATCTCAGTAAGTCCGTGTTGTGCTTTGAGTGTTTTAGGTAAAATAGTTTAAGTATGCAAGTTGTAAAAGCTTCATAAAAGAAAGTGTTGGCAATCATTAAAATAATGTTAAAAATGAAGAGAGGTGTTTTGCTTTCTAAACATACATGTGCACACTAAATACAACCACAAAAAAAGGTAGCCATAGCACCACACGTTGGGCCCTATGACAATATAACGATCAAAATGCCACACGTTGAGCATACTGACACAAGGTAGATGTATGTCCACTGGGTGAGATACTTTTTCATCTCTACACCCAAACTTACCGGTTGTCCACTTCGGATATACACAGTCCACTTGACTGAACTTGCTAGCTTGGACTGATATGACCTATTGGATTGGCATCCTATCCAGGAAGGACTCCCCCCTCAGAGATGGCCACCTACTGAGAGACTTACCCTAACCCTTCAAAGACTAGCCCTTGTAGTCTACCCTTATTGAGTACTCAACGTTGTTATTTCATTTGGGAGAAAATTGATCATACAATAATTTACTTGGAAATAGCAATTAAGGTTTCTAAAATTCTTGCCAAAGTTGGGTTTTAGAAAGAGTTTAGCATTTTGTGTAAAACTGCTTGTTTAGTTTCCAACGGCTTGCTTGAATGAAATTAAAAGGGAAACTGTTCTTAATTGTCTTTACAAAATAAATGTTTATACACATTACGTTTGGCTTGCCACATTAACTTTGGTCTTCAAAAGACTCCATGCAGGAGCTTACCTAATCCTTTGCTCTATTGGGATTCAAATATCTTCCAAGGTCAACCTAACCCCACTTGGGGTAAACACAAGGCAAAGATAACATTCGGACTATATCTGCCTTACATAAACAATTCCTAGTTCATCTACTTACAACCATAACTAACCATGACCATAATGTCCGAAGTTCTAATACTAGTTGATAAAGTATTTTATAAAATAAATCTAGCTTGAGAAGTTAAAATAACTAGGGGTTCTAAAATAAATACTAATAAGTTATAGTTTCAAATAATAAATTATGATATTATTGCTAATAAATAAACTAGTGTTAAATATTGAATAATACTAAGTTCTAAATAATATTGGTAAATGGTAATATTTAAATAGTATTATTATAAATAATTAAATAATAAAATACACCGAATTTTTAATTAATAATTAGTAATAAATAATAAAATAAATAATAAATGAATTATACTTAATTTTTTAATTAAATAATAAATAAATTTTAATATAATTAATATTTATAGATATAGGTAATAGTTCCAACTATGATCTACAAGGTCATTAATTAATTCTAATATTTTATTTATTATTATTATATATATTTAATAAAACATTTTATTTATTATTATATATATTATTTTTAATAAAATATATTGTTTATTTGACTAATAAAATATTAATATTTTAATTAATATTCTATTCCAAAAATTCCCAGCAATTTTGAATTTCATAGAGAAAAATATAGTAATAATTCTAATTAAAGTAATAAATTTTGTTAATAAAAATAACCTAAGAACAACAAGAAAATAATCTTTCCCCATGGTTTCCTATTGCAAGAAAAGATTCATGAACACCTTCCCAAACACCAACTAATAGGCCAATCCATTCAGGAACATATACCTAGACTAACACATACTTTCACATGGCTAATTTCCAACTAGGCATAATCATCATTCATGGCTTCAATGAAACATAAGAACATAAAAGCCTATTCACCTTTAGTGTCATAACATCTAACATGCTTCAAACATCCATAAATCTCATTAAACATGATGAACATATATTGATTCAAAAGAAGAATCCATCAGGCTTAATCATATATATATCAATCCTCACATCCTAACTCCATCCCCTTCATCCACACACATATACTCAATCCCCTATTCATATTTAATCTTCCTATCAACATCTAAGAGACATGAATTTAGAAATCAAAAGGAGGATTTAAGAAAAAAATACTTGATAGTTGATCACTTGATGAAGACAAGTGAAGGTCCATGCGTTTGAGAGCCTTTAGTGGTCCAAAGAAAAAATAGCCATGGTTAATCAACCATTTCGGTGGAGAGAGAGAGAGAGAGAGAGAGAGAGAGAGAGAGAGAGAAAGAGTATTAGAATGGAATTAAAAATTGAATAGAAGAGGAAGAACAAGAAGGTTGTTCTTGTTTTACCTTTTTGATATTCTTGAGACCTTCAAGGAAAAAGCTGATTTTGATCTGTTCGAAAATTCTAATTTGTGTGATTTTGTGTTATAAAGGCCAAAAATGAAGTCTAGGGATTACGTATAAGTGATCTGGAGTATTTGAGAGGGTTTGGAGGTGTTTAGGATAGGTTTAAGCTTGAAGAGGTGTAGTGTGTTCTTGGTGTTTGAGAGAGTTTGAGAGAATAAGGGCTTGAAAAATTTCTGGAAAAGCTATTGGCCGAATGAATGGCCTAGAGTAGATAGGAGTTTTTGTTTTCAGCTAGAAGGAGAGAGAGTGATCAGTTTTTCTTTTTTTTTTTAAAATTCAAATGGAGGAAAATGATGAGTTATTTGAGGTAGGAGATTAGCTAATGGTGATTGATCATGGAAGGTTTCTTTTCTCCTCAATGGTATCGGCTGGACACTCTAGGTTTAATGCAAAGAATGGAGGCTGTTCAGGTTTTATTACTGGCCAAAAATGGCTTATAATCGCAGACAAATTTTTGGTAGTCACTTGCTACAAGAATGCTTTAATGGTGCAAGAAAAATCTAGAATTCTTTGAAGTTCAAAGGAGTTTTGGATAGATAGAGTGATCCTAGGAGCTTTTTGAGGTGTGATCATGGAGTTCAAGTACTCAAGGTAAGTGTGGAGGTCAATGGTGTTTAGTCCATGGCTAGACAAGGTCCAATTTTCAGAGGTTTGAAGGGTGTTTTTTGGCCTTGGCAATGAGAGACCAAGTTGGAAATTTTCTGGTTTTCATTATCCAAGAGTTTCGAATGATGATGATTTTTCTGATGCAGAATTTTCTGCATTTCCTTGGCCCGATTTTTAGCTGGCTTGTGAGGGTGTTTGAAGGTCTTTTAAGGGTGGTTTTCCAGCCTTCTTTCTGGAGAAAAACAGAGGATGTTCCAGCTGAATTGCTATCAAAAAGACAGCTTCAATTCCAACATCAAAGCAGCGAATTGCTGCAGGATTTTTTTTCTGGTTTTGGACAGTTTGTGTAGTCTGAAAAATGCACAGAATTTCAGCCTTCAAGCTCACATGAAAAGACCATTTTTCTGGCAGCAAATGGGGTAGGATTGTTGGCTGAATTTTTCGAAAGTCCTTCTGCAAAAATTCTAAAAATTTTCTAGATTTTCCTTTACTAAGTTATGAACAAGATAAAGGTTGCATGGAAGGTTTAACTATGGTAATTTATTTCTCTTAAGAACCCATCCTAATTTCTCTCCTATTTTTGGCCATTCCCCTATCCTTCAAGACTGATTTTTGAATTTCAAGGAAATAGAATTATCACAGATTTTTTTTGGAATTAAAAGAAGAGATTAATAGATTATGGATAATTTAAATTATGATGATGTTAGGACAAGGCTAGAAGGATTAAAGGGGGATGAGATTTGAACTCATGACCTTAGAGATTAAATCACAAAGCTCTAACCACTTAACCACTCTAACTTTTGTTCTTATTTTCTCACCCAAATATCCTTCTTATCTAAACCTCAAGCCATCTTCCTATTTTGACCTCAAGCAAAATTACCGTTTTACCCTTCCTACCCAATAAGCATAAATAAGCCATTTAACCTTTAACCCATAATTCTAAACCACATAAAATCATTCAAAAAGTATATTTATATGTAGAATGATAAGACATGCATCCTAACCCCCTTACTCTAAGGTTAGCTTTAGGTGGGGTTTCACAATTTATGTTGCTGAAGGTTTTTTCCTTTGGAGCTATTAAGGTATCACATCCCGAAAAAGGAACATTTACTATGAATGGTAATCGACTTAAGCTCCACTACAAAGAAGATCTTGGAGAACTGGAGCGAGTTGATTCCCTTTCTACGATTGAAGAATGGCCAGCTTTGATTATTTGTTCTTTGTTGTTGTATTGAGGATGTTTCACTTATCTTTGCACTTATCATTTTATTTGCTAGTTTTCATACATTTTTAGCTTTTATTTTGTGTTTTCATTTTGCAGCTTGTGAGTTACATCCCTTGGAACACTAACACTCTTTCTTCCAAATCAGTTTGAAGCTTTAAAGCTATCTTTGTGCTTTAATGACTGGGGGAGTATTACTTTACCCTTTCTCTTTTATTATTTAATCCCTTTGGTTGTGCTTGTGTTTCTTCTGGCTATTGGGGACAATGTCTAGTTTAAGTGTAGAAGAGTGGAATGCAATACTTTGTTAAGCTTTTTCTTATATTTCTATTGATTTTCAATGTTTTCAAAATTTTAGGTTAATTTTTTTTTTAATTTTTGTTTATTTTTGTCAAATGTGTGAATTTAATTTTTTTTTAAAAAAAATATGTTCTGGAGTATGTTTTCAAACATTTAGTTAAGTTACTCCTAAATAAACCTGCACATTAGATTGGATATGTACTAACTCTTAAGAATTTGAGTTGAAATTGTTAATGCTTTGGTAGTTAAGTTTTATTTTGTTCTTTGAGAATTAAGTGTTGATGATGTGATGAAATATAAGGAGGGAATAAAGGCTAAGTTTTGTTTCATGATTTTATAAACTAGTTCTTTTTCTGGGTTTAAGTAAATAAAGTAAGGTCGGATGAAGTATAAAATGCACCTACTAAGAGAAGAAAAAATGGAATAAGAGAGAGAGAGAGAGAGAGAGAGAGAGAGAGAGAGAGAGAGAGAGAGAGAGAGAGAAGAGAAGAGGAATATTATGTGTGATAATTGCAATAATTTCCTTTGCTTGAAAAAAAAAAAGTGAGATAGAGCATAAAACGCACTCACCTAACGCTTGAAAAAAAAGCAAAAAAGATTAGAAGAGTTCCTAATTTTCTACCTAGATTGTAGTAGTTTAGAAGCTATAGAACTTGATTTGGTTGATTATTCCTTGCATATATGAATTACATTATTTATATTCATGAATCAAAAGATGGAGTAATTTTCATTTAATTAATATAGACTTGTTTAAATCAACTTTGATGGCCTTAGTCTTATCTAGTTTAATATATGAGTTTGTGAAAGATTAGTTTAGTTGGATAGGTGTCGAGTTAACTTCTAAGGTTAGCAGAAGGATAATAACGTTACCATATTTGCTATGTGGGATGAGATGTTAATCTAATTAGTTGATTGCGTTTTCTTGAGGACAAGCAAATATGTAAGTGTGAGGGGGGGTGATGAGTATTAATTTTATCATCTTTTATGTGTCATATTTGATGTACAACTCACCCCTATCTTTTTACCTTTTTTGTGAAGAATTTTAGGAACAAAGAGATATCATGAAAGAAGGTGAAAATGTAACACCCTTCGCTTTTGTATTTTTTGATTTTGACTACTTTGAATACATTATGAGACTTTGTATGTAAAGCAAGAACAAGAAAAATTCACTATAATAAGATGGATATTTTGGTAGAATAAAAATTTTAAGGAGCGTTAACGAAATTTTTGGTCACAATTTTGGAAAATTGAAAAAGTATTTGAGAATTTCAAAAGACAAGAAAATGAATCATTTGTTGTTGGGATTCTATAGGTAAAATAAATTTTTTTGCAATCGGGACGAATAATATTAGGGTTTTTGAATTATTCGGAGAAGTCGGTAAAATTTTATTCAAGAAATTAAGAGAAAATTGTGATTGGTTGTTGCAAATATGTCCAATTCTTATTGATTAAGGTTCTACTTGGCAAGAGGTGATTTGTTGAAGAATGCCTAGGTGGCATGTTGAATTCCAAGAGCTTCCTAAGTATGCCATGTGTCATGCTAGGTGGCCTATGCATTTAATGCATAATTATCTTATAGAATAAATCAAATCTTGTGGAAAAAGAAATGGAATGGAGGTGGACAAGTGTATGGCTGGTTTTAAGGGCTGAAAGAGAGTAAGAAAGAAATTAGCAAGAAGAGAGAGAAATTGGTGAGTTTTAAGAAAATAAGGTAGAAAACAAGAGTTCTTGGAGGTTTTTGAGCAAAAATCAAAGGAGAATCAAGGTAAAGCACTTGATACCAATAACTAACTTTGTTCTTCTCATTGTAAGGAGTAGATAGATGTATGTTTTGCAAGGAGATAAGTATGCTATGTGATTTTTACTTGAAGAACATATGAACACTATATAGCTATTTTTGCTCTTTTGTGTAACTGGTTGCTTGGAATAGCATTCAGCATGGAATTGTGATGTTTTAGTAAAGTTTTGATGATGTTTGGAAGAGATTTTGATCGCTGAAAATTGAAGAAGTTGATGAAGAAATGATTAAATAAAATAAAGGAAGGAATTTAGTGTTAGTTAAAATCATGTAAGCATGGAAAATGGATTAAAGGCTTCCAGATTTTGCAGTTGTGTGTGTGTGTGTGTGTGTGTGTGTGTGTGTGTGTGTGACATTTTCTGCTGGAAAATACTGAGAAAACAGTGAGTTTTGATGAAGAAAAGTTGAGGGAAAATAAAGGAATTAACTGGAGTTAGGTGTCAGATAAAAGGATTAACAAGATGGAATAAGATTTTGGTGAAAAAGGATTGGAAAAGCTAGATTTCAGCTTGGAAATGCAACAGAAAACCTGCTGGAATTCTGTTGTTATTATGAAATCAGGACATGAAATGATAGCTAAGTGAAATAGGAGCATTTTGGAACAAATTTGGTGTGAATCGGAGTTATATATTGAAAGATATAAATTAAATAGTGAGATGCAGGTAATGAGAAAAAGCTGGAAAATTTGAGGTGATGCATGTTCTTGGATAAAATTAGTTTGATTGATGGAATTAAAGAAGATGAATTTAATGGATTGAAATGTTGGGAATTATGTTTGTGAAATAAATGAGAAATGGATAATTTGGAATAATAGTATTCCTAGTAGTTTATTTCATTTCAAGAAGAAATGAAATATTAAAGGAATGATTAAATTCCTTGTTAATGTATTACATGATTTATGAAATGCATACTCAAGCACATTGGGAATAATCATTATTTTGAATTTGTGGCAATTGTTGGACGTTATAACAATTGAACGATAGTGTATTCGAGGTGAGTCCCTTGAATTTTGAAAACCTATATTATGCTAATGGTTTATGCAAACTAAAGTTATGCATAACAAATGCCTTCGATTTTCTTGAGAAAACTTTGGGTATTTTGTACTTAATATACTCCCGTTCTTGTTAAGATTCCCTAGAAAAATGTGAGTCCATTGATGTTGATGAGGGCTCATCACATGCATATTTTCTAGTAATTTTGTGCTTTAATTGTAGTAAATCCTTACACAAATCACTACTCACCACATCCTTTTTATCTTGTTTTGTAGGAAATTAAGAAAATGCTACAGAAAGGTGGATCAAGATGATAAGAAAGAAAATAGAAGAAGTTAGGAAATAAAAAAGACACGGCTGTGGAGTGCATTTCTCTTTTTCCATAATAAAGGTGACCAAGGGAACTTGATGTTCCTTAGGTCGCCTAGAAGAAACAAGAATGGTAAAAAGGAAAAGAAGTTTTTGGCCAAGGAAAGTTCCCTAGTCTGCCTAGCACATTTTTGGTTTGTTTGTGTCCAGAAAGGTGGTGACCAAAGGAAGTTTAACTTCCCTAGGCCACCTAATATAATGTATATATGTATGTGTGTTTAGGAGATAACAGCCTAAGGAACATCAAGTTCCTTTGGCCTCCAAGTGAGCATTGTGTGTGTTGTGTGTGTTCAAGCTGGGGGCCTAGGGAAGTAAGAGTACCCTAGGCTGCCTGCTTTAATTGTAAAGATGTATATCTATGTTGTATTATTTAGCTGGCAGTCTAGGGAAGAATAACAACCCTAGGCCACCTAGATCATTTCTAAGGGTACTCAGGCAAAAGCCTAGCGACCTACGGATGAAGTTCCCTAAGCTGCCTAGCTTTTGGAATTCTTAGTAGTCTAGGGATCTGGGCCACCCACTTGCCCCAAAATGCATAGAAACGCACGATTTTGCTGTCTTTCTTATCTTTTCTCATTTGTTTCCATTGTACACTATATATATCCCATTACAAACCCTAGAAATACATCCTTGGTTGGCTAACAACCAAGAGGTCCCTTAGAGATCTCAAAGAAACACCAAGAAGAGAAGATTTGTGAAGACATTGGAGCATCATTCAAGGAGATCTACGGAAGAGGAAGAACCCAAGCTTGTCTATAAGTTTTCTATCTTCCTCCTTTTGTATTTTTACTTGATGAAGAACTTTATTTGCCTTTTATTGTATCGAAAGGGATGAACACTAGTTGGATTCCTGTGTTGAATACCTTATTTGATTTATTAAACTCTTTTGTCTAATATATGATTACTTAATTTTATTGTATTTGATTTGTTATTTGGGTCACTCTCTTCTAATGATTTTGAGAGATGAGGTTAGGAGTTGAGTTCCATCTAATGGGTTCAATGTGTATTTTCCTTCGATTAACTCGAAAAAAAGGTTGGGGGGATTAGAACTTGGTAATCATTAAGAATTTAATATCGCCTAGAGATTTGGGTGTTTGGTTCTTTCAAATAATTAGGGGTTGTGCTTAATGCTTCTTGGGCCCAATTGGAGAGGTGGAGATACCCTTTACTTAGCTTAATAATAGGGAATCCATATCTCGAGAGAGAGTAGGTTTTGCTTTTATAACCTCTACGGTATTAGAATTGGGATTTAATTGCCTTAGATTTTGTTAGGCACATAGCTAATTTTGGGGGATTCTACTTGGGTACATGTCATTCACTCTCTTTTGTTGATTTTCTCCTGGCCAAGCTTGTGTGGGTTCGATGATTTCTCTATTGTAGTAGCTTAGTGTACTTAGTTTTATTTGTTTTATCTCTTTATTCATTTTTACTAGATAATGAGATTAGAGCAAAGTAGTGGTAATTACTAAGTTCTCATGGAATCGATACTTACTATTCCTTATACTGTGCGATGGGTATATTTGCCTTATTGTGTGGTTTTAGTGATTGTCATATTAATTTAAAGCTTGATTTATATGTGTTTGTTGTTACAATTTCCCACACTAAAATCCTCCCATCATGTTTTTGGCACCGTTGTTAGGGATTTGCAATAACATAAAATACTTAAGTCTTGTTGATTTAGCTATGTATATATTTATAAATACTATGTAAATATTTGTTTCTCTATTTGTATATATACTAACCATTACTTGTTAGTGTTATGCCCTAGAGATAATTACATGTATTTTGTATATTGTGCATTATTAAATAAAACAAGGCATTATTTATCTTTCTGTTCGTTTTATTTATACTTTCGTGTAAAATAACTTTTAGATAAAGTCTCAAGTGTAACACTGTGTTATGGAAATAATGATATAGATCACGATGTGGGGTTCCTACTACACTGGATAATGTTCGTATTTAAATTATTCCTGGCCATAGCATTAATGAGATTGGACATAATTAATGTGTTAAGACTAGTACGTGTTAGACTTTCGGATTTGATTAGACAGTGGTTGACACATCTGTGAGTATTGTGATACTCAAAGTTAACACGTGGATGCTTGTTACTTGAACAAATACATTGGATGACCTAACTGTGAGATAATCACATGGATAACTATTTAGTGCCAGTGATAGAATCTCATTATAGGAAATATGGAAGTTTGCTTAGACTTGAAATCTCTAATGTACTTTATTTGCCAAGTGTTGGACTTTGATTCCAATATCTGGACTCCTAACAAGACCGCATATGGGATAGATATTGGGTACAACATGAAGCAAATGAAAGTAGTTGAGATGATGAATAAATGATTCATCACTCTTAATAGTAGGAGCGAATATCTCATGGCCACTTGTAGGAATCACTATTGGAGAAGTCCTTGCCCAAGGTGATTGTATATTGAAAATAGTTCCGATTGATACATGTGATGAGTAGTGAATTCCTGGAACAAGTACTAAAATATTCGGACTAGAATTAATTTATTATTCTGGAAGGAGTTAGCACTAATTCTATACTCCAAATTGAATGAAATATTATATGGTGAAAGGAGTTTATTACACTGTTATTTGCTGTTGAAAGGTTCCTGTCAAGCCACTTGACTTTCTGGACTTTTGGGTGGTTATGATGTGTTGCTAGATATCGCTCCTGATCTACTTAATATGGATTTATTAATTAGAGAATTAATAAATTAATGTTAATCAGAATTAATAAGTTAATTTTAAAATTATTAAGGATTATTAATCTTAAAGACATTTATATTAATTCATATTTTGCTACCAATATACTGGGAAACCTAATAGGTCACACACAATAGAGAATTGAGTGCTCATGTTGTTATTTGATATCATTACTGGGTTGATTGTGAAAAGAAGAAGTTATTGTGGTTAAATAATAATTATTTATAATTTGTAGACTACATTGTAATTAACTAGAGTCATAATAATAATTGGTAATAAAGAATTCTTATACAATATGGATTCTGTTGGCTAAGAGAAAAATGGACGAACTATATATATATGACATATGGATTCTATGAGAATTATGATTTTTACAAATTACACAGAAAGGTTTTTTAGAAAATGGAGAGCCCTTTTATGTACATCATCTTCTTCTAAACAAAAATTACCTTAGCCGCTAAGTGATTCTTGTGTGGATTTCTGTTAGAGTCTAGCCTTGAGGTTTAGTGACTTGGATGGAACGAAGGAGAAAACATTTTCGGAGTTTTTTGGATTGCGCCACGAAACAGTGAGGAAGATTTTATTTCATAGAGGTCTCACGTAAGGTATTTTTCTTCACTGTTTCAATTCTTTTTACGCATAAATGAGATCCTCAAAGGGGAATTTTTTGTTTTATTCCACTGTACAACTGTAATTTGCAAGACAAGAATTCTTAACAGTGGTATCAGAAACACCATTTATGCATTAATGGGTTGTGTTCTAGCCATGAAATTCATTTCGCCGTTGCCTCTCTGTCCTCTGTGAAAATCATTTTCACAAGAGTTGTTTGTGAAAAAAAAAAAAAAATTGATTCTGTGGGCTTTGGTTGCACAAACATGTTTCTGTAAAAGTTACATGAATCAAGAATTAATGTGTTAGTTGTTGCAGAAAGAGAGGGGGGGGGGGGGGGGAATATGTTTTCCTGGACGTGTAATTTTTGTAACTGAAAAGCAGGGAAATTGTTTTCCTGAAAACTGTTATGTTTACTAAACAAATTTTGATTCGTTCTGTTTTGTTTTAATGAATCAATTTATAAAGCAAAAAAGGAAAAAAAAATTAGAGTCAATCAAAGAATAGTTCTCTGAAATTGTCGCAAAACTTGAAGGTTTTTTCCCCCCAGAAATTATTTCTGGGGAAGACGAAGAGGTTTAAAAAAAATGTTTTTTTCTTGCCCCAAGACGTAGCTCACTAGGAGCCAAGCTGCGGCTTGAGGCAGAATTGCTTCCCAAGCCACAGCTCGCATGGGACAGGCTCCTCGATGCGCGGTTCTCTTGTGCGATCACATGAGATTCTGTGTTTAAAAAAAAAAAAATATTCTCCTTTTCCTTTCATTTCGTTTTTTCCTTGCAGTGGCCCACGGAGGTTATTTTCTTTATTTTCACATTACACCTAAAATTTTCTTAAGTTAGTAATTTTGGGACTAGCATAATTTTTGCAAAAAATCATGGTTTTGGAAAATAATATTTTTCTAAAATAATGATTTTATATTATATATTATTTTAGTTCTTAAAATTTGATTTTAGCAATTAATATGTTTTTCTAAAATAATGATTTTAGATTATATATTATTTTATTTTAATTCCTAAAATATGGTTTTTAGCCATTAATATATCTTCTAAAATAGTGATTTTAGAATTTATTCTATTTTCTAAAATAGTGATATTGTAATTAATTTTAGGAATTAATATATGTTCTAAAATATTAATTTTAGAATTTATTCCATTATTCCAAAATAGTGATTTTGTAATTATTTGCTATGTTTAATTTTATTTTGAGCACAAAATTAGCATGGTGGTTTGGTTATGGACTATTGACCCAATTAAATTGTTCATACATTTTATTACTTTGGTTTTTAATTAAATAGGGCATGCGAGTCCTGCCTTCTCTATTTTCTTGTGTAAATTTTTCTTCTCATCTAAACTCCCCTCAAATGTAACTCGAGGTTTCTTAATTAGGATTTTATGTAATTAGATTACATAATTTAGATAGAATATAATTTATTACAAGTTCAAGAGAATATGATTGAGACCAAAAGGAGGATGGTAAAATTTTCTCCGTATATCATGCATGAACACTTAGGATTGGCTAAATTAATTTCTTTTGTATCTCTAGGAAATTAATATAATAAAGTCCATAACTAAACCATGTTATTATTATGCAATGTATGGATATGATGATATTATGCATGCTATGTTAAGGCACAAATATAAAAAATCCCTCAATCAAAATTAAACATAATGCCTTCCATTAATATAGTAAGAACGAGAGTCATTTTTTGAGACTAAGTTGTTAGGCTAACCCAAGCCTACTTGACATTTGGCAAGTTCAAGCTATGGAATCATTAAATTCCTAATTAATTAGTCTGGTTTAACTAATTTCTTTATCTCGATTCGGCTAGCTCAAGCATAAAAAAAATTAGAGGCAAGATTGGGTTAGTTTAAAAGCTTTAAGATTAAAAAATATAAATCACCTAATGTTCTGATAATTACATACGATATAATTGGTATTAGACACCTACCATTAAACTTAAGGGTACCATGTTGGGCAAACCCACGGTCAATCTAGTGGAATTTGGATACTGGTCCACTAGAAAAGCTTCTAATGGGCTTCTGGAATCAATATTAGGGCTATTGGTTTGAGTAAAATAGTGGAACAACAATGCAATTAATTAAAGACCTAATTATCTACATTCAATATGCATATACAGTTAGCTAATTTTCTCTATCTTTACCTTTAGGTTATCTGCATCATGTTGACCAACCTAAAACTACGTAACATCTTGGAAACCAATAAATTGACTGAAACAAACTTTCTCGACAGGTATAGAAACTTGAGAATTGTTCTCAAGTCAAAAAAGTTTCTCTACATATTAGAGACTTCTACTCCACCACCACTAACTCAAGATGCTCATATTGATGAGCATGCTATCCACAAGAAGCATAAAGAGGATAGTAACACGGCATCTTGTGTGATGTTGGCGTTAATGACCCCTGAGTTACAAAAACAGCGCGAGCATATGGATGCTTACTCAATTATCATGGTCGAGAGCTATTTGATGCCTAAGCTATGAGATACCAAAACAATTGTTTCGTTCGAAGATGGCTAATGCTACTTCTATGGCCACTCATGTGCTAAAGATGTTGGGCTTAATGGAGAAGCTCGGATCTCTTGCTTTTATGATGGACAATGAATTAAGTAATGACTTAATTCTACAATCTTTACCAAGGTTCACAATTTTTTATGAACTTCCAGATGAACAAAATTGAGTCCACCGTACTCGGGTTGATTAATCTACTCAAAACTGCAGAGTCCTCCATGAGGAAGGAATCTAATGCAGTTATGTTAGTAGAATCTTCCTCTTCTAGGAAGAAGGTTCCTAAGAAGAATAAGAAGGCTTCTACAAAGCGCAAAGGTGGTGTGAAAAAGAAGGAAGCAGCCACCAAAGGCTCATGCTATCATTGTCGAAAAATAGGCCATTGGAGGTAGAATTGCATAACTTTCTTGGAGGCCATCAAGGAAAATATGCCGAAGGAGAAGCTTGTGAGCATTTCTAGTTCTACTCCTGATATATTTATGATTGAGGTTAATACTGCCTTTAAAAATGAGATATTGGTATTAGATACCAGATGTGGATCTCAGTTGTACAATAACTTGCAGAGACTAAAGGATACTATAAGGATTGAAAGGGCGACATGGACCAACATACTACAAATAGAGCAAAAGTTGCTACATTTGTTGTGGGGATTTATGAACTACACCTACCTTTAAGATTAGTTTTAGAACTACAAAACTATTATTTTGTACTACTTTTATTGAAAAATATTTTCTCAGTTGCATGCTTAGACTTATATGGATTTTATTTAATTTTTAAGAATAAATGTTGTTATTTTTCATTGAATGATATTCATTATGGTTTTGCAATTTTGGTTAATGGTTTATATTTTCTAGACATAGATAATCAAATCCTCAATATAAACAATAAGAAACAAAGGATAGATAATTCAACCTCACCTTATTTATGGCATTGTTATGTAGGCCATATAAATGAGAATCGTGTTTCTAAGTTACAAAAGCTAGGTGACTTAAGGTCATTTGACTATGAATTATATGGCACATGCGAATTTTATTTACTTAGAAAAATGGCTAAAACTCTTTTTTTCTAGAAAAGGAGAAAGGGTCAAAGAGTCATTAGCACGTATATATTCTGATGTATATAGCCCAATATCAATACAAGCAAGAGAAGGTTATCACTAGTTCATAACCTTTATCGATGATTATTCACGATATGAGTATTTGTATCTAATGAAATACAAATCTAAAGCTTTTGAAAAGTTCAAAGACTTCAAGAATGAAGTAGAGAAATAACTTGGGAAAAGTATTAAGACTCTAAAATCTAATTGAAGAGGTGAATATTTAAGCTAAGAGTTTCAAGGTTATCTTAGAGATAACGGGATATTATCTCAATGAATTCCACCACATACACCTCAATATAATGGTGTATCTGAGAAAAAAGAATTGAATCCTTCTAGACATGGTACGACTATGATTGCTTCTGCAGACTTGCCAAAATTGTTTTGGGGGTATGCACTAGAGACTTCTGCTTATATTCTAAATAGAGTTCCGTTAAAAACAATTGATACTGTCCCATTTAAGATGTTCTTTGGCAAGAAACTAAAGTTATCTCACTTGATAGTATAGGGTTGCCTTGCCTTTTGTCAAAAGGCCATAGTCAGACAAACTTGAGAGTAAATCTCACAAGTGTTTGTTTATGGGTCATCCGAAAGAATCTTTCGGATATTACTTCTATCTTCCTCCAGAAAATAAAGTGTTTTTGTTTTGAAACATACTGTCTTCTTAGAGAAGGAGTACATGCTTAAAGAGGATAGTGGGAGTAAAATTAAGCTTAGTCAAGTTTAAGAAGAACAAACAAATAAGGATCAACCGCTTGATCCTACATCCATTAAGAGTATAAGTGAACCTTCAACTACATAAGAACCTCGTAGGTCGAGTAGGATACGTGTGGCACCTGAGAGATATGGATTTCTCATTAGTGAGCACAATGATGTATTGCTCATAAAATGATGAGGAGTCTACTACTTATAGGGAAGTTTTGAACAGTACAGAATTTGATAAATGGCTGGAAGCCATGGAGTCGGAGATGGATTCCATGTATGACAATCAAGTATGGCTCTGGTTGATCCACCCAAAGGAATAAAATCTATTGGATGCAAATGGATTTTCAAGAAGAAAACTAACATGGATGGTAACCTAGTTACCTATAAAGCATGATTGGTGGCTATGGGTTATTGTCAATAGTATAGTATTGACTATGACGAAACATTCTCACCAATTGCTATGTTGAAATCCATCAGAATACTCCTAGCTACTCTAGCTCATTATGATTATGGGATTTGGCAAATGGATGTGAAAACAGCTTTTCTAAATGGAAACTTGACAGAGGAGGTGTATATGACATAACTTGAGTGTTTCAAATCCAATGATAGCACAACAGCGTGCAAGTTGCAAAGGTCTATTTATGGACTTAAGAAAGCTTCTAGGAGTTGAAACATCCGTTTTGATGAAACAATTAAAGAGTTCAGTTTCATTCAAAATATGGATGAACCTTGTGTATATAAGAAGGTTAGTAGAAGTGTAATAGTTTTCATATTACTTTATATAGATGCCATATTGTTAATGGGAAATGATGTACCTATCATTTAGTCGGTAAAAGATTAGTTGTCCAAGAAATTCTCTATGAAAGACCTTTGAGAAGCAACAAATATTCTTGGAATTAGGATTTGTAGAGATAGGTCAAAAAGGTTGCTAGGTCTTTCATAGTTTACATACATAGATAAAGTGCTAAAGATGTTTAGCATGGATCGAACCAAAAGAGGATTCTTACCCATGTCCCATGCGATAAGTCTTTCAAAGTCAATGTCTCCAACGACACAAATTGAAAGGCATCACATGAGTAGGATTCCATATGCTTTTGCAATTCCCATCTTGTATGCTATAATATGTACAAGGCCCGATGTATCATGGCTCTCAATTTGATGAGCAAATACCAATCTAACCCTAGTGATAGTCATTGGGCAATTGTGAAAAATATCCTTAAGTACTTGCAAAGGATTAAGGATGTATTCTTAGTATATAGAGGAAGTGATGTGAAAATAAACGGATATATTGATACTAGTTTTTAATCTGATAAAGATGATTTCAAATCATAGTCTGACTACGTGTTTACATTATATGGAGGGGCAATAAGTTGGAAGAGTTCCGAACAAGATCTATTGCTAACTCAACGACTGAAACTGAGTACATAGCTGCTCCTAAAGCAGCTAAGGAAGCTGTTTAGATCAAGAAGTTTGTGACGGAGCTTGGAATGGTTCCCAGTGTTGCTGAACTAACATTTCTATATTGTGACAACAATGGAGCTATTGTACAAGCAAAAGAGCCAAGGTCTCACCAATGATCCAAGAATGTACTTAGACATTTTCATTTAATTAGGAAAATCATAGATAGACAAGATGTAAAGATAGAGAGAATTCCCAAGGATGAGAATATAGCAGACCCGCTTACAAAAAGCACTATCCCAAAAGAAACTTCACAGACACATTGAGTCTTTCAGTATTAGATACATGAATGATTGACTCTAGTGCAAGTGAGAGTTTGTTAGTCTTATGCCGTAGAGGTAATCACATGTATTTTGTATATTGTACATTATTAAATAAAACAATGCATTCTTTATCTTTCAGTTCGGTTTTATTTATACTTTTGCATAAACCAACTATTAGATAAAGTCACAAGTGCAACACTGTGTTAAGAAAATCATGAAAGAGATTGTGATGTGGGGTTCTTACTACACCAGATAGTGTTTGTACTTAAATCATCTCTAGTCGTAGTATTAATGAGATATGGCATCATTAATGTGTTAAGATTGGCACGTGTTAGACTTCTTGATTTGATCAGGTGGTGGTTGTAATATCCGTGAGTATTGTGATACTCAAAGTTAACACGTAGAATGCTTGTTACTTGAACAAGTACATTGGATGACCTCTAACTATATGATAGTCACATGGATAACTATTTAGTGCCAGGGATAGAATCTCATTATAGCAAATGTGCAAGTATCCTTAGACTTGAGATCGCTAATATACTTTATTTGCTAAGTGTTGGAATCTGATTCCAATATCCAGAGTCCTGACAAGACAGCCTATGGGATGGATATTAAGTTCAACATGAAGCAAATGAAAGTAGTTGAGAGGATCAATAAAAGATTCATCACTCCTAATTGTAGAAGCGAATATCTTATGGCCACATGTAGGAATTACTACTCGAGAAGTCCTTGGCCAAGGCGATTGTATATTGGAAATGGTTCCGATTGACACATATATTAAGTAGTCGATTCTTGGAACAAGTACTAAATTGTTCGTGCTAGAATTAATTTATTATTTTGGAAGGAGTTAGCCCTAATTTTGTACTCTAAATCGAATGAGATATTGTATGGTGAAAGGAGATTATTGCACTGTTATTTGCTATTGAAAGGTTCATGTCAAGCCTCTTGACTTTCTAGACTTTTGGGTGGTCTTGATGTGTTGCTAGATACCGCTCATGATCTACTTAATATGGATTTATTAATTAGAGAATTAATAAATCAATCCTTATCAGAATTAATAAGTTAATTCTAAAATTATTAAGGAATATTTATGCGTGTTTTTTAGTGTAGAACATATTATCAACAAATTATGCAATTGATCAAGTTTTAATGAATATGACAACCACTAAAACCACATATACAAGCAAATATACCCATAGTATAGTATAAGGAATAGCAAATATTGAATCTACAAGAACTTAGACTCCCATATTACTTTACCTAGATCTTTGTTGTTTAGCCAATAAAATAAGAAGAAAATAAAACAAATAAATTAAGATAAAAATATATATAACTTTAGGATGCAAATTCATGCAACTAGATAATTATCTTGAAAACATAATATTGATCAATAAGTATTCATCACAATCAATTGTCATCTTGGCATCATAAAGGAACTTAAGTAAAATTTTATCGTTTCCCAAGTCATGGACTCACTTATGTAGACTCCATATCTTTCCCAATCTATAGAATCACTATCCCTTGATTAATTTAGCTGATTTTCCAATCAAACCAAAGCAACCAAAAGATGCATTAAAACCATACCTCATAAACATGAACTTAGCCAATGACCCTATGCTCTAGGTGAAATTAACCAATCTTTGATTACATAAGTTCCTTAATCTTAACTTCATTTCCCAAGCCCATTAAGATCTAACAAATATGAAATCAATGTAATGAACTTCTAGCATCATTTCTCAAGTCAAATAGAAGAAAACACATCAATAACCAATGATAACAAGTAATCAACTACTAAGGACAATAATAGATTGATAAAAAATCCCAATTAATTCAAAATCATAATTCCCAAATAAATATCTAATTACAATCAAAATATTAAGCACATCATTATTCTATCAAAGTAAATAAAGGATAAAATATAGAACTTATAGACAAGCCTTTCTTCTTCTTTTGAAAACCTCCTTTGAACAATGTCCCTTTGAGTGGTGATTTTGTCTTTAAATAATAAGTAGCTTACTTGGATCCTTCAATTCACACATTTGTCTTGTGTTTTTCTTGTTTAAATAGGCTTCCAGGATGCTAAAATTTGTCTCCTAACATTTCTGGGCCGAGTAGAGATTGGCAAATACCGAAACTCTTGGAAATTGCCAAATCCACACAAAAATTGAAAAGTTCGCCGACATGGACTAGAGCGGAGCCGGCGTCGGCTTGGTGGGTTACAGCCAGCACTAGCCGTGCTCTATTA
The DNA here is from genome assembly GCA_026120185.1 of Voacanga thouarsii. Taxonomy (NCBI): domain Eukaryota; kingdom Viridiplantae; phylum Streptophyta; class Magnoliopsida; order Gentianales; family Apocynaceae; genus Voacanga; species Voacanga thouarsii. The sequence goes on from JANUWF010003396.1 coordinate 1,877,834, forward strand.
GCCCGGTCATGCTCTATTTTTTTCTTGAAAAATACCCTAGTTGTCCAGAATGGAGCAACCACCAGTTATGTGGGTCACGGTCGGCGCCAGCCGTGCTCAGAAACGCCACGGTTTTGTCATTTTTTGTTGTTTTCTGTAATAAAATTCCAAAACACCTTTCCAACGGTAAAATATCAAATATGAAGGAATATGCCTAGTTACTACAATGAATGTATCCTAAAACACCAAGAAAATATAGATGAATTTTGTCCCTATCAATTATTTATCTTAAAAATGTTCAGATTAATTCATATTTTTCTACCAATAGACCTAAAAACGTAATAGGTCACACACAATAGAGAACTGAGAGTTCATGTAGTTATTTGATAATATTACTAGGTTGATTGTGAAAAGAAGAAGTTGTTGTGTCAAATTATAATTAGTTATAATTTGTGGGCTATATTCTAATTAACTAAAATCATAATAATAATTGGTAATAAAAAAATCATATGCAATATGGATTCTATTGGCCAAGAGAAAAATGGACAATACACACACACACACATGGAGTACGTGAGAATTATGATTTTTAGAAATTACACAAAGTTTATTTAGAAAATGGAGAGCCCTTTTATGTACATCATCTTCTTCTGAACCAAAAGATTACCCTAGCCGCTAAGTGATTTTGCTAGCATAAAATCCCGACGGTGTGCTCTTGAGCACAATTCTTGTGTGGATTTCTATTAGAGAAATCTCTAGCCTTGAGATTTAGTGACTTGGACAGAATGATGGAGAAGACACTTTCGGAGTTTTCTAGATTGCGCCACGAACAATGAGGAAGATTTTGTTTCACAAAGGTCTCACGTAAGGTATTTTTCTTCATTGTTTCAATTTCGTTTACGCATAACTGTGATCCTTGGTGGGGAATTCTTGGTTTTATTCAACTGTGCAACTGTAATTTGCTTGACAAGAATTCGTAACATTACTTGTACGTGGCCTTTTTTTTTTTTTTCCTTTTTATACCTTGTTTGTGTGTTTTTTTAATTCTTTATTTTTAGTTTTTGAGATCCATAAATTGTATTGGGTCCCAAAATGTTGTATCATTATGTTTGTTGTATTATTAGTTTTTTTATTATTTATATATTATTGTATGTACCATATTGGGAAATTATATGTATAGTAGATACTTGGGATTTAATTTTTGCTTTTATATATGGCCTTGTTATTCTACACTATTGTTGTTGTTGTTGGGGCATTTTGTATTTGTTATTGTATTAGTATGCTTAGGATGGAAGTGTTGTTGTAAGTGGACATTATTATGGTTTTGAGGAAATCTTGTTGTATAATAGCTATTTGTGATTGATTGTTGTACAATAAGATTGGTTTCATTATTTTTGTATGGGTGTTGGAGTTTTGAGAATTTGAGTATTAAGGATGAAATCATGGTATTGGTAGTTTTGTTTGTTGTTGTACCAAATATTGTAGAGGTTGAAAATTTATTAGAAGTGGTGGTGAATAAATTGAGTTGATTGGTTTGTGTAGTTTATTCCTAGTGAAAAATATTGGTTTAGTCTTTTCTTTTTATTATTTTGTTGTTTCATTATTGTTGTTACTAGCGTATAGTATATTTGGTAATGGTATATATTTTAGGTATTTTATTGGTTTAGCTATTATATTTTAACTAGCCTTATTATTTGAGTTTTTATAAATATTATTCTTTATGGTATTTCATTGGTTGATTATTATTATTATTGTTGTTGTTGTTGTTTGTTGTTGTTGTTGTTGTTTGTTTGTTTGTTTGTTTGTTTGTTATTAATATTTGATAGTAATATATTTTTGTACAACTTCTTGTATTCTTTTTAATTATATTTTCTTTGGAATTATTTTATTTATCTATTATTTTTATATTCCTTTTATTATTATCTCCTTAGCCATGGTATGATGTTGTAGTTTTCTCTATTTTTTAGGATGGAAGATTTTTCCTCTTTTGGGCAACCATTCAAGTATTCCCCCTACTATGATATATTGTGTTGCAAGATGTTAGGGGAGTATTTATTAATCTTCTTCTCCATTTTACTTCTTTTAGTCCTATGAAATATGTGTATATTGTATGATTTGTGGACAATGAGGACCTTGTCCAATTTAAGTGTGGGGGAAAGGTCGAATAATATATTTTTTAATAATTTTGTATTATTTATTTTTAGAATTTTCCTATTTTTGTGCTAAATTTCTTGTTTTTTCTTTTTGGCCTTTTTTTTTTTTCTAGTTTTTTCTCATTGTAGGGTTAGTTTTCAAGGCTTGTTGGTATGTGTGTTGATATGTGTTAGTTTAGTGTAGTTATTGTTTATCTTTTTGCTTAGGGATTCTACTTAAGACTTTTCTAGGAAAGTTATTTTTTTGTACACTTAGATATTGGGCATGACATAGACTTAGTTTGGAGAAGTAAATTATTCTTGTTTATGCTTTTGAAAATGTTTGTGAAGCTTAATTCTTTGAGAAGGAATGAAAATTTAGTGATGAAATATAAAATGTGGTTCATAAGCTTAACTCTAGTTTTGTGGCTAATTTAATTTATTCATTAATTCATTTGTATTGTATGTTGTATTGTAGATGAAGGCATAGGAAGCGGAAAAACATAGGGCACACAGCGGAAGCGAACATAAAAAAAAAATGGAAAAATATAAGAGGGGGTTCCAGGACAGGGCCGACGCCAACTCTGGCTGCCCTAGCCTAACTACCGTTTGGTGAACAACTAACAGGTTAGGGAATTTTTTTGGAGAGAGAGAGAGACGTCTAGCTCTACAGAGAAGAAGCCGTCTCAAAGTATGTGTGTTATGTCAACAACCATATATCTAATCCTCCTGTTTAACCAAAATAAAAATCTTAGGTTAAACTGGACTGGGCCATTGGACTCTTAGTTTAACCTTTTGGGCTTAATTAATTATTCTAATTAGAACCACATAAATGGCCTAATTAATAATTAATTTCCCAACCCAAATAAACTATTCTAATAAATGAGCTTATATTAGTTTAGTCTCAAATTAATCTTTAATTATTTAAACTTGGCCAAAGCCCTGAATAATTAATTAATCCACCAAACTAATTTAATTATTTCTCTCTCCATGGACGTTTATTTTATTCTAGCCCAATAATTAAATTAGGTTACTTAAATAAAATAATTCAATTTAATTTAAGATCAATTCGTTAGCCCGTATTTAATTAGGACTCACGGTCTATACTGGGGTCTAAAAGACACACCTCCTTGGCTACTAAAATGACCAAAATACCCTTGCCATATAAATAGCTGTATTTTGCATTTTAAATATTTCCTAATATCACCATAAGGAAATGTTGACCCCAATGACAGTGCTGCGTTAGTAAAGTCTCCGTCCTACAGGTGTAATGACTAAAATACCCCTCTATACATCGCTATACATTCAGAGAGGAAGAAGTGTACTAACATCTCTCTAAATGACATCTACCATTCTTAGGCCTCTAGTCCAATGATCCACAACTTTCTAGATTGTTTCCACTTTCCAAGGGAGCTACCCTAAAGCAAACATCCAAGTCATGTTCCCAGGGCCCTGAATATTTAGATCATCCAGACAATCACAAGGGGTGATATAGTATAGAAACTATCTTATACAAGTATGTCTTAACTAACTAGTCACATACACCTAACATGCAAGTATATTGGCCCTATGATAGAACCTCAACTATAGCATAATAAAGTACGTGCTTCCAACTTCGTCAGACCACCAACTCATACTCAAGTCATAGAGTACTAGTCCACGTTGTAGCGGTAGTAGTATAGGTTTCTACCATATAGTATTTTTAGAAACCACTACTACATGTCATGTTCTACGTATTCAAAATACGCTTATGTCATGAAGTGAATGGACTACTCACTGGCTAAAGGTAAGCTATTCCCCATTTAAAATTCACAACATAATAACCTAGACATGATGAGATTCCCATTCTCATCAATCGGTTAAGAACAAAAGTTTGTGTTAAGTAACCTATGATCCATACCTTATTGTGAAAGACCTTCATTCACATGGACCATTTACCTAAATACAATGGGTCTTTTTCAAATGTAATTGTGCACAAATAAAATTATAAATTCACAAACAATTTCTGAAAATAAATTCTTTTATTAAAACATTCAATTTTTTACATCAAAAACCTAGTTTAAGAGGGCATACATCCCAACAGTAGAAAAAAATTTCAATAATTTTTTGTATTTTTCAATAAAAAGGCAAATAGGAGCAAGAAGTACATTGTTAAATGCACTTATTGGAGTGAGGAGGAAAAAGGCTCTAGGAATGCAAAAATGCATATCCTATAATGAAAAAGAAAAGAAAAAGTAAGAAAAAGAAAAAGAAAGAAAAACAAAAAGCAAAAAAATGTAGGGATGCAAAAAAGCATAAAGTAAAATCACTACAAATGCTTTCCCTTTGTAGAAAGAAAAATGATGAAAAATGAGAGGCTCCTACTTTGCTAATTCAAATTGAAATGTATTGTTGTATCAAATAGTATGGTCTTGTTGTATTGTAATGTAGCATATGTAATATATGTACTTGGGATAGCCACAAGATTTGCATGAGTTGTTGGATCCTATCTCATATAAATCACTTTGTTTGAAATTATTGATTGGAGATATTGAGTGAATTATATTTATTTGGCATAAGCTTGTTTAATTTCACTTTAAGTTTCTTGGTTGTATCTAGCCTAATAGAAGTGTATACATAGAATTAACTTGGATGGATTGGTGTTAAGGTGAATCCTAAAGTGGATGAAGAATTAATCTCTTTACCATTTTGACTCTATGGCATATATGCTAAGTTGTCTTGATTATTCACCTAAAATGCTATGTAGACTATTTTTCATCTTATTTGTAAAATAATTATTCTTGGTCCTTATGAAAGAATGTATTTCTCTAGACTTGTACAGTAGTTGACTTATGAATAAATGTAGGATGTTTAATTTGTACACTATTCAATTCTTTTTTCAAGAACAAGTTTGGTTTGCTTGAGCACAAGTAAAGATTTAAGTGTAGTGGTGTATGATAAGGGCTCATCATATGCACATTTTCTAGTAATTTTGTGCTTTAATTGTAGTAAATACTTATACAAATCACTACTCACCACATCTTTTTTATCTTGTTTTGTCGGAAATAAAGAAAATGCCACATGAAGATGCATAAAGATAACAAGGAAGAAAATAGAAGAAGTTAGGAAATAAAGAAGATAAGGCTGCGGAGTGCATTTCTCAATTTCTAGAATAAATGTGGCCAAGAGAACTGTTCCCTTGGCCGCTTAGAAGAAACAAGAATGGCAAAAAGGAAAAGAAGTTGATCCCTTGGCCACCTAGCAGATTATTGGTTTGTTTTTGTCCAAAAAGCAGGCGATTGCTTCCCTTGGCCGTTTGCTTCAATGTATTTATATATGTATGTTTAGCAAGTGGTGGCCTTGGGATGCTTAACTTCCCTTGGAGCCCAGTACAATGTATATATGTATATATGTTTAGGAGTTGGCAGCCTAAGGAACATCAAGTTCCCTTGGCCAACTAGTGAACATCGTGTGTGTTGTGTGTGTTCAAGCTGGTGGCCAAGGGAAGTAAGAGTTCCCTAGGCCACCTACTTCAATTGTAAAGATGTATATGTATGTTGTATTCTTTAGTTGGTGTCTTAGGGAAGATTAATAACCCCAGGCCACCTAGATCATTTCCAAGGGCGCCCAGGTAGGAAGTTCCCTAGGCCGCGTAGCTTCTGGAGTACCTGGCTGCCCATGGAACCTTGGCCTCCCATTTCCCCAAAACGTGTAGAAACACGCAATTTTGCTGTTTTTCTCATCTTTTCTCATTTGTTTCCATTGTACACTATATATATATCCCATTATAAACCCTAAGAACACACCCTTGGTTGGCTAGCAACCAAGAGATCCCTTAGAGATCTCAAACAAACACCAAGAAGAGAATATTTTTGAAGAGATTGGAGCATCATTCTAGGAGATCTATGGAAGAGGAAGAACCCAAGCTTGTCTATGAGTTTTCTTTCTTCCTCCTTTTGTATTTTAACTTGATGAAGAATTTTATTTACCTTTTATTGTATATAAAGGGATGAACCCTAGTTGTATTCTTGTGTTGAATACCTTCTTTGATTTTTTAAATTCCTTTGTCTAATATGTGATTACTTGATTTTTATTATATTGTATTTTTTATTTGGGTCACTCTCTCCTAATGATTTTGAGAGATAAGATTAGGAGTTAAGTTCCATCTAATGTGTTCAATATGGGTTTTCCTTCGATTAACTTAAGAAATAGGTTGGGGTATTAGAACCTAATAATCATTGGGAATTTGATATCACGCTGAGATAGGGGCATTGGGTTCTTTCAAATAATTTGGGGTTGTACTTAATGCTTCTTGGGCTTGATTGAGGAGGTAGAGATACACTTTAAGTGGCTCAAGAATAGGGAATCTATAACTCGAGAGGGAGTGGGTTTTGCTTTTGTGACCTCTACAATATTAGAATTAGGATTTGATTATCTTGGATTGTGTTGGGAACTTAGCTAATTTTGGGGGATTCTACTTCGGTACATATCATTCACTCTCTTCTCTTTTATTGATTTTCTCATGGCCAATATTGTGCGGGTTTGATGATTTCTCTATTGTAGTAGCTTAGTATAGTTAGTTTTATTTTTTTTATCTCTTTATTCATTTTGGATAAACAATAAGATTCGAGCAAAGTAATGGTAATTGTTAAGTTACCGTGGAATCGATACTTGCTATTCCCTATACTATACGATAGGTATACTTGCCCTATTATATGGTTTTAGTTATTGGAATTTTAATTTAAAGCTTGATTTATGTGTGTTTGTTGTTACTATTTCCCATACTAAAAACCTTCCATCAGATGTCTTGTATGACAAAATGTTAGTGTGCAAGTATTATGTCAAAAATGAATATTTGAACAATTTTGTTTTTCCAAAGAAAATATGGTTTTTCTAATAAAATATATGATGTCATTTCATATTCAGATAACATGAAATTTATGAGATTTATTCTTGAAAATATTTATTTTGATGAATGATGCTCTAGAGCATCAAAAAGACGCGAATGTGTGGCTTCAAATTTTTTTGAACCATTAATGGTTTTCTTGAACGGGAAATGGCCATGATTTAGAAAAATAATGCATTTTAATGAGAAGTGGAATTTATTTAATTGAGAATATTTTCCATGAACAATTATACGATTCAAAACATTTCATTCATACTTTATTAATCAAAATAGATTTTTGTTTTACTCAAATGAACCTTATGCCATGTTTACGGCCTGAATTCTTGAATTATGGCATATTTCTTTTGAAAGTTACGAATATGCCCTTTTTCTTGGAAATGTGATGAAATCCTAAATACATGAATTGTTCACTTCTTTTGGATTTAAATTCTTGGATTATACTATGTTATTCCTTTTGGACCAAATTATTCATAAATTATGTAATTGCCTTTAAGGAATGTATTTAATTGTGTAAAGGACATTTCATCCTTTTTCACTTAATTCTTGGAAAATCATTTCTTTGTAGAGAAATAGAGTTCAGAAATGATGATTTTACCCCTAAAAACTATTTTCACTCTATTCCCTTAAGAATTTTAGAATTCCTTGAGAATTATTATATAGAAAATTGGGTTGCGATCTAATGAAGACGTAGAGTACTCAGCAAGGGCTATGCTATTTATACTAGTTTACGTTTGAAATAGTTGACCTCAAGTAACCTAGCTAGTTTGGGGGATTATCTTACTCTAAATAGGACAACAAGACATTCAAATTAGCCATCCTTGGTTATCCATTTATTTGTATGGCTAACCAGGGACAACTAATTTATTTGTATAGCCAAATTCTTAGATTATACTATGTTATTCCTTTTGGACCAAATTACTCATAAATTACGTAACTGCCCTTTTGGAATGTATTTAATTGTGTAAAGGACATTTTATCCTTTTCACTTAAATCTTGGAAAATCATTTCTTGGTAGAGAAATACAGTTTGGAAATGATGATTTTGCCCCTAAAAACTATTTTCACTCTATTCCCTTCAGAATTTTAGAATTCCTTGAGAATTATTATATAGCAAATTAGGTTGCGATCCAATGAAGACGTTGAGTACTCAACAAGGGCTATGCTCTTTGTACTAGCTTATGTTCAAGATAGATGACCTCAAGTAACCTAGCTAATTTTGGGGATTATCTTACTCAAAACGGGACAACAAGACATTAAAATTAGCCATCCTTGGTTAGCCATTTATTTGCCCGACAATTGCCTAATTTTAGCAGATACACTCAAGGGTGTATATTTGGTGTTTTACTGATACTAGCGGGGACACTGGTATGTTCATCCCTAATCACCTCGATATTGATTGATGTCAGGATTGAGAACATTAGTTGACAGTGGCAAGTGAAATACCTAAATTGTAAGGTGAGGGGCTGCTGTCACTTACCGGTCCGATATGATACGGTTGAGTGTTAGGCTGTAGGGTTGGGGTACTGAGGACCATCAATGGTCGAATTGATAGGATATGGTCCAATACGAACGGGGAAGTTCCCAACACAATAGTACAGTAATCGAAGGCAAAGTTAGGCAGTCTTTGCATGTAGGATGTTCTTCTGAGAAGAGAAGTACCTACATTTTCTCTACAATTAGGGCTTTGAGTTGAAAACTGATATTTTCAAAACATGTGACGGTTTTGAACCATGGAACTAAATTTTCTCAATCCTACTATTGTAGAGTTATTTTCAGTGAAAAAATACAACTACATCCTACGGTTGAATTTTCCAAAAGCAAATTCATAAGAAGCCTTTATTTTCACTTCTAATGAAAGTTTTGCGTCTATTTTGTCAAACACTAGCACATTGGAGACTTACTGGGTGATTTTTCACTCACACCTATTTTACTTTATTTTTCCTAGGACCGAGAGCCAAGAGTTAACCTAAGAGAAGCTAGTACTCCTTTTCTAAAGGCGGAATCCTTACAACACATTGTATATTAGTGTTTAGTATATTGTAGTGTACAATAACATTCTCTGAGTTGTAATTATCCTTTTGGGATGTATACTTGTTAGGTGTGTGTTCGTGCAATGTGCAACCACTATAGATATGTAAAGAAAAAAGCCCAAACTCAATCAAGTTTTGAAAATAAAATACCGATTCACTCAAATACACACACATAATTGGGCAACATTACCCATCATGTAGTAAAAAGTCTAATTGATAAGTATTGAAGATCCTCGAAAACTAGGTCAATTACCCCTACTTCCACTTGAACACAAGAGTTCAATCAATCAAAACAAGGATTAAGTTAATTAATTAATAACTACACAAGAGTGCTACACAAAAATATCAACCCAATTTACAATGTAGAGTTAAAAAGATCACAAGGCATGATTTGAATTTGAAAAGGATATTAGCCATGTAATTGAAAGAGAATTCTAATAGAGGCTGAATTCACCATTATTTTCCTAGTTATTTGAGATTATTTTGTGATATATTTATTGTAATAATTAGGCATATTCTTTCCTATTTGACATTTTACTTGTAGAAAGTGCTTTTCACAAATTTGTGTAGATTTAAGTTGATTTCGACCAAAACTATGAAATTCCAGAATAGACCTAGCGCCAGGCCCAGCCAAGGGACTAGGCACTGGGTCCATTTTGGTCAAATAACAAAAGCAGAGAAAAACTCAGGGGAAGAATAGAATAGACCTAGCTCTAGGAGGGTCGACTGGAACCGATACTAGGGTCACTCTGCCAGAGGCAGTTGTGCACGAATTTGGTATTTTCCAAAATATTTTGGTACTTTTTGAATTCTACTCAGACTAGACCTCTTAAGTAAAGAATTTTAGTATCAAGAAGGTTATAAATATAAGAAAAACATAAGAGAAAGGTGTGATCTGAAGGATCCAGGCTAGCTACTCAATCACCACTCAAAGGAGCATTGTTTAAATAAGGCTTTCAAGAGAAGAAGAATGGCTTGTCTATGAGTTTTATCATTTATCCTTCATTTACTTTTCTAGAACAATGATGTGCTTAATGTTTTGATTGTATTTTGATATTATTTTGGAGATTATGATTTTAAGTTAATTGAAATTTTTTATCAATCTATTGTTGTCTTTGGTGTTTGATTACTTATTATCATTGGTTATTGATGCGAGTTCTTCTAATTGACTTAAAAAAACTTCATTGCATTGATTTCGAATTTGTCTAATCTTAATGGACTAGAATGACGAAGTTAAGATTATAGAACTAAAGTAGTAAAAAATTAGTTGATTTTACCTTGACAAAGGGTCATTAGCTAATTTTATGGTTAGGAGAAATTGTGTTTAATGCATGTTTTGGTTATGCTAGCTTGATTAACAAATCTATTAATTTAATCAAAATATAGTAATTCTATAGATTGACAAAAGAAGTGGAATTTATGCAAGTAGATTCATGACTTGGCAAAACGATTGAATTTTACTTTATATTCCTTCATGATGCCAATACGACAATTGATTGTGATGAATGCTAATTGATTCAATATTGTGTTTTCAAGATAATTGTCCATTACATGAAATTACATCCTTGAGCTATATCTATTTTTATGTTTATTCATTTTTCTTTTTAATCTCTTCTTATTTTATTGGCAAAGCTACAAAGATTTGGGTAAAGTAAAGTGGGGGTCTAAATTCTCGTGGATTCGATACTTGCTATTCTCTATATTATACGATGAGTATACTTGTATGTATGTGTGGTTTTAGTGGTTGTCATTTTAATTAAAGCTTGATTGATTGTGTAATTTGTTGGTAATATTTTCTACACTAAAAAGCCTCAAATAAGAACAGTTGGTCAATTGAATTCAAATTCAAGTATTGGCAAAGACTTTCAAAGTAGAGTAAAACACACACTCTCTCAAATAGTGAATTCACTACCCTAGGATCCAACCTATAGATATCTCTATCTCACATATTAAACCTAAGATGTATAATAATCAAGAAAATCTCAATAAGCCAAAAAGCCCTAGAACCCATAGTTCTAGGTGATCGCAAAACTTCATCTACTACAAAGTTTTCACTCCCCTAAATCCTTTCTCAAGTTCATCAAGGGATAAATAAATATATTGGATTAACTTAAAAGGGAATACATCTCATACATTCTTTCTCAAATTCAATACCAAAAGAATTAGCCAAATCAATTAAATCCAATCAATCAAACCAAAGTAATAGATTACTCAAAATAAAAATCAATTAACCAAAAAATTACCCAATACAAGAGTAAAACAGGGTACCCTTTAACTACAATTCAATTTTAGTCAAATTAACATCCACAAAATCAAATCTCAAAGGGAAAAATAAGAAAATTCATGGACAAGGCTCTTCCTCAACTTTTCAATTCTCTTTGTAGAGCTCCTTCTCTCTTCAAATCCCACATTGATCTTTTCTTCTCTCCTCTTCCTTGTGCTTCCAAGGGGTTCTTTGATGAAATTCATGGGTGCTTCCCTCTGTGTTTCGGTAATGAGGAGTATTTATAGTTCTTTCACTGAAAAGCACTAATGCGCTTAATAGAGCACAATCTATGATGTTGTACAGTGCCATGGAAGCTGACTGAAACAGCACTGTGCATGCCTTGATCCTCTAATTTTACTGTGAAATAAAGTTGTGGCAGTGACTATTGCCGTGTGTTGGATTGATGCACGACGGCGTGAAGGTCAAAAGGCATAGCATCATGCAGCTCCAGATGTTCAGCATTTTTTGAATCATGATTACTCACGGTGATGTGCACACTGAGGGGCACGGTGCTGTTGACTCACAGAATAGTGACTTTTGAAATTCTGTAACTGCACGGTGGTATGTATGTCATTGCTAACGGTGTTGTGTCTCTCCTGTATAGCTCTTTTCAGTGTTTTCTCTTTGAATTTTATCCTAACTTCCATTCTTTTGATCTACATCAAACAAGGAGAAAATTAGGAGAGATAAGCATAAATCAATAATAAAAATTCAAGAATTTATGCTCAAATGCTATGAAAAATATTCATGAAATATCTAAATATCACTCCCCCAAACTTAGGCTTTTGCTTGTCCTCAAGCAAATTCTTACAATCAATACACTTCAAGAAAAAAGCATATATATCAAGAATGGATCTTTGGCAACAATGACTGTTATGGAAAAAATATTCAAACTATCTTGAGATGAAAATTCAGTTCAAGTCATCTAACTTAGTTAAACTTGTGCAAACCTATGTATTTAGATAGATAAAACCAAAGCCATTGAAATTAGATTAAACAAGTCTATATCAATTCAATTTAGTCTCATCCTATCTTCTGGTTCAAGAATATGACTCCAGTGATTTTTATAAGTTAGGAATAAGGGCTACTTAAGTTCTTTTATTTCCAAAAGCTATTGCAACCTGACTAGTAAACAGAAGATTAGTCCATACACTTGTTTTTGCAGAGTACATTTAATTGCCTAGTAGAGATGGAATAAAAATCGTTCAGCTTTTACATTACCCTTATTAGGGTAAAGTAATACAAATGCCTAGTAAAGGTATAATGAGTGATTTTTCAACATTTGCATTGCTTTACTCTATAGCTCTTTTTCATACCCCAATCTATATTTACTTAAACTCAGAATTAGGACTAGCTAGAAGATCACAGAATATAAATAGGTTAAAGTTCCTTACTTATGCTTCATCACAAGTTTCTCATCAATCCCTAAGAAACACAATGTCACAAATTTACTATAACATAGACAAGATTAAACCAAATTATCAAGACTTAGTATATATCACATCAAATATATAAGTTTACCAAAGAATATCTGATGCGTAAATTTTGGGTGTATAAAAATCATTAAATTTAAATCCATCCCTTAGTCAAGTTTTAATTAAAACATTAATCCAAAATTACACATATGAACAAGTATACTCATCGCAAGCATAGTGTAGGGAATTAACAAGTGTCGATCCTTAAAGGAACAAGTACATACTAATCACTTTTCATTCATTGTTTAATTAACCTAATAAAGTGATAATATGATAAAGAAAATTAAAGAAAAATATATATAGCTCAATATGCAATTTTGACAAATACTTTTGAAAATATGACAATGAATCACTTAGAAAATATCACAATTAATTATTATCTTGGTCTCCTGAAGGATTTAAAATTGACCAACTTCATTTGTAATTTATGGAATCACTATCTTCTAGTTAAATTAATGAACATATTCTGTCTCAACCAATTTACCCAAAAGATGCATTAAAATCAATTCTCATATAAACCCATATATTCTAGGTGATTTAGAATATGAAACTAGTCAATGAATTCATATTTTTGCAATCATCAACAAACCTTTGATTATCTAAGTTCTTAACAATTAACCCCTTTTTCAAGAAAGTTAAGAGATATAAAATATGAAATTAATTAGTTGAAGTCATTATCAATCCCCTTTTTCAAGCAAGTTAATAACAAGAATCCATTAATCAACCTCATAAGAAAAACAAGTAATTAAATCCCAAGAAAAATAATTTATTGATAAAAAGACTAAATTAATTCAAGAAATCATGAATCCCAAAAAATAATGTCTAATTACAATGAAAACATTAATTACATCATTATTCTAGAAAAAGAAAACAAAGGTAAAATAAAGAACTCATAGATAAGCCCTTCTTTTATTCTCCTTGAAAATCTTCTTGAATAATGCCCCTTAAATAATGAATCTCCTCTTTTTTGAATGATTGCCAACGTTGATCTTTGGATTCACACCTTTGTCTTATGTTTTTCTTATTTAAATAGGCTCTCAAGAGGCCAAAATTCTTTCCCTAAGAGTTTTAGGCTGAATAGAGATTAGAAAATACCAAAAGTCTTGGGAAATTACCAAATCCACGATTGATTGGAAAAGTTTGCCAACACTGGGCAGATTAGGGCCAGTGCCAACTCCACCAGCCGTGCTCTGTTTTTTTTTTTTTATGACAAACTCCCTTTTTTGTCTAGAATGGGGCCAGGGATGGCTCCGTGGGTCACGGCCTATGTACTCTAATGGCGATGGGCTTTTCGTTTTTCTGTGGTTTTTGGCAATAAAAATCCAAAACACCTTTCTAAGGGTAAAATATCAAATATAAAAGAATATGCCTAGTTATTATACCCATGTATCACAAAACATCCTTAAATAACTAGGAAAATATAGATGAATTTTGCCCCAATCACATTCCCCCAACATTTGCTTATCCTCAAGCAAAGCCTTTTAAAACAAAGAAAAACAAGAAAATCTTTCAAAAAGTTTACTTAGAACAAAGCCACAATTGCCTTTCAAACCTTAGATATGTCATTGCCATTATTTCAACCCTTTGAAAACATTCACAAAATAAAGTACTAAACAGGACATATCAAAGGCCCTCGAAGTCGAATTAAACAAGTTTATATGCTAGTTTAAGAATATTATTTCATCCTTCAAGAAAAAATATAGATAACATGAATCATATAAGTCAAGCTATCTACCAACTCAAGCATTATAAATCTAAAAATTGCACAACTCAAGCCATGATTCAAGGAAAACATTCCAATTCTTTTTCTCTAATTTTTTTCAATGGTTTAGGGATTTGATGGCCTCAAGTGAATGGATTTCTCTTCATGCACTGTATTGGCCCCATTATAGTCATCACTCATTATTTTTTCAACAATTTTCTCTCTTTTGCTTTCAGAAATTAATAGCCTTAAGAAAGTGGATTTCTCTTCACTATCCGTATTAGACCCCATAAACAAGTAAGAGTACTTTCTCACCCTCAAAGATGGAATAACAATCAACTCATTTTTCTCAATATTCAACTCCTAATCAACGTTGTATTTTTATTTTCACTCAATCTTTCTACTCAAAGGTTTTTTTTTTTTTTTTCTCACATTCCTTCTCACAACTCAAAGTCAAGCAAAGTTTAAATCTATAATACAACAGTGAGCCAACAATTTCCCCCACGTTCATCACATTATCCACATTCCAACTAGGTAAATTAAATAATACTCAAATACTAATGCATAAACAAGCTTAATCCAAATTCTCAAGTCTTAACATATCCCATCCAATAAACCATTTTATTGCCAATAAAAATCCACCATGTGAATGAAAAAAATCATATCCAAATAAGAAAGATAATTACAACCTTGCCAAAGCAATAAAAACCACAAAAATTTCAGCCCAAAATGTGTGTGTATAAATGGAAAATATCTTCAATGCTAAACTCTCCCCCGACACTTAAACATTGTTCTCAATGGCAAAAAATATAACAACGAAAGCAAAGCCAAAAGACCAAAAATAAATAAAGAGGAAGAATAGAGAAAAGAAAATACTTCCATTGCAAATTAGTTCAAACACATGTGAATCCACCCCAAGAAGTCATTGGGAAAATTGTACCTCAATAAAAATAAAAGAAACAAAAATAGAAAACATTACTCTAGAAAAGGAAAAGAAATTCAAAAGAAAAGAAAAGACAAGAAAAATCAACTAAAAAGAAATCCTAAGAAAAGTCATAAAAATATAAATAGAAAAGAAATACAGATTAGTGGAAAAATACTTAATCCACATCATCATGATCATTCTTATCATCATTCTCATTATCGGTCCCATGGCTACCATTACCCCCTTGAGTCCTAGGAAATCTTTGTATCCATTGCATCCATTGTTGTTCCTGAGCATCTTGCCTCCTAGTGAGGGCAATCATGGACTTATGAAGCTATAGAAATATCTCTGATTATGTCTCCATGCCAACTCTCAATTGCTCTAATTGACCTCTCACCTCAACCTCAAACTCACCCCTAGATTGTGATAAGAACTACTAGTGCGAGTTTGAGGTAATGGTGCAGGATTCTCTTCTTTCGCTGGTGGAAGCTCGACTTCTCCTAGGTACTGCACATCAAAAGGTTGTAACCAACGTCTCACCTCTGTGTTATACTAATAACCACAGCTAGTAAGTGTTTGCTCAGTAACCAGATCATACTCTTTTGTGGTTTCAGTAAGCTCCCCCTCAAAACAAATGCTAAAACTTCTAGAATTTTCATTATCACAAGGGGGAAAACAAAGGCTTTGGTGGAAAGGCGAGAATAGACCACATCCCACATGAATTGGATTATTAAAGAAGTAAGTGGGATGGGTTGAGTGTGCATAATCCTATGAAGAATATACAAGTTAATCACACAGGATTTATTGAACCCACTAGCCTTTGGAACAACATTGTAAGTAAAGATATTGGCTTCAAGATCATTATTAGAGTAAAAACCTACTTGCTCTACTAGACCTCTCCTGTATATCCTCAAAGTAGCTCTAGTATCACTTACTCTCCACTCAGGATCATACAGTATCTTTTAATTGTTGTGATCTATAGGTAAGTAAGGACCTTCATTATTAACACAGAGGATGGCAGTGAGTCTCTCTCTATCTAGAAAGATAAGGGTTCCCTTTACCCTAGTCTCAATGGTCTCAAAATGGTTATTACATTTCTCGAGTATGTTCGCGTAGGATTCATTGATCAGAACAGGGCAATAATGTCCCTTTAGTTGAACTATTGGTCCCCACCCCAAGTGTCTAAACATGAGTCCCAACTTGAGAGCACGATCTAAAGAGGGTGTGAATGTGCGTTCTACAATGATCTTATTTGCAGCCCTCTTAGTGTACTATTCTTGGCAGGACAAATCAATGAAATTAGCCGAGTGTAGGAACAATGGGTCTATAGATGTAGGGGTAGAGGAAGACAAACCTCTAGCCCATTTAGAAAATTAGCCCCTCTCTCTAGGCGTGACAAAAGGATGTGAAGATGGTTAATAAAGAATATGACTAAGGCATCACCACAATGTAACAACAATGCCCAATGGAATCAAACCACCACAACACAACTCCACACACAATCCCCAACAATTCACAATTTCTAATTAGTCCACAACAACCTCAATCTATATTATCAATTAAACCTAATCTCCTTTCAAAACCTACATAATAATAATAATAATAATAATAATAATAATAATAATAATAATAATAATAATAATAATAATAATAATAATAATAATAATAATAATAATAATGATGATGATGATGATGATGATGATGATGATGGAACACCACAATTCAAACCATAACATGATTCGCAACGAATAGACAACCGGATCATAGCATGAAAAATATGTTCATATCTCAAATCAACAAAAAAGCATCATGGCTATACACATTATCCATTTATCATGAATTCATCAACAAGACAATTGCCATAACCCAAAAAATAGACCACCTATGGTCACAATATGGACATGTAGTTGTAAAAATAATATGTGGATCATACTCTCATGCTATTCTAGTCATAATAATACCATTAATTCAATCAAACTCAACCAACAATTCTAATATATGCAATTTTCGTCCAAAAATATGCCCAAAAATAAGAAAATTTCAATGGCAAGAATTTAATTGTAGGAATTCAAGAAAAATCATACCTTTCTATTCTCCAATGCATGGGCAAGCAAAATAAGCAATCTTTTTAAAGAAATACTTACTTGAGAGGAAAGATTTGAAAGTGAGTTTTTGAAGAAAAAATTGAGATTTTTGGAAGTTTGATCCGTAGATTCAACAAAAACAAGATTTTGTGTTGGATTAATGCTTTTGAAGGTAAAATTAGAACCGATGGTGTTTGGGATGAAGAAACGGCATCGAGTTAAGAGAAAAAATTGAGGGAAGTTGGAATTTTTCGAAAACAAAAGGCCAAAATTGGCCACTTAAGGAGGCGCTCGGCAGGAGCCAGCACTGGCTCCGTGCGATCGGGGGAGGGGCGCCGGCCCGGTCTATCTTGGCAAGAGAAAATTTTTTTATTTATTTTAAATACTGCAAATACAATAATAGAAACCATGAAATCATTAAGAAAATTCCATTATTCAAAAAATTAAAAATACATAAAAATAAACAGAAGCACACAAAAATTAAATGAATGTTCCGCAATCAAAAACCAAATTAGTGAAAATTATTTTTTTCCACGGTCAAGATCACGTGGATTAGTCTCAGTATTCCCCGAAAAGGATCCCGATTCACGGTCTTCAAGGAGTTTGGCTAGTTGTTCAATTTGATTTTTGAGATTGCACATAGACACCTCTAAATTCCTCGTGCATGCATCCATTCCTTGAAACTGTGTTTTCGTGCTACTAACCATTTGGTTAACCAAATCCTCCAATGATGGCTTAGGTGGTGGTGCATTGTATGGCAAAGAGGGTTGTGTCCTTTGATTTCCAAAATTAGAAGAAGTCTGCCTAGGTTGGCATTAGTTGTTCCATGAAAAGTTGGGATGGTTCCTCTAACCATAATTGTAAGTGGTACTATAAGAATTGCTACCTTGCCATCTATTGCTCATAAACGCAACTTGTTCTAATGACTCTTGTGATAACCTGATGCATATTACAACTAATTATTTACTTAGCATCATAAAGGAATATAAAGTAAAATTCAATTGTTTCCCAAGTCATGAGTCCACTTATATAGATTCCACTTCTTTTCCAATCCATGGAATCACTATCTCTTAATAAAATTAGCAGAATTTCCAATCGCACTAAAACAACCAAAAGATGCATTAAACTCAATTCGTCATAAATTATCCCTATATTCTAGGTGATAATAAACATGAAATTAGCCAATAACCCTATACTTTAGGCGAAATTAACTAATCTTTGATTACTTTAGTTCTTTAATCTTAACTTCATTTCCCAAGTCCCTTAAGATTTAACAAGTATGAAATCAATGCAATGAACTTCTAACATCATTTCCCAAGTCAATTAAAAGAAAACGTATCAAAAATCAATCATAACAAGAAATCAAATACCAAGGAAAATAATTAATTAATCAAAGATTAAATAAATTCAAAATCATAAATCTAAGAATAATATCTAAATAGAATTAAAGAATTAAACTCATCATTGTTGAAGAAAAAGAAAACAAAGGAAATAGATAAATACTCATAGATAAGCTTTTGAATTTCCAATGACTCTTCCAAAAATCAATTCTCCCTGAGTAATTTCTCTAGAGAAAATATTAATAGTGCATTCTAAAAAATATTTCTAAGTCTCCACATTTAGCACACTCCTATTCCTATGTAAATAGCCTTTATTTATAGTCTTACAAGTTTCCTAATAGTGCAAAATAAAAAAGGAGTAATTTCCTAATAGAATTCTAAATAAAAATACAGATTTGTGAAAAGAATTGGCAACTTGGTTTGTTGTAGTTTTGCACTGAAGAAATAATCTTGCAGAATTTAAATTGAACAAAAGTTTATGTGAAGCCACCTAAATTTCTCTAAAACTTAAGATCAGCTGCTGAGCCGTGAGAATCCAAGCTGACCAAGATTGCTTTCTTCTTGCTGAACCCAGCTTACCTGAGCTGCGAGCCATGATTGTTATTTCTTCTTCTCACTGTTGGCTCACTCGAGCCACCGAAATTACTTTGCCTTTTCTTTGGTTAGCCGCGGCTTGGCTTCTTTTGTTGCATCCTTCCCAGGATGTATTACCTCCTGCCCATGATGTGTTTTTGTTTTCTTCCTTTTTAGCGTTGTGTATTTTTCTTTCAGTGGCCCACCATGCTTTTTTTTTTTTTTCTTTTTGCATTTGTTTCCCATTTTGTCTTTGAGCCACCCAAGCTGTAAGCCTTTCTCTTTTCTTTTCTTTTAACCAATTTCCAATTTCGCTCCTCTATTTCATCATTTGTTTTTCTGCTTTCCTCTGTTTCTCCAGTCTAGGACCGGCGCCAAGTCCATCTTCTTGGGCTGGTGTCGGGTTTGCACTGGAAAATTATCTAATTAATTTCCAAATTCACCTATTTTTATATAAAATCACATTAAAATATTTTTATAAGTGAAATATGAAATATGAAGGAATATAACTAGTTATTGTATTAAAAGTGTCTCAAATTAGGCTCAAATAACTAAGAAAATAGTGATGATTTTAGCCCCTATCATATACCTCCACACTTGAATCTTTGCTTGTCCCTAAGCAAAGTACAAAACAAAGCACACAAAACAATTTATTTCTTCTCACATTCATCCACAACAAAATCATAATTTCTTTTCCAACATTAGATAAAAATTTGTCATTCATTCAACCCTTTAAAAAACCTTTGTAAACTTATGCATTAAATCAAACATATCAAGACCTTTATTTCATTTTTTCCCTTCATGCACTGTATTGGCCCCTAACATTTTTTTTTTCCTTTGCTTTTCGGGAATTACCTCAAGAAAGTATGATGTTTCTTATTTCTTCTCTTTCACTAACCGTATTGGCCCTCTAAAGCAATTTCCTAATGAGATAAGCATTTTCTCTCCAAACAAAATAAATATATATTTTTTTGAAATAAACATTTTTTTCCACTCATTTTTTTTTATTCTCACCAAAAGAAATATGCACTCTTCTCCTCCCCCCTCCCCCCCACTTCTCACCATCCTTATTCAAAACCCTAAGTTAAACAAATTTAAAAACACGAATCAAGAAGTAATCAACAACTCTTCCCATATTTCATCATATCCTCCATATCCAAACAGGAAATGTAGAATAAAATTCAAATACTAAAATATAACCAAGATTAACTTAAATTGCGAAGACTTAACATATTTAACTTAATACATAATTTTACTCAATAAAATCCAACCAATTTGAATGACAAAACCATATACAAAGTGAAAATGAAAATTATAACCTTGTCATAGGCAAAAACAACTCCATACCAATTTTCAAAAATTTTAAAAGTTTCATTGAAAATCCATTGAATCTTAAAAGGATGCATTTGAAAAAATATTAAATCCCTCCCCCACACTTAAATTGGACATTGACCTCAATGGCCTAACATATCTCAATAAAGTATAACCAAGGGACCAAAAATATAAAAAGGGAAAAGAAAATAATACTTCCCAAGGCAGATTAGCTCCAAATAAAGTGACGGTCAACTTTTGAAAAGTTGAAAGAATTATTGCCAGTGAGAAAATAAACCTACAAAAAGAAGAGAAAAAAAAAACATACCAAGTAAAAGTATAAAAAGAAATTAAAAGAAGAAGAAATGGTCCTACAAAAATTAAAACACACCTACAATTTTTTTTTTTCCAAAATGAAATATAAAAAAAAAATCTAGAAATGCAAACAAGCTTGGAAAACTAAAAAAAGAAAAAAAAATTGGTGAAGAGGAATAAAGAAGAAGAAATATGGAAGGAAAAGAAAAAAAAATCTAGAACAACAAAGAAAGAAAAAGGAAAAGAAAAGAACATGTGAATATAATGGAGGGGAAACATCCTTGGGAGGATGTACTACATCCTCCTACATCCTCCCAAGGATGTGACCAAAAAATAAATAAATAAATAAATAAATAAACAAATAAACAAAGAAACAAGTCACCTTCCCAATTTCTTTTTTTATTTTTTATATATAACATTACAACACAAAGCCCAGGGAGGATTTCAACAAGCCTTCCTAGGCTATGATACCAAGAGCAACCAAAAGTAAAAAAAATAATAAATTAATTTAATACCAACACTTGGAACATATTTACGCATCAACATGCAAAATTTTTTTTCCATTTTTTTATATTTTATATTTTATTGTTTTTTATATAATGCAACATGAGCATGCTTTGCAACAAAAAAAAAATAAAAAATAAAATTACACAATAACATACAAGAAAATAATAGCCTAACTACAGCAATATGTTTTACAATTAATTAAAATTTCACTTATTATAGTTAGTGATTAGTATTGACACAACAATAAAAAAATTAAAAATTCAACATTTGTTCCGATTTTTTTTTTTTTTTTGAAAATAGTATACTGATAAAGTTTTTTTTTCAACAATAAAAACAACAAAACAGTTAAAAGCATACAAAAGAATTACTGTGCAATGATATACCACATAAATTACAACTAATTAGTATTACAACTCTTATTACTATTATTATATGGAATAATTAAACTATTACAATAATACTAAGAAAATAAATACAACAATATATTCTAATTATAGAGTACAAGTAAAAATACTATTATTGGTAGTACTACTAATATGGAATATTTAACAACTTAAAAAAGCAACAATTATTATTTTGGTAAACTAATATATGGTTTATTCACAACAATTGTTTTCCAAAATAAATAAATATATAATACAACAAGAAATTAAATTATTCACATGGGGCCTAAAAATAATATTTACATGTTCATAGGAATCTAGGAAGAATAAGGAAAAAGGAAAAAGGAAAAAGTAAAAGCAAAGCAAAAGAAAATAGAAGGAATGGGGTAGGACATGCAAGTTGCGGGATTCCTCTCTTTTGTTTTTTTTTTTTCGTTTTCGTTCTTTTTTTTTTCATAAAAAGTATATAAAAACAATCCTAAAATGAATGCATGAATACAATACATTTAAAATAAGAATGTATAAATTAAAAATTAGATTTAAATTAATAAAAATAAAAATAAAATTAGTTCGCCCCAAAATATCGTGTAACATAAGAGAAAGTCCAAACCTAAAAGTAAAAAGAGCTAGTATTGTCTCAAAATTTATGACGTAAAATTCATCGAATAGTCAAACACAATTAATACACATATTTCACATTAACACGGAGTTAGTAAAATTAAATAGTTCAATATACAATAAATACAAACATACAAAAACAAATTAGTAATTATTAATATGTATCTACCTATTTACATATTTATATGGCTAAATCAACAAAATCCAAACTTTCATGATATTGTTCTCTAGTAACGATGCCAAAATTTTGATACGTAAATTTTGGGTATACAAAAATCATTAAATTTAAATTCATCTCCTATTCAAGTTGTAATTAAAACATTAATTCCAAAACACACATACGAGCAAGTATACTCATCGCAAGCATAATATAGGGAATCAACGAGTATCGATTCTTAAATGAACAAGTACATACTAGTCACTTTTCATTCATTGTTTAACCTATAAACTAGATTGACAAAGAAATCAAAATAAAGATAAAAATGAAAATAAAAAAAATATATACAACTCATAGAGAGAAAAACATGTAATTAAATAATTATTCTCAAAAGGGTGATATGAATCATCTAATACTTATCCCAACCAATTATTTTCTTAGCATCATAAAGGAACATAAAGTAAAATTCAATCGTTTTCCAAATCATGAATCCACTTATATAGACTCCAATTCTTTTCTAATCCATGGAATCACTATCTCTTGATTAAATTAGCAAATTTCCCAATCGCACTAAAACAACCAAAAGATGCATTAAACTCGATTCCTAATAAATTATCCCAATACTCTAGGTGATAGTAAATATGAAATTAGCCAAAAACCCTATACTCTAGGCAAAATTAACTAATCTTTGATTACTTTAGTTCTTTAATATCAACTTCGTTTCCCAAGTCTATTAAGATTTAACAAATATGAAATCAATACAATAAACTTCTAACACCGTTTCCCAAGTCAATTAAAAGAAAACGCAGCAATAACCAATCATAACAAGCAATCAAATACCAAGGAAAATAATTAATTAATCAAAGAATAAATAAATTCAAAATCATAAATCCGAGAATAATATCTAAATAGAATTAAAGAATTAAACTTATCATTGTTCAAGAAAAGGAAAACAAAGGAAAGAAATAAATACTCATAGACAAACTTTTCAATTTCCAATAAAAACTCTTTCAAAAATCAATGCTCCTTAAGTAATTTCTCTAGAGAAAATACTAATAGTGTACTCTAAATAAGAGTCTTTATTTATAGGCTTAAGAGTTTCCTAAAAGTCCAAAATAAAAAAGGAGTAATTTACTAATAGAATTCTAAATAAAAATACAGAAAGCCACCGACTTAATTTGTGAAAAGAATTGGCAACTTGGTTTGTTGTAGTTTTGCACTGAGGAAACATTCTTGAGGAAATTAAGTTGAACAAAAGCTGATGTGAAGCCACCTAAATTTCTCAAAAACATGAGATCGGCGCACCCGAGCTAATGTTCCTTTTGCCGAGCCGATCAAGCTTTGTCTGAATTACTAAAGCTGTCTAGCTGTGAGAATCTAAGCTAACTAAGATTGCTTTCTTCATGTTGAACCCAACTTAGCCGAGCCACAAGCCATGACTATTATTTCTTTTTCTTACTGTCGGCTCACTCGAGCCACCGAAATTACTTTGACTTTTTTTTGGCGAGCTTCAGCTCGGCTTCTTTTGTTGCATTCTTCCCAAGATGTCTTACATCCTGCCCATGATGTGTTTTTGTCTTCCACCTTTTTAGCTTTTTTTGTTTTTCTTTCAGTGGCCTCTCATGCTTTTTTTTTTTCTTTTTGCTTTTGTTTCCCATTTTGTTTTTGAGCCGCCCAAGCCGTAAGCCTATCTCCTTTCTTTTCTTTTAACGAATTTCCAATTTCGCTCCTCTGTTTCGTGTTTTATTTTTCTACTTTCCTCTGTTTCTCCAGTCTAGGACTAGTGCCAGTCCATCTTCTTGGCCTAGTGTTAGGTCTGCACTGGAAAATTATCTAAGTTATCTCCAAATTTAGCTATTTTTATATAAAATCACAGAAAAACATTTTGATCAGTGAAATATCATCTATGATGGAATATGACTAGTTATGTATTAAAAGCGTCTCAAATTAGCCTTAAATAACTAAGAAAATTGTTATAATTTTAGCCCCTATTATGACTCCATACTTTGGCACTCATGATTTGGATGTCATTTTCTACAAAAATCACGACTCACATTCATTACCTGTCCTTGGGAAGGAGACATCACCATTTGCTCCATCTTTTGGGTAAATGCCTCCATCTTAGCATCCAAAGCTACTATTGCATGCACCTTGCGCACCCTATGAACACAAGCTTTTAACCTTGAACTACCCCATGCGTAATTGTTTGTTGCAAGATTTTCAATGAAATCAAACACTACCTCTAGGGTCTTAGAATTAATGGAACCTTCTACAGATAGATCAACCAATTGCCTTGTAGCAAAGGTTAAACCCCTACGAAAGATTTCCATTTGCATACGTGGCTCGAACCCGTGAATGAGGACACTTTCTAAGCAGCTCCTTAAACCTCTCCCAACACTCATCGAAATTTTTAGATTCTAACTTTTGAAAGGCAAAAATATCGTTTCTAAGCTTGGATGTTCTAGCTGGGGGAAAATATTTTGCTTAAACTTTTTCAAGCGAAACATTCCAAGGGGTGATGGATCTGCTGGCAAAGACTTTAACCATGATTTAGCTCTATCTCTCAAGGAAAAAGGAAAAAGTCTGAGTTTGATAGCATCTTCAGAAACCCCATTCATCTTAAATGTGTCACAAATTTCTAAAAAACTCGCAAGGTGGGCATTAGGATCTTTCTCAGGTAGCCCATCAAATTGTACCATATTTTGAATCATTTGGATAATGTTGGGTTTTATCTCAAAGTTATTGGGTTCTATCATAGGTCACGTAATTCTTGAACCTGTACAAAGATTGTAGGCTTTACAAAATCATCCATTGTCCTCCTATTATTACCACCATTACCACCATTATTTTGTTGGTTAACCTCCATGTCGTCTCTTACCCTTTTGCTAACCACCTATCGGATCTTTGTTAGGGTCCTCTCGATCTCAGGATTAAGATCTACTATATCTGCTTTAGATCTTCGAGTCATACACTAAGGGCTAGATCTACAAAGAAAAGAAGATACTGAGATTATAGAATTCACAAGTTAATCAAGTACGAAACAATCACAAATTAAGTTAGGAAAATTACAACATGTAGTGAAATTAGAAAATTAAATTACAATTATACAAACAACAAAATATGGCACCTACTCATACAAGGAACATATATACATATTCACATATTTACATAAAGACATATAAACATATAGATATGGTTAAATTAATAAAATTCAAGTTTTCATGATATTGTTCCCAGCAACAACGCCAAAAACTTGATGCATAAATTTTGGATGTATCAAAATCATTAAATTTAAATCCATCCCTTAGCCAAGTTTTAATTAAAGCATTAATCACAAATTACACATATAAGCAAGTATACTCATCGCAAGCATAGTATAGAGAATTAATGAGTATTGATTCTCAAAGGAACAAGTATACACTAATCACTTTTCATTCATTGTTTAACTGACCTAATAAAGTGATAACATGATAAAAATAAAAAATAAATACAACTCAAGGATGTAAAAATATGTAATTTTTACAAATACTTTTGAAACCATGACAATGAATCACCTAACAAATATCACAATCAATTATTATCTTGGTCTCATGAAAGATTTAAAGTAAAATCACTTCATTTGCAATCCATGGAATCACTATCTTCTAGTTAAATTAGTGAACATATTCTGTCTCAACTAATTTATCCAAAAAAATACATTAAAATCAATCCTCATTTAAACTCCTATATTCTAGGTGATTTAGAACATGAAACTACTCAATAAATCCATTTTCTTGCAATCATAAACTGACCTTTTATTACCCAAGTTCTTAACAACTAACCACTTTTCAAGCAAGTTAAGAGATAAAAAACATGAAATTAATTAGTTGAAGTCGTTATCAACCCCGTTTTCAAGTAAATTAATAACAAGAATCCACTAATCAACTTCGTAAGAAAAATGAGTAATCAAATCCCAAGAAAAATAATTAATTAATCAAATGACTAAATTAATTCAAAAAATCATGAATCTAAAAAACAATGTCAAATTATGATGAAAACATTAATTACATCATTATTCTAGAAAAGGAAAACAAAGGTAAAAGAAAGACCTCGTAGACAAACTCTTCTTCTTCTCCTTCAAAACATTCTTGAATAATACCCCTTGAATGATGAATCTAATCATTTTTTGAGTGATTGGCAACTTTGATCCTTGGATTCACACATTCTTCCTATGTTTTTCTTGTTTAAATAGGATCCAAGAGGCCAAAATTCGTTCCGTAAGAGTTTTAGGCCGAGTAGAGATTAGAAAATATCAAAACTCTTGGGAAATTACCAAATCCGTGTTGGGAAATATGCCCTCATAGACTAGGTTTGTAATGGAAATATCGAATGTTTTAATAAAAGAATTTGTTTTCAGAAATTATTTGTGAATTTACATTTTATTTGTGCACAATTATGTTTGGAAAAGACCCATTATGTTTAAGTAAGTGGTCTATGTGAATGGAGGTCTTTCACAGTAAGGTATGGATCACGGATTACTTAACACATAAACGTTCATTCTTAATTGATTGATAAGAATGTAAATCTCATCATATCTAGGTTATTATATTGCGAATTCCAAATAGGGAATGGCTTACCTTTAGCCAGTGAGTAGTCCACTCACTTCATGGCATAAGCATATTTCGAATACATAGAATATGACCTGTAGTAGTGTTTTCTTAAAGTACTATATGGTAGAAACCTAGACTACTACTGCTACAACGTAGACTAGTACTCTACGACTTGAGTATGAGTCGGTGGTCTGACGAAGCTAGAAGCATGTACTTTGATAAGCTATAGTTGAGGTTCTATCATTGGACCAACATTCTTACATGTTGGGTATGTGTAACTAATTAGTTAAAACAGACTTGTACAAGATAGTTTCTATACTATATCACCCTTTGTAGTTGTCTGAATGATTTAAATATCCAGGGCCCTGGGAAACATGACTTGGATATTTGCTTTAGGGTAACTCCCTCGGAAAGAGAAAACAATCCAGGAAGTTATGGATCGTTGGACTAGAAGCCTAAGGATGGTAGATGTCATCTGGAGAGGTGTTAGTACATTTCTTCCTCTCTAATGTATGACGATGTATAGAGGGGTATTTTAGTCATTACACCTGTAGGTCAGAGACTTTGCTAATGTAGCATTGTCCTTAGGGTCAATATTTCATTATGGTGATATTAGGAAATATTTAAAATGCAAAATACAGCTATTTATATAGCAAGGGTATTTTGGTCATTTTAGTAGCCAAGGCGGTGTGTCTTTTGGTCCCTAGTATAGACCGTGAGTCCTAATTAAATACAAGCTAAGGAATTGGTATTAAATTAAATTAAATAGAATATATTTTATTTAAGCATGATTTAACTATTGGGCTAGAATAAAATAAAGGTCCATGGAGAGAGAGAATTAATTAAATTAGTTTGGTAGGTTAATTAATTGTTCGGGGCTTTGGCCCAGTTTGAATAATTAAAGATTGACCTGGGACTAAACTAATATAGGCTTGTTAATTGGACTAGTTTATTTGGGCTAGAAAATTAATTATTTATTGGACCATTTATTTGGTTCTAATTAGAAAAATTAATTTAGTCCAAAAGGCTAAACTAAGAGTCCAATAGGCCAATCTAGTTTAACCTAGGGTTTTATTTAGGTTAAACAGGAGGATAAAGAAGGAGGTGATTTTTATTATTCTGAGGGTTAAGAAAACAACGTTATTTTTCTTCTTCTTCTAGAGTGAGAAAAAAAAAAAAAACAGATGCCTCCTTTCTCTCTCCAAGAAAAATTCCTTAGCCTTGTGAGTTGTTCACCAAATGTGGATTAGGCAGGCCATATACTGGAAAATCAGAGGTTGGCATTTGTATACATGCACAGACGGAGTAGGTGGTTTGTAGGAATTGCACCAAAGGTTTCTACCAGTGCACCTACCCCAATTCTATACATTCCGATCCAGCCAATTCTGAGAACGAGAAAAAGAGGTAAAAAATTTTTCCCTCGGAGTCCCGCCAGGCCGTGACCGGCCCCGGCTAGGCCGCTAGAACCAGTGCCGGTTCGGGTCTGGGTTTTTCCTGTTCTTCAGTTTTTGCTTCTGCTGTGTGCTTTGCTTCCCCATTTTAAAGCTTCAATCCGCACTTGATTGGAAAAGTTCACCGACACTGGGTAGATCAGGGCTGGTGCTAGCTCTACTGCCGTGTTCTAGTCACTCGATTGTGCTCTATTTTTTTGACGATGAAATCCTCTGTTTGTCCAAAATGAGGCCGTCGCCAGCTCTGGCTCCGTGGGACATGACCGGCATTGGCCATGCTCTGACAGCGACGGGTTTTTCATTTTTTTCCTTATTTTTTGCAATAAAAATCCAAAACATCTTTCCAAGGGTAAAATATCAAATATGAAGGAATATGCCTAGTTATCACACGAATTGTACCACAAAACATCTTCAAATAACTGAGAAAATATAGATGAAATTTTCCTTTGTCAATATCCTACTCAAAACAACCTCATACAAAATTTTCATGCCAAAAGAAAAAGAATAGCAATCCCATAGGAAACAAAATATGCCAAAAATTGAAAAAACTTAGCTCAACTTTAAATTTAACAAGAAATTGTTAAAAGCTTAGATAATGAATACTGTAAAACCACTCTCCCACACTTAAACTGGACATTGTCCTCAATGGCCAAAATATACACAAGAAAGCATCTCCAAATGGACCAAAAATAATAAGGGGGAAAGGTTAAGCAATACTCCCTAAATAAATGAAGTTTCAATAGCCGTTGAAGTATGAAGAAAAGGGGTTATTCTCAATTTATTATCCTACAAAATGAAAAATAAAGAATAAAAAAATACTAAAAGCAAATAAACTAGAAAACAAAGCAAAATAAAAGACTACCAACTAGAACAACGGAACAACTGTTTCCACTCATCATACTTCCTCATCATCCCTTTGTAAAGAAAATTCTTACTCAATGTAAAAAGTGGGGATAATGAATTATTTAGAAATAAAGGAGGTTTTTTGAAGGGGTAAGAGACACGCAAATCATTATTCTCAACAAAATCAAGTACATAGACCTCCTTCTCTTGCAACTCTTTAGATATACAAACTATTTCCTCAACATATTAATATACATAACATCTAAAGAATGTATCAATAATCAAAGTATCAATTATCCCTTCGAAAATATCATCACGATAAAAATTTCCAAACTCCAAAACTAGTGTAGCTTTTGAAGAAGTAGTTAAGCTGTGAAACCCACCTAAAGCCAACCTTAGAGTAAGGGGGTTGGGATACATATCATATCATTCTACATAAAAATATACTTTTTGAATGATTTTATGTGCTTTAGAATTGTGGGGTATAGGTTAACTTGCTTATTTATGCTTTTCAGGTAGGAAGGGTAAAATGGTAATTTTGCTTGAGGTTAAAATAGGAAGATGGCTTGAGGTTTAGATAAGTAGAATATTTGGGTGAGAAAATAAGAACAAGAGTTAGTGTGGTTAAGTGGTTAGAGCTTTGTGAATTAATCTTTAAGGTCATGAGTTCAAATCCTATCACTTAAGTTTTATTCATGATTATCTTAGCTATGTTTGAATTTTTGTTTTTCTTACATTCTTTAAAGATAGGAATGTTGTCTTAAGGGAGACATGAAAAGAATGTCTTAATCATATGATCATGTCCTAAAAAGAATTCTAGAGCAATTCTTGTTCGTTTATTATCTCTAGCCTTGTCCTAACATCTTCATAATTTAAATTGTCCATAATCCATCAATCTCTTCTTTTAATTCTAAAAATTCTGTGATAATTCTTTAGACTTGAAATTCAAAAAAATAGTCTTGAGAGATAGGGGACTGGCCAAAAATAGGAGAGGAATTAGGATGGGTTCCCAATAGAAATAAATCACCATGTTTATAATCCTACCTTCATTTTTTATCATGGTTTTAGTGAAGGAAAATCCAGAATTTTTCCAGAATTTTTGCAGAATGGCTTTTGAAAAATTCAGCCAACAATCCTACCCATTTGGTGCCAAAAAAATGGTCATTTCATGTGAGCTTGAAGGCTGAAAATTTTGTGCATTTTCGGACTGCACAAATTTTGCAAAACTAGAAAAATTCCTGCAGCAATTCGCAACTTTTGAAGCTGGAATTGAAGCTGTCTTTGGTCATCAAATCAGCTGGAACGTCCTCTATTTTTCTCAAGAAAGAAGGCTGGAAAACCACCCTTAAAAGACCCTCAAACAACCCAGAAAAACAGCTGCAAATCGGGCCAATAAATGCAGGAAATTCTGCACCAAAAATCATCAACATTCGAAGCTCTTGAACAGTTGAAACCAGAAAAATTTCCAGCTTGGTCTCTCAATACCAAGGATGGAAAACACCCTTCAAACCTCTGAAAATTGGACCTTGTTCAGCCATGGACTGAACATCATTGACCTCCACACTCCAATCACTTTCAAATACTCCAGATCACTCATACTTAATCCCTAAACTTCATTTCTGGTCTTTATAACACAAAATCACATAAGCTAGAATTTTTGAATGGATCAAAATCAGCTTTTTTCTTGAAGGTCACAAGAACATCAAAAAGGTAAAACAAGAACAACCTTCTTGTTCTTCCTCTTCTACTCAATTCTTAATATTCCATCCTAATGCTCTCTCTCTCTCTCTCTCTCTCTCTCTCTGGCCGAAATGGTTGATCAACCATGGCTGTTTTTCCTTTGGACCACTAAAAGCTCTCAAACGCGTGGACTTTCTCTAGTCTTCATCAAGTGATCGTCTATCAAGTATTTCTTCTTAAATTCTCCTTTTAATTTCTGAATTCATATTCTTAGATGTTGATAGGAAGGTTGAATATGAATGGGGGATTGAGTATATGTATGTGGATAAAGGAGATGAAGTTAGGACATGAGGGTTGATATATATGATTAACCTATGTGGATTTTTCTTCTGAATCAATATATGTTCATTATGTTTAATGAGATTTATGGATATTTGAAGCATGTTAGATGTTATGACACGTATTGGTGACTAGGCTTTTATGTTCTTAATCTTCAATAAAGCCATGAATAATGATTATACCTAGTAGGGGATTGACCATGTGATAGTTTGTGTTAATTCAAGTGTATGTTCATGAATGGATTAGTTTATTAATTGATGTTAGAGAATGTGTTTATGAACCTTTTCTTGCAATAGAAAATCATGGTGAAAGATTATTTTCTTGTTAATCCTAGGTTATTTTTATTAATAAATGTTATTACTTTAATTAGAATTATTACTATATTTTTCCCTATGAAATTCGAAATTGCTAGGAAGGTTTGGAATAGAATATTAATTAAAATATTAACATTTTATTAGTCAAATAAATAATATCTTTTATTAAAAATAATATATACATATATAATAATGAATAAAATCTTTTATATAAATAATAATAATAAATAAAATATTATAATTAATTAATGGCCTTGTAGACCATAGTTAAAACTTTTACTTATATCCATAAATATTATTTATATTGAAATTTATTTATTATTTAATAATTAAAAATTAAAGTATAATTAATTTATGATTAATTTTATTAAGTATTACTAATCATTTATTATCTATTAACTATTAATTAAAAATTAAATGTAATTTATTTTTTATTTATTTATAATAATACTATTTAAATATTACCATTTACCAATATTATTTAGGACTTAGTATTATTCAATATTTAACACTAGTTT
This sequence comes from Voacanga thouarsii, assembly GCA_026120185.1. Lineage (NCBI taxonomy): Eukaryota > Viridiplantae > Streptophyta > Magnoliopsida > Gentianales > Apocynaceae > Voacanga > Voacanga thouarsii. The sequence goes on from JANUWF010003396.1 coordinate 1,910,249, forward strand.
ATTTATTAGCAGCAATACTCATAATTTATTTTTTGGAACTATAACTTATTAGTAATTATTTTAGAACCCTAGTTATTTTAACTTATCAAACTAGATTTATTTTATAAAGTACCTTATCAGCTAGCATTAAAGCTTAGGATATTATGGTCATGGTTAGTCATGGTTGTAATTAGTTGAACTAGGAATTATTTATGTAAGGCAGATATAGTCCGAATATTATCTTATGCCTTGTGTTTATCCCAAGTGGGGTTAGGTTGACCTTGGAAGATCTTTGAATCCCGACAGAGTAAAAGATTAGGTAAGCTCCTGCATGGAGTCATTTGAAGGCCAAAGTTAATGTGGCATGCCAAACTCAATGTGTATGAACATTCGTTTTGTAAAGGCAATTAAGGACAGTTTTTTTTTCCTTTTTATTTCAGTCAAGCAAACCATTTGAAATTAAACAAGTAGTTTTACACAAAACACTAAACTCTTTCTAAAACCCAACTTTGGCAAGAATTTTAGAAACCTTAATTGCTATTTCCAAGTAAATTATTATATGATCAATTATCTCCCAAGTGGGACAAACAACGTTAAGTACTCAATAAGGGTAGACTACTAGGACTAGTCTTTGAAGGGTTAGGGTAAGTCTCTTAGTAGGTGGTCATCTCTAAGGGATGAGTCCTGTTCGGATAGGATGCCAGTCCAATAGGTCATACCGATCCAAGCTAGCAAGTTCAATCAAGTGGTCTATGTGTTTTCGGAGTGGACAACTGGTAAGTTTGGTGTGGAGAGATGGAGGAGTATCTCACCCGATAGGCCGTATACCTACCTTGTGTCAATATGCTCAACGTGTGGCATTTTGATCGTTATATTGTCATGGGGCCCAACGTGTGGTGCCATGGCTACCTCTTTGGGTGGTTTTATTTATTTTGCACATGTATGTTTTGGAAAGAAAAACACCACTATTCATTTATGACATTTATTTAATGCTTGCCAGCATTTTCTCTTATGAAACTTTTACAACTTACATACATGAACTGTTTTACCTGAAACACCTAAAGCACTCACATGCTTATTGAGATTTTTATCTCACCACCTTTTATACCATGTTTTCAGGTCGATCCTACTGTGAAGGTCATTAGCTAGAATGTTGCCTAAGATTTTGAAAACTCTCTATTATTTTTCTTATGTATTGTTTTTGAGAGATTGTAGTAGACAATTATTTTTGAATTTGCTCATGTATTGTTAGGTTGTAATAAGTTTAATTTTGAAGTATTTATTTTATTTTATTTTATGTGACCTAGTTATAAAGACCCATTGTCCTGTGGACAAGGCGACATCCCCGGCCCTAATGGGCCTAGGTAGTGGGTTGTTACATGAGCAATTCTTACTTTGCATTGTAATATCTACAATAGCTAAGTTACCTCCCTTTAAGTTGGTTGAAGGGTATGACTGGTCATTATACTCCAAGGACTCCTTGTGACTTTTGCATGAAAACTTTTGTTCCTCAAAGTATGGTTGGTCCTTCATATCATAATTGGCTTTATTGTGTTCCATGAAATGAGAAGTACCTACAAAATCAAGTGAGAAAGAGACATTAGAAAAATATATAGGATAGTGAGGTCCCTCTCTTATTACACTATTCAATAGGTCCTCATGTTCTCTCTTTTCTTCTTGGGGATTTATATCTTGTAGACTTTTGCACACTTGTTCCATCATCTCATTGTCTTCATTCTCTTCTTTTTATTGAGTCAAATTTTCTTTTTCATATGTATGGGCCTTTTTGATCCCCTCCTCCTTAGGGCACAAATTCTCTTCAAGTATTTCTAATGGTAGCTCAAGGGTTTTTCTCTCTTTCTAGAGCCTGCCAGGATATGGAATACGAGGTTTAAACTCTAGTAGCTTCTTCTTCTTTAATCTAGAATTTTTTTGAATACATGACACCATTTCTATTAGCTCCACTGGCATTGTTTCATCCCTGTAGTCTTCACCCTATTTTCCCACACCTTTTTCATCCTTCTTTCCTTGCATATTCATTGTTGGTACCACTACTTCTTATTGTTATTCCAAGTAATATATAACATGTCCATTGAATTGCTTTCTTTCAATTTTTGAAACATTCTTGGTCGTCATGCATTTGGCTCACTCAATCTTTCAATGGCTACATTTGTGTTAGTCCAAAAAATATTCATTAACTCCTCCAGAGATGGGCTAATATGTAGAGTTGAAGGTGGAAGGTCATATGGAAAATATTCTTGATTACTCTAATATGCACTTAAAGGCTCACAACTCTCCAACTTGTATGCTCTACCTTAGCATTAGTTCTCAAAATGATAGGCTCCATTAGGTTGAGGATGATAACCAAAGTGCACTTCTCCATATAACTCATAACGCATGTCTTTATCTTCTGAGGGAATTGCACTCCAATTACTATTCCAAGCACTAAAAGTATCAATACAAGCTTCTAATCTTGCAAACCTCACACTCTTATCATCCTCTTAATTTTGTGCCCATGGCCACCTACTTCCCCTCAAATAATTTGCCATGGTATTACTATCCAACAACACAAACTCAATAACAAAATAAAAAAAAAAAGAAATAGTAACACACAATCTTAATAACAAAATCAAAGGTTAGTAACAAGAACAATAAACAACAAAATGACAAAAGTTACAAGCCTACAAACTTAAAGAAAAAACAAAGAATTAAAACAAAATAAAAACACAAGAAAATTCTCAAATTCAAACGACTAAATCAAGGTACTAACAAGCTAAAACAAAGATTAAATCAACAAAACACATGCACTTTTAGAATATTAATAACCGATCCTCAGCAACAGCGCTAAAAACTTGTTGGATGCGTGTTCGTGCACTGTGCATCTATTGTGGATGTGTAAAGAAATAAGTCCAAACTTAATCAAGTTTTAAAAATAAAATACCAATTCACTCAAATAAATACACATAATTAGGCAAGTATACCAATCATATAGTATAGAGTCTTATTAGTAAGTGTAGAAAATCCTCGGGAATTGGGTTAATTACCCCTACTTCCACTTGAATTTTATTGTTTAGTCAATTAAAATAAGGAATAAGCTAATTAATTAATAACTATGTAAGAGTACCACAGATAGATATCAACTTAATTTATAAGGTAGAGTCAAAAAGATCACAAGGTACGATTGGAATATGAAAAGAAGATTAGCCATGTAATTAAAAAATAATTCCCCAACAATTACACAAATAAGAACACCATTTGGTCAATTAAATTCAAATTCAAGCATTGGCCAAGACTTTCAAAATAAAGTAAAACCCACACTCTCTCAAGTGGTGAATTCGCTATCGTAGGATCCAACCTATAGATATTTTAATCTCACAAATTAAACCCAAGATGCATAATAATTGAGAAAATCTCAATATGCCAAAAAGCCCTAGAACCCCTATCTCTAAGTGATCCCAGAACTTCATCTACTACAAAGTTCTCAATCCTCCATATCATTTTCAAGTTCATCAAGGGACAAAAAAATATATCGGATTAACATAAAAGGGAATACATCTCATACATCCTTTCTCAATGTTAATACAAGAGAATTGCCAAAATCAATTAAATCCAATCAATCAAACCTAAGTAATAGATTACTCAAAATAGAAATTAATTAACCAAACAATTGTCCAATACAAGAGTAAAATAGGGTACAACCCTTTAATTACAATTCAATTCTAGTCAAATCAACATCCATAAAATCAAATCACAAAAGAAAAAGAAGAAAACTCATGGACAAGGTTCTTCCTCTACTTTGCAATTCTCTTTGTAGAGCTTATTCTCTCTTTAAATCCCACATTGATCTTCTCTTTTCTCCTCTTCCTTATGTTTTCAAGGGGTTCTCTAATGAAATTCTTGGGTGGCTCCCTCTGCGTTTTGGTAATGAGGAGTATTTATAGTTCTTTCACTGAAAAGCCCTAAATGCACTGAACAGAACACAATCTGCAACATTACACAGTGCCATAGAAGCCGACCGAAACAGCACCGTGCATGCCTTGATCTACTAATTTTACTGTGAAATGACATTGTGGGAGTAACTATTGCTATATGCTGGATTGATGCACAGCGACATGAAGGTCAAAAGGCCTGGCGCAATGCAGCTCCAGATGTTTAGCATTTTTTGAATCTTGATTACGCATGGCGACATGCTTACTAAGGGGCACAGCACCATTGACACCAAGAATATTGACTTCTAAAATTTTATAGTTGCACGCCGATGTGTTTATCATTGCTGACGGTGCAATATCTCTCTTATATAGCTTTTTTTTTGTGTTTTCTCCTAGAATTTTATTCTAATTTCAATTCTTTTGATCTACATCAAATACAGAGAAAATTAGGAAAGATAAGTAGCAATTTATAATGAAAATTAAAGAATTTAAACTCAAATACTATGTAAAATATGCATGAAATAACCAAATATCACTATCATGTTATGTTTTAACTGCTTTATATTATGTTTTGCATTTATTTATCCATTTTATGGATTTATTTGTTATAAAGACCCCTTGTCTGAGCAACTAGACAGGGCAACCCCTAACGCTATTACATGCTTTTGTACTATTTTAGTTAGAGGTGTTACAATTGATATCAAAGCCGTAAATGTAGGATAATGGTATAATCTTGAGAGAGACTGATAGAAGTACCTTCTTTTGTAGATATGACTTGCAATGAAGGTAAGAGACCTGTAGATGAGCATACCGGTAGTGAGCAGAAAGAGGAGGTAGGTGAGAGCTCTCGTCAGAGACACGTTAGGAAAACATGGGTAGGTTCTGGACCTAGTCAGTTCTACGTAGACATAGGCCTAGTCTGAGATGATGACCTCGACCTTGGGTGACCTGAGAAAGCTTCTTACTTACACTATCCAAAGATCGGTCCCTTGAGAAGAAGCCATTGGAGATGAGTAGCTCTGACGACAATGATAGTAACTCGGATATCTCTAGTGACATTTGTGAGAGAGATCTATGAGAGCTGAGTGCTTTCTTTAGGAATTTAGCTGAGGCCTTCACTGATGGCACTCAGTGAGAGGCTGAGGCAGCATCACTAGAGATGCTTGCCCATGACGATATACTCGCTCAAGCCGATGATAAGGGTGAGGAGACACAACATGGGGTGAGTGAGACTGAGTCTGATGTTGAGTCAGAGGAGGCGTAGGATGAGGTAATTGAGATTAAGTCTAATACCGAGCTTGAGGTATAGCTGGAAACAAAGCCCAAGGTTGAGATCGAGGTTGTGTTAGAACATATGTCCTCTTAGACTAGATTTCTAATCTAATTTTGATTAATATTACCAAAAGATTTATTCTCAAAATTTTATTTGTGAATTTCATTTTTATTTGTGTATAATTTCCCATTGTGTTTAAGTAAGTGGTCCATGTGAATAGTGGTCTTTCACAGTAAAGTATGGATCACAGGTTACTTAACATATAAACTATTGTTCTTAACTGAATGATAAGAATGGGAATATTATCATAGTGAGGTTATTATGTTATGAATTTCAAATGGAGAATGACTTACCTTTAGCAAGTCAATAATCCTCTCACTTCATAACATAAGCATATTTCAAATACGTAGAACTGGACCTATAGTAGTGGCTTCTAAAAGTAATATATGGTAGAAATCTAGACTACTATTACTACAGTGTAGACTTATACTCTACGACTTGAGTATGAGTTGGTGGTCTGACGAAGCTAGAAACGTATGCTTTGATATACTATAGTTGAGGTTCTATTGTAGAACCAATATACTTGTACGTTGTGTATGTGTAACTAGTTAGTTAAGACATACTTATACAAGATAGCTTTTATGCTATATCGCCCATTGTGACTATTCGAATGATCTAAATATCCAGAGCTTTAGGGAACATGACTTAGATGTTTGCTTTAGAGTAGCTCCTCCCTTGGAAAACAGAAATATTTGAGGAAGTCATAGATCATTAGACTAGAAGTCTAAGGATGGTAAATATTTTTTTAGAAAGGTGTTAGTACACTCTTCCTCTATAAATGTACGCCGATGCATAGATGGATATTTTAGTCATTACACCTATATGTCGGAAACTTTACTAACCCAACATTGTCCTTGGGGTCAATATTTTCTTATGATGCTTTTAAAAAATATTTAAAAAGCAAAATATAACTATTTCTATAGTAGTGGTATTTTGGTCATTTTAGTAGTTAAGGTAATGTGTCTTTTGGTCCCTGAAATAGCCCATAAGTCCTGATGTTTTTGGGTTAGGGAATTAGTCTTTGATAAAATGGATTTTATTTTATTTAGGTAGCCAAGTTTATTTATTGGGCTAGAATAAATAAAAGTTCTGAAGAGAGAATTATTTAATAACCTATTTCAATTGGTTAATTAATTATTCAGAGTTGTAGCCCAGGTTGAATAATTAAGAATTAGCCTGGTCTGAATTAGGTAAAAGGCCTGAGAATTAATCTAGTTCATTTAGGTTATTTAATTAATTTAGTTATTGGGTTCTTATAGGCCCAGGACTAATTAAGTTAATTAAAAGCTTAATCTAAATGAATGGACCATAGGCCCACGAGTTAAGTCTTGGTTCGTTCAAGGCTTAACTGGACATAGACCATGAAGATTAGGCTATTTCTGTTTAGTTCTAATTTTGAATCCTCGAGGATAGCGAGAAGATATCAGGTGATATCTTCTGAGAAGTTTTCTAGTTAGATTAGGGAATTCTTGTTAGCCATCGTGGGTTATCAAAAGATATTAGAATATACTAAATATGTAGTAGAGCCTTACGTTTTTTTCTCTCTCGCCGGTTTTCTCTCTGGGTATCTCTGTGCATGTTTACCAAGTGCTTTTGGAAAACACAAGAAAAGAGAACCATCATCTCTTGTGATTGTTCTTTCGCAAATTCCAACGAGATTGTTTAGAAACTATTCTCTTTCTTTCCAATTGCCTTTCATCGGGGTTTCAGGCACTGGTCATATTCCGGAAGATCGAGAGCTTTGCGTGGATGAGATGAAGTTGTAGGCTCACTGGACAACAACTAGAGACACTAAGAGCAAAACTAGAGGCTTCAAGCTAGCAGCCAGAAGTGATTCGAATGACTACATTGGTTTAGCCATTGCGAACAGCTAATAAAAAATGCAGAGGTATATTAGTTTTCGCTGCACTGTTTTCATTTTTCTATTAGCTGTTTTTTCAATTTTATGCCTTTAAGCTGGGAAAAAGATGGAGCTAGAGCTAGAGAATGAGATAGAGGAGATAGAGGAGGAGCTAATAGAGTAATGGGAGGAAGAGATAGAATAGGAGGTTAATTTACTTGGCCCTGAACATGATTCTCCAGAGTTCTATACCGTGTCAACAAATTCAGTCCCATTTGTCTCCAGCAGTAGTAGTTATGAGTAGTAGCTTGATCAGATAGATATATATCTAGTACGATGCCTAGCACAATATATATTTGTTAGGTGTGTTTCGCCCAGTCTAGATGGGCTTACACACCTAATTTTGTGTTGAGCCATGTTGTGGTAAGCATTGTTCTGAAAACTAGACCGGTCATCGAATTGATGAAGCAACACGTTCAATGGTTCACAGGTCCAACTGTGGTTAAACTATGGTCGAACCGAAATGTAATTAAATATTTTTTAATATTATTTATATATAAAAATATTATTCACTATTATATATATCAAATAAATATTATAAATAAATAAGTATAAAAAATATCTCTTAAAACTAATAGATTTAAAATAAGAATAAATTAATTATTTTCCAAAAAGTCTAAAACATAAGCTCAATACATAATATAACAAGACGATTTTGTTTCCTCTTTCTTTTTAAAAAAAAATTTAAGATCCAAAACGACGTAGTTTTAATCAAACAGGTGAACCATAAAAAACGTTACCAATTCACTAGATCAACCAGTTTTTGACTAGTTCTTGTGCTACCCGACTTATAAGACACACCTGGACCGGACAAGTGACTGGTTCCTCCTATTGAACTAGCTAATCAGGTTCGATTTTCAGAATAGTAGTGTAAAAGATATATATACACTTTTATGTTTTATCTTAACTATACTAAACTTATTACTATTTTGCCTACTTCATTAAGATAATTGGTGGGTGTATTATTAAATACTACGAAAATTGTAAGAGGCCACCCAGACGCACTATCAGATGCTACCCTGAAACCTAAAATGAAAGCCCTCTTGTTTAGGAAACTCATTTCTCACCCACCAATACTGCAATGATGAGGACATTTGAAAGAATGATGGAAGCCCTAGAACGGATTATTGAATATTCAAATCGAGGATAATGAAGAGGAGAAATGAAGATGATCAGGTGCTGGAATGTTTTTCAAAATTTCACCCACCTTCATTCCATAGGAAACCAAACCAGGAGTAGGAAGTAGAATTATGGATAGAGCAGATGGAGAATATTTTTACTGCTCTCAATTACTCAAAGGAAAGGAAAGTGTGAGGGTTGCGGTCACTTACCGTTTTGGTATGATGCGGTTGAGTGTTGAGCTTCGGGGTCAGGGTATTGAGGACCATCAATAGCCGAAATGGCGGGATATGGTCCAGGACGAATGGGAAAGTTTCGAACACAATAGTATTGTAGTGGAAGGTGAAGTTCGCTCGCGTTGCGCTTAGGATGTTCTTCTGATGGAAGAAGTACCTGCATTTTGTCTAAAATTAGGGCATTAAGTTGAAAGTTATTATTTTCCAAACATGTGATAGTATTGAACTACGAAACTGAATTTCCCAATCCTATTGTAGTAGAGTTGTTTTCAATGCAAAAATATAACTATTTCCTGCGGTTGAATTTTCTAAAAGCAAATTCATGAGAAACCTTTATTGTCATTCTAATGAAAAATTTTGTATCTGTCTTGTCAAACAGTAGGACACACAGGACTCACTGGGTGATTTTTAACTTACACCTATTTTACTCTATTTTTCCTAGGACTGGGAACCAGGAGTCAACCTTAGAGAAGCTAGTACTCTATTTCTGAAGACGGAATCCTTACAACTCGTTGTACATTAGTGTTTAGTATACTTGTAGTGTACAATGATGTTCTCTAAATTGTAACTATCCTTTTGGGATGTATACTAGCATGTTAAGTTGTTATTGCTTTATATTATGTTTTACGTTTATTTATGCGCTTTATGGCTTAGTTTGTTTAAAAGACCCCTTGCCTGGGCAACTGAATAGGGTGACCCCCAACATTCTTACACGCTTCCGTACTATTTCAGTTATGGGTGTTACAAAAAGGATTTGAAAATAATGAAAAATAAAGCCTAAGCTGTTGGAGTGTATGCATACTAGACCAGTTTTCTGATGCAATTATTGATTTTATTAATAAAATAATTTATTCTTAAAATTTATTTGTGAATTTAAATTTTATTTGTGCACGATTTACGTTTAGAAAGGATCCATTGTATTTAAGTAAGTGATCCATTTGAATAGTGGTCTTTCACAGTAAGGTATGGATCACGAGTTACTTAACACATAAACCTTTGTTCTTTATCGATTGATGAGAATGGGAATCTCATCATATTTATGTTATTATGTTATGAATTCTAAATGGGGTATGGCTTACCTTTAGCCAGTGGGTAGTCCACTCACTTCATAGTATGAGCGTATTTCGAATACGTAGAACAAGACCTGTAATAGTGGTTTCTAAATGTACTATTTAGAAGAAACCCATAATATTACTGCTATAGTGTGGACTAATACTCTACTGCTTGAATATAGGTTGGTGGTCTGATGAAGCTGGAAGCATGTACTTTGATATACTGTAGTTGAGGTTCTACCATAGAGCCGATATACTTGTATGTTAGGTATATGTGACTAGTTAGATTTGACAAACTTCTACAAAATAGCTTCTGCGCTATATCGCCCCATGTGACTGTTCGAATAATCTAAATATCCAAGGCCTTGGGGAACATGACTTGGATGTTAGCTTTAGGGTAGCTCCATTAGAAAGCGAAAACATTCCAAGAATCGTGGATCATTGGACTAGAAGTCTAAGGATGATAAATGTTTTTTAAAGAGGTTATAGTACACTCTTCCTCTCTAAATGTATGGTAATGCATAGAGGGTTATTTTAGTCATTACACCTATAGGTCGGAGATTTTGCTAACGCAGCATTGTCCTTGGGGTCAACATTTTCTAATGGTGATATTAAGAAATATTTAAAATGTAAAATACAACTATTTTTATAGTACGGACATTTTGGTCATTTTAATCGCCAAGGCGGTGTGTCTTTTGGTCCTCGGAATAGCCCATAAGTCCTTATGGTTTTGGGTTGAGGGAATGATCTTATATTAAATAGATTTTATTTTATTCGAGTAGTCTGGTTTATTTATTATGCTAGAATAAAATAAAATGTCCAAAGAGAGAGAATAATTTATTCGCCCATTTGGGTTATTTAATTAATTTAATTATTGGAATTATATTAGTCGATAAATAATTAAATTGAATTAAAGGCTTAACCCAATGAACTGGGGCAAGGCTTGAGGTTTATATTGGTCCATTAGGTTATTTAATTAATTTAATTGTTGGGCTTGTAATAGTTTAGGAATAATTAAATTAAATTAAATAGCTTAACCCAATAAACTGGACCATAGGTCCAAAGGCCTGTTTGATGTCTTAAACATGATGTGGGCATTAGGGCTTCTGTTTGATTTTTGAATGACCGAATAATAACCTATCATTAAGGTTGTTGCGATTCAGAGGGAACAACAGAGGTTCACAGAAGCATGTTGTTTTTTTTCCTTAAGCAGTTCACGTCTTCTTCTCTCTCTTTCGTACGTTCTCTGTGGTTTGAAAAACAGTAAGAATAGAGACGCAAAACTCTCCTGTTTAATGCTCAATAACACTTAGTTGGAGTAGTAAGATCATCCTCTACTTCCACAGCTTTCACCAGATATTCAAGGCGGGGTTATATTACGAAAGCCAAGAGGAGTTGCGTTGATGCCTAGAAGAAGTCGTCAGCTTGTGGGACAACAGTCGGAAGAACTAATCTCAGGACCAGAAGTGCTTCAGATTGAGATGCAGCCAGCACCCCTTAGACTAGTGATCATGCGTAGAGGTATAAAAAATTTTCCTTTTGATACGTCTCTGCGTATGCTCTGCTTCATTAGCATACTACTGTGAATTTTCATTTTGCCATGTTTTGCCTACAAGTGGTATTAGAGCATGGCTTATATGCCAATATAGGTTGCATGTTAGTGAATAAAACTAGTCAGATGATTAAAATCAGTGATCCTTCGGGTTATTTGGTATGGGTAGTTTCTCTATACCACTTACGGTTGAGACATTGGAACATTGTAAAAGTTATTTTTGAAATTTTCGTAGTGTTCGTGTAAGCCTATAATTAAAGGAATAGGCATTTGTGGTTTGTTTTGGATGAGTTTTGTTCGAAAACGATGTAAAAAATCGAAACACAAATGTTCTGCTACACACAGAGAAACTTAGAGAAGAAGGTTACTATAGCAGCCGAGCCATGAAGCCAAGCCGAGTTGCATAATGTGAGAGGAGCTGGAGCCCTTTAAGCAAGTTGGGGCTTGGAGCAACAGCCAGGCCCGAGTTGGCCTTGGCTCCATGGAGTGTGCGAGGAACGTTTCCTCACGGAAGCCGCTTCCTTGCGCAAGCTCGGTTTTCTCGCAAAAACCATGCAATAGGAAGCTGCTGACTGAGGACCCGGGTCACGAGCACACACCCGGATCGTGGTCCATGGGTTTATCCCGTGGGCAATGATCCAGTTTGCCGGGTGCACAAGACCAGCGGGATTTTATTTTTTATTTTTTAGTTTTTGGTCCCGTACCAGGAGAAGTTATTTTTATTGCAATAGTTAATATTCTTTGAATATTTTGCATGAAAAATAATAGAAAAAGAAATTTAGGATTAAACAAGACTATTAATTAATTAATGTGTTTAATTCTATTATTTGGATATTTAGGTTAAAAGAATAGGAAAGTATGAAAACGTTTACAATTTTCTAGCATGCTTAATTCTTTTTGTACCCTATATGAGCATTTTATCAAGGACCAAAGTCTTTGGGAAATTTATCACAAGAAAAACATTTTTCAAATTAAAAAAAAATGGTTATTTTGAACTTGGACAATAATTAATCCTTGGATATTTTCTCAAAGGATTTAATCCTTGATATAGAAAATATTTTGGATTTAGATATTTTTGCAAGTTAAAATGGAAAGCCATTTTTGTTTTATTTTTGCAGTTGTGCATATTATTTTTGTCAAAATTAAACTTGAGACCAAAGTCTCTACGAAGTCTAAAAGGAAATTTTTGGAAATCATTAAGGTCATAATTGTGTAAAATAAATTTCTAGAAAATATCTTAAAAGATTTTTACCTTGACATCGAGATTTATGAATTTAGATATTTTACAAAGAGTTAAGGGATATTTAATGGGTTTTTTTTTTCAAAAAGATATATATATATTTTTAAAAACCCTTGTTTTAAAAGACTAAGTGAGAGAGGGGTTCCAACTACTCCACGGCTTCTATCACGATCATCATTAGAGATCGTGGGTCCCATCGCGTCACCCTGAGACTGAACACATATAGGATAGGGATACCACAAGGATTTAAAACTAATGGATAGATATAATTAATAACCCGGGACACGTGCTATAATTAGCCATCCCACCTTTAAGCCACGCCAACCCATGGATGAAGTTATCTTCTAGATCATTACCTAGAAGAAAAATTAATTTGTAGTGGTTAATAAAATTAGCTTAGGAAACTGTTAATCTTCCTAAAAAGCTATGTTAGTTTCCCTAAGAGCTTAATTAATCATATTGAATATAATAGTGATAGGGCTAACTATTATCAGTTATAATATGAGGATAAAGTGCACAAATTAATTTTATTTTTCTCAAACTGAAATTTCTTTTATTTTTTGATTTGTTAGAAATGGTTAGATGAGGTTTTTTAGTCCTTTGGTCATTATTCTCCGTGAGAATAAGCTTATGGGTCCAAATTATATAGACTGGAAAAGGAACCTAGACATAACACTCACAGCCGAGAAGTATACGTATGTCCTATAGGAAACCTGTCCTGTTAACGGGGAGGGTTCTACCGTTGAAAAGCGAGAGGCTAAAAAAGCATGGAAGAAGGCCGATGAGATAGCCCGTTGCTACATATTAGCTAATCACTAGCCACGATGTTCGAAGATAAGAGCCGGCTCGCAAGGCAGAAGGCTTTTAGGATGATCATCAACACTAAGATGGTTGAGGAAGCATCAATCAGAGAGCATATGCTCAAGATGATTACTTCTTTTGAGAAAACAGAAGTCTTAGGGGCTGTTATTAATGCCGAGAGCTAAGTGGACATAGTTCTCAAATCTCTTCCGAGCATTTTTACTCAGTTAAAGTTAAATTATAACATGAACAAATGCCACATGAGTTTAATCGAGTTAATGAAAGAATTCCAGGTGGCAAAGAAGGTCATGATTACTAGGGCTTCTTCTTCCAGAACTAGGCCCAAGTCCAGAAAGTTCAAGAGAATGAAGAAAAATGCACCGGCCCAACCCAAGAACCCGCCCAACAAGCCCAAGGGCAAGTGCTTCAAGTGCGGGCAAAAGGGACATTGGAAAAAGAAGTGTCCAGAGCTTTGAGCTAAGAAAAATCCTACAGGTATTGTTCTCTATCTTGAGTTAGTTTCAATGGTTGGATCAACTTCCACTTGGATTGTTGATTCTAGAGCCACTAATCATATCTGTAACTCCTTATAGGGGTTTAGGAAGATAAGAAGACTCAAGAAAGGCATGCATGGACTACGAGTAGGAAATTGAGCGCAAGTATGTGCCCTTGTAGTAAGAGAGCTGGATCTTATTTTTTATTGTTAAAGAGTAGTTATTTTGAAGGTTTTTTTATATGTACCTAGTTTAAGATAGAATTTAATTTCAGTTGCAAAGCTAATAAATCATGGATATTCTATTTCTTTCCATTCTAGTATTACTATCAGTACAAATTGGGAAGTTTTATGTACAGGGCACAGGTATGGAAACTTATTCTTTTTTAATCCTACAAATAATCAAATAAATAACACACAATCTGAACCTTTAAGTAAGAAGAGAAAGACCAATGTCAATAACTTATATCTTTGGCATCTAAGATTGTGTTATATTAACTCAACCAGAATTCAGAGGTTAATCCATGATGGGCCCATGGGCTCGTTAAGATTGGAAAGTTGGCCTCAATACGAATCCTACCTTATGGGAAGACTAACTAAAAGGTCATTCACCCAAAAAGGCTGATAGAGCTAATGAGATATTAGGCATTGTTCACACTGATATGTGTGGTGCTTTATCTATACCAGCTAGAGGGGGTTTTGAGTACTTCATCACTTTAATGGATGATTGTACAAGGTTTGGTTATGTCTTTATGATAAGATGCAAGTCTGACTCTTTTGTGAAGTTCAAAGTGTTTAAGGTTGAAGTGGAACGTTAGACATGTAAACTAATCAAAACCTTATAATCGAATCGTAGTAGAAAGTACCTCATTGATGAATTCAAAGATTAAATGGTACATCATGGGATAATATCCCAACTCTCTGCACCGGGGACACCCCAGCAGAATAGAGTAGCTGAGAGAAGAAATGGGACATTGATGGAAATGGTCTGAAGCATGATGTCTCATGCTACTCTTCCGGTCTCTTTTTGGGGATATGCCTTGGAAAAAGCGACATACATTCTGAACTTAGTGCCTTTCAAGTCAGTACCTAGGATGCTTGATGAGATGTGGACTGGGCGTAAGCCAAGTCTAAATCATCTCAAGATATGGGGCTATCCAGCTTATGTACTAATCAAGGGAGAAAAGCTAGAACCAAGATCTAATTATGCTATTTTGTTGGGTATCCTAGAGGGACAAAAGGAGGTTACATTTATCATCAGAATGAGCAGAAAGTACTAATGCTAGATACTTGGAGGATGATCAAAGTACTTATACTAAAGGTTCAACAAGGTGGGAACTCGAGGAGAAGTTATCTTCGGAATCAATTTCTCCAAACCCGATTGTAGAACAAGAAGAGGCATAGCCTCAAGAACTTGTACAAATGGAGTCTCGTCGTAGTGAGAGGGTACCTAGGGTTCCAAAAAGATAGAATTAAGAGGCTTTTCGAGCTGGTCTCTGACCATCAGGAACAAGATCCTACCAAATACGAGGAGGCTATTACTGATGTTGATGCAAATCTATAGCATGAAGTAATGAAAGCCTAGATTGAGTCTATATACTTTAATCAGGTTTGGGATCTTATAGCTTTACCTAAAGAGATAAAACCCATTAGATGTAAGTAGGTATACAAGAAGAAGAGGGGAATGGATGAGAATGTGGAAACCTTCAAAGTTAGGCTTATGGTGAAAAGGTATGGTTAGAAAGAGTGAATTGATTATGAGAAAACTTTTTTTCCAGTAGCTATGCTTAAGTCTATTCGTATCCTTCTTGCCATTGCATATCATTATAACTACGAGATATGGCAAATGGATGTCAAGATGGCATTTCTTAATGGCCATCTTAGTGAAGACATCTATATGTCCCAACCAAAAGGTTTTATTGCTAAAGGCCATGAACATATGGTCTGCAAGTTTAGGAAGTTTGTAACACCCCACTACCTAGGACCGCCAGGGCCGGGGATGTCGCCCCATACAAAGGATAATGGGTCTTTATTACTAGGTCACACGAATAAAATAGCGGAATAAAAATAATACTTTAACTTAAAATTTATTACATCCCAAGAATAAATCTAAGAATAAATCCATGAATTCCCAAAAGAAAAACAAATTCATAAATAAAATTTTCCACTCTCAACTCCCCAAAGCAATACATGAAAATAAATAACAAAATTCTTTTCCAAGGTAGATAACACTAGCTACTCATCCTCACAGCAGGATTGACCTGAAATCATGGTAAAAAGGGTGATAAGACAAAAATCTCAGTAAGTCTGTGTGTGCTTTGAGTGTCCAGTGAAAACAGTTCATGAATACAAAGTATAAAATCTTTATAAGAGAAATACTGGCAAGCAATAAATATTAGTTAAAATCAAGAGTGGCGTTTTGGCTTTTCCTGCCATACACAATAATTAAAATCAACCACTCAAAAGAAAGGGCCATGGGTTACCACACGTTGGGCCCCATAACCGGTCAGAATGTCGACACTTTGTGCAGACTGACAAAAGGTATGTGATCGGCCTACCAGGTAAGATACTCCTCCTTCTCTATACCCAAACAACAACCAGGTGTCCATTCTGGCAAAACACAGTCACTTGACTGAAATAAAAACTACTAGCTCGGACTGGCATGACTAAGTAGTACTGATGTTTCTCTAAGTTGACTTTATCTTCTGGAGGTGGCCTTCTGCCAAAAGACTCACTCTTGCTCTTCAAAACTAGTACTACTAGCCTACCCTACCCATATTGAGTACTCAACGTAACTCATCCCACTTGGGAAAAAAAATGAACAAAACATAGTTCCACTTGAAAATGGCAATTAAGGGTTTCCAAAGTCTTTGTCAAAATCAGTTTTAGAAAGAGTTTTAAGTTTGAGTAAATCTGCTTATTGATTTCCAAATAATTTGTTTGACTAAAATAAGAAAGGAGTCAATCCTCAATTGTCTTTATAGAAATGAGTGTCCTTGCACTCTACATTTGGCTTGCCATTTAAAAAAAAAAATCATTTTTGCATCAAACAGGTTTTATGCAGGAGCTTACCTGATCCTTGATCACAATAAAGGTCTCCAACAGCTGACCTAACCCCACATAGGGTAAATACAAACCACAATCAAACTCAAGCCAAAATCCACTTTCACAAATAAAACTAACTCAACTCACTACTACAACCATGATCCTAGTGTCCCAAGCTTTAAGGCCAAATAATAAATAAAAAGGTTTATAAGCTAAGGCTAATTTTGATATTTAAAATAATTCGTGTTTTGGGAAATAGGTACCAATAAGTTGAAAGTTTAAATCTTGCTAAATTAATATAGAGTTTATTTGATGAAGGGTCCTAGGTGGTATTAGGTAAAATAATAATTTATTAATAATTAATTGCCGAAAAAAAGTGATAATTAAAATTAGTTGAAAATAAAGTTTAATGAGTCTTGATTGAAAGATAATAAATAAATTTTAATAGGTTTTGGTTAAAAGATAATAATTAAATTTTAATAATAAATAGTTTACTTGATATGATTATTTTCATAAAAGTCTTTATCATTTTATATAATATCTATATATTTTATTTTTCTAGCAAAAGCTATTATATATTTGACTAAAATATCCTTATTATATATATAATAATCCAAATCTACCCTTTCTGGGGTTTTTTTCGAAATTGCTAGCAAAAATCATAATATTAAATATTTTATTGAAGGAATAAAATTAGCTTAGAGACAACAAGATCATGATCATATTCCTATTGCTAACCATAATCATGAACATATACTCCCTCCAATTCATCAAATCATCCAAATCATGAATATAAGCATAGATCTAAATTTATCAAGGCATGATCCAACCTTTACTAGCATAAACATAATCATGGCTTCAACAATCATACTTGAATATAAATCCTATTCACCAACGGTGACATAATCTCTAACATGCTTGATTACATATATCGCTCTCAACATGGAGACATGCATTAAACCCTAAAACATCATAATATCATCCAAGATAAATCATCACATGCATCAACCCCGACTCCATCATATACACACACTCATTCATGCTTCAAAGTCAACTCATCACAATAACACATGCTTAAACCACACTCATAGCCCATCTCCTTCCAATATCATCCTAGAGACATGAATCTAGAGCCTAAAAAGAGGGTTGAAGGGACTTACTTGATTGATGAGTACCTTGAAGGAGTTTCGAATAGATCTCAACTCCTAGATGTCTAAATCCGTCCAAGGGAGATGAAGAAAGCATGGCCATTGGTGAAGAAGTCATTCGGCCAAGAAGGAGAAGGTGTTCGGTCCAGAGAGAGAGAGAGAGAGAGAGAGAGAAGAGAAGAAGAAAGCATATTAGCATGCTTATTCATATACATATTCATTAGAGATCAAAGATTAGTGAAGATGAAGTTGATTGAACAAACCTACCTTGAAGGTGTTCTTGAGCCTTCACAAAAATTCTAATTTTTTTATCCAAAAGAGCAAGTTGGATTTTGGAGTTTGATGTTAAAAATGGTATGGATGGACTCACGAAAGTGAGTAGATGAAATCTGAAATTTTTGAAAGAAGTTTGAAGTGGTTTGGAGAGGTATTAGGCGAAAGAAAGAGTAGGTGTTCTTGGTGTTCTATGTGTACTTGAAGGTTGAAGAGAATGGAAAGAGTTTTGGTTGAAGCTGCCAAAATTCTTAGGGATTAGGGTTGGCTGAACTCTTTGAGAAGTTTTGGCAATTGAATTTTCTGGTTTGATAGGAAAAGGAAAGGCTGGTTGTTGAAATCCTAAAAGAATAATTTAGTGAATCAAATTTGGAAACAAAATATGTTGAGAATATCTTGATCAATTGAGAGCTTTTGAAAGCTGTGATGGCCGGCTCTTTGATCAGTGTTTTTGGCTGGTTGAAAGCTAAGTGAAGAAGGTTAATGGTGGCTGAAAGGAAGGAGTGCAATGGTGAAGGAAAGGTCTGGCTGTTTGAGGGACATTTTATGGAAGGTTGCTAAATTAATATTGCTGGAATTTTGGTATTCAATCAAGGCATGCTTGCAGTGATTTGTTGGAGATATTTTCGGGCAGCATGTCTGATTTTCATGCAGAAGCTTGGAAAAGACAATGGAGTTCAGTTCATGACTATTTAAGAAATGTTTGTGCAGAAAAAAGATGAAGATTCGGCCAGGGCTGGAATGGAAAACAAAGCTAGACATTTTCCTGTACAGAATTTTCGCAAGCTGCTGGAATTTCTAGACAATTTCGGCTGCCATTTTCCAGTCAACTTGCAGAGAGTTTGGAGGAGATTTCAGGGGTCTTTCAAGTCTAGTTTCCAGCCTTCTTTATGGAGGAAAAACGTGGCTAAGATGCTGAGCAAAAACTGAAAGAAAATAGCTTAGTTTCAGACCTTCAAAGCTGCGAATTCAACCAGAAATTTCTTTGGTT
This sequence comes from Voacanga thouarsii, assembly GCA_026120185.1. NCBI lineage: Eukaryota > Viridiplantae > Streptophyta > Magnoliopsida > Gentianales > Apocynaceae > Voacanga > Voacanga thouarsii. Next base: position 1,929,340 of record JANUWF010003396.1, read on the forward strand.
TTGTACAGCATTTCTGCAGTTTGAAAATGGCCAGAAAAATTCAGATCTCAAGCTGATCAAAAGGCCATTTTCTGGCAGCATTTGGGAGGGAATAATGGCTAAGAATTTCGACACCTTGAAGGCACAAGAAGCTAGAAACATTTCAGTTCAATACATGAAAGAAAATGAACCTAGCTAGAGTGAAGTTTTAGAAAGTTCACTAGGGTTTGGAATCCTGCCCCCTCTTCCATGGTTTTGGTCCATAAGATGTCTTTCACTAAGACATTTTGAACCTCCAAAGCCATAGCACATTGCTGGAATTTTTCTAGAATAAAACTGGCTTGAACAAATTGAACAAACTAATGAATTGAGAAATAGGAAAAATTAAGGATCAAGAGGAAATGAATTCCCCTTATGAATTTTGTGTAGGGTAAAAGAGTAGGATTAGGATACTCCTATCATGCCTCCCTTAGGATAACACCTCTACCCTATTCTAAAGCACCTAAGGTCGAAAATATCACTTCCCAAGCAAAAATAAAATTCAATCATGCTATAGCTCTAATGATGGAATTTGAACTTAAAACCTCAAGAATTAAATCCAAAGCTCTAACCACTAAACCACAACAACTCTTATTCTTATTTTCTCTCTAAAATATTTTTTCTATTTAATCCTCAAGCTATCTCCCTATTTTCACCTCAAGCAAAAATTAGCATTTTGCCCTTCTTACTCAATACTCACAATTAAGCCTTCTAGCCCACAAAACATAAATCTAAAGCACAAAATTTCATATAAAAAAACATATATTTAAGCATGCAATAAAATATGATATGCATCTTAACCCCCTTACTCTAAGGTTGGTTCCGACTGGGGTTTCACAAAGTCCATTTATGGGCTTAAGTAGGTATTTAGAGCATAGAACATTCATTTTGATGAGACTGTAAAGTCTTACGATTTCATTCAAAACGAGAATGAACCATGCGTGTACGTGAAATTGGAAGAAATAAATGTGGTTTTTCTTATCCTTTATGTGGATGACATTTTTCTCATTAGGAATTACGTAGGAACATTGTCATCTACTAAGGTTTAGCTGTCTAGTCAATTTAGTATGAAGGAACTAGGTAAGATATCTGCTTTGTCGTAAGCTTAGTTAGCAGATATCAGTCAAACCTTGGGGAGGTTCATTGGCAAGCTGTAAAGTATTTTCTTAAGTACCTCAAAGGTACGAGAGATTATATGCTGGTTTACAGGGCTGATGACTTGGTTCCTACAGGATACACAGACTCAGACTTTTAGACAGATAAGGATAAAAGAAAAGCCACTAGTTGAAATGTCTTCATCTTGTTTGGATGAGCTATTTCACGGAGGAGTATCAAGCAATCTAACATTGCTGACTCAACCAGGGAAGCTAAGTGTGTGGCATATTCGAAGGCACCCAAGGACGTATTCTGGCTCTGGAAGTTCCTTTTAAAACTTGGAGTCGTGCCACACATGGACAAACCGATTGTGGTGTATTGCAATAACACTGGAGCAGTCTCACAATCCAAAGAAACAAGGAACCACAAGAAAAGGAAGAACATCGAGAAGAAGTACCACCTGATTCGGGATTTCATCTAGAAACGGGAAATCGTGGTAGAACAGATAGCCTCAGAGAACAACCTAGCAGATCCCTTCACTGAAATAGCTTCTGCGCTATATAGTCCCTTGTGACTATTCGAATTATCTAAATATCTAGGGCCCAGTGGAGTCATGACTTGGATGTTAGCTTTAGGGTAGCTCACTTGGAAAGCAGAAACATTCCAGGAATCCTGGATCTTTGGACTAGAGGTCTAAGGATGGTAGATGTCTTTCAGAGAGGTAATAGTACACTCTTCCTCTCTAAATGTACTGCGATGCATAGAGGGTTATTTTAGTCATTACACCTGTAGGTCAGAGACTTTGCTAATGTAGCATTGTCTTTGGGGTCAATATTTTCTTATGGTGATATTATGAAATATTTAAAATGTAAAATACAATTATTTTATAGTAGGGATATTTTGGTTATTTTAATAGCCAAGGCGATATGTCTTTCAATCCTTGGAATAGCCCATAAGTCCTAATGCTTTTGGGTTGAGGGATTGATCTTATATTAAATAGATTTTATTTTATTCAAGTAGCCTGGTTTATTTATTAGGCTAGAATAAAATAAAAGGTCTAAAGAGAGAAAATTATTTATTGGCCTATTTAGGTTATTTAATTAATTTAATTACTAGAATTGTATTAGTCCATGAATAATTAAATTAAAGTAAAGCCTTAACCCAATAAACTGGGCCAATGCTTGAGGTTTATATTGGTCGATTGAGTTATTTAATTAATTTAATTATTGGGCTTGTATCAGTCCAAGAATAATTAAATTAAATTAAATGGCTTAACTTAATAAACTGGTCTATAGGTCCAAAGGCCTGTTTGATGGCTTAAACATGAAATGGGCCTTAGGGCTTCTGTTTAATTTTTGAATGCTCGGATAATAACTTATCATTAAGGTTGTTGGGATTCAGAAGGAACAACAGAGGTTCATAGAAGAATGTTGTTTTTTTCCTCAAGCAGTTCACGTCTACTTCTCTTTCTCTCATGCGTTCTCTATGGTTTGAAAAACAGCAAGAACAAAGATGCAAAACTCTCATTTTTAATGCTCAATAATATTAAGTCGGAGTAGTAAGATCATCCTCTGCTTCCACAGCTTTCACTAGATATTCAGGCGGGGTTATATTACGAAAGCCAATAGGAGTTGCGTTGAAGCCCAGAAGAAGCTGTCAGCTTGTGGGACAATAGCCGGAAGCACTAATCTCATGACCAGAAGTGGTTCAGATCGAGATGCAGCCGACACCCCCTAGACTAGTGATCACACGCAGAGGTATAAAAAATTTTCCTTCCGATTTGTCTCTGCGTATGCTCTGCTTCATTAGCATGCTATTGTGAATGTTCATTTTGCCATGTTTTGCCTACAAGTGGTATTAGAGCATGGCTTATATGTTAATATAGGTTGCATGTTAGTGAATAAAACCGATCAGATGATTAAAATCAAAGATCCTTTGTGTTTTCAGCTATGGGTAGTTTCTCTATAAGTCTCACGGTTGAGATATAGGAACATTGTAAAAGTTGTTTTTGAAGAATTCATAGTTTTTGTGTACGCCTATAACTGAAGGCATAGGTGTTTGTGGATTTTTTTGGATGAGTTTTGTTCAAAAATGATGTAAAAAATCGAGACCCAGATGTTCTGCAACTGACAGAGAAACTTGGAGAAGAAGGTCATTGTAGCAGCCAGCCATGAAGCCGAGCTGAGCTGCATAATATGAGAGAAGCCGAAGCCCATTAAGCTAGCCACGACTTGGAGCTGCAGCCGGGCCCGAGTTGGCCTCAGCTCCATGGCGCGCACGAGGATGGTTTTCTCACGGAAGCCCGGTTTCTGACCGGGTAGCTGGAAGCTGCTGTGTGATGACCCGGGTCACTGGCACCCGCCCGGATCGTGGTCCATAGGTTTATCCCATGGGCCATGATCCAGTTTTGCAAGTGCACTGGACCAGTAGGAATTTTTTTTTTTTTTGGGTTTTTGGACCCATGCCAAGCGAAGTTATTTTTATTTCAATAGTTAATATTCTTTAAATATTTTGCATGAAAAATAAGGGTAAAGGAAATTTAGGATTAAACAAGACCATTAATTAATTAATATGTTTAATTCTATTATTTGGACACTTAGGTTAACAGAATAAAAAAGCATGAAAACATTTACAGTTTTCTAGCATGCTTAATTCTTTTTGTACCTCATGTGCGCATTTTCTCAAAAACCAAAGTCTTTGGGAAATTTATAACAAGAAAAATATTTTTTAAATTAAAAAAAATGGTTATTTTAAACTTGGACAAAAATTAATCCTTGGATATTTTCTCAAATGATTTTATCCTTGACATAAAAAATATTTTGGATTTAGATATTTTTGCAAGTTAAAATGGAAAGCCATTTTTGTTTTATTTTTGCACAAGAAAATTATTTTTGTCAAAATTAAACTTGAGACTAAAGTCTCTAGAAAGTTTAAAATGAAATTTTTGGAAATTATTAAGGTCTTAACTGTGTAAAATAAATTCCTAAAAAATCTCTTAAAGGATTTTTACCATGACATCAAGATTTATGAATTTAGATATTTTACAAAGAGTTAAGGTATATTTAAAGGGATTTTTTCAAAAATATATTTTCTTAATAAACCCTTGGTTTAAAAGACTAAGTGGGAGAGGGGGTTCCAACGACCCTACGGCTTCCATCACAATCTTCATTACAGATCGTGGGTCCCCTCACGTTACGTTGGGAGTAAACCCATATAAAATGGGGATACGACAAGGATTTAGAACTAATGGATAGATATAATTAATAACCCTGGACAGGTGCTACGATCGGCCAGCCCACATTTAAGCCACAACCATCCCATCGATAAAGTTATCTTCTAGATCATTACCTAGACGGAAAATTAATTTGTGGTAGTTAATACACTTAGCTTAGGAAACTGTTAATCTTCTCAAGAAGCTATATCAATTTTCCTAAGAGCCAAATTAATCATATTAAACATAATAGTGAGAGGGTTAACTATTATCAGTTTTAATATGCGGATAAAATGTACAAATTATTTTTGTTTTTCTCAAATTGAAATTTCTTTTATTTTTTGACTTTTCAGAAATGGTTAGTGGAGGTTCCTTTAGTCCTTTAACCGTTATTCTTCATGAGAATAAGTTAATAGGTCCAAATTATGGAGACTGAAAAAGGAACCTGGATATAATACTGACAGCCGAGGAGTATAAGTATGTCCTATACGAAACCTGCCCTGTTATCGAGGAAGGTTTCACCGCTGAAGCGCAAGAAGCTGAGAATGCATAGAAGAAAGCTGACAAGATAGCTCGTTACTACATGTTGGCCACCATGTCTAATGTGCTCCAGTCTAAACACGAGAACATGGCCACTACGTATGATATTACCCAATCACTAGCCACGATGTTCATAGATAAGAATTGGCCCACAAGACAGGAGGCTCTTAGGATGATCATTAACACTAAGTGGCAGAGGGAGCATTAGTCAGAGAACATATACTCAAGACGATTGTTGCTTTCAAGTAAGCAGAAATCTTAGGGGCTGTTATTGATCTCGAGAGCCAAGTGGACATGGTTCTCAAATCTCTTTTGGGCTCTTTTACTCAGTTCAAGTTAAATTATAACATAAACAAGTTAAACATGAGTTTAACTAAGTCAATAAAAGAGCTACAGGTGGTAGAGAAAGTTATAAAGCCACAGTCCATAACTATGATCACTAGGGCTTCTTCTTCCAGAACTGGACCCAAGCCTAGAAAGTTCAAGATGAATAAGGTAAATGCACTGGCCCAGCCCAAGAAACAGCCTAACAAGCCTAAGGGCAAGTGCTTCAAGTGCAGGCAGAAGGGACACTAGAAAAAAAAAGTGTTCAGAGCTTCAAGCCTAGAAAAACCCTACTAGTATTGTTCTTTATATAGAGTGAGTTTCAATGGTTGGATCAACTTCCACTTGGATAGTTGATTCTAGAGCCACTGATCATATTTGTAACTTCCTTATAGGGGTTTTGGAAGATAAGAAGACTCTAGACGAGTGCACAATGGACTAAGAGTAGGAAATGGAGCATAAGTATAGGCCGTTGCAGTAGGAGAGTTGGGTCTTATTTTTTATTATAATTGAGTAGTTATTTTGAAGGATATTTTATATATACCTAGTTTTGGATAGAATTTAATTTCAGTTGCAAAGCTAATAAATCCTGGATATTCTATTTCTTTCCATTCTAGTATTACTATCAGTAGAAATAGAGAAGTTTTATGGAAATAGCACATGTATGGAAACTTGTTCTTTTTAAATCCTCCAAACAATCAAATAAATAACGCTCAATCTAAACCTTTAAGTAAGAAGAGAAAGACCAATGTCAAAGACTCATATCTTTGTCATCTAAGGTTGTGTCATATTAACTAAACTAAGATTTAGAGGTTAATCCATGATGGGCCCTCAATGCGAATCCTGTCTTATGGGAAAAATGGCTAAAATTTCATTCACCCAAAAGGCTGATAGAGCCAAAGAGATATTGGGCCTTGTTCACACTGATATGTGTGGTCCTTTATCTACACCAACTAGAGGGGGTTTTGAGTACTTTATCACTTTCACAGATGATTATATAAGGTTTGGTTATGTCTACCTGATGAGGCATAAGTCTAACTCTTTTGACAAGTTCAAAGAGTTTAAGGCTGAAGTGGAGCATCAGACAGCTACACTAATCAAAACCTTACGATCGGATCATGGTGGAAAGTACCTCATTGGTGAATTCAAGAATTACATGATACATCATAGGATAGTAACCCAACTCTCTGCGCCGAGGATACCCCAACAGAATGGAATAGTTGAGAAAAGGAACAGGACATTGATGGAAATGGTTCGAAGTATGATGTCTCAAGCTACTCTTCTAATCTCTTTTTAGGGATATACCTTGGAAATAACGGCAAACATTCTGAACTTAGTGCCTTTCAAGTCAGTACCTAGGACACCCTATGAGATGTAGACTAGGTGTAATCCAAGTCTGAATCATCTCAGGATATGGGGCTGTGCAACTTATGTGTTGATCAAGGAAGAAAAGCTAGAACCAAGATAAGAATTATGTTATTTTGTTGGGTATCCAAAAGGGATAAAATGATGTTACTTTTAATATCCCAAGAAGCAGAAAGTACTAGTAAGTACTAATGTTAGATACCTAGAGGATGATCAAAGTACTTCCACTAAAGGTTCAACAAGGTAGGAACTCGAAGAGAAGTTATCTTCGGAATCAACTTCTTTAGACTCGATTGGAGAACAAGAAGAGGCACGACTTCAAGAACCTATACAAATGGAGTCTCGTCATAGTGGGAGGGTATCTACGGTTCCAGAAAGATGGACTGGAGAGGCTTTTGAGCTGGTCTCTGACCATCAGGAACAAGATCCCACTAGATACAAAGAGGTTATTACTGATGCCGATGCAAATCTATGGCATGAATTAATGAAAGCCAGGATTGAGTCTATATACATCAATCAGATTTGGGATCTTATTACTTCACCTGAAGAGATAAAACCCATTGGATGTAAGTGGGTATACAAGAGGAAGAGGGGAGCGGATGGGAAGGTGGAGACCTTTGTTAGTATTGTGCCCTAGAGACAATCACTTATACATTGTATATTACACATTTTACTTTAATAAAAGGCATTATTTATCTTATAGTTTCTTTTGTTTACTGTTGTGTAAACTAACTGTTACATAAAGTTCTTAGTACAACACTGTGTTAAGGAAATCATGATAGAGATCATGATATGAGATTCCTACTATACTGTATAGTGTTAGTACTTAAATAGTCCCTAGTCGTAGTATTATTGAGATAGGACATCATTAATGCGTTAAGACTAGCATGTGTTTGACTTCCTGATTTGATCAGGCGGTGGTTCTCATATCCATGAGTATTGAGATACTCAAAATTAACACGTGGATGCTTGTTAATAGATAAAGTTCATTAGATGACCTAGCTATGAGATAATCATATGGATAACAATTTAGTGCCAGTGATATAATCTTAATATAGCAAACGTGCTAGTATCCTTAGACTTGAGATCTCCAAGGTTCTTTGTTTGTTGAGCATTGTGCTTTGATTCCAATCTCTGGAGCCAGATCGAGGGCCACCTGTGGGATGGATATTGAGTACATTATAAGGTAAACGAGAGTAGTTGACATGGTAAATAAAGGATTCGCCACTCCTAATAGTAGGGGCGAATAACTCACGGCCACTTGTAGGAATTACTACTCGAGAAGTCCTTGGCTAAGGCGACTGTGTATTGGAGACAGTTCCAATTAATACACATCTAGAGTAGTGGGTTCTTGGTACAAGTACTATTATATTTAGGCCAAAATTTATATATATTCTAGAGGGAGTTGGCACTAATTCCGTACTCCAAACTGAATGAGATATTATATGATGAAAGGAGTTAATTGCACTGTAGTTTGTTATTAAAGGGTTCGTGTCAAGCCACTTGACTTCCTGAACTCTTGAATGGTCATGATGTGTTGCAAGATACCACTTATGATCTGGGAATATGGGTTTATAAATTGATGAATTAATAAACCAATCCTGATTAAAATTAATAGGTAAAAAACCTTAGGGGGGGTGTATAAAGTTTTTGGCAAGCAAAAATAATTTTTTCAAATTGTCTAAAATGCTGAACAAGAATGATCACCAAGATACTTGGACTAACTTTATAGATACATAGAAAGCTATCCAAGCACTCGTAGATGTATATCTAGATTTAGACAGTGAAAGAACACAAAAACAGTACATGAACCATTGAAATAAAATGAGATAAGAGATGTATAGTGGTTTGATTAACAATGATCTACGTCCACTACCTTAAGCTTCATACTTAAGGATTTTTAACCTTATTTCATTAACCTCACTTAATGAAACAGCTTCACATACAAGAGAGGATCACCTCACTAGGTTTTACTCCACAACCTTGAACATACACAACACATGGCTCACCCCTATGGGTTTTACACCACAACCTTGAATATACACAAATAGAAGGCTCACCCCTATGGGTTTTACACCACAACCCTGTACTAACAACAGAGAATTGAAAAACAATAGAACAGAGATAAGCTCACTTACTTGAGCAGATATTCTCTAGGATACAAGCCACAAATTTCTTTTATCTTTGATACAAAATGAACTCACTTTGAAGCTAGATAAAAGGAGATTTTTGAAAATATTGAGCAATGGTGTTTCTAGGATGAATGTATCAAAAATCTTACTTCTAATATTGCATTAAGGGCTATCTATAGAGCTAAAAAGTGAAGTGCCAACAGTTATAAAAAAATAGCTACAAATTTTTTTGTTTAAACTCATCCGAGTTTTGGACAAAAATACATCTAAAAGTTAAGTCCAAAATGGAACACTTCTGACAAAATTTTTTCAACCTAGTTTACAGGATTTTGGAAGAACTTTTTGGATTCAAACTATTTCATCCAAAATTCTGTGAATTTTAAAAACTTTGAAAATCAGCTCATTTGAAGATTCAAGGTAAAGTTAAATGAATCAAAAGATAAGATGACATAGGAATTAATAAATATACCTTAACAATACTTCCTAGTCTATCATCCTTCATAAAGAGCTTCCATGATATATAACTTCTCATACTCTGATTTTCTCATTTGATCTTCTAATCTTGAAATCAGTGATGAAGGAGTTGTCAACAATTCTTATCTGAAGAATTTAGAAGAATAAGGATCAAACATGTCCTATAACAGGAAATAGATAAGTTAGTCTATATCAACGTTTATCATAAATCAAAACATTAAAGAAAGCCCTTAGGGCTAACAATATGAGTAATTCTAATTAATTATGGATTATTAATCTCAAAGACGTTTGGATTAATTCATGTTCGGTACCAATTGACTGAGAAACCTAATAGGTCACATATAATGGAGGATTATATACTCAAGATGTTATTTGATAACATAGTGGGATTAATTACGAGAAAGAGAAGTTGTAATGGCCAAATTATAATCAGTTATAATTTATAGGCCAAATTATAATTATGAGAACTTGTAACTCCAATTACAATTAGGGAATTCTAATTGTTTTAGAATTCTCAGTTTTGGTAATTCATTTCATGACATATAGGATATACACGAGACCCTAATGGGTTAGGGAAACACACATGAAACAAGGGCTTCCAAAACCACTTCTCTTCTCTCTCTCTCGTCCTTCTTTTGAAGAAGAACTAACCCTAGCCACCATCTTGTTTTTTACTAGCACAGAAAATCTTGGTGCTTGAATGTATCCTCTGTGTGGATTACTGTTAGAGATAATCACACACGGTGATTATAGTGGTTGGATATTCAACTCTCGTGGTGTTTGATTAAGAGGATTACTGGATCGCGCCTCGACTTGAAAAAGGAAAATTTTATTTTCCGCACGTTCAAAGAAAGGTAAAAAGCTGTTACCTTTGTTCTCTTTATATCCTGTTTTCTACACATATGCGGATCCTGGGTTGGTATCTCGTTTTATTTTTTTGTTGTGCCATATATGATATATGTGAGATACCCAACACCTTCAAAGCTAGGCTTGTGGCGAAAGGGTATACTCAGAGAGAGGGAATCGATTATGAGGAAATATTTTTCCCAGTAACCATGCTTAAGTCCATTCATATCCTCCTTGCTATCGCATGTCATTATAACTACGAGATATGGAAAAATGAGGATGAACCATGCGTATATAGGAAATTGAAAGGTATAAACATGGTTTTTCTTATGCTGTATGTAGATGACATTCTACTCCTTGGGAATGATGTAGGAACATTGTCATCTTCTAAAGTTTAGTTGTCTAGTTTATTTAGTATGAAGGACTTGGGAGAAGCTAGTTACATTCTCAGGATCAAGCTTCTTAAAAAGAGAAAGTAGAGAATGTTAGGATTATCCCAAGTGACATACATTGATAAGATACTGGCCAAGTTCAGTATGAACTCATACAAGAGAGCTCTAATCCCTTGCAGACATGAGTTATCTTTTTGTTCAAAGGACTGCCCTAATTTCCAAGAAAAAAAAAGACAAAATGAGTAGAATTCTCTGCACTTCGGCTGTGGGAAGTCTCATGTACGCCATGCTGTGTACTAGGTCAGATATCAGCTTTGCCTTATGCTTAGTTAGCATATATCACTCAAACCCTAGGGGGGTTCATTGGCATGTTGTAAAGCATATTCTCAAGTACCTCAAAGGTACGAGAGATTATATGCTGGTTTACAAGACAAATGTCTTGGTTTCTACTAGATATAAAGACTCAGACTTCTAAGCAAATAAAGATGAAAGAAAACTATTATTGGAAATGTCTTCACCTTGTCTGGAGGAGCTGTTTCATGGAGGAGTAGCAAACAATCTTGCATTGCTGACTCAACCATGGAATCTGAGTATGTGGCAGCTTTGGAGGCATCCAAGGAAGTAGTCTGGCTTTGGAAGTTCCTTTCAGAACTTGGAGTCGTGCCACACATGGACAGACTAATTGTGATGTATTACGATAACACTGCAGCAGTCTCACTATCTAAAGAACCTAGGAAACATAAGAAGGGGAAGCACATCGAGAGGAAGTACTACCTGATTTGGGATTTCATTCAGAGACAGGAAATTATGGTGGAACAGATATCCTTGCAGAACAACCTAATAGCCTTGGAGAACTCACTTCATAGCATGAGCGTATTTCGAATAAATAGAACAAGACCTGTAATAGTGGTTTCTAAAAGTACTATTTAGAAGAAACCCAGACTATTACTACTACAACGTGGACAAATACTCTACTGCTTGAGTATAAATTGGTGGTCTGACGAAGCTGGAAGCATATACATTGATATGTTATTGTTGAGGTTCTATTGTAGAGATAATATACTTGTATGTTGAGTATATGTGACTAGTTAGTAAAGACAGACTCGTACAAGATAGATTCTATACTATATCGACCCTTATGACTATTCCAATAATCTAAATATCTAGGGCCTTGGGGAATAAGATTTGGATGTTAGCTTTAGGGTAGTTCTTTTGGAAAGTAGAAACATTACAGGAGTCGTGTATCATTGAACTAGAAGTCTAAGGATGGAAGATATCTTTTACAGAGGTGATAGTACACTCTTCATCTCTAAATGTACGACGATACATAGAGGGGTATTTTTGTTATTACACTTGTAGGTTGGAGACTCTACTAACACAACATTATCCTTGGGATCAATATTTTTTTATGGTGATATTAAAAAATTTTTAAAATGTAAAATATAGCTATTTTTATAACATGAGTATTTTGGTCATTTTAATAGCCAATGCAATGTGTCTTTTGATCCTCGGAATAGCCCATAAGTCCTGATGGTTTTGGGCTGATGGATTGATCTTATATTAAATAGATTTTATTTTATTTAAGTAGCCTAGTTTCTTTACTAGGCTAGAATAAAATAAAAGGTCCAAAGAGAGAGAATTATTTATTGTCCCATTTAGGTTATTTAATTAATTTAATTATTGGGCTTGTATTAGACTAGAAATAATTAAATTGAATTAAAGGCTTAACCCAATGAATTGGGCCAAGGCTTGAGGTTTATATTGGTCTATTGGATAATTTAACTAATTTAATCATTGGGCTTGTATCAGTCCAGGAATAATTAAATTAAATTAAATGACTTAACCTAATGAACTGGGCCATAGGTCCAAAGGCCTGTTTGATAGCTTAAATATGACATGGGCCTTAGGGATTCTATTTGATTTTTGAATGCCCGGATAATAACCTATCATTAAGGTTGTTGGGATTCACAGGGAACAACAGAGCTTCACAGAAGCACGTTGTTTTTTTCATCAAGCGATTCACGTCTTCTTCCTTCTTTCTCGTGCATTCTCTGTGGTTTGAAAAATAGCAAGAACAAAGATGCAAAACTCTCTTGACTAATGCTCAATAGCATTTAGTCGGAGTAGTAAGATCATCTGCTGCTTCCACAGCTTTCACTAGGCAATTCATGCAGGGTTTATTCCAACAGCCAAGAGGAGTCGTGTTGATGCCCAGAAGAAGCCATCAGCTTCCGGGACAACAATCGAAAGAACTAATCTCAAGACCAGAAGTGCTTCTGACCGAGACGCAACCGGCACCCCCTAGATCAGTGATCACATGCAGAGGTATAAAAATTTTTCCTTATGCTGCGTCTTTGCGTATGCTTTGTTTCATTAGCATGCTACTATGAATTTTCGTTTTTCCATGTTTTGCCTACAAGTGGTATTAGAGCATGGCTTATATGGCAATATATGTTGCATGTTAATGAATAAAACAAGTCAGATGATTAAAATTAGTGATCTTTCGTGTTTTCTAGTATCGGTAGTTTTTTTGTAAGTCTCACGGTGGAGACATAAGAATATTGTAAAAGTTATTTTTGAAGCTTTCGTAGTGTTTGTGTAAGTCTATAATTAAAGGCATAGGCATTTGTGGATTGTTTTGGATGAGTTTTGGTCGAAAACGATGTAAAAAACTAAGACCCAAATGTTCTGTAAACAATAGAGGAACTTGGAAAAGAAGGTCACTATAGCAGCCGAGCCGTCGAAGCCTAGCTGAGCTGCATCATATGAGAAGAGCCAAAGCCCTTTAAGCCAGCCGCAGCCGAGCCCGAATTGGTCTCAGCTCCATGGCACACTCGAGGAAGCTTCCTCACCGAAGCCACTACCTCGCACAAGCACAGTTTCCGACCGGGCAGCAGGAAGCTATTGTGCGAGGACCCGGGTCACAAGCACCCACACGAATCGTAGTCCATGGGTTTATCCCATAGGCTATGATCCAGTTTGGTGGGTGCACTGGATTAGTAGGAATTTTTTTTTTTGGTTTTTGGTCCCATACTAGGCGAAGTTAATTTTATTGCAATAGTTAATATTCTTTGAATATTTTGCATTAAAAATAATAGTAAGGGAAATTTAGGATTAAACAAGTCCATTAATTAATTAATGTATTTAATTCTATTATTAGGACACTTAGGTCAAAAGAATACAAAAGTATGAAAACGTTTATAGTTTTCTAGCGTGCTTAATTCTTTTTGTACCCTATGTTCACATTTTTTCAAAAACCAAAGTCTTTGGAAAATTTATGAGAAGAAAAACATTTTTCAAATTAAAAAAATGGCTATTTTGAAGTTGGACAAAAATTAATCCTTGAATATTTTCTCAAAGGATTTAATCCTTAACATAAAAAATATTTTGGATTTAGATATTTTTGCAAGTTAAAATGAAAAGCCAATTTTGTTTTATTTTTTCACTAGATAATTGTTTTTGTTGAAATTAAACTTGAGACCAAAGTCTCTAGAAAGTTGAAAAGGAAATATTTGGAAATTATTAACATCTTAACTGTGTAAAATAAATTCCTAGAAAATCTTTTAAAGATTTTTTACCTTGACATAGAGATTTATGATTTTAGAAATTTTACATGTGTTAAAGGATACTTAATAGGATTTTTTTCAAAAAGATATTTTCTTTTAAAATCCTTATTTTAAAAGACTAAGTGAGAGAGGGGTCCAATGACCCCACGGTTTCCATCACAATCCTCATTAGAGATCGTGAGTCTCCTCGTGTCACTTTGGGAGTGAACCCGTATAGGATGGGGATACCACAAGGATTTAGAACTAATGGATAGATATAATTAATAACCCGGGACACATGCTATGATCAGCCAACCCACGTTGGAGGTTATAGTGCAAGGATTGTCCAGAGGAAATGAGAAGAAATGGCCATCCCATTGATAAAGTTATCTTCTAGATCATTACCTAGAAGGAAAATTAATTTGTGGTGGTTAATACACTTAGCTTAGGAAACTATTAATCTTCCCAAAAAGCTATGTTAGTTTTCCTAAGAGCCAAATTAATCACATTAAATATAATAGCGATAGGGTTAACTATTGTCAGTTTTAATATCTGGATAAAGTGCACAAATTATTTTTGTTTTTCTCAAATTGAGATTTCTTTTACTTTTTGATTTTTCTGAAATGGTTGGTGGAGGTTCTTTTAGTCTTTTGGCCGTTATTCTCCGTGCAAATAAGCTAACGGATCTAAATTATGTAGATTAGAAAAGGAACCTAAACATAATACTCACAACCAAGAAGTCTAAGTATGTCCTATACGAAACCTGCCCAGTTATCGGGGACGGTTCCATCGGTGAAGAGCGAGAGGCTGAGAAAGCATGGAAGAAGGCCGACGAGATAACCCGATGCTACATGTTGGCCTCCATGCCTAACGTGCTCCAGTCTAAATAAGAGCACATGGCCATTGCGTATGATTTTAGCCAATCAGTAGCCACGATGTTCGCAAACAAAAGCCGGCCTACAAGGCAGGAGGCTCTTAGGATGATCATCAACACTAAGATGGCTGAAAGACCATCAGTCTGAGAGCATATACCTAAAATGATTGCTGCTTTCGAGGAAGCAAAAGTCATAGGGGTTGTTGTTGATCCCATGAGTGAAATGGATATGGTTCTCGAATTTCTTCCGGGCTCTTTTACTCAATTCAAGTTAAATTATAACATAAACAAGTTAAACATGAGCTCAACCAAGTTAATGAAAGAGCTCCAGGTGGCAGAGGAGGTCATGAAGTCACAGTCTAAGGTTATGATTGCTAGGGCTTCCTCTTCCTGAACAGGGACCAAGCCTAGAAAGTTCAAGAGGAAAAAGGGAAATTCACCGGCCCAACCCAAGAACCAGCCCAATAAGCCCAAGGGCAAGTGCTTCAAGTGCAGACAGAAGCGACACTGGAAAAATGAGTGTCTAGAGCTTCAGGCAAAGAAAAACCCTACAGGTATTGTTCTCTATATAGAGTCAGTTTCAACTGTTAGATCAACTTTCACTTGGATTATTGATTTTGGAGCCACTGATCATATGTGTAACTCTTTGCAGAGCTTTAGAAAGATAAGAAGACTCCAGAAGGGCAAGCATAGACTACGAGTAGGAAATGAAGCTCAAGTATAGGCCCTTGTAGTAGGAGAGCTGGGTCTGATTTTTTCTTTTTGTAATAGAGTAGTTATTTTGAAGGATATTTTATATGTAACCAGTTTTAGACAAAATTTGATTTTAGTTGCAAATCTAATAAATCTTGGATATTCTATTTCTTTCTATTCTAGTATTACTATAGGGAGAAATGAAGAAGTTTTATGGAAATGGCAAATGTATGGAAACATATTCTTTTTAAATCCTAAAAATAATCAAATAAATAAATCTCAATCAAAATCTTTAAGTAAGAAGAGAAAGACCAATGTCAATAACTCATATTTTTGGCATCTAAGGTTGGGTCATATTAACTTAACCAGGATTCAGAGATTAATCCATGATAGGCCCTTAGGCTCATAAAGATTGAAAAGTTGCCCTCATTGTGAATTTTGCCTTACAGGAAAAATGACCAAAATGTCGTTGGCCAAAAAGGCTGATAGAGCCAAGGAGATATTGGTCCTTGTTCACACTGATATGTGTGTCCTTTATCTACACCAGCTAGAGAGGGTTTTGAGTACTTCATCACTTTCACAAATGATTGTACAAGGTTTGGTTATGTCTACCTGATGAGGCACAAGTCTGACTCTTTTGACAAGTCCAAAGTGTTTAAGCCTGAAGTGGAGAGTCGGATAGGTAAACTGATCAAAAGCTTATGATCGGATCGTTGTAGAGAGTACCTCCTCGGTGAATTCAAGAATTACACGGTACATCATGGGATAGTTTCTCAACTCTCTGCGCCGAGGACACTCCAGCAGAATAGAGTAGCTGAGAGAATGAATAGGACATTGATAGAAATTGTCTGAAGCATGTCGTCTCAGGCTACTCTTCCAGTCTTTTTTTAGGGATATGCCATTGAAATAGAGGCAAACATTCTGAACTTGGTGCCTTTCAAGTCAGTACCTAGGATGTCCTATGAGATGTGCATTGGGTGTAAGCCGAATCTAAATCATCTCAGAATATGGGGTTGTCTAGCTTATGTACTGATCAAGGGAGAAATGCTAGAACCAAGATCGGAATAATGCTATTTTGTTAGGTATCCTAAAGGGACAAAAGGAGGTTACTTTTATCATCCTAAGGAGCAGAAAGTACTGGTAAATAATAATGCTAGATACATAGAGAATGATCAAAGTACTTCCACTAAAGATTTAACAAGGTTGGAACTCAAAGAGATGTTATCTTTAGAATCAACTTCTTTAGAACTAATTATGGAAGAAGAAGAGGCACAGCCTCAAGAACCTGTACAAACGGAGCCTTGTCGTAGTAGGAAGGTATCTAGGGTTTAAGAAAGATGGACTGGAGACATTTTTGAGCTATCTCTGACCATCAAGAATAACATCCCACTAGATACGAGAAGGCTATTGCTGATGCTAATGCAAATCTGTGGCATGAAGCAATGGAAGCTGAGATTGAGTCTATGTACTTCAATTAGGTTTGGGATCTTGTAGCTTCACCTGAAGGGATAAAACCCACTGGGTGTAATTGGATATAAAAGATGAAGTGGGTAGCGGATGGGAAGGTGGAAACCTTCAAATCTAGGCTTATGGCAAAAGAGTATAATCAGAAAGAGGGAATCGATTATGAGAAAACATTTTTTCCTGTAGCCATGCATAAGTCTACTCATATCCTCCTTGCCATCGCATATCAATATAACTACGAGATATGACAAATGGATGTCAAGACGGCATTTCATAATGGCCAACTTAGTGAAGACATCTATATGTCCCAACCGGAGGTTTTGTTACTAAAGGCAAGGGACATGTGGTTTGCAAGCTTACGAAATCCATTTTTGGACTTAAGCAAGAATCTAGTGTAACACCCTACTACTTATGCCCCATTAGGGCTGGGGATATCGCCTCGTTCGCAGGACAAGGGGTTTTTATAATGAGGACACACAAAATAAAATAAAAGCAATACTTCAAAATTTAACTTAATACAACCCAGCAATACATAAACAAATTCAAAAATAAATGTCTGCTACTGTCTCTCAAAAGCAATACATAGGAAAAGTAACAGAGAGTCTTCATGACATAGGCAACATTCTAGCTAATGACCTTAACAGCAGGATCGACTTGAAAACATGGTATAAAAGGTGGTGAGATAAAAATCTCAATAAGCCCTTGTGTGCTTTAAGTGTTCCAAGTAAAACAGTTCCTGTATGTAAGTTGTAAAGGTTTCATAAAAGAAAGTGCTAGCAATCATTAAATAAATGTCATAAATGATGAGTGGTGTTTTGCTTTCCAAAACATATATGTGCACAAGAAATAAAACTACCTAAAAGAGGTAGCCATGGCACCACACTTTGTGTACCATGATAATATAATGATCAAAATGCCACAGGTTGAGCATACTGACACAAGGTAGGTGTACGGCCTACCGGGTGAGATACTCCTCCATCTGTACACCCCAAACTTACCGGTTATCCAATCTGAAAACATACAGTCCACTTGACTGAATTTGCTAACTCAGACAAGGGGTCTTTATAACGAGGACACACAAAATAAAATAAAATAAATACTTCAAAACTTAACTTATTATAACCCAGCAATACATGAACAAATTCAAAAATAAAAGCCTGCTACTGCCTCTCAAAAGTATTACATAGGAAAAGTAACAGAGAGTTTTTAAGACATAGGCAACATTCTAGCTATTGGCCTTCATGGCAGGATCGACCTAAAATAATGGAATAAAAGGTGGTAAGATAAAAAAACTCAGTAAGCTCGTGTGTGCTTTGAATATTTTAGGTAAAGGAGTTCATGTATGTAAGTTGTAAAAGTTTCATAAAAGAAAGTGCTGGCAAGCATTAAATAAATGTCATAAATGATGAGTTGTATTTTGCTTTCCAAAACATACATGTGCACAAGAAATAAAACCACTCAAAAGAGGTAGCAATGGCAACACACGAAGTGCACCATGACAATATAATGATCAAAAGACCATACGTTGATAATACTGACACAAGGTAGGTGTATGGCCTACCGGGTGAGATACTCCTCCATCTCTACACCCCAAACTTACCAGTTGTCTACTCCGGAAACACACAATCCACTTGACTAAACTTGCTAGCTCGGACTAGTATGACCTACCGGATTAGCATCCTATCTGGGAAGGACTCACCCCGTAGAGGTGGCCACCTACTGAGAGGCTTACCTTAACCCTTCAAAGACTAGTCCTAGTAGTCTACCCTTATTGAGTACTTAATGTTGTTTGTCTCACTTGAGAGAAAAAGTGCTCATACAATGATTTACTTGAAAATAGCAATCATGGTTTCTAAACCTCTTGCTGAGTTGGTTTTATGGAAAGTTAAGCATTTTGTGTAAAATTGTTTGCTTAGTTTTAAATAGCTTGTTTGATTGAAAGAAATGGAAAATTGTCCATAATTGCTTTACAATACAAATTCTCATATACAATGAGTTAGCTTGCCACATTAACTTTGGTCTGCAAATGACTATATGGAAGAACATACCTGATCCTTTGCTCTTCTTGAATTCAAAAATCCTCTAAGGTCAACCATACCCCGCCTAGGATAAACACAAGGCATAAGATATCTTTCTGACCATATCTGTCTTAAATAAATAATTCCTAGTTCAACTAGTCCCTACCACAACTAACCCTGACCATAATATCTTAGGCTTTAATACTAGTTGACAAAGTATTTTATAAAATAAATCTAGCTTGATGAGTTAAAATAACTAGGGGTTCTAAATTAAATGCTAATAAGTTATAGTTTCAAATAATAACTATGAGTATTATTGCTAATAAATAAAGTAGTGTTAAATATTGAATAATACTAAGTCCTAAATAATATTGGTAAATTGTAATATTTAAAAAGCATTATTATAAATAAGAAATTACACTTTAATTTTTAATTTTTAATTAATAAATAATAAATAACCAACAAAATTAATAATAAATGAAGTGTAGTTAAATTTTAATTACAAAATAATAAATAAATTTTAATATCAATAATATTTATAGATATAGGTAAAAGTTTTAGTAAGGCTAAGTATTATGGTCTACAAGGTCATTTGATATAAACTAATTCCAATATTTTATTATTTATTTATTTATTATTATTAAAATATTTTATTGATTTAACTAATAAAAATATTAATATTTTAATTAATATTCTATTTCCAAACCTTCCTAGTAATTTTGAATTTTATAGATTAAATTGAATATTAATTCCAATTAAACTAATGAAAATTGTTAATAAAAATAGTTTTAGATTTAACAAAGAAAATAGCTTTTACCATAATTTCCTATTGTTAGAAAAGATACACGAATACATTCCCGATCATTAAATATTAAGCTAATCCATTCATGAACATATACTTGAATTAACACATACTAACACATGGCCAATCTCCTACTAGGCATAATCATCATCCATGGCTTTATTGAAAAATAAGAACATAAAAATCTAATCACCATTGGTGTCATAACATCTAGCATGCATCAAAACATCCATAAATCTCATTAACTATGATGAGCATATATTGATTCAAAAGAAAAATCCATAAGGCCTAATCATACATTTTAACTCTCATGTCCTGACTCAATCCCCTCCATCCATATACGTATACTCAACCCCCATTTATATTCAATCTTCCTATCAACATATAAGAGACATGAATCCAAAAATTAAAAAGGAAGATTCAAGAAGAAATACTTGATGGATGATTGCTTGATGAAGGTTCCTTGATTAGTGAAGGTCCATGCGAGCTTGAGAGCCATTAGTGGTCCGAAAAATAGCCATGGTTGATCATCAACATTTTGGCCAAGAGAGAGAGAGAGACAAATGGCTTTAGAATGGAATATTAAAAGTTGAGTAGAAGAGAAAGAACAAGGAGGTTGCTCTTGTTTTACCTTTTGGTGTTCTTGGAACATTCAACAAAAAAGTTGCTTTTGATCCGTTCAAAAATTTTGGTTTGTGTGGTTTCGTGTTGTAAAGGCCAGAAATGAAGGCTATAGATTAAATATGGGTGATCTGGAGTATTTGGGAGTGATTGTAGATGTTTAGGATAGGTTTAGGCTTGAAGATGTGAAGTGTGTGTTCTTGGTGTTCTTGAGAGAGTTTGAGAGAAAATGGCTGGAGGATTGCGGGAAATGTTGTTGGCCGAATGGCCTAGTGTAGATAGGAGTTTTGGTTTAGCAAGAAGGAGAGAGATGTGTTCAGTTTTTTTGAAATTCAGATGGAGGAAAATAAGGAGTTGTTTGAGGTAGAGGATTAGTTAATGGTGGTTGTTCATGGAAGGTCTCTTGCCCTTCAATGGTGTAAGGCTAAACAAGCTTGTCTTAATGCAAGGAATGGAGGTTGTTCAGTTTATTAAGCTAGCCAAAAATTGGTCTATAATGGCAGAGAAATTCTGGTTTGATCACTTGCTACAAAGTGTTTTAATGGAGCAAAAAATCTGGAATTAGTTTGAAGTTCAAATTAGTTTTGGATTGAGTAATCTTAGGAGCTTTTTGAGGTGTGATCAAGGAGTTCAGCTTTTTGAGGTGTGATCAAGGAGTTCAAGCACTCAAGGTTAGTGTGGAGGCCAAAGGTGTTCAGTCCATGGCTGAACAAGGTCTGATTTTTAGAGGTTGGAATGTATGTTTTTGGCCTTTGTCTTGAAACAACAAGCTGGAAATTTTCTAGTTTTCAATGCTTCAAAAGTACCTAGAATGAAGATGGTTTTTGGTGCAGAATTTTCTACTTTCTTTTGCCCGATTTGTATTTGGTTTTTTGAGGGTGTTTGAAGGTCTTTTAATGGTGTTTTTCCAACCTTCATCCTGAAGAAAAACAGAGGAAGTTCCAGCTATTCTTCTGACTTCAAGGTGGCTTCAAAATCCAGCTACAAGGCAGCAAATTTGCTAATAGAAAATTCTGATTTGTAAAAGTTGTGCAGTCCGAAATTTCTCTGAATTTCCAGCCTTCAACCTTACATGAAATGATCATTTTTTTGGTGGCAAATGGGGTAAGAATGTTGGCTGAAATTTTTGAAAACAACCTTGCAAAAATTCTAGAAAATTTCTAGATTTTCCTTTGCCAAAACATGAACAAGATGAACGTAGAATTGAAGGTATAGCTATGGTGATTTCTTTTCCTTGAAAACCCTCCTAACTCTTCTCCCTATTTTTGGTCATTCCGTAACCCTCAAGAGCTGATTTTTGAATTTCAAGGCTAGGGTTTTATCACAGGATTTTTGGAATTAAAAGAACGGATCAATGGATTAAAGATAATTTAAATAATAAAGATGTTAGGACAAGGCTAGAGAAATTGAAGGGGACAAGAATTCCTCTAGAATTCTTTTTAGAACATGATCACATGCTCAAGACATTATCTTTATGTCTCCCTAAAGAAAACATTCTTATCTTTAAGGAATGTAAGAAAATAAAAAATTCAAACATGGTTAAGATAATCATGAATAAAACTTCAGTGATTGGAATTGAACTCATAACCTTAGAGATTAATTCCCAATGCTCTAACCACAAAACCACACTAATTCTTGTTCTTATTTTCTCACCTAAATATTCTTCTTATCTAAACCTCATGCTATCTTACTATTTTGACCTCAAGCAAAATTACCTTTTTACCCTTCTTATCCAACAAGCATATATAAGCAATGTAACCTATAAACCATAATTCTAAGGCACATAAAATCATTCAAAAAGTATATGTTTATACAGAATGACCTGATATGCATCCCATCCCCCTTACTTTAAGGTTGGCTTTAGGTGGGCTTTCATATCCTCCCCTCCTTTATTGGAATTTCGTCCCGAAATTTAGGCATACCTTTATCTCAGATCGAGATACTTCCGTCTTACCCTCTCTTCCATTTCCCATATGGCATCTTGCGTGCCATGATGCTCCCACTATACCTTCACCATAGGAATTTGATTGTTCTAGAGAGTCTTGATACTTCGGTCCAAAATTATTTCATGGGTTTCTCCACATAGCTCAAGTCGGGTTGCAATACCAATGGCTCACTATTCAAAACATGTCTGAGGTTAGCATTGTACTTCTTTAACTGAGACACATGAAACACATTGTGTACTACCGTCAACCCATCCGGTCGATCTAGTCGATACACCATCGGTCCAATTCTTTCTTTTATCAGAAACGGTCCTAAATACCTCGAATTCAGCTTCCCACATTTTGGGTGCCTCAGAATTGCTCTATTTAGTGTCAACCTTAAGAACACATTGTCTCATTTGTGAAACCCCATCCAAAACCAACACTAAAGTAAGGAGGTCGGGATGCTTATCATATTTTCTTACATGCATAAATATATTTTTGAATAATTTTATATGCTTTGGATTCATGATTTATATTCTAGAAGGCTCAATTGTGCTTATTGAGTAGGAAGGGTAAAATGGTAATTTTGCTTGAAGTGAAAATAGGGAGATAGCTTGAGGGTTAAATAGGAAAAATATTTGGGAGAGAAAATAAGAACAAGAGTTGTTGTAGTTTAGTGGTTAGAGCTTTGGAATAAATCCTTGAGGTCTTGAGTTCAAATTCCATCCTTTAAGTTTTAGCATGATTAATTTTTATTTTAGATAAGTAGGCTATTTTCAACCTTTGCTTGCCATAGGGAGGAGTAGGAGTGTTGTCCTATGGGAGGCATGAAAGGAATGTCCTAATCCTACTCTTGCGCCCTACAAAAATTCTTAAGGGATTCATACCCTTTTTACTCTCTAGCTTACCCTAATTCTTTATCAATTAAGTTGCTGAATTTATCCAAGCCATTTTATTTCCAGAAAATTCCAGCAAGCTTCCTTGATCTTGGAGTTTCGAAAATGTCTATGTGAGGATAGCATATTAACTGAGAATGGGGAAGGGGTTATGGAAGGATCCCAAGAGAATTAATCTCCATGGTTGAACCTTCAAACTCCACCCTATAAGTGATCATCTTCTTCATGTAGCAAATTTGGAAATTTTTTTCAGCTTCTTGGTCAGTCCAATTTTCGAAATCTTCAGCCACCTTTCTCACTCAAACACTACCAGAAAAATAGCTAATTCACTCAGCTTGAAGACTAAAAACTTTGGCAAAAATTCGGGCTACACAGAGCTATGTAAACCAGAGAAAAATTCTAACAGTCTAAAAACCAAGCTTTTTCTTCTAGCCTTCAAACTAGTAATTCATCTCTGTCTTTCCTCCATAAAGAAGGCTAGAAACCAGCCTTATAGTACCCTCGAATACCCTTTCAAACCTGCTGCAAGTCGGCTGGAGCATGGCTGAAGAAACTGCACGAAATTCAGGCAAATCCTTCAAGTGATCAACTATAAATTCTAGCTTTGTTTCCTCTTCACCCTTGTCCGAAACTCACTCCAATTTTCTGTAAAACCAACCCTAGTCAGCCATGAACTAAACTTCATCATCTCGTCCATTGGTCTACATGAATCAAGCTCCATGGCTACCCCTTAAATTACTCCATCAATTGCTACAATCAAGCCTTCCATTGGAATTCAAAATTCTAGCAAATTACTCCATGAAAACCTCCATGGTTTAAGCTTCAAACAACCAGAAAATCTTCCACCCTTACACTCTGAATTTTGGCCATTCTATAACCCATTCAAACAGAATTCATCTCAACAAAATCCCAGCCAAACCAATCGGCCATTGAAGCTCTCAAAGACCTCCATCAACTAAGCTATTCTTACCATATTTGCTACCTTAATTCACTCCCTAAATTATTCCTTTTGAATTTCAAACAACCAGCTTTCCTTCTTCTCCCTAATCTAAAAATTCAATCACCAGAATTTTCATAGCCATTCGACCAACCCTTTCCAAACAATTTTCGTCCAGCTTCTCTCCATTCTCTCCAAGAACACCAAGAACACACACCACCATTCTCTAAGCCTAAGACCACTTTAAACACCTTCAATCTTCTCTGAAAACTCCAAGTCACATCTATTCATCCTCTAGAATCCATTTCTACAATTTATAACATCAAACGCTAAAATCAAGGTTCTACTTTCGGATAAAAAAATTAGAATTTTCTTGAAGACTCAAGAACACTCTCAAGGTAAACATGAATGATTATCTCCATCTTCTTTCCTCTTCGACCTTTAATGAAATATACTAATAATCTCTCTCTTCTCTTCTATCTCTTTTAGCTAAAATAGTTACTCCAACCATGGCTATTTTCTCTTCTTCCTTCTTAGTCGGATCAAGTCTTCCAAGTGTGTGGACTCTCTTGAGACTTCATCAAGGTAGTCATCATTCGAGTATGTCTCTTTAACCGTCTCCTTAATTCTAAAATCATGCCTTTTATATGTTGTTAGGAAAAGGATGGAATATAATTGGAGATTGAGTACGTGTTTATATGATGGAGTTGGGATTGAAGCATGAGGATGATTTTTCTTGGTTAAGTTTTATAATGTTTTAGGGTTTATTGTATACTCTTCATGTCATGAGTTAGTGTGGATGATTAAGCATGATAGATATTATGTCACCTTTGGTGAATAGGATTTTATGTTCTTATATTATTGTTGAAGCCATGAATATGACTATGTTTGTTGCATGCTCTTCATGTCGTGAGTTAGTGTGGATGATTAAGCATGATAGATATTATGTCACCTTTGGTGAATAGGGTTTTATGTTCTTGTATTCTTGTTGAAGCCATGAATATGACTATGTTTAGTGGAGGTTGGATCATGTGTTGGTAGATATGGATCTATGCTTTTATTCATGATTTGGATGGTTTGTTGATTGGTGCAGAGTTTATGTTCATGATTATAGTTAGCAATAGGAAAATTATGATCATGATCTTGTTGATCCTAAATTATTTAAGTTAGCCAATTTTATTACATTAATAAAAATTAATGCTATATTTTCTTCTAATGATTTCGTAAACCCTAAGAAGATTTGGAATTGGATTGTTAAATAAAATAGTGGAATTTTAGCCAAATAAATGATATCTTTTATTAAATATAAAATATAAAAATATTATATATAGTAATAATATTAAATAAAGCCTTTTTATATAAATAATCATAATATGTAAAATATTAATCTTGTAAGTCATATATTCATAAATACTAATAGAATTTATTTGTTAGCCTTTTAATCAAAACATATTAACATTTACTTATTATTAATTTTATTTACCAATTGTTTTCTAACTAATAATTATTAATAGATTATTATTTTAAATAATATCATCTAGGACCTAGGACCCTTCATCAAATAAACCCTAGTTTATTTAAAATAAGATTTAAACCTACAACTTATTAGTAACTATTTCACAAACCGTAGTTATTTTATTATCAAGCTAGATTTATTTTATGAAATCCTTTTTTATTATCTAGCCTTAAAGTTTAGAACACTAGTGTCATGATTGTAGTAAGTTGAACTAAGATTATTCATAGAAGCAAATTTAGCTTGAGTTTAATTATGGCTTGTGTTTACCCCAGGTGGGGTTAAGTTAGCTTTGGAAGATCTTTGAGTTAGCTCAAGCAAAGGATCAGGTAAGCTCCTGCATAAAACCTATTTGATGTAAAAAGTTCACTATGGAAAGCTAAATGTGAAGTGTGTGAACACTTATTTTTGTAAAGGCAATTGAGGACTATTCCCTTTCTTATTTCAGTCACATAAATTATTTGAAAACCAACAAGCAGTTTTTCTCAAACACTATACTCTTTCTAAAACTAATTTTGACACAAACTTTGGAAACCCTTGATTGCCATTTCCAAGTAAAGCAATGTTTTATCAATTTTCTCCCAAGTGGGATAAACAACGTTGAGTACTCAATAAGGGTAGGCTAGTGATACTAGTTTTGAAGAGCAAGAGCGAGTCTTTTGGCAGGAGGCCACCTCTAGAAGATGAACTCAACTTGGAAAAGAACTTGTACTACTTAGTCAAGTCGGTCCGAGCTAGCAAGTTTCAGTCATGTGGACTGTGTGTTGCCGAAATGGACAACCAGTGTTGTTTGGGTGTAGAAAAGGAGTATCTTATCCGGTAGGTTGTACACCTACCTTTTTGTCAGTCTGCACAAAATGTGGTATTCTGACCATTGTATGGTTATGGGGCCCAACGTGTGGTAACCCATGGTCGCCTTTTTGAGTGGTTGTATTTTTTGCGCACTTGTATGGTTTGAAAAGAAGAAAATGCCACTCTTGGTTTTTAACATTATTTAATACTTGACCAGTACTTTTCCTTATGAAGTTCTACAACTTGCATTCATGAACAGTTTTATCTGGACACTCAAAGCACACATGGACTTACTGAGATTTTTATCTTATCACCTGTTTTATCATGATTTCAGGTCGATCCTGTTGTGGGGATGAGTAGCTAGTTGTTGCTTTCTTTGAAGATATAGTGGTATTTATTTTATGTAATACTTTGAGAGATGATAGTGAACAATTTTTTTTTTTTTTGGATTTGTTCTTGAATTTTTTAGTTGTAATAAGTTTTTAATTTCAATGTATTTTTTTATTTTTGTTGTGTGACCTGGTTATAAAGACCCCTTGTCCTTTGGACGGGGCGACATCCCCGGCCCTATTGGGCCTAGGTAGTGGGGTGTTACATCTTTCCTGAAATTCCAACTCTCTTCGCCTATTGTCCGTATAACTCTTTTGTCAGCTCTGGGCTGCTTTCAACCTTTCTCTGATCAGCTTAACTTTGTCCAACATTTTCTGAATGCAGACTTCTTCAGACTTCTTATATGGCCGTCCTCCGACCAACTCCAGAATAAAGGTACTTGACACTTACGTCCATACAATGCTTCATACGGGGCCATTCCAATCGAAGACTGAAAGCTATTATTGTAAGCCAATTCTGCATATACTACACATTCAATCCACATATTGCCGAAATCCAATACACATGCTCTCAGCATGTCTTCTAATATCTGAATAACCCTTTCTGACTGACTATTGGTTTGTAGATGCGCCGTTGTACTGAACTTTATACTGGAACCCATTGACTCTTGAAACTTGTCCCAAAATTAGGATGTAAATCTCAGGTCTCAGTCGGGCATAATACTCAAAGACACTCCATGCAATCTGACTATTTCTCGCACATAGGTCTGAGCTAATTTCTCTATTGAATCCCTCATATTCACTGGTATAAAATGCACTGACTTGGTCAATTGATCTACCACTACCCATATGGTGTCCTTTTGGGTCCTTACCATGGAGAGTCTGGTAACGAAGTCCATGGTCACCTCTTCCCATTTCCATTCAGGTATCGGTAACGGTTGCAACAATCCCACCAACTTTTTGTGTTCTGGTTTGACTTTTTGACAGGTGAGAACGTCGAGACATACTTAACCATGTCTTCTTCATTCTGGCCCACCAATAAACCCTTTTTAGGTCTTGATACATTTTCACCTCTCCCGGATGAATTGCATACTTGCTTTTATGCACTTCCTTCAAAATCCTATCCTTCAACTGGTGCTCATCAGGTATACATAGACAATCTCAGAAATATAGAACTCCGGCTTCATCCTGTTGAAAATCACTACCTTGCCGTTTAAGTTCTTTATCCTTGAAAAGTTAAAATTCCGCATTACTTTGCTGAGCTTCAAGGATTTCCCGCCTCAGATTCGACATCAATCTCATATTACTGACAATAATCCTCTCTTCTTGCACTTCTGCTCTTCTATCCAGCACATCTTGGACCACTTGAATCTCCTACATTCTCTGCCTGGCCATTTTGACTTTTCGGTTCAGGGCATCAACAACGACGTTAGCCTTCCCGGGGTGGTAGTTGATAGGACAACAATACTCTTCCAAAACCTCGAATTCAAGTCCTTCTGGGTGAAGATGTACTTCAGGCTCTTGTGATCAGTGATCACTTCATACTCAGCTCCATACAAGTAATGCCGCCATTTCTTCAAAGCAAATACAATGGCGGCTAGCTCCAAATCATGCGTTGGGTAGTTAACTTCATGAGGCTTCAACTTTCGAGAGGTATAGGCAATTACATTCATATCTTGCATCAATACTACTCCCAAACCTTCCTTCAAAGCATCAGTATACAGAGCGTAAGGCATATCTCTCTCTGGCAAACTCAACACAAGCGCTGTCATTAATCTCTGCTTCAGCTTTTGGAAACGCTTTTCACATTTCTCATTCCAGACAAAGGGTACGTCCTTTCTCAGCAGCCGGGTCATAGGTGATGCTAGCGTTGAGAATCCTTTAATAAACCTCCTATAATAGCTGGCCAATCCCAAGAAGCTTTGAATCCCTGTGATGTTCTCCGATTGCTTCCAGTCCGAAACTGCTTCAACTGTTGCTGGGTCAACCTTGATTCCATCCTTAGTTACCACATAGCTAAGGAATGACACACTATCCAGCCAGAACTCGTACTTGCTAAATTTGGCATAAAGCTTGTGCTTTCTTAGTTTTTCCAATACCAGCTTCAAATGTTCTGTATGATCCTCAGGATTCTTAGAGTATATGAGTATGTCGTCGATAAAGACCACTACGAACTTGTCCAAGTAGGGTTAGAAAACTTAATGCATTAAGTCCATAAATACTGCTGGTGCATTGGTCACCCAAAAAGACATCACCACAAATCATAGTGACCATATCTTGTGTTGAAGGCCGTCTTGGGAATATCCTCCTCATTTATCCTCACTTAATAGTACCCTTGCCTCAAATCTAATTTGGAATAGCAACTGGATCCTTGCAAGTGGTCGAACAGCTCGTCAAATAACGGTACAGGATACTTATTCTTGATGGTCAGGTTGTTTAACCCTCAGTAGTCGATACATAACCTCAAGGTCCCGTCCTTTTTCTTCACAAATAGCACTAGAGCTCCCCAGGGTGATGTGCTAGGTCTTATGTAACCTTACTTCACTAACTCCTCTAGCTGCTCATTTAATTCCTTCAACTTTGCCGGTGCCATCCAATATGGGGTTCAGGATACCGATTTCGCTCTTGGAACTAGATCAACAATGAACTCAACTTCTCGGTTAGGAGGTAGAGAAGTGAGTTCTGCTGGGAACACAATAGGAAAATCTCTTACCACCTCCGTCTCTTCGAGGGTGCACTGATCCTTCGGCTTTTCATCATATAGGCAAAATATCCTTGACATCATTACTTTAATAATTTTCAAGCTTTTGCCCCAGCTATCAAAAACTTCAACTCTTTTACTTTCTTGACGTTGAACTCCAACGCATCACATGCTGGTCTAATGAACTGAACGGACTTATTCTTACAGTCTACTCTAGCCCCATGCTTAGTTAGCCAATCCATACCCAGAATTAAGTCATAGTCATCAATAGCTAAGACTATCAAATCTCCCTCCAAGCTTTCTTACCCCATTTCAATCTTACAATTCTGCACATACCAATCTGCTTGCACCATTTTCCCTAAGGACGTACTTACCAATAAGGTAAAAGGTAGTTATACTCCATCCCAACCCAAATGATATGCGCAATTCTTGTTTAAATAGGAATAGGTAGATCCAGGGTCTATCAATGCATTAATGAAACGACCTTAGATAGTAAACGTACCTTCCACCACCGATGCATCTATTTTAACCTCTTCTCGGTTAAGAGCAAAAACATTTGCTTTCACCTGTGGCTTCTAAGTTCCACTTTCGGAGGCTCCCACAACATTGGCTCGATTGGCTCCTGTTATCTGAGTCGGGTTTCATTTCCCAATTCAGAAAAGTTTAGGGCAGGTGTTTCGTAGATAATTCGGGTCTCCGCAATGGTAGCATTTCTGCTCAACTCCCCTGGACCAACAATTTTTCTCTACATGGCCCCTTTTCCAGCAGTGTCGGCATAATGGAAGATTCTGTGTAGGACCAACTAGTGTCATTCATGCTTGCTTCTCTCGGTTCTGCCATTACTGGATGACAGGCCGCTTATTGGGCTGTTGTCTCTGGAAAGGTCTTGGCGATTGTCTTGGTGGCAAGAAAGGTCTTGGTACCGTCTTGTTGTGATCCGCGTTCTCAATCTGGGTCACTGTGTCCACGGCCCCTGAATAAGTCATTCGTGGAGAAGGTGCCAACGCCCTTCTAACTCCTGCCTCAATCCCTTGACAAATTACCTTATTTTGTTCTACTCAGTATCAACCAGCCTTTTGCAGTATTTTGACAATAGAGCAAATCATGCTACATACTGAGCCACAGTCATGCCTCCTTACTTCAAATTTTAGAATTCATCTTCCCTTTTCTCCACTATCCACTGAGGGATATATTCGGCTCTGAATGTTTCCACGAAATTGGCCCACGTCCAGTCCTAATCGATTATCTTTCAATCATTTTGTAACACCCCACTACCTAGGCCCAACAGGGCTGGGGATGTCGCCCCGTC
Source organism: Voacanga thouarsii (assembly GCA_026120185.1). Lineage (NCBI taxonomy): Eukaryota > Viridiplantae > Streptophyta > Magnoliopsida > Gentianales > Apocynaceae > Voacanga > Voacanga thouarsii. Next base: position 1,960,156 of record JANUWF010003396.1, read on the forward strand.
CAAAGGATAAGGGGTCTTTGTAACTAGGTCACACAAATGAAAATAAAACAATACTTTAAAATTGAACTTATTACAACATAAAAATTCAGGGACAATTCCAAAATTAATTGATTGCTATCATCTCTCAAAGCAACACATAAAATAAATAACATAAAGTTTTCAAAGCAAGCAACAAATCTAGCTACTCATCTCCACAGCAAGATCGACCTATAAAAAAACATGGCATAAAAAGGTGATGCGATAAAAATCTCAGTAAACCCGTGTGCACTTTGAGTGTTTCAAGTAAAACAGTTCTTGTATGCAAGTTGTAAAAATTGTATAAGAGAAAGTATTGGTAAGCATTAAATAAGGTTCAAAATAAAAAGTGGCTTTTTGCTTTCCAAACCATACATGTGCACAATAAATACAACAACTCAAATGGGTAGCCATGGGTTACCACACGTTGGGCCCCATAACCATATAACGATCATAATGCCACACTTTGTGCAGACTGACAAAAGGGTATGTGATTGGCCTACCGGGTGAGATACTCCTCCTTCTCAACACCCAAACTGACCGGTTGTCCACTCTGAAAACGCACAGTCCACATGACTGAAACTTGCTAGCTCAAACCGGCATGACCTACTGGATTGGCATCCTATCCAAGAAGGACTCACCCCTCAGAGATAACCACTTACTGAGAGACTTACCCTAACCCTTCAAAGACTAGTCCTAGTAGTCTACCCTTATTGAGTACTCAACGTTGATTGTCCCACTTGGGAGAAAACTGACAGAACATTGCTTTATTTAGATATGGCAATTAAGGGTTTCTAAAATTCGTGTCAAAGTTGGTTTTTAGAAAGAGTTTAGTGTTTGTGCAAAACTGCTTGTTTAATTTTCAAATGATTTGTTTGACTGAACAAGAAAGGAAACTGTCCTTAATTGCCTTTACAAAATGAGTATCCATACACTTCACGTTTGGCTTGCCATAGTAACCTTTTGTCATCAAATGAGTTTATGCAGGAGCTTACCTTATACTTTCCTTGATCAAAATCAAGAATCTTCCAAAGCTGACCTAACCCCGCCTAGGGTAAACACAAGTCATATGGTTATACTCAAGCTATATTCGATTCCACAAATAATCCTAGTTCAACTTATTACAATCATGACCCTAATGTCCTAAGCTTTAAGGCTAAATGATAAAGGATTTTATAAAATAAGACTAGCTTGATAAGTTAAAATAACTAGGGGTTGTAAAATAATTACTAAGAAGTTATAGGTTTAAATAATAAATCTTGAGTGTTGTTATTAATAAATAAACTAGGGTTTAATTGTTGAAAAGTCTTAAGTCCTAGATGATATTAATAAATGATAATTCTTAAATAGTAAAATAAATAATAAAATTTTACTAACCTCTTATTTAATAATTAATAGATAGAAAATAATAACTAAAGCTAATAATAAATAAATTTTATTAAATTTTGACTAATAGATAATAAATAAATTGCAACGTAAATAATATTTATGAATATATGGTCTACAAGGTCATTAATATTTTACCTATTTTCATTATTTATATAAAAGGTTTTATTTATTATTATTATTATCATATATAAATATCTATATATTATTTTTAATAAAAGATATCATTTATTTGGATAAATTATCACTATTCCATTTGATACTCCAATTCCAAAACTTCCTAGGGTTTTCGAAACCTTTGGAGGAAAATATAGAATTAATTTTAATTATCGTAATAAAATTGGCTAATTAAAATAACTTAGGATCAACAAGGTCACGGTCATAATTTTCCTATTGCTAACAAGAATCATGAACATATACCCCAACATCAATCAACAAACTATCCTATTCGTGAATAAAGGCTCAAATTCATACCTATTATCCCAAGGCCAAATCTCTACTAAGCATAATTATACTCATGGCTTCAATGAAAATAAGAACACAATACCCTATTCACTAAAGGTGATGTAATATCTAGCATACTTAAACATTCATACTTACTTAAGACAAGGAATTTCATATAGCTTAACCATGGCCAAACATTCTCATGCTCCAATCTCAACTCCTTCATACATAAGCATATACTCAATCCCCAATCATATTCTATCCCTTTCTATCAACATCTAAAAGACATAACTTTAGAATTGAAGAGAATGTTAAAGAGAAATACTTGGTTGATAACTATCTCAATGAAGATTTAAGGAGATCCACACGCTTGAGAGGCTTGAACCGTCTAAGAGAAGAGAAGGAAAATGGCCATGGTTGTAGCAAACATTTTGGCAGAGAGAGAGAGAGAGAGAGAGAGAGAGGGAGAATATTAGTATGACATGTTAAAGATTGAAGGGAAGAAGATGAACAAAAGTTGTTCTTGGTTACCTTGATAATGTTCTTGAGACTTCAAGGAAAATTCTGGATTTTTATCCGATTGCAAATTTTTGTTTTTAAGATTTGATGTTATAAAATCCAGAAATGGACTCTAGGGAGTATGTAGAAGTGTTTTGGAATTTTTGCGAGGGATTGGAGATGTTTAGAGTGGTCTTAGGCTTGAAGAAATGTAGTGTGTGTTCTTGGTGTTCTTGGTTGAAAATAGAGAGAATTGGAGAGAAGTGCTGGACGAAATTGCTGAAGGGGTTGGCCGAATGATTGAGGAGGTTCTGGGATTTTGATTTTTAGATTAGAGGGAAGAGAGAAATCTTGTTGTTTGAAATTCAAATGGAGAAATTTATGGAGTGTTTTAAGGTAAAAGAAAAGGTAATGATGTTTGATTGATGGAGGTTCTTTGGAGCTACAATGGAGCCGGCTGGTTTGCTTAAATGAATGAGGGTTGAAGGATATATAAGGCTGGCCAAAATTCTGAGTTCAATGGTGGAAGAATTTCTGGTTTTTGGAAGCTTAATCCAAGGTTGTTTTCATGGAGCAATTGCTGGACTTTTTTAACTTCAAATGGAAGTTTGATTGGAGTGATTGTAGAAGAAATATAAGGAGTGGCTATGAAGTCTAATCGTTTAAGGTCAGTGGAGGGGGCAATGAAGTTTATTTCATGGCTGAACAAAGGTAAACTCACAGAAGTTTGAGGTGATTTTCTGACAAGGCTTGAAGAGGGAGCAAGGCTGGAATTTTCTGGTTGAGATTCGAATTGTTTGCTGGAATTTGCTGTGCAGTTTTTCTGCAAGGTTCCAGCCGATTTGCAGAGGGTTTGGAGAAATATTTGAGGGTCCTTTAAGGTTGGTTTCCAGCCCTCTATATGGAGGAAAAGCAAAGGTAATTTACTGGTTTGAAGGGTAGAAGAAACAGCTTATTTTTGGTCTGCTATTCATTGAAGCTGTCCACAATTTTTTTTTCTGGTTTGCACAGCTTTGTGCAGTCCGGTTTTTGGCAAAGAATTTCAGTCTTCAAGCTGAGTGAGATGGCCATTTTTCTAGTAGCAATTGAATAACGAAGATGGCTAAGGTTTTCAAAAGCTAGGTTGCCCAAGAATCTGGAAAAATTTCAGATTTCTTCCATGGAAAAGATGAACACTATAAAGTGGAATTTGAAGGTCCAACAATGGAGATTAATTTCTATTAGGAACCTTCCTTAACTTCTTCCTTATTTTCAGTCCAATCTCCAACCTCTAAGAATTACTTTCGAAATTTAAAGCCCAATAAACCTTGCTGAATTTTCTAGAATCAAAATTTAATTGGATAAGGAATTTAGGGTAAGCTAGGAAATAAAAAGACATGAATCCCTTAAGAATACTTTTTAGGACATAAGAATAGGATTAGGACATTCCCTTCATGACTCCCCTAGGACAACTCTCCTATTTTTACTTATGGAAAGCAAGGGATGAAAATTCCAACTTAAATTAAAATAATTATGACAAAAACTTAAATGATGGGATTTGAACTCAAGACCTTTGAGATTAATTTCAAGGCTCTAACCACTAAACCACAACAACTCTTGTTCTTACTTTCTCTCCCAAATATTCTTCATATTTAATCCCCAAGTTATCTTCCTATTTTGACCTCAAGCAAAAATTACCATTTTACCCTTCCTACTCATTAAGAATAACTAAGCCTTCTAGACTATAAATCGTAATTCTAAAGCACATAAAATCATTCAAATATATATCTATATATATATATATATTCATGCAAGAAAATATAATATGCATCCCGACCCCTATACTCTAGGGTTGGCTTCAGGTGGAGTTTCACACATCTTGGACACGTTGCCACCATGCTTGAGCTAGGCCCCCCAGTCATAATGCAGCAAATTTCACCATTAACTTCTCAGTGTACTAGAGCGTAGCGAAGATGTCCTCCATCTGTTCCACCCACTATTTTGCTTTCTGGTCTTGCTCGGCCTCTCCCAAGAAGATGGGCGGTTGAAATTTTAGAAACCTCTCCAATTCTTCATCTTTCCCCTTCGAATTCCTTCGCTCAATTAGGGTTTGCATAATCTCGGTCATTTTGTGAAACGCTTGCCCCATAGTTATGTTGACTGATTATTTCGATCCCATTTCTAGCTCTGGTTCATTCTCATTTCCCTGGTTGGTGATGGCAATTGAGTTCTATCAAACTCTAGTGTCATGGACTTTGTCTCAAGAACCCTTCTGCAGGATGTGGCTACACAACGCTTGGATGCTATTCTAAACCATGCCCCAGATAATTAGTTTATGTATCAAAGTTTAAAATATTCAAATGGGGCATGCATTCACATTCGGTTTTAAGCAAAAGGAAATTAGATGCATGTTTTGTATGAAGAATTACATATTTTCAAAATTAGAGTACACACAGTACTCTTATTTGCATAAATTTTGAAATAAAGCAATGAACATAAATGGACTCCTAGCACAGGAGTTTATTGAAAGCTGTAAATAAAACATCTTATGCATAGTAGAACTTAGCCTCTCTAATCCTCATCAAAGTCTTCAAAGTCAGCATCATACAACTATCAACATGAATTCCTAAAAAAGTCTATCCCTGCCCCATTCACGAACCCAGAGTTCATTGGCTCCTTCCTGGGTCTCCTAGAACTCTCCCCGATTTCAACCTAGTTGGATGGGGGTACAAAAGAAGGTCGAGGTGGAGATTCATAGTCTATCTCCCTCGGGTCATCACCATCAATAGTCAAATCAATTACGGGGCTAGGTGGGAGTGGGACATATTCCATGTCAATTTCCACATCTTCACTATCAGTAACTAAGTCTATTACAAGTATTGGAGGTGGCTCAGTAATCCGAACCTCATCATCACTGCTCTGGTCCAAGGGTATGATTGGTTGAGATGCGGGCTGAGGCACTGGTAAATCTTTCGGGTTCATAGGGATGGGTGGGTGCCATAGCTACCCTTTCCGCACAATTCCAATCGTTCTAACCATCCTACAACATAAACAAGCTAGATTAGTTAAAATATTTTAATCCTTAATAAAACAAAGCAAATACTATCATTAATTGCCTAAACCTTGGCTCTGATATCACTTGTAACACCCCACTACCTATGCCATATTAGGGCTGGGGATGTCGCCCTGTCCGCAGAACAAGGGGTCTTTATAACAAGGACACATAAAATAAAATAAAAAAAGTACTTCAAAATTTAACTTATTACAACCTATCAATACATGAACAAATTTAAAAATAAATGTCTTCTACAACCTCTCAAAAGCAATACATAGGAAAAATAACAGAGAGTCTTCAAGACATGGGCAACATTCTAGCAATTGACCTTCACAGTAGGATCGACCTAAAAACATGGAATAAAAGATGGTAAGATAAAAAAACTTAATAAGCCCGTGTGTGCTTTGAATATTTCAGGTAAAACAGTTCATGTACGTAAGTTGTAAAAGTTTCATAAAAGAAAGTGCTAGCAAGCATTAAATAAATGTCATAAATGATGAGTGGTATTTTGCTTTCCAAAACATACATGTGCACAATAAATACAACCACTCAAAAGAGATAGCAATGGCACCACACTTTGTGTGCACCATGACAATACAACGATCAGAAGGCCACACGCTGAGCATACTGACACAAGGTAGGTGTACGGCCTACCAGGTGAGATACTCCTCCATCTCTACACCCCAAACATACCAGTTGTCTACTCCGAAAATACACAGTCCACTTCACTGAACTTGCTAGCTCGGACCAGTATGACCTACCGGACTAGCATCCAATCTGGGAAGGACTCACCCCGTAGAGGTGGCCACCTACTGAGAGGCTTACCCTAACCCTTCAAAGACTAGTCCTAGTAGTCTATCCTTATTGAGTACTCAACGTTGTTTGTCCCACTTGGGAGAAAAAGTGCTCATACAATGATTTACTTGAAAATAGCAATTATGGTTTCTAAAATAAATTTAGCGTATTGTGTAAAATCGTTTGCTTAGTTTTAAATAGCTTGTTTGATTGAAAGAAAAGGAAAAATTGTCCATAATTGCTTTACAGTACAAATTCTCGTATACAAATGAGTTGGCTTGCCAAATTAACTTTGGTCTGCAAATGACTCTATGCAAGAACGACTTACCTGATCCTTTACTCTTCTTGAATTAAAAAATCCTCCAAGATCAACCTAACCCCGCCTAGGGTAAACACAAGGCATAAGATATCTTTCAGGCCACATCAGCCTTACATAAATAATTCCTAGTTCAACTAGTCACTACCACAACTAACCCTGACCATAATATCTTAGGCTTTAATACTAGTTGACAAAGTATTTTATAAAATAAATCTAGCTTGATGAGTTGAAATAACTAGGGATTCTAAAATAAATGCTAATAATTTATAGTTTCAAATAATAACTATGAGTATTATTGCTAATAAATAAACTAGTGTTAAATATTGAATAACACTAGTCCTAAATAATATTGGTAAATGGTAATATTTAAAAAGCATTATTATAAATAATAAATTACACTTTAATTTTTAATTAATAAATAATAAATAACCAACAAAATTAATAATAAATGAAGTGTACTTAATTTTTAATTACAAAATAATAAATAAATTTTAATATCAATAATATTTATAGATATAGGTAAAAGTTTTAGTAAGGCTAAGTATTATGGTCTACAAGGTCATTCGATATCAACTAATTCTAATATTTTATTTATTTATTTATTTATTATTAAAATATTTTATTGATTTAAGTAATAAAAATATTAATATTTTAATTAATATTCTATTTCCAAATCTTCCTAGTAATTTCGAATTTTATAGATTAAATTGAATAATAATTCCAATTAAACTAATGAAAATTGTTAATAAAAATAGTTTTAGATTTAACAAAGAAAATAGCTTTTACAATAATTTCCTATTGTTAGAAAAGATCCACGAATACATTCCCAATCATTAAATATTAAGCTAATCCATTCATGAACATATACTTGAATTAACACATACTAACACATGGCCAATCTCCTACTAGGCATAATCATCATCCATGGCTTTATTGAAAAATAAGAACATAAAAGTCTAATCACCATTGGTGTCATAACATCTAGCATGCATCAAAACATCCATAAATCTCATTAACCATGATGAGCATATATTGATTCAAAAGAAAAATCCATAAGGCCTAATCATACATTTTAACTCTCATGTCCTAACTCCATCCTCTTCATCCACATACATATACTCAACCCCCATTTATATTCAATCTTCCTATCAACATATAAGAGACACAAATCCAAAAATTAAAAAGGAAGATTCAAGAAGAAATACTTGATAGATGATTGCTTGATGAAGGTTCCTTGATAAGTTAATGTCCACGCGAGCTTGACAGCCTTTAGTGGTCCAAAAAAAGCCATGGTTGATCATCAGCATTTTGGCCGAGAGAGAGAGAGAGAGACAAATGGCATTAGAATGGAATATTAAAAGTTGAGTAGAAGAGAAAGAATAAGGAGGTTGTTCTTGGAACCTTCAACAAAAAAGTTGGTATTGATCCATTCAAAAATTCTGGTTTTCGTGGTTTTGTGTTATAAACGCCAGAAATGAAGACTATAGATTAAATATGGGTGATCTAGAATATTTAGGAGTGATTGGAGATGTTTGGATATGTTTAGGCTTAAGGATGTGAAGTGTATGTTCTTGGTGTTCTTAAGAGAGTTTAAGAGAAAATGGCTGAAGCATTGCTGGAAATGTTGTTTGGCGAATGGCCTAGTGTAGATAGGAGTTTCGATTTAGCAAGAAGGAGAGAGAAGTGTTCAGTTTTTTTTGAATTTCAAATGGAGGAAAATGAGAAGTTGTTTGAGGTAGATGATTAGTTAATGGTGGTTGTTCATGGAAGGTCTCTTTCTCTTCAATGGTGTAAGGCTGAACAAGCTAGTCTTAATGCAAGAAATAGAGGTTGTTCAGTTTATTAAGTTGGCCAAAAATTGGTCTATAATGGCAGAGAAATTCCGGTTTGATCACTTGCTACAACAGTGTTTTAATGTAGCAAAAAAATATGAAATTAGTTTGAAGTTCAAATGAGTTTTGGATAAAGTAATCTTAGGATCTTTTTGAGGTGTGATCATGGAGTCCATGCACTCAAGGTTAGTTTGGAGGCCAAGGGTATTCAGTCCATGGCTGAACAAGGTCCGATTTTCAGTGGTTGGAATGTAAGTTTTTGGCCTTTTCCATGAAACAACAAGCTGGAAATTTTCTAGGTTTCAATGCTTCAAAAGTACCTAGAATGAAGATGGTTTTTGGTGCAGAATTTTCTGCTTTCTTTGGCCAATTTGTAGCTGATTTTTTGAGGGTGTTTGAAGGTCTTTTAATGGTGGTTTTCCAATGTTCTTCCTAATGAAAAACAAAGGAAGTTCCAGCTATTCTTTTGACTTCAAGGTGACTTCAAAATCCAGCTTCAAGGCAGCAAATTTGCTAAAGGAAAATTTCTTATTTGTAAAGGTTGTGCAGTCTGAAATTTCTCTAAATTTGTAGCCTTCAACCTTACATGAAATGACCATTTTTCTGGCAGCAAATGTGGTAAGAATGTTGGCTGAAATTTTTGAAAACAACCTTGCAAAAATTCTGGAAAATTTCCAAATTTTCTCTTACCAAAACATGAATAAGATGAAGGTAGAATTGAAGATATAGCTATGGTGATTTCTTATACTTAGAAACCCTTCCTAACTCTTCTCCCTATTTTTAGTCATTCCCTAACCCTCAAGAGCTGATTTTTTAATTTCAAGGCTACGGGTTTATCACAGAATTTTTGGAATTAAAAGAATGGATCAATGGATTAAGGATAGTTTAAATTATAAAGATGTTAGGACAAGGTTAGAGAAATTAAAAGGGAAAAGAATTCCTTTAGAATTCTTTTTAGGACATGATCACATGCTCAAGACATTATCCTTATGTCTTCGTTAAGACAACATTCCTATTTTTAAGGAATGTAAGAAAATAAAAAATTCAAACATGGTTAAGATAATCATGAATTAAACTTAAGTGATGGGATTTGAACTCATGACCTTATAGATTAATTCCCAAGGCTCTAACCACTAAACCACACTAACTCTTGTTCTTATTTTCTCATCCAAATATTCTTTTTATCTAAACCTCAAGCCATCTTCCTATTTTGACTTCAGGCTAAATTTCCTTTTCACCTTTCCTATCCAACAAGTATATATAAGCCATTTAACCTATAAAACATAATTCTAAGGCATATAAAGTCATTCAAAAAGTATATTTTTATGCAAAATGACCTGATATGCATCCCATCCCCCTTACTCTAAGGTTGGCTTTAGGTGGGGTTTCACATCTAGAGCTTTGAACATTCGTTTTAATGAGACTTTAAAGTTATACGGTTTTATTCGAAACAAGGATAAACCATGCATGTATCGAAAATTGGATGGCATAAATGTGATTTTTCTTGTCCCATATGTGGATGACATTCTACTCGTTGGGAATGACGTAGGAACATTGACATCTACTAAGGTTTGGCTGTGTAGTCAATTCAGTATGAAAGACTTGGGAGAAGCCAGTTATATTCTCGGGATTAAGCTTCTTAGAAATAGGAAACAAAAAATGTTAGGATTATTCCAAACGACATACATTGACAAGACGCTGGCCAAGTTTAGCATGGACTCATGCAAAGGAGCTTTAATTCTTTGCAGACATAAGTTATCTTTTTTTTTTTCAAAGGACTGTCTTAAGTCCCAAGAAGAAAAAGACAGAATGTGTAGGATTCCCTATGCTTCGGCTGTGAGAAGTCTCATGTACTCTATGTTATGCACTAGGCCAGATGTCTGATTTGCTGTAGGCTTAGTTAGCTAGTATCAGTCAAACCCTAAGGAGGTTTATTGGCAAGCTGTACAGCATATTCTCAAGTACCTTAAAGGTATGAGAGAATATGTGTTGGTTTACAGGGAAAATGATTTGGTTCCTACTAGATACACAAACTCAAACTTCTAGGCAGATAAGGATGAAAGAAAATCCACTAGTGGATATGTCTTCACCTTGTCTGTAGGAGCTGTTTCATAAAGGAGTATCAAGCAATCTTGCATTGCTGACTCAACCATGGAAGCTAAGTATATGGTAGCTTTGGAGGCATCCAAGGAACCAGTCTGGCTCCAGAAGTTCCTTTCAGAACTTGGAGTCGTGCCACATATCGACAGACCGATTGTGGTGTATTGCGACAACACTACAGCAGTCTCGCAATCTAAAGAACCTAGGAAGCACATTAAGAGGAAGCACAACTTGTTCCGGGATTTCATGCAGAGATGAGAAATCATGGTGGAACAAATAGTCTCAGAGAACAACCTAGCAGATTCATTCACTAAGCCTTTAGCTGAGAGAGTCTTCAAGATATACTTAGATGCCATAGGGGTGGGCACCTATTGACTTTTTTAGTCTTAGAGTGCAAGTGGAAGATTGTTGGAGTGTATGCCCTCTAGATTAGTTTTCTGATGTAATTATCAATTTTATTAATAAAAGAATTTATTTTCAAAATTTGCTTGTAGATTTATATTTTATTTGTGCACAATTTACGTATGAAAAGGACCATTATATTTAAGTAAGTGATTCATATAAATGGTGGTCTTTCACAGTAAGGTATGGATCACGGGTTACTTAACACATAAACATTTGTTCTTGGTCGATTGATGGGAATGAGAATCTCATCATGTTTAGGTTATTATGTTATGAATTTCAAATGGGGTATGGCTTACCCTTTGCTAGTGGGTAGTCCACTCACTTCATAGCATGAGTGTATTTCGAATACGTAGAACATGACCTGTAATAGTGATTTCTAAATGTATTATTTAGAAGAAACCCAGAGTATTATTGCTACAATGTGGACTCCTACTTTACCATTTAAGTATAAGTTAGTGGTCTGACCAAGTTGGAAGCATGTACTTTAATATGCTGTAGTTAAGATTCTATCCTAAAGCTGATATACTTGTATGTTAGGTATATGTGACTAGTTAGTAAAGACAGACTTGTACAAGATAACTTCTGTGTTATACCCCCTTTGTGACTGTTCGAATGATCTAAGTATCTAGGGCCCTGGGGAACATGACTTGGATGTTAGCTTTAGTGTAGTTCCCTTGGAAAGCAAAAATATTTCAGGAGTCATGGATTATTAGACTAGAGGTCTGAGGATGGTAAATGTCTTTTAGAGAAATGATAGTGCACACTTCCTCTTTAAATGTACAACGATACGTAGAAGGTTATTTTAGTCATTACACCTGTAGGTCAGAGACTTTGCTAACGCGGGGTCAATATTTTCTCATGGTGATATTAGGAAATATTTAAAATACGAAATACAATTATTTTTATAGGAGGGGTATTTTGATCATTTTAGTAGTCAAGGCGATGTGTTTTTTGGTTCTTGGAATAGCCCATAAGTCCTAATAGTTTTTGGTTGAGGGATTGAACTTATATTAAATGGATTTTATTTTATTCGAGTAGCCTAGTTTATTTATTAGGTTAGAAAAAAATAAAAGGTTCAAAGAGAGAGAATTATTTATTGGCCTATTTGGGTTATTTAATTTATTTAATTATTAGGCTTGTATTAGTCCATGAATAATTAAATTGAATTAAAGGCTTAACCCAATGAACTAGGCCAAGGCTTGAGGTTTATATTGGTCCGTTGGGTTATTTAATTAATTTAATTATTGGGCTTGTATCAGTCCAGGAATAATTAAATTAAATTAAATGGCTTAACCCAATGAACTGGGCCATAGGTCTAAAGGCCTGTTTGATGGCTTAAACATAACGTGGGCCTTAGTGCTTCTGTTTGATTTTTGAATGCCTGGATAATAACCTATCATTAAGGTTGTTGGGATTCAGAGAGAACAACAGAAGTTCACAGAAGCATGTTGTTTTTTTTCCTCGCGGTTCATGTCTTCTTCTCTCTCTCTCTCTCTCTCTCTCTCTCGTGTGTTCTCTGTGGTTTGAAAAACATCAAGAATAGAGATGCAAAATCCTCCTAATTAATGCTCAATAGCATTTAGTCGGAGTAGTAAGATCATCCTCTACTTCCACATCTTTAACCAAGCGATTCAAGTGGGGTTATATTCTGAAAGCCAAGGGGAGTCGCATTGATGCCCAGAAGAAGTCGTCGGTTTGCGGGACAACAGCCGAAAGAACTAATCTCAGGACCAGAAGTGGTTTAGACCGAGATGCAGCCGGCACCCCCTAGACTAGTGATCACGTGCAAAGGTATGAAAATTTTTCCTTCCGCTGCATCTCTGCGTATGCTCTATTTTATTAGCATGCTACTGTGAATTTTTGATTTGCCATGTTTTTTCTACATAAGCAGCTCCACCTGTTGTTTGAAGAACAACCGCCAGAGATAGAATCCAAGCGGCGTTGCTATGGTTGATATAGATGGCACTACTTAAAGGCTTAAAAGGGGAAAACACAGAGTAAGTAGCGGAAGCGAAAATTGAACAAAACTGAAGAATAGGGGAACTCCCAAACAGAGCCGGCACCGGTTGTGTTCTGTCTAGATTCTGAGGGGGAAAATTTCTATCCTTTTCTTCTTGTTCTCAAAGATGGCTGGACCGGAATGTGTGCAACCAGGGTAGGTACGCTGGTGAGAACCTCTGGTGCGATTCTTGCAAGCCTTCTACTCCATCTTTGCATGTATGTGAACGCCAACCTCTCAATCTTCTAGTATATGGCCTCCCTAATTCCGTTTGGTGAACATCTCACAAACTAGGGAAGTTTTCCTAAAGAGAGAGAGAGTAAAAGGCGTCTATTTTTTTCACAGAGAAGAAGCCGTGAAAACAACGTTGTTTTCTATTCTCATGTTTAACCTAAATAAAACCCTAGGTTAAACTGGACTGTCCCATTGGACTCTTGGTTTAGCCTTTTGGACTTAATTAATTATTCTAATTAGAACCAAATAAATGACCCAATTAATAATTAATTTTTCAGCCCAAATAAACTAGTCTAATAAATAAGCCTATATTAGTTTAGTCCTAAGTTAATCTTTAATTATTCAAACTGGTCCAAAACTCTAAATAATTAATTAACCCACCAAACTAATTTTAATTAATTTTTTCTCTCCATGGACCTTTATTTTATTCTAGCCTAACAATAAAATCAGGCTACTTAATAAAATAAATTCCATTTAATTTAAGATCAATTCCTTAGCCTGTATTTAATTAGGACTCACGGTCTATATTGGGACCAAAAGACATACTGCCTTTGCTACTAAAATGACCAAAATACCCTTGCCATATAAATAGCTGTATTTTGCATTTTAAATATTTTCTAATATCACCATAAGGAAATATTGACCCCCAAAACAATGCTGCGTTAGCAAAGTCTCTGACCTACATGGTGTAATGACTAAAATACCCCTCTATACATCGTCGTACATTTAGAAAGGAAGAAGTGTACTAATACCTCTCTAAATGACATCTACCATCCTTAGGTTTCTAGTCTAATGATCCACAACTTCCCGGATTGTTTTCGCTTTCCAAGGGAGCTACCCTAAAACAAACATCCAAGTCATATTTCCCAGGGCCTTAGATAGTTAGATCATTCAGACAACCACAAGGAATGATATAGTATAGAAACTATCTTGTACAAGTCTACCTTAACTAACTAGTCACACATACCCAACATGCAAGTATATTGGTCCTATGATAGAACTCAACTATAGAATATCAAAGTACATGGTTCTAGCTTCGTCAGACCACCAACTCATACTCAAGTCGTAGAGTACTATTCCACGCTATAGCAGTAATAGTCTAGGTTTCCACCATATAATACTTTTATAAACCACTACTACAGGTCCTGTTCTACGTATTCAAAATATGATTATGTCATGAAGTGAATGGACTACTCACTGGCTAAAGGTAAACCATTCCCCATTTAGAATTCTCAACATAATAACCTAGACATGATGAGATTCCCATTCTCATCAATCGGTCAAGAACAAATATTTATTTGTTAAGTAACCCATAATCCATACCTTACTGTGAAAGACCTCTATTCACATGGATCACTTACTTAAACACAATAGGTCTTTTCCAAACATAATTGTGCATAAAAATGATATAAATTCACAAATAATTTCTAAAAATAAATTCTTTTATTAAAACATTCAATATTTACATCAGAAACCTAGTCTAAAAGGGCATATTTTCCAACAATCTCCCACTTGCACTCTAAGACTAAGTAAGCATGTAGGTGCCTACCCCTATGGCGTCTAAATGTCTCTTGAAGACTCTCTCAGCCAAAGGCTTGGTGAATGGATCAGTTAGATTATTCTCGGAGACAATCTGTTCCACTACGACTTCCCGTCTCTGGATGAAATCCCGGATCAGGTGGTACTTCCTCTTGATGTGCTTCCCCTTCTTGTGATTCTTGGCTTATTTAGATTATGATATAGCTCCAGTGTTGTCGCAATATATCACAATCGCTCTGTCCATGTGTGGCATGACTTTAAGTTCTGAAAGGACCTTTCGGAGCCAAACTGCTTCCCTGGATGCCTCCGAAGCTGCCACATACTCAGCTTCCATAGTTGAGTCAGTAATACAAGATTGCTTGATACTCTTCCATGAAATAACTCCTCCAGACAAGGTGAAGACATATTCACTAGTGGATTTTCTCTCATCCTTATCCACCTGGAAGTCTGAGTCTGTGTATCCTGTAGCAACCAAGTTATCAGCCCTGTAAACCAGCATCTAATCTATCATTCCCTTGAGATACTTGAGAATATACTTTACAACTTGCCAATGAACCTCCCCAGGGTTTGACTGATATCTACTAACTACGCCTACGTCAGAGCAAATATCTGGTCTAGTACATAGTATGGCGTACATGAGACTTCCCACAGCCGAAGCGTAGGGAATTCAACTCATTCTGTCTTTTTCTTCTTGAGACTAAGGACAGTCCCTTGAAGAAAATGACAACCCATGTCTGCAAGGAATTAGAGCTCCCTTGCATGAGTCTATGTTGTACCTGGCAGCATCTTGTCAATATATGCCACTTGGGATAATCCTAACATTCTCTGCTTCCTATTTCTAAGAAGTCTAATCCTGAGAATGTAGTTGGCTTTTTCCAAGTCCTTCATACTGAATTGACTAGACAACCAAACCTTTGTAGATGATAGTGACCCTACATAATTTCCAATGAGTAGAATGTCATCCACATACAAGACAAGAAAAACCACATTAATGCCTTCAAGTTTCCTGTACACGCATGGTTCATCCTCGTTTTGAATAAAACCATAAGATTTTACATTCTCATCAAAACAAATGTTCCATGCTCTTGATGCCTACTTAAGTCCATAAATGGACTTCTTAAACTTGCAAACCATATGTTCTTGACCTTTAGCAATGAAGCCTTCCGGTTGGGACATATAGATGTCTTTGCTAAGATGGCCATTTAAAAATACTGTCTTAACATCTATTTGCCATATCTCATAGTTATAATGACATGCGATGGCAAGGAGGATACGGATGGACTTAAGCATGACTACCGGGAAAAAGGTCTCATCATAATCGATTCTCTTTTTCTGAGTGTACCATTTCGCCACAAGCATAGCTTTGAAGGTTTCCATCTTCCCATCCATTCTTCTTTTCCTCTTGTGTACCTACTTATACCTAATGGGTTTTATCCTTTTAGGTGAAGCTACAAGATCCCAAACCTAATTGAAGTACATAGACTCAATCTCGGCTTTCATTACTTTATGCCATAGATTTGTATCGGCATCAGCAACAGTCTCCTCGTATCTAGTGTGGTCTTGTTCCTGATGATCGGAGACTAGCTCAAAAGCTTCTCCAATCCATCTTTTCGGAACCCTAGACACTCTCTCACTACGACGAGGCTCCAATTGTACAAGCTCTTGAGGCTGTGCTTCTTTTTGTTTCATAATCGGGTCAAAAGAAGTTGATTCCGAAGATAACTTCTCCTGGTGTTAGGAAAGCAAAAATTTTTTATACCATGCGAGGCCATTCGATACATATCAAGCAGGGCCGCTTGTTTTGTAAAATGCTCCTCTATTTTGGTTTTTTATGTGATTTTTGAGAAGTAAAAACCCTATATAAGGAGAACGAAAGAAACCCTAAGAGGGTGGCCTCTAAGAATAGAGAAACGTTGAGAGAAAACCTATCTATCACAAGAAAACATTGAGAGGCAAATCACAATGAGATTTCTCAAAGAAAGAAGAAGCATTGCTCAAGAGGAAATTGCAGAGAAAAAGAACAACTTGTCCATAAGTGTTCTTTTTATCTTTTTTGCTATTTTTTAATTGACAATGATGTTTTAATTGCCTTAATTGTAGTTGGAGATTGAACTCAAGGATTTTATCTAATTAAATGTCATTACTCCTTGTCTTACTCCTTGATATTCTTGTGGTCTTATGTGGGGTGTAATTATTATCAGGTTAAATAATTGTATTTTCTTGTCTATTGAATTTGGTAGGTTAAACAGTAGAATTAAAGTGAGTAATGGTAATGGCTTCTTGGGAATTGATACTTGTTGATGCCCTATACCATACCATATAATAGGTTCACTTACTCTAATGTGTTTTAGTTATAGTTCTGGGATTTTACATTTTAAATTAAAGCTTGAATATCTATAAGCTAGTTTAGCATAATTTTTCTACACCTGAAAAACACCCATCAATCTTGCTTTAATTTGGATTAATAATGGTGAGAGGAATTCCTTGAAAAATCTTCTTGCTATTGGAGATCTTGTTGTCCAATATTATAAAGGTCTTCTAGCCCCATGTGTTTCAAATTTTAATGCTTCTAGTCTGCATGATAACATTCCATCTTTGGTACAAAGGGAGGATTGCGTGCAGGTTGGTGCTTTCCCATTTTTTAGATGATGTTAAGAATAATTTATTTCCCTTAGAGTAGATAGCACTCTTTATTTGTAATACCACTAACTAAAATATTACAAAAGCATGTAAAAGTGTTAGGCGTCACCCCGTCTAATTGCCCAGACAATGGATCTTTATAACAAATAAAACCATAAAGCGCAAAACATAATATAAAGCAATAAAATATTAACATGCTAATGTATATTCCAAAAAGGATAATTACAACTCATAGTGTGTCATTGTACACTACAATAATACTAAATACTGATATGCAAGGAGTAGTTTGGATTACGCTTTCAAAAAAAGAGTACTGGCCTGTCTAAGGTTAGCTTCTGGCTCTCGGTCCTAGGAAAAATAAAGTAAAATGGGTGTGTGTGAAAAATCACCTAGTAAGTCTCGTGTGTGCTAGTGTTTGACAAAACGAATGCAAAATTTTCAATAGAAATGCAAATTAAGATTTTTCATGAATCTGCTTCAGAAAATTCAACCACAAGAAATAATTGCATTTTTCCACTTAAAACAACTCTACAACTGTAGACTTGAGGAAATTCAGTTTCATGGTTCAAAATCTTCATATGCTTGGAAAATATTAGTTTTCAACTCAAAGCCCGAATTTCAAAGAAAATACGGGTACATCTCTCATCAAAAGAACACCCTACGTGCAAAGCTCGCAAAACATTACTTTCAGCTACGGTATTGTTGTGTTTGGAACTTCCCTATTCGTATTGGACCAAATCATGTCATTTCGGCTATTGATGGTCCTCAATATCCTGGCCGTGAAGCCCAATACTCAACCATATCATGCTAAAACGATAAGTGGCCATAGCCCCTCACCTCACAATTTAGGTATTTTACTAGCCACCGTAAGCTAGGGTTCCCAATCTTGAAGTCAATCAACATCGATGTGATAAGGTGTGAAGACACTAGTGTCCCTGTCGGTATCAGTGAAATACCCAATATGCACCCTTGAGTGTATCTGCTAAAATAGGCAATTGCTAGGCAAATAATCGGCTAGCCTGGGATGGCTAAGTCAATATCTTATCACCCTATTTGGAGAAAAACAATCCCTAATACTAGCTAGGTTACTTGGGGTCGTCTATCTTGAATGTAAGCTAGGAGATAGAGCACAACCTTTGATGAGTACTCAACGTTTTCACTAGATCACAACCCAGTTTGTTATATAATAATTCCCAAAGAATCCCAAACTACCTAGGGAATAAAGTGAAAATAGTTTTAGGGGCAAAATTATCATTTCCAAACTCTATTTCTCTACCGAGAAATCGTTTTCCAAGAATTAAGCATAAAAGGATAAAATGTCCTTTACGCAATTAAATAAATTCCTTGAGGGCAATTATGTAATTTATCAGTAATCCGGTCCAAAATGAATAAAATCGGTATAATCTAAGAATTTAAATCCAAAAGACATAGATAATTCAAGGAGTTAGAATTTCATCACGTTTCCAAGTAAAAGGGCATTTTTGTAATTTCTCAAAAGAAATATGTCATAATTTAAGAATTCAAACCATAAACAAGGTATAAGGTTCAACTGAGTAAAAACAAAAGCAAATTCGAGTCGTAAAATATGACTGGAATGTTTTGAAACACATAATTGTACATGGAAAAATATTCAAAATTGAATATATTTCATTTCTCATTAAAATGCATTATTTCTCAAAATAATGACCATTTCCAGTTTAGGAAAACCATAATCTACTTGGGAAAATCTAAAGCCACGCATTCGAGTTTTTCATGCTTCAGAATATTATTCATCAAAAATGAATATTTTCAAGAATAAATCTCATGAATATCATGTCATTTGAGTATGAAATGAACTCATAGATTTTATCAGAAAACCCATAATTTTCTTCTGAGAAACCAAATCGTTCAAATGTTCATTTTTGTCATAACAATTGCATACTAGCATTTTTATCATATGAGACATCAAAGGACTCACCTTTTCCTAGGGAATCTTAACAAGATTGGGAGTATATTAGATACAAGAAACCTAAAGTTTTATCAGGAAAACTGAAAACCAAAGGTATTTATTATGCATAACATCAATTTGCATAATCTACTAGCATAAGCTAGGTTTTCAAGTATTCAAAGGACGCACCTCGAATACGCTATCGCTCAATTGTTTAAACATCCAACAATCATCACAAGTTCGTAATCAAATTCCTACAATAAAGATTAATCCCGATGTGCTTGAGTATGCATTTCATGAACAAATATTATTCATGTAATACATATACAAGGAATTTAATCATTCTTTTAATATTTTATTTCTTCTTGAAATAAAATAAACTACGAATACTATTATTTCAAATTATCCATTTCTTGTTCATTTTCCAAACACAATTCCCAACATTTCAATCCATTCAATTCACGCTTTTTAATTCCATCAATCAAATGAAATTTCATCCAAGAACATATACTACCTCAAAATTTCCAGCTTTTCTCGTTAAACCACATCTCTCTAATTAATTCATATATTTCAATATACAACTTTGATTCATTCCACATTTACTCCAAAATGCTCATATTTCACTTAGCCATCATTTCATGGCCTGATTTTATAACAACAATAGAATTCCGGCAGGCTTTCTATAGCATTTTCAAGGTGAAATTCAGCTTTTTCAATCCTTTTTCACCAAAATCTTATTCCATCTTGTTAATCCTTTCATCTAACACCTAACTCCAATTAATTCCTCCATTTCCCCACAATTTTTCTTGACCAAAACTCACTGTTTTCTCAGTACTTTCCAGTAGAAAAACGTCACACATGCAGCAGCAAAATCCAACAGCCTTTAATATATTTTCCATGCTTACATGATTTCAACTAACACTAAATTCATTCCTTTACTTCATTTAATCTTTTCTTCATTAACTTCTTCAACTTTAAGCCATCAAAATCCCTTCCAAACATAATCAAAACTTCACTAAAACATCACAAATCCATGTTGAATGCTATTCCATGTAACCGAATACAGAAAAGAGCAAAAATAGCAACATAGTGTTCATATGTTCTTCAAGTAAAAATCACATAACATGCTTATCTCCTTTCAAAACATACATCAATCTACTCTTTACAATGAGAAGAACAAAGTTAGTTCTTGATATCAATTATTTACCTTGATTCTCCTTTAAATTTTGCTCAAAACCTCCAAGAACTCTTGTTTTCTTCCTTATTTTCTCAAAAATCACCAATTTCTCTCTCTTCTGCTTGGTAATTTCTTTCCTTCTCTCTATTCTCATATTTTTCTCTTCATTTTCTCTATATTCAACCCATAAAACTGGCCCCCAAGAAGTCTACTGCCATTCTCTTTTTCTTTTCCACAAGAATTAATTTAATCTACAAGATAAATACGGCATTAAATGCACAAGCCACCTAGCATGACACATGGCATCCTTAGTGAGATTTTGGAATTCAACATGCCACCTAAGCATCCTCCAAGAAATCACCTCTTGCCAAGTGGAACCTTTAAGTAATAAGATTTGGACATATTTTTCCAACAACCAATCACAATTTTCTCTTAATGTCTTGAATAAAATTTTACTGACTTCTCCGAATAATTCATAAACCCTGATATTATTCATTTTGATCGCAAAAAAAAAAAAAATTAATTTTAGAAATATAATCCCGATAACAAATGATTCATTTTTATGTCTGATATGATCTTGAGTGGGCTTTTTCTTGGTGTTGTGGGTGGTTTAGTTGATTATGAGTTCAGCTCATCCCATGGGACTAAAACAGTGAATTTCTTGAGATAAAAAGGAGAAATTAAACTAACAACCTACCCTCTATCAAACCCTTGAAGAACTAAGCTTCAAAGACCCTCAATAGAAAGTTCTACTATAATCTCACCCCAATATCCTTGAAGCTATGAATGCAAACAAGAATAAAAAGAATAAAGAAAATAGGCACCCAAGTAATGGAATTCAAACAAACCTTAGAAGAGAAAAGCAACTAAGACCCATTCAAAGAAACCACATTAGATTATCTAAAAGATTTTATAGACTTATTCATAAGGAGGACAAGCCTTAAGCTTGATCTTGAACAAGATGAACAATGAGGCTAGGGCCTCTCAAGACTCTCTCTTCAAATTTGAATACAATGTGTGAATTGTGTTGTCAAATCATTAAAAGTTGTATTTATACTACCGTAACCCTATCTAAGTAATCCCTGAGGTTCTAATACAATTTAGGGTCTTAATAGGTCTTTACAAAATATTTAAAAAGGAGGAAAATCGGAGAAAACATAAAAAATGTGGCACCGGTTGTGCGCTGTGTTCGGGTCGTCGTTGTGCAGGTTGAAGCCAGCGTAGTTCGGCTGCTTGGGCCGGCGCCAGCTATCCACTGGAGGCCACCTTTTGGTCAAATTTCATCTGTCTTTGTTGCCGGCTTGAGTTCTTGTTGGGGTCCTTCTTCGATAGTCATCAAAATGAACTCTTGGCTAGCTTTCTCAACCTTCCAACCCTCTTCCATCCTCAAGCATGATTTTATGAGCAATTGAAAATCATTTTGAAGCTTTTTGGTCCTAGATCTTGTCATCAGTCCTTGTCCTTGCACGGTCATACCTCCCCCTTCTTGATCTTGACCTCTATGATGAAGCAGAGTCTCATCATCTCCATCTTCTTGGAAAGGATTCATCTCTAAATCATTACCATCATCTACATCAAAGAGAGAGAAGTTACTAACATTAAAAGTGGTGCTAACATGATACTCACTGGGTAAATCTATCTTATAAGTGTTATCTCCAACTTTGGCAAGAATTTGAAATAGACCATCCCCCATTAGATCTAGTTTACTCCGTCATTGCATGGGAAATCTCTCATTGCGAAGGTGCACTTATGCCCAATCGCCCGGTTCAAATGACACATTTTTCCTTCCTTGATTACGCTTATGGGAGATCTCTTCATTTCGTTTTGCAATGGTTGCTTTTACCTTCTCATGGAATGCCTTCACCATTTTCGCCTTCTTAGCTCCATCGAGGTTCATCCGTGCACCTATAGGCAAAGGAACCAAATCTAAAGGAGTTAGAGGATTAAAATCATATACAATTTCAAAAGGAGAATAAGAAGTGGTAGAGTGAATAGCCCTATTATAAGTAAACTCAATGTGTGGAAGTATTCCTCCCAATTTTTCAAGTTCTTCTTGATTATGATCCGCAAGAGTTGGGTGAGTATTCAGTTGACCACCTTTATTTGTCCGTCCATTTGAGGATGATAAGTTGTGAAAAACAAGAGATTAGTACCAAGTTTGTTCCATAATACTCTCCAAAAGTTGCTAAGGAATTTAGTATCCTTATCCGAGATAATAGTCCTTGGAATCTCGTGCATTTTCACCACTTCCTTAAAGAATAAATTTGCAATATAGGACGCATCATTAGTCTTAGAACAAGCCACAAAATGAGCCATTTTGGAGAATCGATTAACAATCACAAATATGGAGTCCTTACCCCCTTGGACCTAGGCAATACTAAAATGAAGTCTATTGAAATATCAACCAAAGACACATTAGGTATGGGCAAAGGAGTATAAAAATCATGTGAAAGAGATCTAGACTTAGCTCGCCTACAAATAATGCATTGAGAACAATGTTTCTCCATGTCCTTTCTCATTTTTTGCTAAAAGAAATGTTCCTTATGGATGCCTAAGATTTTTGTAACACCAAAATGCCCCATTAGTCCCCCACTATGGGCCTTCTTAACTAGCAACTCCCTAATAGAACCATTTGGCACACAAAGCCTTGATTCCCTAAACAAGAAACCATCATACCTATAATATTTAGCAAATACACATTTCTCAAAAGCATGGAAAATATCACCAAACTCCTCATCATCAACATACAATTCTTTCACAAGTTCAATACCAAGAAGTTTAGTATCCAAAAAGTTTAGTAGTGCATACCTTCGAGATAGTGCATCCACTACCACATTTTTCTTACCCTTCTTGTATTGAATTATAGAAGGAAATGTCCCAATAAACTCCATCCAATTTCCATGCCTCTTGTTCAAATTTTATTGGCTTTTGAGGTGTTTAAAGGTTTGATGATCGGGATGAATGACAAACTCTCTTGGTAAAATGTAGTGTGGCTAATATTCTACGGTCCTCACCAAGGCAAAAAGCTCGTTGTCATAAGTAGAGTAATTGAGGGCCACCCAAGATTGTTTCTCACTAAAATATGTAATGGGTTTTCTATCTTGGGTCAAGACCACACCTATTCCCGCCCCACTTGCACCACACTCTATCTCAAATGCCTTCTCAAAGTTAGGAAGAATAAGAATTGGAACTTGGCTCAATTTGTCTTTAAGGGTTTGAAAGGCTTGTTGTTGGACTTCCTCCCATCTAAATCCCACCTTTTTCTTTACCACTTCGGTTAGAGGGGTTGCTATGGTACTAAGATCTTAGATGTACCTCCTATAGAAACTAGCTAGCAAATGAAAACTACGGACTTGGGTAATGGTGGTAGGGGTGGGCCAATCTTAGATGGCTTTTACTTTTCTCTCATTAACCTCAATTCGTTTGGTACTAAAAACATACCCAAGAAAGGTAATCCTCTCCAAACAAAAAAAGGCACTTTTCAAGTTAGCATACAATCTCTTCTTTCGGAGGGCAACAAGCACACTTTAAACATAATTTAAATGATCCACGTATGATTTGCTATAGATTAATATATCATTAAAGTACACAACAACAAATTTTCCAATAAATTCCCTCAAAATATAGTGCATTAATTGTATGAAAGTACAAGGAGCATTAGACAATCCAAATGGCATGACAAGCCACTCATACAACCCTTGCTTGGTTTTAAAAGCCATTTTCCATTCATCCCCTTCTCTTATTCTAATTTGGAGGTAGACGAATTTCAAATCAATTTTAGAGAACATACATGCACCAAATAACTCATCAAGCAAGTCATCTAGTCTAAGAATAGGATAGCGGTACTTTAACGTGATGTTGTTGATAGCGCGACAATCCACGCATATACACCATGTCCTATCCTTTTTCGGCACCAAGAGAATCGGAACCACACATGGGCTTAGGCTCTCTCTCACATGTCCCTTCTCAAGTAATGCCTCTACTTGCTTTTGCAATTCCTTGGACTTCTCTAGGTTGCTTCTATATGCCGGTCGGTTAGGGATGACGGCTCTGGGCACAAAGTTGATTTGATGCTCAATCCCTCTTATGGGTAGTAGTCCTCCAAGCACTTCCTTTGGAAAAACATCTTCAAATTCTTGAAGAATAGCTGCAATTTCATTAGGCAAAGGCAATATAGAATCATTAGTAGAAATATAAGAACCTTTGTATAAAAGAAAAATAACTAGTTCATTAGCTTCTATAGCCTCTATGACCTCATTTTCTTTCGCAAAGTAATTCACTCTTCTTTTACCTCACTTCTCTTATCCTTGCTCACTCCTATCCTTGATCGTAAAGGTACTTGTTTGTCCATCCTCTCTCTCAACTCTTTTTCTTTCCTTTCTTGTTCTTTCCTCTCAATTTCTTATTTTTATTTGACATCTTGCGCTCCCTTCTTCTTATCTTTCTCCTTCATAATTTTTTGATCTTTGTTCACCTCACTAGGGGCCATGGGGGTGAGGGTAAACTTAATTCCCTCATTGAGTAAGGAATAACTATTCTTCCTCCCATCATACTTTACATACCTATCGTATTGCCAAGGCCTCCCCAGGAAAAAGTGACCTACTTGCATAGGTACCACATCACATAATATATCATCCTTGTACTTTCCCATCTCAAAAGACACCAAAACTTGTTTGTTTACTCTCAATTCCCCGCTATCGTTCAACCAATGCAATTTGTAGGGCTTGGGGTGTTTAATCCATCTCATGTCCAATTCTTCAACCAAGTTTGCACTAATTACATTAGTGAAACTCCCACTATCCACAATGACACTACAAAGGGTCTTATTGATTAGACAACTAGTGTATAAAATGTTCTCTCTTTGTTAGTGATCATGGCCTTCAATGGCTTATGAATTCAATGACCTTCTTGTGACTCCCACCAAAGAGTATTCTTGACCAACAACTTCCCCTTCATCACTTTCCTCATTCCCATTTCCCTCTTGGTCTTCTTGGTACCTTTCTCCCTCTTTTTCTTCATCGGTAGAAACCTCACCATAAGGATTAGTATACATCATTCTCTTACACTCATAGGAAGTATGTCCATATCCAAGGCACTTAAAGCACTTGATATCCCTATTCTTTTGTGGCCTCTCCATAGCTCTTTCATTGTTCTTGTTCCAACCTTCCCTAGGTTTCCAATCCTCCCTAGGCTTCCAATCCTCTCTAGGTTTGTTGAAGTCCCTTTGGAATGGCTTAGGGGCTTCATCCTTCTTAATTGACATCTTGGTAGTAGTGTTAGGGTTTGAAAGTGGTGGTCTAGTAAATACCCTCCTCTTTAATTACCTCTAAATCTTCGTAGTAGTATGTACCATATCCTTCAATCGTTCATAATGGTGCAATTTTACCAAATTGGCAACTTTCCTATTTAATCCTCCCAAGAACCTTGCCCTTGTTACCCTAGGATCCTCATTAATTTAAGCTCTTATCAACATTACTTTTATCTCTTTATGGTAATCTTCCACACTCTTGTTCCCTTTCTCGAGTGATTGGAGCCTTTGGTAAAGATCATTGTAGTAATGGTGTGGTATAAACCTAGCCCTCATCATATCTTTCAATAAGTTCCAACTAGCTCTGGTTTCCACTCCCATTTGTCTACTTTGTGTACTAACTTGTTCCCACCAAACCAAAGCATACTCCGAAAATTCCAAGATAGCTAACCTCATATTTGACCTTTCACTATAGGTTTGACTTTCTAGGAGGATCTCCATCTTGCTCTCCCACTTGAAATATACTTCGGGGTCACTCTTGGCATAGAATGTGGGCACTTTCAATTTCATGTAGTTCAACTCCCTCTCCTAATCATTTCCTTCTCTCCTACCTCCTCTATTGCCCCAACCTCTATTGTGTTCCCCAAAGGCTTCAACTTGTTCCCCCTCATACTATTCATCAACTCTCTCAAACTCTCTTTCTAACCCCTTTAGGTTGTTCCCACCATTCCTTCCTTGACCCCTACCTTGTCCTCTTCTCATACCATGCCTTTCCTCTCTCATAGAAGCTTATTGGAATCCCCCGATAAAGTGCTCATCCCACTCTTTCCCTTGTTGGGTATTTAACAGAGGAGTATGGGCATCACCATCCCTCATCCTAGGGAGAAATTCTTATGTGGACCGGGTCCACGGTGGACCATTGCTTTAAAGTATTGTACCTTTCTAGAAGTGTACAACACTCAAAACACTTGGTACAACACTCAAAGCAGTTGGTCCATCGTGGACCCGGTCTACGGTAGAATTTCCCCATCCTAGGGCTAGATACTTCAAATCGCTCTTGGCCTCTCCTTTACGTGACGGTAGTAGATTGTCCAAGATGATTTATCAATTCTCTTGTCATGTTTTGAAACTCACTTTACATAGTCCTCATCATAGCTTGCAAGTCTTCACGCAAAACCCTAGCATCAATTTGTTCTTCTTGAGGTCTACTAGGTCCACTTGGGTTAAGCCTAGAGATCTCTTGATCATGGGCCATGGTGGTGGAATATTTACTTATTTATACCTGCAAAATAACAAAGATTAGAAAGAAAAATAGATCATCACTTCATTTCCTTGTGTGTTGGCTCTCAAAGGTTGGTTGCTCCACACTTATGTTTGCTCTCCTAGGCTCTTTTAGTAATAGGCTCACCCTCTTGTTTTTTTCTCAATACTCAAGCCTTCTTGTTCAATCCCAATTATCCCCAATAGCTAAAAATTTAGTCTAACTTAGTGAATCACACAAATCAATGGATTTTTTCAATTAGGGGGTCTTAGAGAAATTTCAACAAACACTTATTGGGCGCCTCAAGTAAACAAGTTTTAATCAAGAATTTCAAGAAATGTGGACTCAATCAACACAAGAACAAACACTAGATACACAAAGAAACACTTCTAAACAAGAAACAAACAAGACTTAGCAAGAACAAAGAAATTAGAAGAACTAGAACTAGGATTATGAAGAATAAGATGATCACAAGTGTGCACTAGTAAAGTTGAGTTCAATGAGCATGGAATTCAACAATAGAGTGATATACTAAGTCCCAACATCCCAATGAATGAAAATTAAGAATCAAACTTCCCAACTACAGCCAAAAGCATTCTCATAGAACATTTATCAAATACCTTGGTTGCAATCCCGTCACTTAAAACCAACCAATATTTTTCACTCAAATTCAAGCCCATTTTGACCACAATCACAAGATAAATTTGTTCCCAAGCAATATACTAACTTCAAGGAGCAATTTTCTCAAGGAAAAATGAAGAAATAGCAAAGATAACACGACCTTTTTGTAGCATTTTTTTTAGTTACGAGATTTCTCTTGTTTTTTCTTTAACTTTGTAGGGCTCCTTTTCTTGCTTCCAAGCTTTGATTGGAATCAAAGCTTTCCTCGCTCTGATACCGAACTTTTTGATATGATCTTGAGTGGGCTTTTTCTTAGTGTTGTTGGTGGTTTAGTTGATTATGAGTTCAGCTCATCCCATGGGACCAAAACAGTAAATTTCTTGAGACAAAAAAGAGAAATTAAACTAACAACCTACCCTCTATCAAACCCTTGAAGAACTAGGCTTCAAAGAACCTTAAGAATAGTAGTAAGTTCTACTATAATCTCACCCCAATATCCTTAAAGCAACAAAGTCAAACAAGAACAAAAAGAATAGAGAAAATAGGCACCCAAGTAGTGGAATTCAAACAAACCTTAGAAGAGTAAAGCAACTAAGACCCATTGAAAGAAACCACATTGGATTATCCAAAAGATTTTATAGACTCATTCATAAGGAGGATTAAGCCTTAATCATGGTCTTGAACAAGATGAACAAGGAGGCTAGGGCCTCTCAAGACTCTCTCTTCAAATTTGAATAAAGTGTGTGAATTGTGTTGTCAAATCACTAAAAGTTGTATTTATACTACCCTAACCCTAGCTAAGTAACCTCTAAGGTTCTAATACAATTTAGGGCCTTAATAGGTCTTTACAAACATTTAAAATGGAGGAAAACCAGAGAAAACATTTAAAACGCGAGGGCTCCGGCTAGGGCTCTTGAGTCGGCGCTGTATTCGGGCCATCGTTATGTAGGTTGAAGCTAACACCGGTTGTCCTCTAGAAGGCCACATTTTGGTCAAATTTCGTCTGTCTTTGTTGCCAACTTGAGTTCTTGTTGGGGTGCTTCTTGGATAGTCATCAAAATGAACTCTTGGCTAGCTTCCTCAACCTTCCAACCCTCTTCCATCCTCAACCATAGTTTTATGAGCAATTGAAAATCATCTTGAAGCTTCTTGGTCCTAGATCTTGTCATTAGTCCTTGTCCCTACACGGTCACGCCTCCCCCTCCTTGATCTTGACCTCCATGATGAAGTGGAGTCTTATTAGTGTCTCTCAAAATTCTCAAATACTTGCTTAGTTTTGTAAAATCGTGACAAAAAATTTCGTCAACGCCCCTTAAAATTTTTATTCTACTAAAATATTAATCTCATTGCAGTAAATATTTCTTGCTCTTGCTTTACATACAAATTCTCACCATGTACAAAGTAGTCACAATTAGAAAGTACAAAAGTGAGGGATGTCACATGGTTTAGATAAATTTTTGGGTACATTTTTTACAAAGTGTTGGAGTATTATTGCTACAGATGTGCTGGAGGCTGTATGAGATTTTTTATTTATTTATTCATAGGTGGCCTAACACTAAGGGGTTTTTCTAGCCCTTTACACATTCTTACTATTTAATGGCATTCTCCCACTTCACTTTTAGATTTTATACTAATTAATTTGTGTAACCATTATAACATGATTATTTCTAAGATGTCAGTTTTAAGGTTCAGTGCTTTGCTTCCTAAAATTATTTCTCCTAACCAAAGTGGTTTTGTAAAGGGAATGAATATTCTTGATAATATCCTTTTGGTATATGAATCGGCTTACCTTTTGAATAGGAAAGTATAAGAGTGTAACCTAATTCTAAAGTTTGATATGGCTATAGCTTTTGGTAGGATTTCTTGGCCATCTTTAGTGGATCCCCATGACAAAGGCCCCTAGTGGATTTAAAGAAACCAAAATTTTGACCACTAACCGAGACTAAAACCTTGCAATTAATGCAATTATTAACCAACTCCAAAAAATATTGATCAATGGTGATTTCTTTAAATCTACTCAGGGACTTTGCTAAGGGGATCCATTCTTTCCAACCCTCTTCTTTCTTTCTTATAGGATTTTGTTAAAAGGTTTTGTTAGCCCTAAGGGCATTCTCCTGTATTTTGACTAATGACAAATAATGATGAGGACTAACTTATGTGATTTATATGTGATAGGACATGTTTCACCTTAGTTCTTCTAAAGGCATGCAAATGAGATTGCTAAGCAACTCTTGAAGCAATAGAATCTAAGTCAAGTATAACTTCAACTTAAGAGCTTGCAAATTGTGAAGTCTTTGTGAAAGAACTATAAACTAGGAATTATTGTTAAGATATTTCTTGTAAATTCCTAGGTCTCTATTACCTTTTGATCAATTTGTTTTTACCTTAAGATACAAATAAAATGATTTCAAAAAGTAGGTCTTCAGATGTTTGGATTGAGTAGTTTGGATGGACCTCTAAATCCAAAACATCATCCAATACTGTGTGGTATTTTCAAAATATTTCCACTTAAAAAATGCCATTTTAACTTACCTTTTTTGTGGCAATCCTTCCACTTTATTATTCCAAAACTCTGAAAATCCTGACAGAAAGTAACTAACCGTTACTAGCCGTAGGGATTTCGGGTTTGGGTCCTATAAAAACCTTTAGAACTCGATTTTGAAGTAGATTTTTTGTGCTATCTTTCTCAGAAACACTCTTACACTTTTGAATGCAAAAATTTCCCTTCTCATTTGCGCTTCAAAAGAAAATAAAATTGTTCCAAATGTTAATGGTGTTGGTGCTTATTTGTTCATATTCTGCTCAAATCTATGAGCTATTTCTACAATCTTTCTTTCAATCTAACTTGTATCAAGGTTTTGGAGATAAAATCTAGTCAGGATGAGCCTTGATTATTGTGATTAAAGTGGTTGGGAGTAAAACTAAGTGTGGTTATCCTCTTATATGAGATTGGTGTCACCTACTACCATTGAGTTAGGAAAAGGTTTTTTAGTAAGTAGTGTTAAAATCCTTAAGTGAGAACTTAAGGTAATAGATATAGATCATTTGAGGATCGAACCACTATAAATCCTTGAGTCTTTTCGTGTGCCTTTTACCTAAATTTCTTCATTGCACTTTCACTGCCTTCTAACCTTAAATGTTGTATACTTTTTGCTAAAATTAGTGGCTTATTTATGACCCTTGTATTGTAATTTAAACTTATCTTTAACATCTCAACTACCCATCTTTATTTCAAAACATTCTGTGCTAATTTGAAAGACTCCTACCCTCACTCGTTGAAGCCGCAAAACATTTCTGCTATTCAGTTTGAAATTTTTAAGAGGACCAAAATTTTTAATCTTTATTTGTTTGCCAAAAATATTATTCACTCCCTAAGGTTTTTCAATTGGAATCAGAGCGTTGGTCTACAGTATCTTTGGTTTAACAGCCGTGTAGAAAAGATCTATATGCCAAACACATCTGCTTTGCCTTTTGTTGAAGGGTCTTCAACAAAATGACCTCCTTTGATTAACAGAAGCAACTATACATTCTAAAAAATGGAATAAAAATATATGTGTGCTCAATAAATTTTAAGTTATGGAATCTGATTGAAAATGGACCATTTGTCCCATCAAAATTTGTTGAAGACTAAAAAGTGCCTAAACAGAGTCATGAATATGACAACGAGGATATTTTGAAATAACCTTGAATTTCCAAGAAATGAATACATTGTGCTATGCTCTTAATGCTAATGAATACAACTAGGTTAGTGGTTGTGATTCAGCCTACAAAATATGGAGACTACTTGACGTCACCCATGAGAGGACTAATTAAGTAAAGGAATCGAAGCTAGGACTTTTAGTCCGAGATTATGAATTATTCACTACGAAGCTAAGTGAAAATATCACTGATATGTTCACTCAATTCACAAATATCATGAATCGGCTAAAAGCGTATAGGAAAACTTATTCTCTCAGTGAGCAAAATAGAAAACTGCTTGATGCTTTGCCAAAAAGTTAGTAGCCAAAAACCTTGGCTGTAGAGAAATCTAAAAATCTGAATAGCTTACCTACTTAAGAGCTAATTGGCTCTCTTTTGACCCATGAAATAAAACTCAAAAGATTTCAAGAGTATGATGATGACAAAGGCAAATGGGGAACTGCCTTACAAGAAGTTGATGAAAAGGCCAACAGTGATCAAACTGATTGTGACGATGGTACTGATTTGACACAGAAGAATTGGCTATGGTTGCTAGAAAGTTTAGAAAAATGTTCAAAAAGGGCCATTTCAAAAAGGATAAGAAGCTTGTGAAAAAGAAAGGATAAACTTCCTTCTTCAAGCCTCAATGTTTTGAATGCACAAGCATGGAGCATTCCATCACTGATTGTGTAGTAGCAAAAGAAAATGAGGCTAAACAATTTAAAAAGAAGAAGAAATACACAAAGTTGAAGAAAGAAAAATGATTGATTAGAACTTGGGATCAAGCTGAATCCAAGACTGAAGAAAGTTGTGATTCTGAAAATGAAAAAGTAAACATTTTCTTTATAGCTATGGAGGATAAGGTAAATCCTACTTCTCCAAATTTGATAACCGATTTACATGATTATGATTGTGAAAAGCATGATGATCCTAGTGAATTTCTATCTAACATATTTCATGAATTTAAATATCTATCTAGAAGAAATAAAGAAATGAAGATGAAAATTGATTCTTTTTTATATGAGAATGCAAAGATGTTTAATGAGACCAAAATCTTACTTGAGTCATATATATGCTCAAATGTTGAAAATGATATTATTGTTACTTCTGTAACACCCCTACTAAAGATAACAATGGAAGTATATCAATGCGTGGTGTCGCCCCGTCCAGTTTCCCAGACAAGGGGTCTTTATAATGAAAATAACATAGTATATAAGGTCCAAATCCATACAACTACCCACACTGATAGTCACATACACATATATAACAGAAAATCTCATACATGAAAATTTTCACTTCACATCAATAATAAGACGTGTCATCAAAAGGGGAACATTCGAACCTAAATTGCTGTCATTGTGGTATCATCCTTCTATCCGTAGGTCCACGTAACTCTGGATCCTACAAAAGGGTAAGATAAAAGACATGTGTGAGTAAAAAATCACCCAGTAAGTCCTGTGTGTGCTAGTGCTTTATGAAAGGATAGAGTACACAAAACTTGTGTCAGATGGCGTCGCATTTGTTCAATGGAAACAATTTTGAAACTCTCTAAAGAGGAGTTTATTCAAAAACCAATCATTTTTGGAAAACCATATTTCAGATTTCAAATTATTACCCCGATTTTCAAGTTACAGGTACTTCTCTAATAGAAGGTCGGCCTGCGTGCAAAGCTCACAAGGCTTCGCCTTCGACATCAAAGTCATATTGTACTAAGAACACAAGCCTAAAGTACTCAATTGTGCATTGTCAAAAGGGTAAGTGCAAATGAGTATAATACTGAGTAATTCAGAATGTTTTTCTTACTACCATATGTAACACCCTACTACCTATGGCCCCATCAAGGCCGGGGATGTCACCTCGTCCACTGGACAAGTGGTCTTTATAACTAGGACACACAAAATAAAATAAAAAAAAATACTTCAAAATTAAACTAATTACAACCCAGCAATACATGAGCAAATTCAAAAATAAATGTCTACTACTATCTCTCAAAAGCAATACATAGGAAAAATCACAGAGAATCTTCAAGACATAGGAAATAATCTAGCTAATGACCTTCACAGTAGGAACGACCTGAAAACATGGTATAAAAGGTGGTGAGATAAAAATCTCAGTAAGCCCGTATGTGCTTTGAGTGTTTCAAGTAAAACAGTTCATGTATGCAAGTTGTAAAAGTTCCATAAAAGAAAGTGCTGGCAAGCATTAAATAAATGTCATAAATGAAGAGTGGTGCTTTGCTTTCCAAAATATACATGTGCACAATAAATACAACCATTCAAAAGAGGTAGCCATGGCACCACATTTTGTGCACCATGACAATACAATGATCAGAATGCCACACGTTGAGCATACTGATGCAAGGTAGGTGTACGGCCTACTAAGTGAGATATTTCTCCATCTCTACATCCAAACTTACCGGTTGTCCACTCCGAAAACACACCGTCCACTCGACTGAACTTGCTAGCTCGGACCGGTATGACCTACAGGACTGACATCCTATCCGGGAAGGACTCACCACACAGAGGTGGCCACCTACTAAGAGACTTATCCTAACCCTTCAAAGACTAATCCTAGTAGTCTACCCTTATTGAGTACTCAATGTTATTTCTCTCACTTGGAAGAAAAAGTGACCATACAATGATTTACTTGAAAATAGTAATTATGGTTTCTAAACCTCTTACCAAGTTGGTTTTATGAAAAGTTTAGCATTTTATTTAAAGTCATGTACTTAGTTTTAAATAGTTTGCTTGATTGAAAGAAAAGGAAAATTATCCATCATTGATTTACAGTACAAATTCTCGTATTTGGTCTTCAAATGACTCCATGTAGGAACTTACCTGATCATTTACTCTTCATGAATTCAAAAATCTTCAAAGGTCAACCTAATCCCGCTTGGGGTAAACACAAGGCATAAGATATCATTTGCATCATATCTACCTTACATAAATAATCCCTAGCTCAACTAGCTACAACCACAACTAACCATGACCATAATGTCTTAGGCATTAATACTAGTTGACAAAGTATTTTATAAAATAAATTTAGCTTGATGAGTTAAAATAACTAGGGGTCTAAAATAAATACTAATAAGTTATAGTTTAAAATAATGACTGAGTATTATTGCTAATAAATAAACTAGTGTTAAATATTAAATAATACTAAGTCCTAAATAATATTGGTAAATGGTAATATTTAAATAGTACTATTATTATAAATAATAAATTACACTTTAATTATTAATTATTAATTAATAGATAATAAATAACCAATAAAATTAATAATAAATGAATTATACTTAATTCTTACTTAATAAATAATAAATAAATTTAAATATAAATAATATTTATGGATATAGGTAAAAGTTTTAGTAAGGCTAATTATTATGGTATACAAGGTCATTTGATATTAATTAATTCTAATATTTTATTTATTATTATTATATTTTTTAATAAAAGATTTAATTGATTTAACTAATAAAAATATTAATATTTTAATTAATATTCTATTTCCCAACATTCCTAGTAATTTCAAAATTTATAGATTAAATGTAATAATAATTCTAATTAAAGTAATAAAATTTGTTAATAAAAATAATTTTAGAATTAACAAATAAAATAATCTTTTACCATGATTTCCTATTGTTAGAAAAAATTCATGAACACATTCTGAAACATTAAATAATATGCTAATCCATTCATGAATATATACTTGAATTAACACATACTAACACATGGCTAATCTCTTACTAGGCATAATCTGTTGGGATTCGTGGACTCCTAAACGCGGAAAACATCTACGAATCCCTCCCGAGGACCCAAGTAAACGATTAAGAAGATGTAAACGATTAAGAGTTACCTCCGGTTGCTCGTAATCGAAATCCTTCGATTCCGGTTTGCACTGTTGTACGTTCGACCCGAACAATCACCGGACGCTGCAGTATGCGAACGTCCTCTACGGTACACACCGCGAACTCACTCGATACCCGGGGAGTGCTAGCGCCTAGGGTTTGAGAGGTTTTTTTTTCTTTCTCTGGTAGAGAATGGCACGAATGTTCTCAACCGGAAAAAAATTGGACTATCGAAAGACGGCTAGGGTTTTCTTAAAAAACCCTCGAACCTCTTAGAGTCCAACCCTAATCATATCTTATCATATTCTAATTTAAATTCAAATTAAATTAAAACTGATATGATAAGATTCTGCCATTATCTCGGTAATTTAACTAATTATTTTACCGAGTCAGATTCTTATAATCTGGATATCATCCAGATTTATCGAACCTGGTCACCAGAAAAATAACCTAACAAGTTCGCTTATTGTGTGACCCTATAGGTTCATTTAACACTGGCAGCGTGCCTAAATCGTATTTAAATGGCCCACAAGTTATAAGCGGTTTCTAGCAAAACATTATAACTATCCAGGTTAAATGAAGATCGGTGATCTCTTTGAACCAAACCATAATTTTATATTTAGTCCCTTTGTCACACGATATCCAGATTAAGCATAAGGCACGGAGCATGTCATCCTTATTAAGCTTAATCAATTATTTCTTGATTTCATAGTAGATCTGTTCAAACAAATGATATCAATATCTTAGATTGATATATTTGAGCACGGCCATGCATTTTTTTTAACGAGTCTAACTTATCAAGGGGCCCATAGATATCTCTCCCATAATTGAGAGGGACAAATTCCTTCACAATCAATCATATTCCTCTCATTGATTTATTTTATATCCAACAAGTAGTCTAATTTATTATCTAGTTAAAGACAACTTTAGACAATGTCAAAATATAGAATTTATCAAGTAAGAAACTATGATGAATTTAGGTCGAAGGACTTTCAATATTATTATGGCTAGAAAGTACTTATGACATATTCCATGAAGTACTCTCACAGTGGGTCATGTCCAATACAATGTTCTCTAACATTTATTTATGTCTTGACTCGATATCACAAATATCCATGGCCAGTAAAACATAGCCATCAAGTCACAAACATACTAATCTTAATTTATTATTATTCCAATAATAATAATCGATCAGGGACAGTTTTAGAATAGTCATTGTATTCATTGTAGGGTTTTACTATCAAGTCACGTACTTGATGACCAACAAAACAAAATTCACTATTCATGGAAAGGAAAGCCTCATATTATTATATAAAACATAATGACAATTGTATAAGTACAAATTGACTCTAGGGCATATCCCCAACATAATCATCATCCATGGCTTTATTAAAAACTTAAGAACATAAAGGCCTAATCACCATTGGTGACATAACATCTATCATGCATCAAAACATCCATAAATCTTATTAACCATGATGAGCATATATTGATTTAAAAGAAAAATCCATATGGCCTAATCATACATTTCAACTCACATGTCCTAACTCTACCCCCTTCATCCATATACATATACTCAACCCCCATTTATATTCAATCTTCCTATCAACATCTAAGAGACATGAATCCAGAAATTAAAAGGGAATATTCAAGAAGAAATACTCGATAAATGATTGCTTGATGAAGGTTCCTTGATTAGTGAAGGTCCATGCAAGCTTGAGAGCCTTTAGTGGTCCGAAAAATAGCCATGGTTGATCATCACCATTTCGGCCGAGAGATAGAGAGAGAGAGAGAGAGAGAGAGAGAGAGAGAGAGAGAGAGAGAGAGGAATGGAATGGAATATTAAAAGTTGAGTAGAAGAGAAAGAACAAGGAGGTTGTTCTTGTTTTACCTTTTGGTGTTCTTGGAACCTTCAACAAAAAAGTTAGTTTTGATCTATCCGAAAAAAATTCTGTTTTTCATGGTCTCATGTTCTAAAGGCCAAAAATGAAGACTATAGATTAAATATGGGTGAACTAGAGTATTTGGGAGTGATTGGAGATGTTTGGGATAGGTTTAGGCTTGAAGATGTGAAGTGTGTGTTATTGGAGTTCTTGGTTTTTTTGAGAGAGTTTGAGAGAAAATGGCTAAAGAATTGCTGGAAATGTTGTTCTCCGAATGGCCTAGTATAGATAGGAGTTTTGGTTTAGCAAAAAGGAGAGAAAAGTGTTCAGTTTTTTTTTTTTAAAATTCAAATAGAGGAAAATGAGGAGTTGTTTGAGGTTGAGGATTAGTTAATGGAAGTTGTTCATAGGAGGTCTCTTGCTCTTCAATGGTGTAAGACTGAGCAAGCTAGGCTTAATGTAAAGAATGGAGGTTGTTTAGTTTATTAAGCTAGCAAAAAATTGGTCTATAATGGCAGAGAAATTCTGGTTTGATCACTTGCTACAAGAATGTTTTAATGGAGCAAAAAATTTGGAATTAGTTTGAAGTTCAAATGAGTTTTGGATAGAGTAATCTTAGTAGCTTTTTGAGGTGTGATCATGGAGTCCAAACACTCAAGGTTAATGTGGAGGCCAAGGGTGTTCAGTCCATAGTTGAACAAGGTCTAAATTGCAGAGGTTTGAATAGAGAAAACAAGCTGGAAATTTTCTGGTTTTTAATGCTTCAAGAATACTTGGAATGGAGATTATTTTGGTGCAGAATTTTCTGCATTCTTTGGCCCAATTTGTAGCTGATTCTTGAGAGTGTTTGAAGGTCTTTTAATGGTGGTTTTCCAACCTTCCACTTATTGAAAAATAGAGGAAGTTCCAGCTGTTCATATGACCTAAAGGTGGCTTCAAAATCCAGCTTCAGTGCAGCAAATTTGCTGAAGGAAAAATTCTGGTTTGCAAAGGTTGTGCAATCCGAAAATTCTCTGAATTTCCAGCCTTCAACCTTACATGAAATGACCATTTTTCTGGCAAAAAAATGGGGTAAGAATATTGGTTGAAACTTTCGAAAACAACCTTGCAAAAATTCTGGAAAATTTTGTAGATTTTCCTTTACCAAAACATGAACAATATGAAGGTAGAATTGAAGGTATAGCTATGGTGATTTCTTTTCCTTGGAGACCCTTCCTAACTCTTCTCCCTATTTTCGGCCATTGCCTAATCCTCAAGAGCTGATATTTTAACTTCAAGGCTAGGGATTTATCACAACATTTTTGGAATTAAAAGAATGGATCAATGAATTAAGGATAGTTTAAATTATAAAGATGTTAGGACAAGGCTAGAGAAATTAAAGGGGACAAGAATTCCTCTAGAATTCTTTTTAGGACATGATCACATGCTCAAGAGATTATCTTTATGTCTCCCTCAAGACAACATTCCTATCTTTAAGGAATGTAAGAAAATAAAAAATTCAAATATAGTTAAGATAATCATGAATAAAACTTAAGAGATGGGATTTGAATTTAAGACCTTAGAGATTAAACCACAAAGCTATAACCACTTAACCGCACCAACTCTTGTTCTTATTTTCTCACCCCAAATATTCTTCTTATCTAAACCTCAAGCCATCTTCCTATTTTGACCTCAAGTAAAATTACCTTTTTACCCTTCTGACCTAACAAGCATATATAAGTCATTTAACCTATAAACCATAATTCTAAGGCACATAAAATCATTCAAAAAGTATATTTTCATGCAGAATGACAGGATATGCATCCCATCCCCCTTACTTTAAGGCTGGCTTTAGGTGGGGTTTCACACCATAAGCCCTGGGATCCCAATACCAACCTTCTCACCATAAGTCGGGGATCCTAATACCAACCTTACTCACCGTTATCAATGCCAACCTTACTCACTATTATAAATGCCAACCTTACTCACCTATGACTCATCTCAATGTCCTGTCACCCCGTTCAGAGTAAGATAATCCCTAAAACTATACCAAGTTACTAGGGTCGTCTAACTCTAACATAGGCTAGTACAAACACCATAGTCCTTGCTGAGTATTGAATGTTACCAATACCAACCCCTTCGACTGATCAAGCCAGAGGGTAATCTGATCCCATAGGATTTTCAAAATAAACATTTTTGGGGCAAAATAATAATTTCCAAAATTTGATGACGCTGACTCGCAAGTCAGATCATCATTCACATAGGCTCCACAGGGCCAATCAATTCATTCTATAGGCACATCAAGCCAATAAAACAATTTCCAAGATCAAAATATCATTTTCCAAAAGTCAATCTCATATTGAGAGATAATTTTCCAAAACCATATCAAAATTGGATAAAGAGTTCTTTTCATATATCAAAACAAGTTTCCAAGAGTATTCGAGTTATTTTCCCCGTACTCGATCACAAAAGTCATTTTTCAAGGGCATTCAGGTCATTTTTCCCATACCTAATTCCAAAAGACTTTCAAAGGATACTCGATTCATTTTACCCTTACCCGATTTGAAAAGTGTTCTCAAGAGTTCAATAAGGATATTTTAGTCATTTATTGAATACACAATTCCGAAGGTTTTCATAAAACATTCCAATAAGGATGTTTAGATCATTTTTCAAAAATCTGATTCCAAAAGAAACTCATTTCAAGAAACCCAGAATTGTAATCCCAAAAGAGAACTAAATTCAAAATTTCCAAACACATTTCTATAAAATGTTCCAATAAGGGCATTCCAGTCAATTTATGAATACCCGATTCTAAGATTTACCATTTTGAAAAATCCCAAGTATTTAATCCAAAAAAGGTTAGTTTCACAAAATTCATGCCTTAATCATCTATTAAGGTTTCCAAGCCAATTACAAAGTTCATTCGAGCCCAAAATGGCACAAAACAATTCTTGCTCAGATAAACCTTAAATATATTCAAGGATTTTCAAAATGGTATAAAACATAGCATTTCATGGAAAATTGAAGCACAATATCTTTCAAAAGGTTTTAGAAATCAAAGGGACTCACCTCATGTCCTAATTAACTCGTTTCCATTTACGGCCGTTCAATCACCGTTTCTATCGTTTTCAATGTTTTGTTGGCCGTTTACCGATAAACCTACACCAAATATCATTCTTAGGTCAAATTGTATTTGGCCGAAAAATAGCCGATGGTTAGCCTACATGCCCGATGGGTAGCCAACGCCCAGCTGACGTTTAGCCGACGAGGCCGACAGTTAAGGAAAACGTTCAACATTCGTTCACGTCGTTTTTTCATTGTTTGTTCACTTCTATCGTTTTCCTTTTTCCACATCCTTTACCCCTTCATATATAAGGGATTCACTTCATAATTCACGTTCATTTCATCCAAAATCACACAATTATTCATCCTTAAACTCATCCATTTTCGGACAAAATTTCTGGAATTTCACTGTTTGACACATGATTTTATTTCGCACATAACTTTCAATCCACAACTCCAATTTAGCTCAATAATATACTAAGACACCGTAAGACTCTAAAATTTAATTCTGTATAAGCCCTTTTTAGAGTTCTAATTCCTGTGACATGCTACTGGGCAAAAACAGCCCTAGTAGTTTTGGTTCAATTCCACTATTCATGCTTTCCTTTGTTTTCCTTTAGCTTTTAACACTTTAGGAACATTAACTCATTCAATTTTCTCTCAAATAAAATTTAATTTTGTAATTTTTAGATTCCGATACCTCACAAGAGTCACACTTATTCAACACAAATTCACCTTTTTCTAATCACAAGCTAGTATAATCAATATGTCCCAGCCAAGAAAATTTCACTTTTACTCTACTTTGGCTGTCATCTCCTCAACCAAAAACAACCCTTCAAGCCACCTTAACTATTCAGTTCTTCCTCACACAAAACATCATTCAAAAGCCCTTAGGCAGCCGACACTCATATAAGCATATACAAGGTTCATACACTAAAGTTCACAAACCCTAGTTTTGATACGAAATCAAGACATGAAAGTCATGTTTTCATGTTAAAATTCACATCAACATAATCATCATTTACCCAAAAACAACTTTAATTCAAACAAGGAGGGCTTTTATCTTGTATTTAAGGCTATTTGAAGTGATTTTGCTCCAAGAACTTCTCAAACTCACATAAAACACCAAGAACACACACTAGCCTTTTTCTCTCTCTTGTTTAATCTCTTTTTTTCCTCTTGGTTTTCCCTCCTCCTTGCTGCCAAAATTTTGGCTGTATGGCAGCCCTTCTCATCGCCATTCATCAACAAATCTTGGCCCCTCATCTCTTGTTTTTATTAATGGAATGGTAGATATGCTTAGGTATGTTCCAATGAGATTTTTACACAACAACCACCTATTTTTTCCTCGCACAAAAATTCCCTTCATTTCTTCTTGCATGGCTGCCAAAACTCTTGGCCAATTTTCAGCCATTCATTCATATTCTCGTGGTCCAAACATTAGCCAATCACATTGCTTAAGACCTTAATCAAATAGGCCCACAAGTGATGTGTTACAATTACAAAATTACACATCATTATTCATTTATTTTGCAATTCCTTAATTCCATGCATCTTGCATGAATCCTTCATATAACCCCTCTGAAATTGACACATGTCCTTGGGCTACCAATCACAAAACACCACACGCTCCGTTTTTAACCTCGATTTCCTATTTTCCTAAAAAATGACCAAAATCGGGCCTGAAATGGAAAAATATTTTATTTCACCATTCAACTCCAAAAAAATCTACTGAATCCATTGATAATACTTAAATTCTTCAATTCATTCTCTATTTGGTCAAAGTCGCAGACGCAGTCAAAATGACCAAAATGCCCCGATAACCCAGATAACTTAATTCACACCAAAACGCCCCCGAAAACCCTGATCAATTTCTCTTCTTTGTGTACCCTCAAATTCTTATTTTATTAATAATAGTAGCCTTTCAAAGATTTAGGGTATGGGTAGAACAAATCCAATAATTACATCCAGGCCCGACAAAATATTATTATACCAAAATATTCAACTTATTAGACCGATCAACTTTTGTCCTGGCCATCGATACAAATTCTTATTCTATTACAAGTAGTAGCCAATCAAAGGTAAAAGTGTAGGGTATTACATTCTCGCCTCTTTACAAAAAATTTCATCCTTGAAATTGAATTACACCTAGAATAATTCTAGTTAGTTTTTCAACATCTTAGTTTTCATTTCCCAAGTTGCATCTTGCATCGGGTGTGTTTCCACAACACTTTTACAAGTGGAATTTTCTTATTCCGCAATTCCTTTTTAGCATACTCCAAGATCATGATAGGCTTTTCGTCATACTTCGAGCTTAGAGTCATATTCAAGAATACATGATCTCATTCCACAAATTCCAAATCTATCTTATATCGATTCGCATAACTTTTCTATCTGCTCTTAGCTGCCTCCTTTTGCACTAACCTTTGCAACTCTTCATTTTTATCTTGCTCTTCCTTTAATTATTGTAGGAAAGCACGTTGAATAGAAATATTACGCAGCCCTATTTCTCCTTCTACTATAATTGTCCCTAATTCTAGAATTTGTGTCATCTGAAGGGCTAATAAGTTCGCCTTCCTACTAAGGGCATCTGCCACTGTGTTTGCCTTTCCAAGATGATACTTAATTAGACATAAAAACTCTTCCAGCAATTCCAGTAAAAACATATTTCAAACTTTTATGGTCGGTGAAGATTTCAAACTCAACCCCATACAAATAATGTCTCCATTTCTTAAAAGCAAACACAATAGCTGCCAACTCCCATCATGTGTAGGGTAATTCTCTTCATGGGGTTTCAATTTCCTAGAAATATAAGCTATCACCTTTCTTTCTTGCATCACTACTCCTCCCAATCCTTCCTTTGAGGCATCCGTATACACCTCATAAGGTTTATCCATCATCGACAATGCCAAAACAAGAGTAGAGATTAACTTCTTCTTCAGTTCTTGAAAACGTTTCTCACACTTCTCGGTCCAAATATAAGGAAATTTCTTTTGGGTGAGTCAAGTCAAGGGTGAAGCTATCTTAGAAAATCCCTTAATAAACCTCTGATAATATCCTGCTAATCCCAAAAAATTTCGTATTTCAGTTGGAGTCTCGAGATGCTTCCAATTTGTCAACGCTTCGACTTTTGTAGAGTCCACTATAATCCCGTCTTTGGATATCACATTTCCCAAGAATGCTACTTCTTGTAGCCAAAACTCAC
The DNA here is from genome assembly GCA_026120185.1 of Voacanga thouarsii. Taxonomy (NCBI): domain Eukaryota; kingdom Viridiplantae; phylum Streptophyta; class Magnoliopsida; order Gentianales; family Apocynaceae; genus Voacanga; species Voacanga thouarsii. Next base: position 2,003,285 of record JANUWF010003396.1, read on the forward strand.
ACTTACTGAATTTTCATACAATTTGGCCTCTCTTAACTTCCTAAGAATTTCTGAATGTGTTGTTCATGTTCATGGGGATATTTGGAGTACAGCAAAATGTCATCTATGAATATAACCACAAAATTATCTAAGTACAACTGAAATGTCTGGTGTTTTAGATCTATGAAATGACAGGGCATTAGTGATACCAAAGGGGCCTCACTACAAACTCAAAATGCCCATATCAGGTGTTAAATGCAGTTTTCAGTATGTCTTCTTCTCGAATCCGAACTTGGTAATATCTTTGTCTCAATTCTAATTTTGAAAAACATCTTGCTCCCTGGAACTGGTCAAATAATTCATCAACCATAGGCAATAGATATTTATTCTTTACCGTCACTACATTCAACCCTCGATAATCTATACACATCCATAATAACTCATCTTTCTTCTTAACAATCAAAACAGGTGCCTCCCTAGATGAAGTACTTAACCGAATGAACCTATGCTCTAATAATTTTTGTACTTATTTTTTAAGCTACTGTAATTCTATAGATGCCATTCTATAAAGAATTCTTGAAATTGGTTCTGTCGATGGTACTAACTCAATAGAAAATTCTACTTCTCTCTTCAGTGGGAACTTCTTCAATTTTACTGGAAAAACATCTAAATACTCATTCACAACAGGAACTTTGGGTTTCTTAACCTCTCCTGGCTTATTAATTACATAGGCCATGCACCCAGCACACCATTTTCTAATCATCTTCCAGGCTTTGAGTCCCAATATTCAAGCATTACTTTTCCTCCAAACCTCATCTACAATTTACAATATAGGTTTCCCAGGCTAAAGGAATTGTATCACTTTATGTCTACAGTCAACTTGAACATGATGTTGGGATAGCTAGTCCATACCCAAGATAGCATCTTTGTCCTCTATAGGCGGACATATCAAATCTCCCTCAAAAATTTCATTTCCTACCAAGATCTTACATTCCTTACGTATTTTTTTTTCACTCTTCATTTGCTTCCCCAATGGGATACCAATAATCATTTCATATAAAGTTTCTTCCCCTTTTATTCCCATAGAATCAAGAAATGAATTGGCAACAAGAAATGCATAGAGCCGGGGTCTACCAAGACTTTAGCGTTATAATCAAATATAAGAAGCGTACATCCCACCAGTGCAATTTGGTTGTTTGTCTTCTGTAATGCCACCACCCGAGCATTTACATAGGGTTTAGGAGTCCAGCTCTAGAGGTAGAAGCTTATCCTAGGTTCCCCCTTCCAAATCCTGACCTCTGTCCTTGGTCGTTGCCTCCAAGTCGACTATATCCTCTTATCCTCTGTGAAAGAGGGCAATAGAAACTCTTGTGCCCTATCTTTCCACAATTAAAGCATTTAAAGGAGGGTTGTCCTCTAGTCGGGCCTTCCCTCATTTGCATCTTCTCTTTCCCCAACCATCGGGGCCCTCCAGACCTTTTCTGACTCATACACCAAAATCCACCTTGGTTTCTCTCGCTTGTCTATTTAATATCAGTCGTTTCTATCCTAGAGGCCGTCTCCACTATAGCATTGTAATTGGTAGGAGCCATACTTGCTAATACTCTCTTCAACTCTGGCTGTAAACCTTTTACAAAATGTATAACCCTATCTATTTCTGAATGGATTAGAAGTGAGCAATATATTTACAATCTAGTAAATTCAACAGCATATGGCCCCACCGTATGGCCTCCTTGTCGAAAAGTTTGAAATTCATCCTCCTTCATTTCTACCACCCAATTGGAAATAAATTCCTTCTTAAAGCTAGCCTTAAAATCTGTCCAATCCTACTCTCGTTGATTCATTTCCCTTGCCTACCAGTCTTTGACAGGTCCTTTTAATTGAAATGTAGTAAGTTGTACTTTCTTTTATTCTGAATAATTTAAGACTGCAAAGATCTTTTCTATCTGTTTAATCTAATTTTCAGCCTCCTGTTCCGAATTAGGTTGCCCTTGAAACTGCACAGGGTGAAATTTCAAAAAATATTCAAGAGCTCGACCCGAGTCTGTAACACCCTACTACCTAGGCCCAACAAGGCCAGGGATATCGCTCTGTCCAAAGGATAAGGGGTCTTTATAACTAGGTCACACAAATTAAAATAAAGACAATACTTTAAAATTGAACTTATTACAACCCAAAAATTCAAGAACAAATCCAAAATAAATTGATTACTATCATCTCTCAAAACAACACATAAAATAAATAACATAAAGTCTTCAAAGCAGGCAACAAATCTAGGTACTCATCTCCATAGCAGGATCGACCTAAAAACATAGCGTAAAAGGTGATGTGATAAAAAAAAAAATATCTCAGTAAGCCCGTGTGTACTTTGGGTGTTTCAGATAATACAGTTCATGTATGCAAGTTGTAAAAATTGTAAAAGAGAAAGTGCTGGCAAGCAATAAATAAGGTTTAAAAAATAAAGAGTGGTGTTTTGCTCTTTAAACCATAGATGCATACAATAAATACAACCACTCAAATGGGTAGCCATGGGTTATCACACGTTGGGCCGCATGACCATATAATGGTCAGAATGCCACACTTTGTGCAGACTGACAAAAGGCAGGTGATCGGCCTACCGAGTGAGATACTCCTTCTTCTCTACACCCAAACTTATTGGTTGTCCACTCCGGAAACACACAGTCCACATGACTGAAACATGCTAGCTCAGACCGGCATGACCTACTGGACTGGCATACTATCTGGGAAGGACTCACCCCTCAAAGATGGCCACCTACTGAGAGACTTACCCTAACCGTTCAAAGACTAGTCCTAGTAGTCTACCCTTATTGAGTATTCAACGTTGATTGTCCCACTTGGAAGAAAACTGATAATATATTGCTTTATTTGGAAATAGCAATTAAGGATTTCTAAAATTCTTGCCAAAGTTGGGTTTTAGAAAGATTTTTAGAATTTGCAAAACTGCTTCTTTAAATTTTCAAATGATTTGCTTGCTAGAAATAAAAATGAAACAGTCCTTAATTGCCTTTACAAAATGGGTGTCCATACACTTCACGTTTGGCTTACCATAGAAAATTTTTATCGTCAAATTAGTTTATGCAGAGGCTTACCTAATCCTTTGCTTGATCAAACTCAAGAATCTTCCAAAGCTGACCTAACCCCACCTGGGATAAACACAAGTCATAAGGTTATACTCAAGCTATATTCGCTTACATAAATAATCCTAATTCAATTAATTATAATCATGACCCTAATGTCCTGAGCTTTAAGACTAAAAGATAAAGGCTTTTATAAAATAAGTCTAATTTGATAAGTTAAAATAACTAGGGTTTGTAAAATAATTACCAATAACTTATGGATTCAAATAATAAATCTTGAGTGTTGTTATTAATAAATAAACTAGGGTTTAATTATTGAAGAATCGTAAGTCCTAGTTGATATTAATAAATGGTAATTCTTAAGTAGCAAAATAAATTATTACTACTCACTTAATTAATAATCATTACGCATTAAAAAGTAATAATAAATAACTTTTATTAAATTTTTATTAAGAAGTAAACATAATATTTATGAAAATATATGGTCCACAAGGTCATTAATATTTTACTCATTTATATTAAAGGTTATATATATATATATATATATATATATATATATATATATATAGGAGATATCATTTATTTGGCTAAAAAATATCACTATTTCATTTAGTACTCCAATTCTAAAACTTCCTAAGAATTTCAAAATCTTTGAAAGAAAAACATAGTAATAATTTTAGTTAGGGTAATAAAATTTGCTAATCAAAATAGCCTAGGATCAATAAAGTCATGATCATAAGTTTCCAATTGCTAACAAGATTCATGACCATATACTCCAACATCAATCAATAAACTATTCTATTCAAGAACAAAGACTTAAATCCATACCTACTATCATATGGCCAAATCCCTACTAAACATAATCATACTCACGGCTTCAATAAAATTAAGAACATAAAAATCCTATTCACCAAAGGTGACATAACATCTAGCATGCTTAAACACTCATACTCACTTAAGACATGATGAACATACATCGATTCTCAAAGAATTTCATAAAACTTAATCATGATCAATCATTCTCACGCTCCAATCTTAACCCCTTCATACATATGCATATACTCAATCCCCAATCATATTCTATTCTCTCTAACAACATCCAAGAGACATGAATTCAGAATTAAAAAGAAGGTTAGGGAGAAATACTTGGTGAATGATTATCTCGATGAAGATTTAAGAAGGTCCACGCGCTTGAGGGTCTCGAATTGTCCAAGAGAGAAGAAAGAAAACAGCCATGGTTGTAGCAACCATTTCGAGTGAGAGAGAGAGAGAGAGCATTAGTATAACATGTTAAGGGTTGAAGGGAAGAAGATGAACGAAAGTTGTTCTTGGTTACCTTGATGATATTCTTGAGACTTCAAAGAAAAATCTGGTTTTGATCTGATTGCAAATTTTTGTTTTCGAGATTTGATGCTATGAATTCCAGAAATGGACTCTAGGGGGTATGTAGGCATGTTCTGAAATTTTTGATAGGGATTGGAGGTGTTTAGAGTGGTCTTTGGCTTGAAGAAAGGTAGTGTGTGTTCTTGGTGTTCTTAGTAAAAATGGAGAGGATTAGAGGTGAATGCTGGATGAATTTCTGAAGAGGGTTGGCCGAATGATTGAGAGAGTTCAAGGATTTGGTTTTCCATTTAGGGAGGAAGAGAAAAATCTAGGTTGTTTGAAATTTAAGAAGTGTTTTGAGGGGGAAGATATGTTAATGGTGTTTGATTGAGGGAGGTTTCTTGGAGCTACAAATGGCCGACTAGTTTGCTAAGATTTGCTGAAACGAATGAGGGTTGAGGGAGCTATAAGGCTGGCCGAATTCCTGAGTTTAATGGCAGAAGAATCTCTGGTTATGAGGCCTAATCCAAGGGTGTTTTCATGGGGCAAATATTGGAATTTTTTAACTTCAAATGAAAGTTTGATTGGAATGATTGTAGGAGGAATTTGAGGTGTGGCTATGGGGTTTGATTGTGCAAGGTAAGTGGAGGGGGGTAATGGTGTTCAGTTCATGGCTGAACAAGGATTAACTTACAGAGATTTGAGGGTGGTTTTCGGACAAGGCTGGAATTTTTCTGGCTGTGGTTCGAATGGTTGCAAAATTTTCTGTGCATTTTTTTTTGCAATATTCCAGTTGATTTGCAGAGGGTTTTAAGAGGTGTTTGAGGGACCTTTTAGGATGGATCCCAGCCTTCTTTATGGAGGAAAAGCAGAGGTAATTTATTGGTTTCAAGGCAGTAGAAACAGCTTTGATTTCTGGCTGCCATGCATTGAAACTGTCTAGAATTTTTTTCTGGTTGCACAGCTTTGTGCAATCTAGTTTTTTGCAAAAGAATTTCAATCTTTAAGCTGAATAAATTGGCCATTTTTCTGGCAACAATTGAGCAAGAAAGATGGCTAAGATTTTCGAAGATTAGGCTGCTCAAGAATCTGGAAAATTTTCAGATTCTTTTCATGGAGGATATGAATACTATGGAGTGGAGTTTGAAGGCTCAATCATGGAGATTAATTTCACTTGGGAAACTTCTTTAACTCCTTCCCTATTTTCAGTCCAATCTCCAACCTCTAAGAATCATTTTCAAAATTTCAAAGGCAAAGAATCCTTGCTGATTTGGAATTAAAAACATAGATTTGGATAAATTTTGAACAAATTTAATTGGTAAAGAGTTTAGGGTAAGTTAGGGAATAAAAGGACATGAATCCCTCAATAATTCTTTTTAGGAATCCCTCATGTCTCCCATAGGACAACACTCCTATTTTTACTTATGGAATGTAAGAGACAAAAATCTAACCTTAAATTAAAATAATCATGATAAAACTTAAATGATGGGATTTGAACTCATGACCTTATAGATTAATTCCAAAGCTCTAACTTAAATGATTGGACAATATCAGCCATCTTTTAAAAGGTTTGGAACATAGGGTAGACTAAAATTGTAAGGTGGGGACCTTCCATATGCAATTCCTCCACCTTCGACTCACGGTTATTTCGATTAGTTTGGGATGATCGTCCGGAGGTTCACTTAGAAGGCATCTGTACAATTCATAAGATTTTACCGATATAATAATATAGCATAGCTCAAAAGCAATCATAAAAATGGGCAGCATGCACATAGCGAAACATAACATATATTCATTCTCATTTGTCGCAAGTCAGTACAAAATTTGTGTGTCGAACATAAAGTCATATACACTGAATGAACTTATATATCCTACTACATATATCTACATCTCATCCTCTGACTCATCATCATTGCTGTACGAGACGGGAGGTCCTAAATCAGTAGAAACTGGATAAGACTCTGTTGCATCAACCTCCTCATCACTGGTACCTCCACCTCAAGTACCTCCTGATCCTTTCTCACTTCCATAGTCTCCAAACCTAGCATATCCCCTTGATCCATTCAACAACCCATACTAATGGTCACATACACATATATAACAGAAAATCTCATACATAAAAACTTTCACTTAACATCAGTAATAAGGCGCATCATCAAAAAGGGAACATCCGGACCTAAACTGCTATCACTGTGGTATCGTCCTTCTATCCATAGGTCCGCTTAACTTTGGATCCTACAAAAGGATAAAATAAAAGACACGTGTGAGTGAAAAATACTCAGTGAGTCCTGTGTGTGCTAGTGCTTTATGAAAGAACAGAGTACATAAAACTGTGTGGGATGGCCTAGCATTTGTTCACTAGAAATAATTCTGAAACTCTCTAAAGAATAGTTTATTCAAAACTCAATCATTTTGAAAAACTATATTTCAGATTTCAAATCATTGCCCTAATTTTCAAATCACAGGCACTTCTCCAATAGAAGTTCGGCCTGCATACAAAGCTCACAATACTTCGCATTTAACATCACAGTCTTATTGTACTAAGGACACAAGCTTATAGTACTTAATTGTGCATTGTCAGAAGGGTAAATGAAAACGAGCACAATACTGAGTAATTCAGAATGTTTTTCTTACCACCGTAAGCCCAGGGATCCCAATACCAAACTTGCTCACCATAAATCGGGGATTCTAATGCCAACCTTACTCACTTTTATCAATACTAACCTTACTTACCATTATCAATACCAACCTTACTCACCGTTATCAATACCAACCAAACTCACCATTATCAATACCAACCTTACTCATCGTTATCAATACCAACCTTACTTTCCGTAATCAATGCCAACCTTACTCACCGTACGACTCATCTCAATGTCCTGTCACCCCATTCAGAGTAAGACAATCGCTAGAACTAAGCCAAGTTACTTGGGTCGTCTAACTTTAACGTAGGCTAGTACATAGATCAAAGTCCTTGCTAAGTACTCAACTAGCAGTGGCAACTGGGCCGGCCCGCACGGTTTCGGCCCGTGCCGGGCCGGTCCCGGAGAGGGGCTCAGGCCCAGGGACTAGCCTGGACCGGGACCTTGGCCCGTGGGCCGGTGCGGGCTGGCCCGTGGCTTATTCTTTTTTTTTTCCTACTTAACATAATTTTTTAAAATTATAAAAAAGCCACCTTGAAGTGGTGGGGGGTTTGGCTTGGACCCCTACCTGTTTTATTAATTAATAAAATAAATATTACATAAGAGGGGGACTTGATGCCTAAACCTCTTAAAAATATTACAATGATTAAAATTTAAAAATATAATAAATATCCTAAAAATAAAATTAAATACATAATATTACTTATCCTAAATTCCTAATTACAAAAATACTAAACTAACTACTTGGTTCATCCCATTCATCATCTGAGTCATCATCAATAATCCACGAATTAGTCGTCCTATCTTCGGCTACAAACCAACTACTACAACACATTAACATCTCCAAAGTTTGAGGAGCCAATCGAGATCTTCTTTCATCGATTGTTCGAGCGCTCTCACTGAAGACGCTTTCTGATGGCACTGTTGAGACTGGTGGTGTCAAAAGATCACGTGCCATTTTAGATAAAATGGGGTATTGACTTACATGAGCCTTCCACCAACCACAAATATCAAAATGCTGATCTTCATTTTCTACCAAGGGCTGCATCTCGTAAATTGCCATCTCGTTGTAGGTAGTAGTCGATCTTTTTTGACGTTTCATAATACCCCATGGATTAAATACTGAAAAAATTGATGAGGTAGATTTTCGCAGAGGTTGAAAGTAACTACTAGATGATGAAGCTTGCCTACTTAAACTAGGAGAACTAGAACAAGAAGACTCAAACTCATACAAATTATACATGTCAGATAAAGCTTTAGCTATTTTATCTTTTATGTCTTTTATCATACATTGTTTAAGTGGTTGTGATTCATCAAAATCTAATGTTTCATATAAATATTCAATAATACTATGAAAACTAGGCGTCTTTACTCTAGGATCCATACACAATGCCATACAATATAAAATAGGAATATCTTCATAATATTTTTTATATTTTTCAAACATACTTCTCATAAAAAAACCATATTGGGGATGATACATATATTCACCAAAAATATGTGCTACCTTAGCAAGTGTTGGAAGAATATGATGAGTAGTGGGATAATAAGATCCCGATAAAAGTTCAGTAGCTTCTTTGAAAGTAAATAAAAATGTTGAAAGTGCAGTACAATTTTCAAAATGAGTTTCAGTTAGTGGAGGTTGAAAATTATTACTATTACAAAATTCAATAAGTTGGTTTTGAAAAGGTATAACACTTTCAAACATATCTAAAGTTGAGTTCCATCTAGTTTTACAATCTAATCTAAATTTTTTAAAAGATACACCTTGTTCTCGGCATAATGCCTTAAAATTTTGTTGCCTAGTTGGGGAGGTTTTAATAAATAAAACAACATTTCTAATTATATTAACAATATCATCAATATATTTATATCCTTCTTTAACACATAAATTAAGTATATGACAAGCACACCTAGTATGAAATAAAATACCATCTAACATAGGATTCATAGTATTTTTTAAAATTGTTATGGCAGAATCATTATTTGAAGCATTATCTAAAGAAATAGAAATAATTTTATTTAAAATCCTATATTCACGACATGTTTGAGTAATCATTCTAGCTATACTACTACCTACATGAGGATATTCAAATAATTTAAAACAAATAGTTCTTTTTTGTACTAACCAATCATGATCTATCCAATGATATGTAATGCATAAATAAGATTCATTAGTAATTGCAGTCCAACCATCACAAGTAAGAGCAGATTTCCAATTACAAGAATCAAACATAGCAATTAGATAGTCTTTCATTTCTTTATATATCTTTATTATATCATTTTTTAATATTGTTCTGGGAAATCTTTTCCATGCTGGTTGACAATTATTTTGCATATATTGTTCATAATATGGATTTTCTGCAAAATTAAAAGGTAATTTAGTTTGAACAATCATTTTAGCAAATGCATTTCTATTTTTTCTATGATCATATTGAAAATTACTAACCATTTGACCTGCTGTAGTACGTATTTGTTGTTGTTTAAGTAAGTTTTCTAACCAATCATTATGTGACCTTTTCATATGTCTAACTAATGTTCCCATCCCTCCTCCCTTCTTATGTGCATATACTGCTTTACAAATTTTACATGTTGTCCTATCACTATCATTATCTTTTTCAAAAAGATTCCAAACCATAGATGTTTTTGCTTTAGTTGTAACATCCATTGTTTCAACATCATCCTCACCTATATTAGATGCGTCGGGATTAGTTATTGGAGTTGATTGTGATTGTGAAACACTAACACTAGGCCTACTAGGACCTTCATCTTTATTACCTATTTCATTATTTATTAAATTCAAAGCTGGATCTATATTAAAATCAAAATGTGCAGATGATTGGGATGAAGAAAAATGATGATATTGATTTGGATCCATTATTTCTTTAAAAAAAAAAACAAGCAATCAAAATTCAAATAAAAGTTAAAAACAAAAGTATTAACAAATAATGAAATAAGATAATTGAAAAATATAAATAACAAATTAATTTAAAAATTAAACAAATAACTAAAAAAAATAAACAACTAATAAAGCAAAAATAAAAGACTGTAAGATTAAGAAATACTAACTTGTTGACGACCAAGATTCAAGAATAACAATACTTTGTTGAGCTTTTAACTTCTTGTATCCACTATTCCGCTACTCAACAATCTTCCAAAATATGAAGACTTTCTTGAAGAATTAAAAATGTATAACACAAAAATAAATTCTATTCTAATACTCTTTGTAGAGAAAATGAATAAATTTGAGGATTAAGAGAGAAAGATGAATGGAAATAAGAGAGAATTGGAGAGAGTTTGAGAGAATTGGAGAGTGTTGATGAGTTTTAGGTTGAATTGGGGGGTATTTATAGAGTTTTAGGGGTTAGGGACCAAATTGCAAAAAAAATATATATAATTCAGCCGTTTTAGGGGTTAAATTGCAAAAAAAAAAAATTAAAGGACCAAATTAAAAAAAGAACTAGGCGAGCCGCGGGCCCAAGCGGGCCGACCCGAGGTGGGCCAGGGATTTTACCCCCTGGCCCGAGCCCTAGGACCAGCCCTAGGCCCGGACCGGAGCATAGTGCTCGGTCTGCCGAGCGGGCCGGCCCGGCCTAGTTGCCATTACTATACTCAACGTTACCAATACCAACCCCTTTTGACTAATCAGATCAGGCCAAAGGGTTATCTAATCCCATAGGATTTTTGAAACAAACATTTTTGGGGGAAAATAACATTTTCCAGAATTTGATTCCAGTGACTCACAAGTCAGATCATCATTCACATAGGGTCTACAGGGCCAATCAATTCATTCTATAGGCACATCAGGTGATGTGTCCGGACTTGGGTATAAAAATCATACAAAAACTAAGCACATTCCCAATCAAGTTTAAATTAAAATGTTCCACCCAAATCACACATATTCGCAAGAGTACTCATCATTAACCGAGCATAGGGTTCAAATGAGTGTCGATCCTCAAGGAATAAGTATACATTAATTACCTTTCTTTCATTATTTAACTGACTCAATAAAATAAAACAAAAGAAAATAAAAACAAAAATATATACATGTCAAGAATGTAGATTTATGTAATTCAAACCATTGATTAGACAACTATGATCTTAAAGTATCCAACCTCTATCACAACTAATTATTCTCTTGGCATCATGAAGAATTAAAGTAGACTCACTTCTTTCTCAATCCATGAATCCCTATCTTCTAGGTAACTTAGTATCACATACTTTGTCTCAACCAGTCTTACCCAAAAGATGCATTAAACATAATTCTCTAATTAAGTCCCATTCTCAGGCAAACTTAACCCATGAAATTAACCAATTGAATCCATATTCTGGAAGACATCAAGTAACCTTTAATTACTCTGTTCTTGCAATTAACTCTATTTTCAGGCAAGTTAAAAGGCAACAAATATGAAATCAATCAATTTAAACCATCAACCCTATTCTCAAGCAAGTTAATGGCACAATCAATTAATATCGCAATTAACCCAAGTAATTAAATACCAATAACAACAATCAATTAATCAAAAGATCAAATAACTCTAAATACCATGAGTATCTAAACCAATGTCAAATTACAATAAAACAAATAAAACATCATTTTCAAGAAAAAGAAAATAAAGTAAAAGAAAGCACTCATAGACAAGCCTCCTTCTTCTTCCTTTGAAGACCTTCTTGTACAACCCTCCTTGAATTGAAGAATTCCTCCTTAGATTATGTGATTTTCTATGATGATTTATGAATTCTCCCCTTTTCCCTTATGTTTTTCACCTATTTATAGGCTTAAGAAGTGCCTAAACTCATAGGTACAAAGTTCTTGGCCGAGTAGAAGTTGGAAGATACTAAAACTCCTCAGGTTTCCAAAAACGCGTAGAAAGATCATAGCACCGCCTTAAGGACAGAACACAGCCGATGCCGCCTTGGTCCTTCGGAGCCGGCGCCGCCTGTGTTCTACTTCTCCACTCTTTCACCAATTTTTCTCCGAATTATGCGCATAAGTTGACTGCAGTCGGCGCCGGTTCCAGCCTCATAGCCGGCGCCGCCTCTTCTCTGTTTCGCGACGGTTTTGTTTTGTTTTACCCAAAAATCTGAAATAATGAACCAAATACCTTTCCAAGGGTAAAATCTCAAATATGAAAGAATATGACTAGTTATTGCACAAAATGTTTTATAAAAGAGCCTTAAATAACTAAGCAAAGTATGACCAATTTAGCCCCTATCATTAGGCCAATAAAATAATTTTTGAAATAAAAATGTCGTTTTCCAAAAGTCAATCTCATATTGAGAGATCATTTTCTAAAACTATGTTGAAATAGGGTAAAAAGTTTTTTTCACATATCAAAACAAATTCCCAAGAGTATTCGTGTCATTTTTCTTGTACTAGATCACAAAAGTCATTTTCCAAGGGCATTCGGATCATTTTACCCATACCTAATTCTAAAAGACTTTCAGAGGGTATTTGGGTTATTTTACCATAACTCAATTTGAAAACTGTTCACAAGAGTTCCAATAGGAATATTTCGGTCATTTACCGAATACCCGATTCTAAAGGTTTTCATAAAACATTCCAATAAGAACATTGGGAACATTTTCCAAATACCTGATTCCAAAAGGAATTAATTTCAAGAAATCCATAATTCTAATCCCAAAAGAGGATTAAATTTAAAGTTTCCAAACAATTTTCCATAAAATGTTTCAATAAGGGCATTCTTGTCAATTTATGAATACCCGATTCCAAGATTTGCTATTTTCCAAAATCATAAGTATTTAATCCAAAAAGGATTAGTTTCACAAAATTCATGCTTTAATCATCCATTAAGGCTTCCAAGCCAATTATAAAGTTCATTCGAGCCCAAAATGGCACAAAATAATTCTTGCTCAGATAAACCTTAAATATATTTAGGGATTTCCAAAATGGTATAAAACATAGCATTTTATGGAAAAGTGAAGCGCACTGGCTTTCAAAAGGTTTTAGAAATAAAAAAGACTCACCTCGTGTCCTAACTAACTATTTTCCATTTACAGCTGTTCAATCACCGTTTTTACCGTTTTAAACATTTTGTTGGCCGTTTACTCGATAAACCTATACCAAACATCGTTCTTGGGTCAAATCGTGTTTAGCCAAAAAATATCCAACGGTTAACCGACGTGCTTGACGGGTAGCCGATGCCCAACCAACAGGGCCAATGGTTAGCCAATGGGGCCGATGGTTACCTGACAGTTAAGGAAAACGTTCAACTTTTGTTCATATAGTTTTTTTGTTGTTTGTTTGATTCTTTCGTTTTTATTTTTCCACATCCTTTATTCCTTCATATAAAAGGGATTCACTTCATAATTTACATTCATTTCATCTAAAATCACATAATTTTTCAACCTTAAACTCATCCATTTTCGGACTAAATTTCTGGAAATTCATTGTTTGACACATGATTTTGTTTCGCACATGACTTTCAATCCACAACTCCGATTTGGCTCTATGATATACCAAAACGACCATAAGAATCTTAAATTTAATCCTATATAAGCACTTTTAAGAGATCTAGTTCACATGACATGCTACAGGGAAAAACACAGCCCCAGTAGTTTTGGTTCAATTCTACTATTCATGCTTTCCTTTGTTTTGTTTTAGTCTTCAACACTTTGGAACATTAACTCATTCAATTTTCCTTTAAATCAACTTTAATTCTATGATTTTAAGATTCCAATAGCTCACAAGTGTCACACTTTCTCAACATAAATTCACCTTTTCTAATCACAAGCTAGTATAACCCATTTTTCCCAACCAAGAAAATTCCATTTTTAATCTACGTTGGTTGTCATCTCCTCAACCGAAAACAACCCTTCAAGCCACCACAATTATTCAGTTCTTCCTCACACAAAACATCATTCAAAAGCCCTTAGACAGCCGACACTCATATAAGCATATACGAGATTCATACACAAAAGTTCACAAACCCTAGCTTTGATCTAAAATCAAGACATGAAAGTTATGTTTTCATGTTAAAATTCACATCAACATAATCATCATCCACCCAAAAACAACTTTAATTCAAGCAAGTAGGGTTTTTACCTTGTATTTAAGGCTATCTGAAGTAATTTTGCTCCAAGAACTTCTCAGACTCACATAGAATACCAAGAACACACACTAGCCTTCTTCTCTCTCTTATTTAATCTCTTTTTTTCCTCTTGGTTTTCTCTCCTCCTTGCTGCCAAAATTCTGTCTGTATAACAGCCCTTCTCACCACCATGCATCAACAAATCTTGGCCCTTCATCCCTTGTTTTTATTAATTAAATGGTAGATATGCTTAGGTATGTTCCAATGAGATTTTTACACACCAACCACCTATTTTTTCCTCCACAAAAATTCCCTTCATTTCTTCTTGCATGGCTGTCAAAATTCTTAGCCAATTTTCAGCCATTCATTCATCTTCTCATGGTCCAAACATTAGCCAATCACATTGCTTTAGACCTTAATCAAACGGGCCAACAAATGTTGTGTTCCAATTACAAAATTACACATCATTATTCATTTATTTTGCAATTCCTTAATTCCATGCATCTTGCATGAATCCTACATACAACCTCTCTTAAATTGACACATATCCATGGAATACTAATCATAAAATGCCACACACTCCGTTTTTAACCGTGATTTCCTATTTTCCTCAATAATGACCAAAATCGGGTCCAAAACCGAAAAATATTTTATTTCACCTTTCAACTCTAAAAAATTCCACTAAATCCATTGATAATTCTTAAATTCTTCAATTCCTTCTCTATTTGGTCAAATTTGTGGTCCAAGTCACGGGTGAGTCAAAATGACAAAAATGCCTCCGATAACCCAAATAATATAATTCACACCAAAACATACATTTTATCGCACTAATTGCAATCTTTGGCAAAGTATTGGCCCTAGCCTTCCCTAATTAAAATTTTCTTCTAAGCATACCCTCAAATTCTTATTTTATTAATAATAGTAGCCTTCTAAGGATTTAGGGTACGGGTAGAATAAATCCAATAATTACATCCGCGTCTCGACAAAATATTATTATACCAAAATATTTGTCTCATTACATCAATCAACTTTTGTTCTAGCCATCGATACAAATTCTCATCCTATTACAAGTAGTAGCTAACAAAGGTAAAAGTGAGAGGTATTACAACTTCCTTGCATCATGTGTCTCTAGAAAACAAATACTTGTGTAACAAAATTCATTCTCTTGAAATTATGATTAGCAATTTTGATGATATGAAAAATAGAGTCGATGCTCTTACCACATGCATTGAAAAGTTTACAAAAGGCCAAAATAATTTGGAAAAATTGCTTGGTTCACAACACATAGTTGGAAACTGAAATGGTCTAAGATATAGGCATAAGATTAAAGCTTGAAATTACAAATCTCACTTTGTAAAAGCTGCTTTCTCTTCGACTGGCTAACAATTTTTGGATACGCTATAGCTTAGAACTTCCAAATTAATCCCATTATCTCTAGGAACTTAGTCTAAAATCTTGCAGTAAACTTAGGATCCTGCATAAATACAATACTTGATGACATCCCATGCAGCCTTTACCTGGGCTAGGGCTATCTTAAAAATGCCCCTAATTACCGCTCATTCCAAAAATAGAACTATGCTCAACTAAACTTTCACTTACCAAACTTAACAGAATTTTAGGCCATCTCCACTTTCGAACACCAATTTTAATTGTCCCATGTCGCTAATGTCATTTGATGCTTAAATTTTGGGTGCATAAAATCATTCATTTTAAATCCATCCTTTAGTCAAGTTTTAATTAAAACATTAATCTCAAAATGCACATGTGAGCAATTATACTCATTGCAAGCATAGAATAGGAAATTAATGACACGTACACACTAATCACTTTTCATTTATTATTTAATCGATCCTAATAAAGTGAGAAAATAATAAAAAATAAAAATATATATACAACTCAAGGATATAGGTCTGTGCAATTTAGACAATTATCCTAAAAAACATGAAAATGAACCAACTTGCAATTCTCTCAACTAATTATCATCTTGCATCTTGAAGGAATATAAGTTAAAATTTAATCGTTTCACAAGTTATGAGTCTACTTAGATAAATCCCAATTTGTTTCCCAATCAATGGAATCCTATAGTTTCATCATATTAACAGATTTGCCAATCAAGCTAATCATAACCAAAACATGCATTTAGCTCATTTTCTTATAAACATGAAATTAGCTAACAACCCTTTGCTCGAGGTGAAATCAACTAATCTTTAATTACTTATCTATATAACCTTAACTTCATCACTCAAGTCTATTAAGATTAGACAAATACAAAATCAATACAATGAAACTCCAGACATCATCATCTCAAATCAATTAAAAGAACTCACATCAACAACCAATGAAATCAAGTAATCAAATACCAAATATGACAAAGAATTGATCAAATAACTAAATTAACACAAAATAATGAATCCCAAAATAATGTTAAATTACAATAAAAGCATTGAATACATCATTACTAAAGGAAAAGAAGATAAAGAGAAAAGAAAGCACTCATAGACAAGCCTCTTTCTTCTTCCTTGAAGACTCCCTTGAACAATCCTCCTTGATTTAGGTGAACACCTCCTTTAATGAAAGATTTTAAATTTCTGCCCTATAATTCACTTCTCTATGTTGTATATCTCCAACCCTTGTGTTCTTTTGTGCTTTTATAAGCCTCTTGGATGCTAAATTCATAGCTGAGGAAGTCTTGGCCAAGTAAGAGTAGGAAAATACCAAAAGTCATTAGATAAGCTCTAATTCTGCTTATAGAATTTTCACCTCCAGAGTGTACTTGGCGCCGGGTACCTTCGCCTCACCTGGCGCCAGGTGCACTCTGTTTTTCCCCTGTTTTTACTCTGTTTTTTGTCGTTTCTCCTTGGCAAATAGATTAGACCCGACGCCGGGTGCACTTGCTAGACTTGGCCCCGGATCTGTTCTGGAATCCCCTAAAGCTTGGTCAATTTCTTCTGTTGGAGTAGAGTAGACCTGGCGCCTGGTCCACTAGCTAGGCCTGGCACCCGGTCTATTCTAGTTTTGGGCACTTTCTTCTCAATTTTAACTTAAATCTACACATATTTGCCAAAAATACCTTTTACAAGCAAAATGTCAAAGAGGAAGGAATATGCTTAGTTATTACAACAAATATATCTTAAAATAATCTCAAATAACTAGAAAAAGAATGGTGACTTTAACCCTTATCAGCATTCAAAATACATCAGGTGTTATCTCAAAAGGCACCATAAAATTATCAAAGCAAGATTGAAATCCTATGCATCTACTCCGTAAGCAATAGAGCATTTGTCAATCAATATGACATCACCACCCATACTTAGTACCTATCCCTAATATTAGTCATAATCTTAGAATATCCCCTTCTTAAATTCACAGTTAATGTTATCCCTATCTAAAGTCTAACTTAGGAGTAACAACAAATATTTTGAATGACCAAATATTCAATATTCTCTGGTCTATACCTAGCTTTTAAATTCCCTTCTTTTCTTATGCCATTACTACTAGGTCCCGTAGGCTACAACACCAAGCTAGATATTCTTAGTATTCCTTCAACAATAATCCATGAACCTTCGCTCCTAGTATTATGCTCTACACTTCATCTTACATCTTTTAAATTTAATCATACCCATCTGATCCATAAAAATGCATTATTCTATCTCTATAACCAATTTAACTCCTTGCTTCGATGATCATTCCTTGTTTAATATGCTACAATAATCCTTAAAAGAAAACAAGTCAGATTTCCAATAAATTTTACTTTTTCAGCCAAAATTTCATCTCTCGGATCAAACCTATAGATCCTTATTTCCTTACACGATGAAGGATGCTTAACCAATTACTAAGAAAATCTATACTATTCCCAATTAATAGATTCGACTCTTATGGTCTAACTTATAACTACTCAAAATGAATGCTACACTACACAATATATATACGAAATGAAAAATAAATATCAAAGAGCATATTCTTTCAAGAGAAATGAAAAATTAATCTAGCACCACAGCTACTTCCGATCTCACGTCCTCTTTGCTTTACCAACTCGGTCATCACTTATGGCTTTAACTTATTTCCTTCAATAACTATATTTCCTTACCTGGCTAAATTCGGTGGTAGGATCTTTATTGGGCCTGTCGAACTATTACCTTAGAAGATCCCTCAAGTTCTGTTTCTTGCCATTCTTTGTGCTCTTTTCTCACATTCGGCTACGAATGCTTTGTTGGCTCATCTTCAGGTGTTGATAGTTTTCTGACATGACTAGTTCTGCCTCTTGCTATAATTTTACGTCTAGGTGCCATCTTCCATCATCATCGCTATAATTATAGGTCGACAAATGCATACATATAAATGCAAATATATAACGCAAAGATAACATATATAACTTTCGCTCACTTATTGAACATATGAGAGTATTTTTTGAAAGACGTAAAATATTCAAAAGTTTTAATCCAAATAAATCATACTTTAACATAAAGAAATTAGATATCACAGCTGATACCTCTGTAGGAATAAGATACTCATAGACAAGAAAGTAAATAAGGTCATAATCTCAAAAAATAGATTCCCTATTCAACAAATTGCATCACTAAGTCTTCTTACTACTCTAGTCATCACTCGAGTAGTCAGAAATAGATTTTTCAAACCAATCTTCTCTTCTCTTCCTACAGTCTATTCCCAATCCGAACCTAAGTGTACAACTATTAGTTCCACTCTTCCTAGGAGTTTCCTTTACCTTCCCTTTTCCCTTTGTTATTTGCCCCTAAGACTGACTCCTGAAGTGCTCTCGTACACGAGGTAAGTCTATCATTCTGACTGGGTTACTCATCACCGGACTTCTTAAAGTTAAAACCAAAAGGGGTAATGTCAAACTCTCCTATTGGTGAAGTCCAAGAAGGTACAACTGCCTTCTCCTCCTCCACATCAAACTTTTCCAGCCCCTCTTCAACTTCGCTATCAGAATCGTCCATCTCTTTTCCTCTCTCATCATCAGCATCACCTAATTCCTCACCTCTCTCATTATCGACATCACCCAGCTTATCTCCTCTCTCACCACCTAAGTTAAGGTCAGGAGCTTCCTCCTCAGCCTCGCTATCTGAGACTAAATCAACCATTGGTATGGGAAGGTCCACCACCCGCGCATCCTCAACACCTTCCTCCTGTTCAGGTAACTCTAGTGTAGCAACCACAACCTCCATCTTCTCTTCCTTTCTATTATTAGGCACAATAGAGTTGGAAACGTCAATCTGCATCTCACTATCACTACTCTCTAACTCAAACCAATCTAACCCAGATTTGGGTTCCATATCCGAGGAGGATAGGTCCACTACAAGAACTAGAGTATGTGTTCTTCCACACATGAAATGCCAATCTCAGATAATGGACGCGAATCTTCGAACCATCCGACAAGCAGAGCACACAGATTAGTTTTAGAGATTATAAAACTTAATGTAATAAATCCAAATATTGCCAATACCAGCCTAAACCTAGGCTCTGAAACCACTTATAACACTCTACAACCTACGTACCCTAATAGGGTTGGGGATGTTACCCCGTCCATAGAACAAGGGGTCTTTAAAACTAGGACTCACAAATGAAAGAAAAGAAACAATCAAATTAAACTTATTACAACTCAAATAATACATGAACAATTCTCAAAATAAATAAATGCATGCTAGAGTTTCTCAAAATAAAATACATTCAAAAAGAAATCTTCAAAGAAAGGCAATCTCTAATCAATAACCTTCGCAACAGAATCGACCTGAAAGCATGGTATAAAAAGGTGGTGAGACATAAATCTCAGTAAACTCGTATTTGCTTTGGGTGCTTCAGGAAAAATAGTTCATGTATGCAAATTGAGAAATTTTCATAAAGTAAAGTGCTGGCAAGTCTCAAATAAATTTTACAAGTGAAGAGTGGTGTTTTCCTTTCGAATATCATTCATTGTATAAAATAAAAGCAGCCACTCAAAAGAAATAGCCATGGCACCACACTTTGTGCACCATGACAAAAGAATGATCAGGATGCTACACTTTGTACATTTTGACAAGAGAATGATCAGGATGCCACACTTTGTGTAAGCTGATATAAGGTGGGTGTACGGCCCACAGGGTGAGATACTCCTCCATCTCTATACCAAAACTTATCGATTGTCCACTCTGAAAATAAACAGTCCAGTTAAACTATGATGCTAGCTCGGACCGGCCTGACTAACAAGAACAGTCATCTTATCGAGGTAGAGCTCGCCCGTAAGAGGTGGCCTCCTACTGAGAGGCTTACCGAGCCCTTCAAAGACTAGTCCTAGTAGTTTAACCATATTGAGTACTCAACATTGTATTGGTCCCTTTTGGAAAAAGAAGAATCATCCAAAGTGTTTTCTTTGAAATAGCATTTATGGTTTACAAAATTCTTGTCAAAATTAGTTTTTAGGAATAGTTTAGCTATTTGTTTAAAATTACTTGCTCAACTTGAAATCGTTTGATGGAACAAAAAAGGAAAAGAAAATTGTTTATAATTGCATCACAAGTACATTTCCACGTATACAAGACATTTTGACTTGCCAAAGTGATTTTGAATTTCAAACAGGTTTATGCAAGGACATTTTTTTATTTTGATTTTGATTTTCTTGCTTTTTCTTATGCAAGGCACACAATGTAATACCCCGCCCAAAACCACCTTTGACTATGGGGAAAAGTCATACATTGCATAGCATTTAGCATTTTTCATGGTAGCTTAAAATTATTTTTGCATGGATATATGTGAATTTTAAAGTTGTCCTTGCATTTGAATTGATTGGTGTGAAATAATGGTGTTGTTAAAGATTTGGTTAAGTGAGTTCTGCAAATCATCCATGCAAAAATCATCCTCCGAATAATGGAGAAGTTGTCCTTGCATTATGATTCGTCTAAATCATCCTCCGAACAACTGAGTTCTGCAAATCAGGTACCCCAATTTCTCGACTCAAAATGTGAATCTGAATACAATGACTGGATCTCTAGAAATCAAACTATTATTTCTGGTTATCGAATAAACCACTCAACTTTTCTGAACTTATCGAATATTCTGGATATGTTTGATCATGTTGGATGCGGAAGTTTGCTATCAGTTGATGAGAAAATCTACACTTCTTTAGTCTGGGAATTTTATGTAAATTTGAGAAAGGGTAAACTGGAAGAAACAGAGAGAGGATTCATGATTAGGTGGTATGTAACAAGGGTGAAAGGAAAAGATTTTGAATTCGACCATAGAATGCTGAATAGAATATGTGATGTTCGTGATGCTGGGTTTCAGTATTTTGAGTTGAATAAATTTCCTGAAGGAAATGAAAATTTTAATCTAAAAAATTTTGAGAAGTTGTTTACTGGTGGAAAAAGTTTTGAAAACTCTGGAAATCATAGTTCTAAATGGTTGAACAGATTGGGTAGAATCCTTCATCATATGGTATCTACCATTGTTGTACCCAGTTTCTGTCATAAGACCACTATTAGCATACTTCAAATGGTGGTCATGTTATCCTTAGCTGAGGGGAGACAGATTAACTTTGGATTTCTAGCAACAAAGTTAATGTTGCAGTCTAGAAATACCTCTAGCAAGGCTCTTCCATTTGGAAATTTATTGACCAAAGTCTTCAGATTTTCAATATTGATTTAAATTTTGTTACTTGTGATCCCTCAAGAACAAATGTTTATAGCTATGACTCTTATGAAAAGATGGGATATGTTAGGGAAGGAAATTCGTGGAAATTGTTGAGAGAATCTGTTCGAAAAGAAAGGGAAAATTTGATAAAGATCAAGGAAGAAGGGAAGCCAGGGACCAAAAGAAAAATTGATGAGGAAGAAACTATTCCTGACTCTGGCCTATCTGAGAATATTCTAAGTGCAATCAGTTCTTTTGCAGAGAAATTGGAATCTCTTAGCTCAGAAATCAAAATCTTAGAGAACAGAATTTCTGTCATTGAAA
Organism: Voacanga thouarsii; assembly: GCA_026120185.1. Classification (NCBI taxonomy): domain Eukaryota; kingdom Viridiplantae; phylum Streptophyta; class Magnoliopsida; order Gentianales; family Apocynaceae; genus Voacanga; species Voacanga thouarsii. Next base: position 2,025,326 of record JANUWF010003396.1, read on the forward strand.
AATCTGCTAAGCCTTCTGCCTCTAAATTTGATCATGACAAGGATGAACAATCTTCAGAGGGCAAGGCTAAACCGCCTGCAGATGTCATGGTTCCTTCTCCTGAACCCTCTCCTGTACCATCTCCACAGCCTTCTCCCGTTCAGAAGACAGAAATTCCTATTCCTTCTCCCAAGTCCAAACCTTCTGGAAAAAGATAAAAGCATGTGGTTGTAAAGCGCAAGTCTAACAGAATTGCTGGTCAGGTTTCAAGGAAGGGGGTTGGATCGATGTCTAAAACAATCAATATTTCCTGGACTGTTTACTTGGGCAGCATAATGGGCTGATAAACAACTTACTTTCTGCACCCGTTGAATAATTTATTTTCAGTCATTTACATTTCTGTCTTTAACTAATTACTGATACTTGTTTAAGTTAAATTCTCTATCCTGCCTATTGTCTATCTAATGTCTATTAACTGCATAATATTTCTCCGTTTGCTATGCTTCTTTTTTATTGATGACAGAGGGGGAGAAAAAGAAATGTGTCTGAAGATACTATGGGGAATGTGTCTGAAGATATTATTAGGCCAGTAAGAATATTATGGGTTGTCTGATGTTCGGTGGAGAGAGAAAATGACAGTGAATATTAAGACGGAGTTACTGTAAAATCTATGAAAATACTGTTGTAAAAATGTTGAATGTTGGTATGTGAAAATATTATGGTCTGCATAACTGTCGACATGATGTTGTTTGCATTCACCAGAAAGAAAGAAATATGCTAGTCTGAAAATGTTATAGTCTGCATATATGCTGTAAGAAATTGTTAGTATGCAGTAACTGATAGACAATGTAAAGTCTGTATGTTACGACTGCATATGAATTTGATCTACATGTTGATATCTAAAATAAAATGCTATGGGTTCTGCATAATAATCTGATATGAAGTCAATATAACTGATGGACTAAAATTGGACTGTTAATGTATGGTTTTTTGATCTACGAAGTAACTACTATGGAAATTGAAATCATAAAACTGCTGTATAAATAGTTATTGAATTCTGAAATAACTGCATGAACTGTTATGAACTGCATGAACCATTTATATGAACAGTTGCGTAGTTAAATCATTGTGATGAAAATTTTTGATTCACTGTTCACAAAATTTTTCTGAAAAATTCCTCAATTTGTGAAGTTCAATTTTATTAGATAACACAGATTTCTAAATGATAATTGTATCCTTGAAACAAAATTCTTTGATATTTTTTTTTTTTTTGGTGCATCGAGTCAGGGGGAGTTTTGGACTCAAAAACTTCGTATCCAAAACAAATATTCTTATAAGTAGTTTTTGAAAAATGTTTTGGATATCCAAAAGCCCTATCCAAATGATATTCTGAAAACACACGTTCTTCCAAAACGATTTTGGATACACTTTCTGGTTGAACAAATCGTTACTTCTTCCCATCCCTCATATGTTCGAAATTATCATATAAGCATATATTTAGGGGCAGAATTTTAGCATTTTATCTCTATCAAATTACTCTGAATATTTATATAGAGATATGATATGCTTTAGGATCATTGAAATTTGTTTACAGATTTTTTATCATAAGATCTCTATGAGACGACTATTGTAAGATTACATTTATTTGCTCAACATGTTCTCTCTGTTTACATATCAATTGTGTCATGTTTGTAATCCCTCAAAAAGGGGGAGATTGTTAGCCTTAAGGGCTTTTTTTAGGTTTTGATTTATGACAAACGACGATATGGACTAACGTGTCAAATTATTGTGATAGGACATGTTTGACATTTATTCTTCTAAAGTCTTCAGATAAGAATTATAGGCAACTCCTTTCACACTGATTTCAAGATTAGAAGATCAAATGCGAAAATCACAGTATGAGGAGTTATATATCAAGGAAGCTCTTTATGAAGAATATTAGACTTAGAAGTGTCATTAAGGTATATCTATTATTTCCTATGTCTTCTTATCTTTTGATTCATTTGACTTCACCTTGAAGCTTCAAAGGAGATGTTTCTCAAAGATTTTAAAATTCACAGAATTATGGATGGAACAGTTTGAGTTCAAAAGGTTCATCCAAAATCCTATAAATCGGGTCAAAGAATTTCTATTAGGGATGTGCCATTTTGGACATAACTTTTGGTTGCATCTTCGTCCAAAACTCGGATGAATTTAAACAGAAAAATTTATTGCCGTTTTCTTATGACCGTTGGCACTCCACTTTATGGCTCTATAAATAGCCTTTAAAGCAAGATTACAAGTAAGATTCTTGAAACATTCATCTTAGAAATACTATTGCTCAATATTTTCAAAAATCTCCTTTTGTCTTAGCTTCAAAGTGAGTTCATTGTGTATCAAAGATAAAAGTATTTTGTGGCTTGTATCTGAGAGAATATCTGCTGAAGTAAGTGAGCTTATCTCTGTTTTGTTGATTTTCAATTCTCTGTTGTAAGTGAAAGGTTGTGTGGTAAAACCCATAGGGGTGATCCTAGTGTTGTTGTATGTTCAAGGTTGTGTGGTAAAACCAATAGGGGTGATCCTTGTTGTGTGTATGTTCAAGGTTGTGTGGTAAAACCTATAGGGGTAATCCTTGTGTTGTTGTATGTTCAAGGTTATATGGTAAAACCCATAGGGGTGATCCTTGTTGTGTGTATATTCAAGGTTGTGGTATAAAACCCATAGGAGTGAGCCTTGATGTGTTTGAGAGGTTGTGTAAAACCTAATGTGGTGATTCTCTCTTGTATGTGGCTATTTCATTAAGTGAGGTTAATGAAATAGGATTGAAAATCCTTAAATGTGAGGCTTAAGGTAATGGACGTAGATCATTGTGATCGAACAACTATACATCTCTTGTCTTATTTTAATTTCATGGTTCTTATACTGTTTTTATGTTCTTTCACTATCTAAATCTGGATGCACATCTACGAGTGCTTGGACAGCTTTCAATGCATCAATAAAGTTAGTCCAAGTATCTTGCTGATCATTCTTATTCAGCATTTTAGACTCTTTGGAAAAATTATTTTTGCTTGCCAAAAACCTTATTCACCCCCCTCTAAGGTTTTCTAGAGATGATTAAAGGTGTTAAAGAAGTTTAGTGTGTGTTCTTGGTGTTCATGGGAACACAAGAGGAAATTGAGAGAAAATGGTTTGTGAGTGTTTGATGTGTAACAACTGAATTGCCAAGCTGAGATAGGAGTTTTAGTTATGCTAGGGAGGAGAGAGAAAGTTCAGCTATTTTAAATTTCAAATTGAGGAAATGGTGGAAATGTTTGAGGTAGAAGATTGGGTAATGGTGTTTTCTTCTTAAAGGTTTCTTGTCCTTCAATTGTGGGGGGTTAGACTAGCCATGTTTTGATTATGAAATAAAGGATTGTTTTAGCTTTGAGGCTGGCAAAAAATGGCAGTATAAGAGCAGAGAAAATTCTGGTTAAATCATCTAGCTAGGTGAGAATTTAATGGGAGAAAAATCTGGAATTTAATTTTCAATTTTGAAAAGTTTTAATAGAGTAAAGATAGGAGTGTCTTGAGGTGTGTTAATGGAGCTCTAATGGCCATGGTAGATGAAGAAGACAAGGTGCTCTATCCATGGCTGCAAGGTGGCCAAAAATATAGAGAAGTTTGATGAAGAAAGTGGTTCTTGCCTTTGATAGGCAAAGCTGGAAAAAAAAATCTGGAATTTAAGCTTCAAGAGTTCTTAGGATATGGAAGGATTTTGAGCAGAATTTTTGAATCATTTTGAAATGGATCTATAGCTGATATCTAGGAGTGTTTGAAGGTTCGTTAATGGTGGTTTTCCAACCACCATCTTGGAGAAGAAAAAGGAAAGATTCAGGTATTTTTATGGATGAATGGTTGGCTCAATATTCATGTCTAAGTCTTAGTGGTTTGCTGGAAAATTCTGGTTTGGTTGAGCTTTGTTCAAGCTGCAAAATTCCATGGATTTTCAGCTTTCATCTTTACACAAAATGGTTGGTTGCTAGCAAGAATTATATAGGTAATGGTTGCTGCAATTTTCGAAATCCAGTCAAGAAGAATTTCTGGAAAATTTTTCAGATTTTCAGGAAAACAAGAACTAGAGGGAAATGGAGTTCTTGGTAGAAAATCTATGATGTTTTAATTGAAAACCTCCCTCCTATTTTTCTTCCTCAATTTCAGTCATCCTCCTATCCTAAAATCTGGAGTTTTTGAAACTTCAAGCAAGAAATTTTCCAAGACATTTTAGTGAAGTTGAAAAGAATTAAAGAAATACGAATAGTTTAAATTTAAATCGGTTAGGACAAGGCTTACTAAAATAATGGAGACCAAAATTCTTCTAGAATTTCTTTTAGGACAAGATCACATGGTTAGGACATTACCATTGTGTCTTCCCTAAGAGAACATTCCTAGGTTTAAGGAATGTACGAAAAGGAAAAATTCCAACATTGGTTAAGATAATTATGAATAAAACTGTGGTGACGGGATTAGAACTCAAGACCTTAGAGATTAAATCTCAAAGATTTAACCACTTAACCACAACAACTCTTATTCTTATTTTCTCAACCAAATTCTCTTCCAATCTAAGCCTCAAGTCTTCTTCCTATTTTGTCCTCAAGCAAAATTTTCTTTTTACCCCTACTACTAACAAAGCATAAATAAACTATACAACCCATATGCTACAATTCTAAAGCACATGAAATCATTTAAGAAATATATTTTATGCAAGATGATATGATATGCACCCCATCCCTCTAACTCTGGAGTAGGTTTAGGTGGGGTTTTACAGTAGGAACCTCCCATCATAATCTCTATCATAATTTCTTTAATGCAGTGTTGCACTTAGATTTTATCTAACAATTATATTCACACAAAAGTGTAAATAAAACAAACTAAAAAATAAAGATTGCCTTCGTGAGGCTTCAACTTTCAAGATGCATTGGCTATCACCTTATTGTTTGTCTCAAAACTACTTCCAATTCTTCCTCAGAGGCATCGGTTTATAATGCATACGACTTGCCATCTTTTGGTAGACTTAATACTAGTGCGATCATCAGTCTCTTCTTGAGTTCTTAGAAACTCCTCTCGCACTTCTCATTCCAAGAAAATGGAATGCCTTTTCTCAGTAACCGAGTCATTGGATAGGCAAATGTAAAGGATCCCTTGATAAACCTTGATAGGAATTGTCCTAGGTATGATGGCCAATTCAAAGAAAGGGGAAAGAAGGTCAAATCATGACTCTTGGCTTCTTAGTTGAAGGCCCCATTTGAGAGATTTCAAAAGCTTTCCAAGCTAGCAAATTCAACAATCCAAGAGCTAAGAGACTTGTGAAGAGAAATATGGTGAAGGAAAGACCAAAGTGTTGGGATGTATTCTCTCTTAGACTATGTTTCTAATGTAATTTTTGTTTATATTAAGAAAAATTTTATTCTCAAAAATTATTTGTGAATTTTTTATTACTTGTGTGCACAATTTCACTGGAAAATGCCCATTATGTTTAAGTAAATGGTTCATATGAATGGAGTCTTTCACAGCAAGGTATGAACCATGGGTTACTAAACACATAAACTATTGTTCTTAACTCAATGATGAGAATGGGAATCTCATCATGGTAAGGTTACTATGTTACGAATTCTAAATGGGAAATGGCTTACCTTTAGCCAATGAGTAGTCATTTCACTTCATAACACAAGTGTACTTTGAATACATAGAATTGGACATGTAGTAGTGGTTTCTAAAAGTACTATGTAGAAGAAAATTAGATTACTACTGCTACAGTGTGGACTTATACTCTACGGGTTGAGTATGAGTTGGTGGTCTGACGAAACTAGGAGCATATGTTTTGATATACTATAGTTGATGTTCTATTGTAGGATCAATATACTTGTATGTTGGGTATATGTGACTAGTTAGTTAAGATAGATTTGTATAAGATAGCTTCTATGCTATAGCATCCTTTGTGATTGTCTAAATGATGTAAATATCTAAGGTCCTAAGGAACATGCCTTTTATGTTTACTTTAAAGTAGCTCCCTTGGAAAGCTAAAACATTCCAAGAAGTCATGGATCATTGGACTAGAAGGCTAAGGATAGTAAATGTCTTTTAGAGAGACATTAGTACACTTCATTCTCTCTAAATGAATGGCGATGCATAGAGGGGTATTTTGGTTATTACCCATATAGGACGGAGACATTGCTAAAGCATAGTCCTTGGGATCAATATTTCCTTATGGAAAGATTAGAAAATATTTAAAATGTAAAATATATCTATTTGTGTAGCAGGGGTATTTTGGTTATTTTGGTAGCCAAGGGGATGTGTCTTTTTGTCCCTAGGATAGCCTAAAGTCCTAATATATTTAGGTTAAGGAATTGGTCTTTATCATGAATGGATTATATTTTATTTAGCCAGCCTAGTTCTTTCATTGGGCTTGAATAAATTAAAAGGTCCAAAGAAAGAATTATTTGTTGGCCTGGTTCAGTTGGTCAATTAATTATTCAAGGTTCGAGCCTAAATTGAGTAATTAAAGTTGGCCTGATCTAAATTAGATAAAAAGGCTTGAGAAATAGTTTTGGTTCGTTTTTGGGTAGATTAATTAATTGTTGTTGGATTTTAATTAATCCTGGCTCAATTGATTGAGATTAGCCTAATGAGATGAACCGAAGGTGCATGTTTGATCCTAGCTTGATTAGGGTTAAACAGTTATAGTTCTTCAGAAGGTTAGGCGGTTGTTTAAGGGTTTTGAATTTCCAAATTCAGAGATAATCCTAGATATCTCAGAGTAAGCATAGTTTTCTTTTATGCTTATCAGGAATACTTACCTAAAAACAATTGGCTAACTGTGAGAATAACAATCTCAGAAAATACCTAGCCATGATTATTCTCTCTTCTCTCTTTTTTTTCATTACTCTAATTTTCGCTTCTAGCAGAGAAGAAAAAGAACAAAAATTTTTTCCTTGCACCTCTGGTATTCACTAACCTTTCAGGCAGAGGAAATATCATGGAAGGCTTGGAGTAGTTGCATTCATGCTACGAAGAAGCAAGCACATTGCAGGCATTGATCCTAAGGCTTTAATGAATCGAGTAGAAGAAACCTCTATTGTTCAAACATCTTCCTCGGTGCCTAAGAAAATTTTAAAGCGTAGATATATAATAATCCTTCCACTGTGCATTGTTATTCGATTTTATTTCATGCTTCTATGTTGTTGTTTTACAATTTTTAAGCTTCAATTGGTATTAGAGAATGATGTTTTAATGGCTTAGGAAGCATGCTAGTCTAATAAAAATAGCAATATAATTGTTTGATATCATGCCTGTGATCCTTCATTTTTATTGGTATGGGATAAATTGTTTGTGTGCCTTACGGTTGAAGTTTAGGATTCTCTGTATTCTATTGTTTGTCATAGCAAATTGTGTAAGATCAAGTTGAAAGGGTATAAGTGGACGTTAGTTTTGTTTTGATTTATTTTGGTTGAATTTTGTAATAAAAAATGTCGCCTATGAGATCACGGAAGAAAAATTGCAGAAGAAGTCCAAAAATCGTAGGAAAAAACAAAGAAGATGCACTAAGGAGCCGAGCCTCCATCGTAGGAGCCGAGCCATGAAGCTGGGTTGCAGCTCGATGGCTCTCGAGCCGAGAAGCTGCCCAAGCCAAGCCACGGCATAGCCCGAGCCTTCCACGGCTTGGTGCATTATGCACCGAATTCGTGGGAGGCTTGCAGGCATCCTCCTACAGCTTTGGTAACAATTGTGATGGGGTTGCAGGCAGGCATGGGTAGCCGAGTTTAGGTGCGGGCAGGTGGTCCCTGGGCCATGGGACATAATCTAGTGCAAAAAGAGGGCAAGACTAAGGATTTTTTTTTCTATTTTTTTTCCTTATAATTAGTGAGCAATTTCTTTTTCATTTTTGGTCCCATACCAGGCGATGTTATTATTTTTGCAATAGTTAATATTCATAGAATATTTTTGCATGAAAATAGTAAGAAATTTAGGATTAAACAAGCCTATTAATTAATTTAATTAATGTGTTTAATTCTATTTTTTGGGCATTTAGGTTTAAAAAATAGAAAAGCATGAAAACATTTACAGTTTTCTAGCATGATATTTATTTTAGTACCTATGTGCACGTTTTCTCAAAGACCAAAGTCTTCGGAAAATTTTTTTGGACAAGGAAAATTTTATTTTTCTTTAATTAAATGCTTATTTTTAGCTTCAATAAAAATAAATCCTTGGTTATTTTCTTAAAGGACTTTAGCCTTGACATAGAAAACATTTTGGATTTAGAAATTTTTGTAAGTTGAAATGAAAAACCATTTTAATTTATTTTCACAAGAAAAATTATTTTTTTTGCCAAATAAAAACTTGATACCAAAGTCTCTAGAATGTTTTAATGGAAATTTTTTGAAATCATTAAGTTTTAAATTAAATAAAATTAATCCTTGAAAGTTTTTTCAAATGTTATTCACTTTGACTGAGAAATTTTTATGGGTTTAGATATTTTTAAGTTAAAAAACAACTTAATGGAAATTTTCAATGATATTTTTCAAACCCTTGTTTTAAAAACTAAGTGGAAGAAGAGTTCTAATGGCCCCCACGGCTTCTATCACGATCCTCATTAGAGATCAAATGTCTCCTCACGTCACCCTGGGGGTAAACCCGTAACATGTACTATGATCGGCCAGCTCACGTTAGAGGTAATAGTGCGAGGTATGTCTATAGGAAATGAGAAGAAACAACAATCCCTTCCATTGAGTTATCATCTAGATTATTACTTAGAAGGGAAATTAATTTGTGGTAGTTAACACATCTAGCTTAAGAAACTATTAATCTTCTCAGGAAACTATGTCAGTTTTCCTAAGAGGCAAATTAATCATATTAAATATAATAGAAATAGGGTTAACTATTATCTGATTTAATATGAGGATAAAGTGCACAAAATTATTTTATTTTTCACAAAACTGAGAATTTCTTTTATTTTCAATTTTCAAAAATGGTTGGTGGAGATTCATTCAGTCTTTTAGCCGTTATTCTTCATGAGAATAATCTAAAAGGTCCTAATTATGTGGACTAAAAAAGGAATATGGACATAATCTCATAGCTAAGGAGTATAATGATGTCTTCTATGAAACCTGTCTGGTTATCAGGAAAGGTTCCATCGATAAGGAGCGACAGGTTGAAAAGGCATGGAAGAAGGCTGACGAAATGGTACGCTGCTGTACGTTAGCCTTCATATGTAATGTGCTTCAGTCCAAACACAAGCACATGGCAACCACTTACGACATAAGCACATCTTTAGCCACGATATTCGTTGACAAGAGTTGTCATGCAAGGCAGAAGGCTCTTCAAATAAACATTAATACCAAGATAACTGAGGGAGTATCAGTCAGGGAGCATATGCTCGATGATTGCTGTTTTTGAGGAGTAGAAGTTTGGGGGCTCTGATTGACCCCGAGAGCTAAGTGGACATAGCTCTTGAATCTCTATAGGGCTCTTTTATTCAGTTCAAGTTAAATTACAACATGAACAAGTTAAACATGAGTTTAACTGAGTCAATGAAAGAGCTTCAGGAGGCAGAAAATGTTATGAAGCGACAATCAAAGGGTATGATTACTTCTTCTTCAAGAATTGGGCCCAAGCCTAGAAAGTTCAAGAAGAATAAGTGTAATGTAGCAGCTCAGCCTAAGTCCCAGCATAAAGATAAATCCAAGGGTAAATACTTTAAGTGTGGAAAGAAGAGACACTGGAAAAAGAAGTGTCTAGATCATAAATCTAAGAAAAACCCCACAGATAGTATTTTCTATCTAGAGTCTATATCAATAGTTGGATCAACTTCCACTTGGATTGTTGATTCAAGAGCCACATAGCATATCTATAACTTCTTACAAGGGTTTAAAAAGATAAGAAGACTTCAAAAGAGCAAATATGGACCATGTGTGAGAAATAGAGCACAAGTATGGGCCTTGTATTGAGAGAACTGGAATTAGTTTTTTATTTTAATAGAATAGTTATTTTGAAGGATATTTTATTTGTACCTGGTTTTAGACAGAATTTAGTTTTATTTGTAAAACTAATCAATCAAGGATATTATATTTCTTTCTATTCTAGTTTAACTATTAGTATAAATAGAGAAGTTTTATGTTGCACATGTATGGAAACCTACTCTTCATTAATCCTATTAACAATCAATTAAACAACACTTAATCTGAACCTTTAAATAGGAAGAGAAAGACCAATGTCAATAACTCATTCTATTGGCATCTAAGATTAGGTCATATAAACTCAACTAGGATTCTGAGGTTAATCCATAAAGGCCCTTTGGGCTTATTAAGATTGAAAAGTTGGCCTCAGTATGAATCCTATCTTAAAGGAAAAATGACCAAAAGATCATTTCCCTAAAAGGTAGATAGGTCCAAGGAGATATTAAATTTTGTTTACACTAAAGTGTGTGGTTCTTTGTCTAAACCAGCTAGAGGGGGGTTTAAGTACTTCATCACCTTCACGAATGATTGTACTAGGTATGATTATGTTTACCTGATGAGATACATGTTTAACTCATTTGACAAGTTTAAAGAGTTTAAGGTTGAAGTGGAGCATCGAACTGGTAAATTGATCAAGACCTTACGATTGGATCATGGAGAAAAGTACCTCTTTGGTGAATTCAAGGACTACATGGTGCATTATGAGATAGTATCCCAACTCTCTGAGTTGGTGACACCCTGATGTGTAAATTTTGGGTGCATAAAATCATCAATTTTGAATACATCTCTTAGTTAAGTTTTAATTAAAACATTTATCCCAAAATACACATATGAGCAAGTATACTCATCACAATCATAGAATAGGGAATTAACAAGTATCGATCCTCAAAGGAACAAGTACAGACTAGTCACTTTTCATTCATTGTTTAATTGACCACAAATAAAGTGAGAAAATAATAAAAATAAAGAAATATGTACAACTCAAGGATGTAGGATTATGCAATTTAGACAATTGTCCTAGAAATCATGACAATGAACTAATTAGCAATTCCCTCAACTAATTATTATTTGGGTATCATAAAGGAATATAAAGTAAAATTCAATTACTTTATAGGTCATGATTTTACTTAGATAAATCCCACTTCATTTCCCAATCCATGGAATCCTATATTTTGATCAAATTAACAAATTTTCCAATCAAGCTAACATACCAAAACATGCATTAAGCTCAATTCCATATAAATATGAAATTGGCAAATAACCCTTTGCTTGAGGTGAAATCAACTAATCTTTAATTACTTAGTCTTATAATTTTAAATTTGTTGCTCAACTCCATCAAGATTAGACAAATACAAAATCAATACAATGAAACTCCTAACATCGTTGTCTTAAGCCATTGAGAATAACTTGCATCGATAACAAATGATATCAAGTAATCAAACAACAAAGGTGATAATTAATTAATCAAAGAACTAAATTAACACAACATCAAGAATCCTAAAATAATGTTAAATTATAATCAAAACATTGAATACATCATTGCTAAAGGAAAGGAAGACAAAGAGAAAAGAAAGCACTTATAGACAAGCCTCTTCCTTCTTCCTTGAAGACTCCCTTGAACAATCCTCCTTGATTTGGGTGAACACCGTACTGGCCCCCTTTTATAGTCATCACTTATCATTTTTTTTCAACAATTCTTTCTTGCTATGCTCTTTCTTGCCTCTTTGCCTTCGGGATAGCCTCAAGAGAGTGCACCAAATTCACTTGCTACTTCTCCTTATATTTACCCTCTTTTCAGCTAAAGGTCTTCAACGATCATCAATAAGAGCATTTTTTTTTTCAATTGACCTAATAATAGTGTTGTTTTCACTCATTGTTTTTTCAACTCAAATCTAATATTTTTCAGAATTCTCCACAATCTTTCCTCTCAAAGATCTTTTTACAACTCACATTTTTCATCATAATTCAAAGCTAGCAAAATTTAAACTCATAATATAAGAGATAGCCAATAAACTCTTCTCATATACATCATATCCTCTATCTTCAAACTAGAAAAGTAAAATAACATTCAAACACAAATGCATAAAATAAGATTAATCCAAATTCTCAAGTCTTGACAAATATCCTATCCAACAAAACCAATTTCATAAAAATCCACCTAATGAATGACAAAACTCTTATCCAAGTAAGAAAAAGAATTACAACCTTGCTTAACAATAAAAATCACTAAAATTTTGGAAATTTTTTTGCAAAATATGATATAGAATATGGAAAAATATTACTTCAACCTTATTCTCCCCCCCCCCCCACACTTAAATTGGACATTGTCCTCAATGGCTAAAGATAGAATAATAGAAGTACAACCAAGAAAACCAAGATGAAGAAATGAGAAGAATAAAGTGAAGAAAATACTTCCATTACATCGTAATGCCACCATGTTTGAATCCACCTCAATGAAGGGTCATTACAAGAGTACCAACTAAAAAAAGAGAACCAAAACAAAGAAAAACATAAATCTAGAAAGAGAAAGGGAAATAGCATAAAATAAAAGAAGAGATAAAGTTAATGAAAGATAAAAGAGAAATGGCGGATCATGGCTTATAGATAAAGTCGAGATACTCCATAGTGCCAAGTTCTTCCCCAAATATAATTTTAATCGACTTCTGTTAACTTTAACGATTCCCTTAGTTAGGTGAGAAACCTCAATAACTCCTAGTGGGCAAACTTAATGTATCTCATACGGCCTTAACCATCGAGATTTTAACTTACCTAGAAAAAGTCTAAGCTTAGAATTAAAGACTAACACCTTATCTCCTTTTTGAAACTCATGGAGAGATCGAATATGCCTATCATGCCATTGTTTCATCTTATTTTTGTAAATCCACAAATTATGGTAGGCATTGTTACGCCACTCTTCCAACTCATTTACTTGAAGCAATCTTTCTTTTCTTGCAAGATGAAGGTCAAAATTGATAAGCTTTATTGCCCAATGAGACTTATGTTCAACTTCTACTGGTAGATGACATGATTTCCCATACATCAATCGATAGGGGATTGTACTAATAGGAGTTTTAAAAGCAGCCCTACAAGCATAAAAAGTATCATCTAGCTTCAAACTCCAATCATTTCGTGTATGATTGACTATTTTTTCCAAAATTCTTTTTAATTCTCTATTAACCTCCTCTATTTGGCCACTATTTTGCGGATGATAGGGAGTAGCAACCTTATGAGTAACTCCTAAATATTTGAGAACTTTTTCTAGTTGGGTTTTACAAAAGTAGGTTCCCCTATCACTAATGAGCACCTTAGGTACTCCAAAGTGGGTGAAAAGTTTTTTTAAAAATTTTACAACAACCCGTGCATCATTAGTCTTCAAGGCTTGCGCCTCAACCCACTTTGATACATACTCAACTGCGACTAAGATGTATTTATTGCTCAAAGAACTAGGAAAAGGGCCCATGAAATCAATCCTCCAACAATAAAATATTTCACAAGCTTGAAAAATCTGTAATGCCATCTCATTAGATTTAGAGATGTTACCTATACGTTGACACCTATCACAACTTTGAATAAACTTGTGAAAATCCTTGAAAAGTGTAAGCCAATAAAAACTAGGCTCAAGTACCTTTCTTATAGCATTGTTAGCTTGGCAGTGGCCTCCCGCAAGTCCTTCATGACAATGTTTCAAGATATTGATGCTTTCCACAGAATTCACACAACTTCGAATAATTTGATCTGCACAAATACCAGAATAAGTATGGATCTTCCCAAAAGTAATGCTTTACTTCGGAGAGGTATTTCTTCTTTTGTTTTGCATTGAAGTCGTCCGGCAGAATTCCTACAACCAAGTACTTAGCAAAATCCACATACCAAGGTAGTTGAGAACCTCACCATTGACAAGTAAAAGTTGTTCATCCGGGAAGGTGTCATTGATGTCTCCGTCGGCCAATGGCTCGAGGTTGGAATTTTTCAATCTCGACACCTGATCCATAGCCAAATTTTTTGCTCCCTTTTTGTCTTTAATCTCCAAGTCAAATTCCTACAATAATAAAACCCATCTTATTAATCTTAGTTTGGGAATCATGCTTGTTTAGTAGGTATTTCAGGGTAGAATGATCCATATACACAATGACTTTGGACAAAACAAGATGAGAACGAAATTTGTTAAATGCAAACACTATGACAAGTAACTTTTTCTTTGTTGTAGTGTAGTTTTATTGTGCCACCGTAAGAGTTTTACTTGCATAGTAAATTGTTGAAAGTGCTAATTTTGTCTTTGGCCAAGCACTGCACCCACTACATAGTCATATGCATCACACATCAGTTCAAACAAAACAGACCAATTCGGTATAATTAGAATAGGATAATTGAACAATTTTGTTTTAAGCACATTGAAAGTATTGAGACATTTTTCATCAAAATCAAAAGTAGCATCTTTTTCAAGCAAAGAAGTAAGGGATTTAGAAATCCTTGGGAAATCTAAGATAAACTTCTTATAAAAACCTGCATGCCTAAGAATGCTTCAAATTTCCTTCATAGAAGTTGGAGGAGGGAGTTTCTCAATTGCCTTAATTTTGGCCCTATCAACCTCAATACCTTTTCTTGAAATCTTGTGTCCCAATAGTATACCTTCTTGCACTATGAAGTGCCATTTTTCCCAAATAAGCATAAGCTTGGTCTCTTCACATCATTGAAGAACCTTTTCCAAATTGGTCAAATACAAATAAAAAGAATCACCAAAAATAGAAAAATCATCCATAAATACCTCCATGATATCTCCCACAAGCCCTTCAAAAATTACTCATCATATATCGTTGGAATGTTCCGGGGTCATTTCAAAGACCAAAAGACATACATCAATATGCAAAATTACCAAAAGGACATGTAAAGTTAGTCTTTTCATGGTTCTCCGGTGCTATAGAAATTTGAAAGTATCCAGAAAACCATCTAAGAAGTGATAAAGCTGATGTTTGGCTAACCGTTCTAACATTTGGTCAATGAAAAAGGGAGGAAAATGGTCTTTCCTAGTTGCTTCATTTAGTTTTCTATAATCAATGCAAACCCTCCAACTGGTTACCAATCTCATTGGGATTAACTCATTTTTTTCATTAGGGCTCACAGTTATTCCTCCCTTTTTTGGCACCACTTGTGTTGGACTAACACAAATACTATCTGAAATAAGGTAAATGATGTCGGAATCTACGAGTTTAATTGGTAGGGGCTAAATTAGTCATGTTTTTCCTAGTTATTTGACGTTCTTTTGTGATACATTTTGTTTAATAACTAGTTATATTCCTTTATATTTAAGATTTTACCCTTGGAAAAGTATTTTGTTTATTATTTTAGATTCTTAAGGTAAAAAAAAATAAAAACATTGCAGAACAGAGGAGAGGCAGCGCTGGCTAGGGCACTAGAACCAGTGCCAGCCATGCACTGGATTGCACGAACTTTGAAGCGACGAAAAATTGTCAAAACATAGCGAAAGAAAGTTAAACCGGTACCGACTCCAAGAGTCAAGGCAGCGCCAGCTGTATTCTAGTCTTCATTACGTGAAATTCGGAGAAAAATCGGCGAACAAGTAGAGAAGCAGAATACAACCGGTGTCGGCTCTGAGAGCCAAGGTGGCACCGGCTGTGCCTTGAAGCTAAGGCGGTGCTGTGATTTTTCTACGCAATTTTTAGTAATCTGTGGAGTTTTAGTATCTTTCAACTTCTACTCGGCCAAGAACATTGTACCTACGAGTTTAGGCACTTCCTAGGCCTATAAATAGATGAAAAACACAAGGGAAAAAGAGGAAAATTCATTTATCATCATAGAAAATCACTCAATCTAAGGAGGAATTCTTCAATTCAAGGAGGGTTGTACGAGAAGGTTTTCAAAGGAAGAAGAATGAGGCTTGTCTATGAGTGCTTTCTTTTGCTTTGTTTTCTTTTTCTTGAACAATGATATGTTAATTGTTTCATTGTAATTTGACATTGTTTTAGATAGTAATGATTTTTAGAGTTATTTGATCTTTTTATTAATTGATTGTTCTTCTTGGTATTTAATTACTTGGGCGTATTACGAGATTAATTGGTTGTTTCTTTTCATTAACTTGCTAGACCAAAGAGGTTGATGATAGTTGCAATTGATTGATTTCATATTTACTAGCTGTTAACTTGCTTGAGCAAAGAGGTTAATTGCTGAGGATTGAGTAATTAAAGGTTAATTGATGTTTGCCAGAGCAATGATTCATTGATTAATTTCATGCTTTAAATTTGCCAAACCAAGGAAATTTAATTGAGGATTGTGTTTAATGCATATTTTGGATGAATTAGTTGAGACAAACCAAGTGATGCTAATTTATCTTTATCCTTCATGGTGCTAAGAGAAGAATTAGTTATGATAATAGTTAGGTCCTTTGAGATGATGTTTGTCTAAACAATGGTTTGAGTTGCATACTTCTCCATCATTGACATGTATATATTTTTATTTTTATTTTTATTTTCTATATTTTTATTTTATTTATTTTTCATTTTATCGAGTCAGTTAAACAATGAAAGAAAGGTGACTAATGTCTACTTGTTCCTTGAGGATCGACACTCGTTTGAACCCTATGCTCGGTTAATGATGAATACGCTTGCTCATATGTGTAATTTGGATTGAATGTTTTGTAGGATTTTTATCATACATAATCAGATTAAGCGCAGCAGAAAACAACAAGAAATCCAAGCCATGGATCATGGGTTTGCAATAGAAACGGGAAAAAGGAGAAGATTGCGTTTATTACCTCGTGAAGCCGAAATTCAAAAAATTTCAGAAACAAGAACGCATGCGCGATCCAGATTATCCAAAACCGTTCACTGCAGCTCAACTAAAGTCCAAGAAAGAACTCCCTCTAATGATAATCCACACAAGGTTGAATGCTCACAATCTCACAATTCTATGCTAGTAGAATTCGAGAGGCTAGGGTTTTGATCAAGAAGAGAGACGGCTAGGGTTTGACCAAGAGAGAGGCAGAGAAACGGTTTCTCTGTTATTGCATGAATAGTCTGTCTCACACCCTAAGGAAACCGTTTTCTTATATTTATAGATTTATAATTACCATAAATTGCAACTTAGTCCTTCAACGTCCAATTGTCAACAAATTGGTCCTTGAAGTTTACTTAATTACAATTAGGTCCCATGAATTATAACAAACTTATAATTCACCTATAAATATATTCCCTTCTCTTAATTAACCCCACAATATTATCAAATAATATATTTGAGCATTCAAACATTTATTGTGTGTGACCCATTAGGTTTCCTGGTCTTATTGGTAGCATAATATGAATTAATTCTAACAATATTAGAATTAAAATCCTTAATAAAATAAAGGATTAAATTTATTAATTCTCTAATTAATAAATTCATATTTAGCATATCAAGAGAGACATCTAGCAATGACTCTTGACCACCCAAAAGTCCAGAAAGTCAAGTGGCTTTACATGAACCTTTCAGTAGCAAATTATCAGTGCAATAAACTCCTTTCAACATACAATATCTCATTCGGTCTAGAGCATGGAATTAGTGCCAACTCCCTCCAGAATATTATTAATTCTGGCCCGAATATTTTAGTACTTGTTCAAGAAATCCATTACTCGATATGTGTATCAATTGGAACCATTTCCATCACATAGTCGCCTTGGCCAAGGACTTCATGAGTAATGATTTCTACAAGTGGCCTTGAGATATACTCTCCTACTATTAGGAGTGGTGAATCCTTTATTGACCCTCTCAACTACTTTCGTTTACTTTACGTTGTACCCAATATCCATCCCATAGGCGGTCCTAGATAAGACTCCAAAGATTAGAATCAAAGTACAACGCTCGATAAACAAAATACCTTGCAGATCTCAAGTTTAAGGATACTTGCACGCTTGCTATAATGAGATTCTATCACTGGCACTAAATAGTTATCCAAGTGGTTATCTCGTAGCTAGGTTATCCAATGAACTTATTTCAAAACAAGCATCCACATGTTAATCCTGAGTATCCCAATACCCACGGATATGAGAACCACCGCTTGATCCAATCAAGAGATATAACATGTGCCAGTCTTGGCGTATTAATAATGTCCCATCTTATTAATACTATGACTGGGGATTATTTAAGTACAAACACTGCATAGTGTAGTAGGAATCTCACATCATGATCTCTATCATGATTTCCTTAACACTGTGTTGTACTAGGGACTTTATCTAACGGTTTGTATACATATTTAGATATAACAATCAAACTGAAAGATAAAGAATGCCTCTTATTAATTTAATATGCAATATACATGGTACAAGTAATTGCCTCTAGGGCACAACACTAACATGTTTTAAATTAAACTTGATTGGGAATGTGCTTAGTTGTTGTATGATATTTATACCCAAGTCCGGACACATCAAGTTTTTGGCACCATTGCGGGGGAACAATAGCATGAAAGATTGGATTTTATTGATTTAACCATATAAATATGTATATATGTACAATTGTTCTTTTCACAAAAAGGTGCTATCTTTTGTATCTTGTGTATCCTATGTATACCTTTGTAATCTAACTTGCTAACTTTGACTAACAAGTTCTTGTAATTTTGTTTGAATTATGAATTCTATTATCTAACTTTCGTCTTGTCTTTGCTAGGTGTTAACCTTGGTACATGATCTAATGACCTGAAGGCGATATAGTAGATTTCATTTTGTTTCATTTTTATTTCTTTCTTCATGAATTAAATTGCATTATTCATCATTGCTGCATGTTCATCATTTTTATTTCATTTTTTTTAAAAAAAAACATTAGTGTATTGATGATAGATTAGCAAAATTACAAGGTAACATTAATATTTTTAGTGAGACGTCATTAGAAGCGTTAGTGAATTCTTTTGTTGCCAATACAAATTTAACTGCTCAGTGGCATAAAGAAGCTTTGCAATGATTGGACGATCAAAGGAAACAATTAGTTAAGATTGTTGAGGAGACTCATGAGTTTATGCTAGCCCGTATAATTGACCATAAAAAAAAAAAAAAAAAAAAGAGGCTAGGAGGGACAATTGCATGATATGGCAAGAGAGGTATTTGATTCTACTCTATGTGCTCATAATTCTAATATTTCTTTGTCACATGATTTCTTAGGCTCTTCTCACTTCTTGGAGAACAATGGTCCTAATGATAATGCATGGAGTTCAACATACCTCAAGAATTTGGATTTATCATTCATTCTAAGAAACCCTTTGAGGATGTTGACAAATTCTACCCTTCACTCCAATCTTAATGAGGTAACTTGGTATTTGTAGAAGCATTGAAAAGTAAGGATTTCCCAATCCCATCTTTAAGAACTCAAACACTAGGTTTAAAGGGGTATTTTAAATTGTAA
The DNA here is from genome assembly GCA_026120185.1 of Voacanga thouarsii. NCBI lineage: Eukaryota > Viridiplantae > Streptophyta > Magnoliopsida > Gentianales > Apocynaceae > Voacanga > Voacanga thouarsii. The sequence continues at coordinate 2,044,654 of JANUWF010003396.1, forward strand.
AAATTCTTTTGAAGGGTTAAAAGGTAATTTGAAGCTTGATGCATTCTTTAGAAGCCATGTGCACTTATATGTTGACAACAATATTTGTGTATCTAAAGAAATGTCTGAGAATGAGGTTTATGTGTTTTGCTTTAGTGAAAAAATAAAATTATTTTCATGAACCTTCCATTTTTCAAAATCCTCCATTCTTCATTCTACATGCATTATGCCTATCTTCTATTTTGAGCTTTAATTTCTTTTCAAAATGTTTGATGAGGAAGTATGATAGGTGTAGAGAGTTTTTGTTTTAGTTTTATTTTTTTATTTATTTTAGTGTTTTTCTTTAGCCTGTTTTCTTTTGTTTAGGTCTGTTTTTATTATTATTTTCCTTATACTTTTATTTGTGTTTTGTTTTATAGGCATAAAGTCCTCTTGGACAAGCCCTTTCTTTACCTCAAGTTTAGATACCTATTGGAGCATTGTTGCACTTGGGAAATATTACTTAAACTTTCTACCCCTTTATTATTTTTGGTCCATTTGGAGATGCTTTCTTATGTTTAATTTGTTGCCAAGGAGGACATTGTCCAATTTAAGCGTGGGAGAGTGGTTGGGTGATATACTTTATCCAAGTTTTTATCAATTATCTTGGCATTTTCTTAGCATTGAGCTACTTTGAAATATTTTGAAATTGAGAAATAATTCTATTTTGAGCACAAAGTATGGGACTATTTTCTTTCTTCTCTTTTCCCCTTTTATTTTTGGTCCCGTGGCAATAGCTCCCTGCTCTATTTGTTTGGCCATTAAGGACAATGTCTAGTTTAAGTGTGGGGGAGTGGTTAAAATGGGAATTCTTCTATGCTTTATTTATCTTGACATTCTTCTTTGAACCTTTTGAGCAGATTTTTCAAAAATTTTTCTGATTTTCTTTGAGATTTCAAGATATATTTTTAATGCATGTCTTTATAATGGATTATAGAGCATATGTTCTAGATCATTTATAGCTTATGCATGACTTTTTGCATTCACTTGGATGAAGTAGTTCTTGATCTAATGCTTTGCACTGTTCTTAAACCTATTTTTCTACTAAAATTCATGGAGCATTCTAGAACTTACTTAAATATCTCTGAGGAAAAATAAGAAAGACAGTCATGATTTAACTTAGGGATAATGGTAATAAGCCTTCTTTGGATAGTTTGAGCTTTTCAAGCCTACCTATTTTCATAACATCCTTAGTGCCTATTTTGAGCCTAAATTGTTGATTTCTTTCATTAAAGCCCATCACAATATTTTGTCCATTACTTGTTTCTGAGAGTTAGAATAATTTTTCAAATCTTTATGCTCTTGATGGATGAAAGTATGTGTAAGAAAATGTTGAGGAAGAATGTTGGGAAAAAGATCATGACTTGTTACTTTCAGTCATGGATCAATAATGAGTTGAGCTGGAAAGAGGAATGAAGAAAGGGAAGGAACAAAAAGAAGAAAAAGAAAAGAGAGATTGAAAATAAGAAAAGAAAAGAAGAACAGCAATAAGAGTGAAAAGAATGAAAATTAAGTTGAAAAAGAAAAAAAGAAGAAAACAAAAAGCTGCTAGAAAGAATGAAAAAGAGAGAAGAAGTGAGAAAAAGCAAAAACAGCAGTAGTGATGAAAAAGAAGAGCTGAAAGAAAGAGAAAAAATGCAGGATTTGCTTGAAGTGCACATGAATTGCTGAATAAGGTTATGGTTTGATTGATTTTTGGAATAGGAGAGCAAGAAGAGTTGGAAATTATTGATTCATTTTGTTTACCATTTTCTTGCTAACCCTCAGTTTTTCTTTGACTTTTGATTCTCCTATATCCTTCGTTTGATAAGCTATATTACAAGCTTTTAGCCTTACATTACAAGCTTAAAAGTACTACTTGATCTAAGTAGAATCATGATATATCTCGGATTAGTGGAGAGAGTGTATGAAGAGTAAGCCTATAGAATGCATATTCTTTTTGAACTAAATTCATTCCAACGGTTTGAGGATATTGTTAAGTATTGTGATGGTTCTACTAAGTCATTTATCACTTACACAAGTCTTGCATTTGTTGTGAAAGATGTAGTAGCATGTGTTTTATGTTCTTGAATGAAGAAAGCATTGAAAATATTGTTTTGAAATTGATTGTATGATTTGTTAAACCTTGTGTTTTCCTACTTGTTCTTGATACTTTGCTTGAGGATAAGCAAAGAGCTAAGTGTGGGGGAATATGATAGGGGCTAAATTAGTTATGTTTTTCCTAGTTATTTAAGGTTCTTTTGTGATACATTTTGTTCAATAACTAGTTATATTCCTTTATATTTGAGATTTTACCCTTGGAAAGGTATTTTGTTCATTATTTCAGATTTTTAGGATAAAATGAAATAAAAATGTCGCAGAATAGAGGAGAGGTGGCGCCGGCTAAGGCACTGGAACCGGCACCGGCCATGCACTAGATTGCACGAACATTGAAATGATGAAAAATTATCAAAACAGAGAGAAACAGAGTCAAATTGACACCTTCTCCAAGAGTTAAGGTGGTGCCGGCTACATTCTGGTCTTCATTATGTGAAATTCAGAGAAAAAACGGTGAACAAGTAGAGAAACAAAATAGAATCGGCGCCGGCTCCGAGAGCCAAGGCGGCACCAACTGTGCCCTGAAGCTAAGGCGGTGCTGTGATTTTTCTACGCGATTTTTGGTAATTTGTGGAGTTTTAGTATCTTCCGACTTCTACTCGGCTAAGAACATTCTACCTACGAGTTTAGGAACTTCCTAAGCCTATAAATAGATGAAAAACACAAGGGAAAAAAAGGAGAATTCATTGATCATCATAGAAAATCACTCAATCTAAGGAGGAATTCTTCAATTCAAAGAGGGTTGTATAAGAAGGTCTTCAAATAAAGAAGAAGGAGGCTTGTCTATGAGTGCTTTCTTTTACTTTGTTTTCTTTTTCTTGAACAATGATATGTTAATTGTTTCATTGAAATTTGACATTGTTTTAGATAGTCGTGATTTTTAAAGTGAATTGATCTTTTGATTAATTGATTGTTCTTCTTGGTATTTAATTACTTGGGCATATGACGAGATTAATTGGTTGTTTCTTTTCATTTACTTGTTAGACCAAAGAGGTTGATGGTAGTTGCAATTGATTGATTTCATATTTATTGGCTGTTAACTTGCTAGACTAAAGAGGTTAATTGCTGAGGATTGAGTAATTAAAGGTTAATTGATGTTTGCCAGACTAAGAATTCATTGATTAATTTCATGCTTTAAATTTGCCAGACCAAGAAAATTTAAGCGAGGATTGTGTTCAATGCATATTTTGGATGAATTAGTTGAGACAAACCAAGTAATGCTAATTTATCTAAAAGATAGTAATTAGTTGAGATAGACCAAGTGATGCTAATTTACATTTATCCTTCATGGTGCCAGGAGAAGAATTAGTTATGATAATAGTTAGGTCCTTTGAGATGATGTTTATCTAAACAATAATTTGAGTTACATACTTCTCTATCCTTGACATGTATATATTTTTATTTTTATTTTCTTTTGTTTGATTTTATTTCTTTTTCACTTTATCGAGTCGGTTAAATAATGAAAGAAAGGTGATTAATATCTACTTGTTCCTTGAGGATCGACACTCATTTGAACCCTATGCTCGGTTATTGATGAGTGCGCTTGCTCATATGTGTGATTTGGGTTGAACGTTTTAATTTAAACTTGATTGAAAATGTGCTTAGTTGTTGTATGATTTTTATACCCAAGTCCGGACACATCATTAATCACTTCGCATTTCACCACATCACTCATGTATGTGTTCAACCTACGTTGGGGTTGCACTACATGTTTAGCTCTTTCTTCCAACAATATTTTATGAGTACAAAAGGAAGGGCTAATTCTTTTAATATCTATAATTTTTCATGCAATAACTTTCTTATATTTTCCCTATAATCTTATCAATTAGGTTTTTTGTTCATAAGTAAGGTCTTTGGCAATGATCACGGGTAATTTTTTACCTTTTGCTAGAAATGCAAATTCTAAGTTCTCGAGGAGGTTTTTCAAGTCCAATTCTGGTGGTTCCTTAATGGATTACTTTATCCTTCCCAAACTGCCTTTTTCAATTTCCTCAAAATTTTCTAAACTATGGCCCTCAATTGAGTCCTCCAAATATGCCATGGATTGTTCCATATAACCTTGGACAAATGATTCCTGCACAAAGTCAAAGATAGGTTCATCAAGAATATCAACCCTTAAACAAGAATCATCACGAGAACTAGGATGTTGCATGCTTTTGTAGATTTTGATAATGACTTCCTCGTCCCCAACCGTAAGTGTTAATTTTCCTCCACAAACATCAATTAAAGCTTTAGCAGTTGCTAAAAATGGTCAACCTAGGATTAAAGAAAGTTTAGAATCTTTATCCATATCAAGAATTACAAAATCTACAAGGAATATGAATTTATCCACTTTAACCAAGATATCTTCAATTATTCCTCGAGGATATTTAATAGATCGATCCACAAGTTGAATACTCATCTTAGTGGGCTTGGGTTCATCTAGGCCTAGCTTTTTGAAAATTTATATGACAAAAGATTAATACTAGCAACTAAGTCAGCTAAAGCATTGCAAAATATATGAGTACTAACAAGGCAAGGGATAGAAAAACTCCCTAGATCACTTTCTTTTCGTGGCATAGTCCGTGGGTCCTGCAAGATAGCTGAACACTCTTTATTTAAAACCATAGTAGATAATTCCTCCAACCTTTTTTTGTTCACTAGCATGCTTTTGAGAAATTTTGCATATTTGGGCATGTGCACTAAGGTTTCACTAAGGGAATGTTTATATGCAATTGCTTGAAGATTTTCAAAACTTGTCAAATTGTGCATCCTTCCTTGTTGTGTGTGTGCAGGTAGGGTAGGGTACCGATGGCAGAAAATCTGGTTTTTTAGGTTGTTTTTCGAAAGGTTCAACAATAGAAGCTGGTTCCAGCCCATCTTCTTTAAATGGCACCGGTTCTATGTTGGGATTGGGCAGCTCCTTACCACTCTTTAGGGTAATGGCAGCTGAATCATGTTGTGCTTCTACTCCTAATGGCTCTTTTATCACTAAATCTGTTAAAAACCAAATTTGCCTTTTCATATTTCTAACCATGTCCTCAAATTTTCCTAATGCATCATCTATCTTGGAAAAACATTTAGTTAATAGGTAATGGAGTCAGGTGGTTGAGATGTTATCTCATGAGATATGTTAGAATACAATCCCAAGCCCGAACTGGCCATCTTACCTATACAAAATAGCTGGTTAACATCATATATACATATTATAATACGAAAGCAGGTTAGTTAGTTAAGGTGCATGCTCCCTAATTAAGTTACAAGGAATTACACCTTATAGAAACATTTAAGTACATATATAAAAGAAAACAAAATATAACACCTAGTCATACAATGAACAAATATACATATTCATATATTTACATATAAATAGGGTTAAATCAACAAAACTCAAGCTTTTATGATATTGTTCCCCGACAACAGTAACAAAAACTTGATGCGTAAATTTTAGGTGCATAAAATCATCAATTTTAAATCTATCCCTTAGTCAAGTTTTAATTAAAATATTAATTCCAAAATATACATATAAACAAGTATACTCATCGCAAGCATATTATAGGGAATTAACGAGTATTGATCCTTAAAGGAATAAGTACATACTAGTCACTTTTCATCCATTGTTTAATCGACCCCAAATAAAGTGAGAAATAATAAATAAAAAAAAATACAACTCAAGGATATAGAATTATGCAACTTAGACAATTGTCTTAGAAATCATGACAACGAACCAATTAGCAATTCTCTTAACTAATTATTATCTTGGCTTCATGAAAGAATATAAAGTAAAATTTAATCGTTTTACAAGTCATGATTCTAATTAGATAAATCTCACTTCGTTTCCCAATCCATGGAATCCTATATTTTAATCAAATTAATAGATTTTCCAATCAAGCTAACATAACCAAAACATGCATTGAACTTAATTCCTCATAAACATGAAATTAGCTAATAACCCTTTGCTCAATGTGAAATCAACTAATCTTTGATTACCTAGTCCTATAATCTTAACTTCATTGCTCAAGTCCATCAAGATTAGACAAATACAAAATCAATGCAATAAAACTCCTAACATCATTGTCTCAAGTTAATTAAAAGAACTCGTATCAATAACCAATGATATCAAGTAATCAAACAGCAAAGGTGATAATTAATTAATCAAAGAACTAAATTAACACAACATTATGTATCCCAAAATAATATTAAATTACAAACAAAACATTGAATACATCATTGCTAAAGAAAAAAAAGATAAAGAGCAAAGAAGGCACTCATAGACAAGCCTCTTTCTTCTTTCTTGAAGACTTCTTTGAACAATCCTTCTTGATTTGGATAAATTCCTCCTTCAATGACAAATTTAGAATTTATGCACTTTAATTCACCTCTCTTTCTCATACATCCTCAACTCTTATGTTTTCTATTATTTTTATAGGCCTCTTGGATGCTAAATTCGTGGCTGAGGAAGTCTTGGCCGAGTAGGACTAGAAAAATACCAAAATCATTAGATAAGTCCTAATTTCGTGTAAAAAATATTCGCCTTTAGAGCGTATTTGGCACCGGGTACCTTTGACCTACCTGGCACTAGGTACACTATGTTTTTCCTCTGTTTTTACTCTATTTTCAGCTATTTCTCCTTGGCAGATAGACTGGACCCAGCACCAGGTGCAGTTACTAGATCTGGCACTAGGTCTATTATGAAATTCCCCTGAAGCTTGCTCAATTTCTTCTGCTGGAATAGAATGGACCCAGCGCCTGGTCCGTTAGTTGGGCCTGGCACCAAGTCTACTCTGGTTGTGTGCACTTTCTGCTCCATTTTAACTTAAATCTATACATAATTGCTAAAAATACCTTTTACAAGAAAAATATCAAATAAGAAGGAATATGTCTAGTTATTACAATAAATCTATCTTAAAAAAATCTCAAATAATTAGGAAAAGAATAGTGATTTTAATTCCTATCACACCCCAACAAAATGGAGTAGCTGAGAGAAGGAACAAGACATTGATGAAAATGATCCAAAGTGTGATGTCTCATGCTACTCTTCCGGTGTATTTTTATGGATATACTGTGAAAACAGTGGTATGTATTCTAAAATTGATGCCTTCCAAGTCCGTACCTAAGATGCTCTATGAGATGTGGATAGGACATAAGCCAAGTCTAAATCATCTTAAGATATGGAGCTATCCAGATTATATATTGATCAAGGGAGACAAGTTAGAACCAAAATCGAAATTATGCTATTTTGTTGGGTCTCTAAAAGGAACAAAAGGTGGTTACTTTTATCATCCCAATAAGCAAAAGTTACTTGTGATTACTAATGCTAAATACTTGGAGAATTATCAAAGCATATCCACAAAAGTTCAACAAGGTTGGTGAAGGCTTGAAAAAGGAAAAACACAGGGCATGCAACGGAAGCAAAAGTAAAAAAAATCTGGAAAATTTGAAGAACAGGGGAACCGAACAGTGCCGGCGCCAGCTCCGGCAACCCTAGCTGGCGCCGGTTGCACTCTGTACTAATTCCGAGGTAAAAAAAAATTTACCTCTTTTCCTCGTTCTAAGAATTGGCTGGACTGGAATGTGTGGAACTGGGGTAGGTACGCTGGTGGAGACCTCTGGTGTGATTCTTGAAAGTTTCCTACTCCGTTTGTGCATGTATGTGAACGCCAAATTCTCGGTCTTCCAGTATATGGCTTGCCTAATTCTGTTTGGTGAACAACTAACAGAACTAAGGAATATTTTCTGGAGAGAGAGAGAGAGACACGTGTGTGTCTTTTTCCACACAGAACAGTCTATCAAAAACAACAATTATCTCCAATCCTCCTGTTTAACCTAAATAAAACTCTAGGTTAAACTGGACTGGGCAATTGGACTCTTAGTTTAACCTTCTGGACTAAATTAATTATTCTAATTAGAACCAATTTAATGGCCTAACAAATAATTAATTTTCTCTGCCCAAATAAACAAATCCAATTAACAAGCCTATATTAGCTTAGTCTCAAGTTAATCCCTAATTATTCAAACTGGAGCAGAGCCCTGAATAAATAATTAACTCACCAAACTAATTTAATTAATTCTCTCTCTCCATGGACCTTTATTTTATTCTAGCCCAATAATTAAATCAGGCTACTTAAATAAAATAAATTCTACTTAATTTAAGATCAATTCCTTAACCCGTATTAAATTAGGACTCACGGCCTATACTGGGGGTCAAAAGACACACCGCATTGGCTACTAAAATGGCCAAAATACCCTTGTCATATAAATAATTGTATTTTTCATTTTAAATATTTTCTAAAATTACCATAAGGAAATATTGACCCCAAGGACAATGCTGCATTAGCAAAGTCTCCGACCTACAGGTGTAATGACTAAAATACCCCTCTATACATCACCGTACATTTAGAGAGGAAGAAGTGTACTAACACCTCTTTATCTATCATCCTTAGGCTTCTACTCAAATGATCCACGACTTCCTGGATTGTTTCCGCTTTCCAAGGGAGCTACTCTAAAGTAAATACGTAAGTCATGTTTCCCAAGGCCCTGGATATTTAGATCATTCAGACAACCACAAGGAGCGATATAGTATAGAAACTATTTTGTACAAGTCTGTCTTAACTAACTTGTCATACATACCCAACATGCAAGTATATTGACCCTACGATAGAACCTCAACTATAACATATCAAAGTACATGCTTCCAGCTTTGTCATACCACCAACTCATACTCAAGTTGTAGAGTACTAGTCCACGCTGTAGCGGTAGTAGTCTAGGTTTCTACCATATAGTACTTTTAGAAACCACTACTATAGGTCCTGTTCTGCGTATTCAAAATACGCTTATGTCATGAAGTGAGTGGACTACTTGCTGGCTAAAGGTAAGCCATTCCCCATTTGGAATTCATAACATAATAACCTAGACATAATGAGATTCCCATTCTCATCAATCGGTTAAGAATGAACATTTATGTGTTAAGTAACCCATAATCCATACCTTACTGTGAAAGACCTCTATTCACATGCACCACTTACTTAAACACAATGGGTCTTTTCCAAACGTAATTGTGTACAAATAAAAATGTAAATTCACAAATAATTTCTGAAAATAAATTCTTTTATTAAAACATTCAATATTTATTTCAGAAACTTAGCCTAAGAAGGCATATTTCCCAACAATCTCCCACTTGCACTCTAAGATTATGTAAGTCCGTAGATGCCCACCCCTATGGCGTCTAAGTGTCTCTTGATGGCTCTCTTAGCCAAAGGCTTGGTGAATGGTTCTGCTAGATTGTTCATGGAGGCAATCTGTTCCACCACGACTTCTCGTCTCTGGATGAAATCCCTGATCAGGTGGTACCTTCTCTTGATGTGCTTCCCTTTCTTGTGGTTCTTCAGTTCTTTGGATTGTGATACTACTCTTGTATTATTGCAATACATCATAATCATCCTGTCTATGTGTGGCACGACTCCAAGTTCACAACTCCATGTTCTGAAATGAACTTCTGGAGCCAGACTACTTCTTTGGATGCCTCTGAAGCTGCCACATACTCAGCTTCTATGGTCGAGTCAGCAATGCATGATTGCTTAATACTCCTCCATGAAATGGCTCCTCTAGACAAGGTGAAAACATATCCACTAGTGAATTTTCTCTCATCCTTATCCACCTGGAAGTCTAAGTCTGTGTATCCTGTAGGAACCAAGTCATCAGCCCTGTAAACCAGCATATAGTCTCTCGTTCCCTTAAGGTACTTGAGAATATGCTTTACTGCTTGCTAATGAACCTCCCCAGAGTTTGACTGATATCTGCTAACCAAGCCTACGGCAAACCAGATATCTGGCCTAGTACACAGCATGGCATACATGAGACTTCCCACAGCTGAAGCGTAGGAAATCCTACTCCTTCTGCCCTTTTCTTCTGGAGACTTAGGACAATCCCTTGAAGAAAATGACAACCCATGTTTGTAAGGGATTGGAACTCCCTTGCATGAGTCCATACTGTACCTGGCCAGCATTTTGTCCATGTATGTCGCTTGAGATAATCCTAACATTTTCTGCTTCCTATTTCTAAGAAGTCTAATCCCGAGAATGTAGTCGGCTTCTCCCAAGTCCTTCATACTAATTGACTAGACAGTCAAACCTTTGTAGTTGACAATGACCCTACATCATTTCCAATGAGTAGAATGTCATCTACATACAAGACAAGAAAAATCATATTTATGCCTTCAAGTTTCTTGTACACGCATAGTTCATTCTCGTTTTGAATAAAATCATAAGACTTTACAGTCTCATCAAAACAAATGTTCCATGCTCTCGATGCCTGCTTAAGTCCATAAATGGACTTCTTAAGCCTACAAACCATATGTTCTTGGCCTTAACAATAAAGCCTTCTGGTTGGGACATATAGATGTTTTCGCTAAGACGACCATTTAAAACTGTCGTCTTGACATCCATTTGTCATATCTCTAGTCATAATGATATGCGATGGCAAGGAGGATACTAATGGACTTAAGCATGGCTACCGGGAAAAAATTCTCCTCATAATTGATTCCCTCTTTCTGAATGTACCCTTTCGCCACAAGCCTAGCTTTGAAGGTTTCCACCTTCCCATCCATTCCCCTCTTCCTTTTGTATACCCACTTATACCCAATGAGTTTTATCCCTTCAGGTGAAGCTACAAGATCCAAAACCTAATTGAAGTACATAGAATTAATCTCGGCTTTCATTGCTTCACGCCATAGATTTGCATTGGTATCAGTAATAGCCTCCTCGTATCTAATAGAGTCTTATTCCTGATGGTCGAAGATTAGCTCAAAAGCTTCTCTAGTCCATCTCTCTAGAACCCTAGACACTCTCCCACTACGACGAGGCTCCAATTGTACAGGCTCTTGAGGTTGTGCCTCTTCTCATTCCACAATTGGGTCAAAAGAAGTTGATTTCAAAGATAACTTCTCATCCAGTTCTAACCTAGTTGAACCTTTCGTAGAAGTACTCTAATCATCCTCTAAGTATCTAGCATTGGTACTTACCAGTACTTTCTGCTCCTTAGAATGATAAAAGTAACCATCATTTATCCCTTTTGGATACCCAACAAAATAGCATAATTCTAATCTTAGTTCCAACTTGTCTCCCTTGACTAGTGCATAAGCTAGACAACCCCATATTCTGAGATGATTCAAACTTGGTTGACGTCCAGTCCACATCTCATAAGAAGTCCTAGTTACTAACTTGGAAGGCCCCAAGTTCAAAATGTATATTGCTCTTTCCAGGGCATATCCCAAAAAAGACACTAGAAGAGTAGCATGAGACATCATGCTTCGGACCATTTCCATCTGATAGGGCCTAAATTAGTCATATTTTTCCTAATTATTTGAGGCTATTTTGTGATACATTTTGTGAAATAACTAGTCATATTCCTTCATATTTGATATTTCCTTTATAAAAATGCTTTTCTGTAATTTTATGCAAAAATAAAGAAAAATTAGAGCTAATTGTGTGATTTTCCAGAACAGAGGTGGCGCCAGCCCGAGAAAGATAGTCGACACCAATTAGCTACTGGAAGCGCAAAAAGAATTGAAGGAACAGACTATTACAATTGAAAATGGAACGGAAAAGAGAGAAAAATGGCTAAGCTTCTAAAGGCTATGTCACGGCTAAGCAAAAGAAAACAAAAGCAACAGAGGAATTAATGAAATTCGGTGGCTCAAATCGAGCTAATAGCAGGTAAAGGAATTTCGGACAGCAAGAAGAAAACAACAACAACAAGGTGAAGATAATTTGGTGGGGCCAAGACCAAAGGCAAAGTCAACAATGGTAAGCTGTGGAAGAAGTAGCCGAAACAAGATAATAATAAGAAGAAAGAAATAGCAATTGGTGGCTTGGAAAATAGCTCAATCAAGCCGACACCAAAAAGATAAAGATCTCGGTGGCTTCAAGCAGATTTCGCATAGCTCACTTACAAGCCAATTTCACCCATTCAACAATTCGAAATCAACATCAATTGCAAATTCAGCACAAGACAACAAAATCCCAATTAAAGTCCAAATCAAGAAATCAAATTGAAGTCCAAATCTAATTCTCCAATTGCTAAGTCAAAGACAGTGGATTCCATTAATTTTTCTTAGGTTTTTATTTTAGCAATTTCTAATCCTTTTTGGGTTTGGATTATTTTTTGGTAATTACTTCTTTTTTATTTAGGATTCTTTTAGGAACTTTGTAAGCCTATAAATAAAGGCTAATTTACCCTAGGAAAAAGGGGTGCATAATGTAGAGACTTAGATTTATTTTGGAGTGCATCACCAATATTTTCTCAAGATAAATAGTTCAAGGAGGGTTGTACAAAAAGGCCTTCAAAGGAAGAAGAAGAAGGCTTGTCTATGAGTATCTATTTCTTTCCTTTATTTTCTTTTTCTTGAACAATGATGTATTAATTTTTTTATTGTAATTTGACATTGTTTAGATTTTCATGATTTTTAGAGTTATTTGATCTTTTGATTAGTTGATTGTTATTCTTGGTGTTTAATTACTTGTGCTTATTACGAGATTAATTGGTTGTTTCTTTTCATTAACTTGCTTGGACAAAGGGGTTAATGGTGGTCTCAATTCATTAGTTTCATATTTGTTGGCTCTTAACTTGCTTGAACAAAAGGGTTAAAAGTAGGGACAAAGTAGTTAAAGGTTAATTGATATTTGCCAGGATATGGATTCATTGGTTAATTTCATGTAAATTTGCTAGAAATGGAAATTTAATCAAAGGATTGTGTTTAATGCGGAAATTTAATCAAATGATTGTCTTTAATGCATCTTTTAGGTGAATTAGTTGAGACAGGATATGTGATATTAATTTGTCTAGAAGATAGGGATTCATGGATTGGACAAAGAAGTGAATCCATGTTATCCCTTATGATACTAAGGGAATAATTGGTTATGATAAATAGTAGGTACTTTAAGATCGTGATTATCAAAATAATGGTTTGAGTTACATAATTCTCTATATTTAACATGTATATATTTTTATTTTATTTTATTTTATTTTATTTTATTTCTTTTTCACTTTATTGAGTCGGTTAAATAATGAAAAAAATGGATTAATGTATACTTGTTCCTTGAGGATCGACACTCGTTTGAACCCTATGCTATGTTAATGATGAGTATGCTTGCTCATATCTGTAATTTGGGGTTAACATTTTAATTTAAACTTAATTAGGAATGTGCTTATTTTTGTATGATTTTTATACCCAAATCCTTACGCATCACCATCAATGTCCTATTCCTTCTCTCAGCTACTCCGTTCTACTGGGGTGTCCCTGACGCAGAGAGCTGGGATACTATCCAATCATGTACCATGTAGTCCTTGAATTCATTAAGCAGATACTCTCCACTACAATCTGATCATAAGGTCTTGATCAATTTACCTGTCCGATACTCCACCTTAGCCTTAAATTCCTTGAACTTGTCAAAAAGAGTCAGACTTACTTCTCATCAGGTAAATATAACCAAACCTTGTACAATTATCCGTGAAAGTGATGAAGTACTCAAAACCCTCTCTAGTTGGTGTAGATAAGGGACCACACACATCAGTATGAACAAGACTCAATACCTCCTTGCCTCTATCTGCCTTAGGGGTAAATGACCTTTTGGTCATCTTTCCCATTAGACAGGATTCATATTGAGGCTAATTTTCCAATCTTAATGAGCCCAAGGGCCCATCATGGATCAACCTCTGAATCCTGGTTGAGTTGATATGTCCTAACCTTAGATGCCAAAGATAATAGTCATTGACATTGGTCTTTCTCTTTCTTGTTAAAGGTTCAGATTGAGCGTTACTTAATTGATTGTTAATAGGGTTCAAGAAAAACAGATTCCCATACATGTGCCCAGTATATAAAATTTATCCATCTCTACTGATAGAAATATCAGAATGGAAAGATACAGAGTATCCTTGATTTATTAGTTTTGCTACCGAAATCAAATTCTGTCGAAATCCAGGTACATATAAAATATCTTTCAAAACCACTATTCTATTACAATAAAAAACAAGATCCAACTCTCCCACTGCAAGGGCCCAAACTTGTGCTCCATTTCCCACACGAAGTCTGTGTTCGCCCTTCTAGAGTCTTCTAATCTTTCTAAACCCTTGCAAGAAGTTACAAACATGATCAGTGGCTCCTGAATCAACAATTCAAGTGGAAGTTGACCCAACCATTGATATAGACTCTAGATAGAAAACACTACCTATGAGGTTTTTCTTGGCTTGAAGATCAGGACACTCCTTTTTCTAGTGTCCCTTCAGTCCACATTTGAAGCACTTGCCATTAGGTTTGTCTTTGGGTTGGGTCCTGGGCTGGGTCGCTGCGTTTCCCTTCTTCTTCTTGAACTTTCTGGGCTTCGGCCCAGTTCCAGAAAATGAAGCCTTAGCAATCATAGCCTTTGATTGTGGCTTTATGACCTTCTCTGCCTTCTGGAGCTCCTTCATCAACTCAGTTAAACTCATGTTTAACTTGTTCATGTTGTAATTCAACTTGAACAGAGTAAAGTAACCATGTAGATATTCGAGAACCATGTCCACTTAGCTCTCGAGGTTAATGACAGCCCCTAAGATTTCTGCCTCCTCTAAAGTAGCAATCATCTTGAGCATATGCTCTCTGACTGATGCTCCCTCAGCTATCTTAGTGTTAATGATAGTTCAAAGAGCCTCTTGCCTTACGGGCCGACTCTTACCCACAAACATCGTGGCTAATGGTTAAGTTATGTCATACGCAGTGGCCATGTGCTTATTTTTAGATTGGAGCACATTAGACATGGAGGCCAACATATAACAATAAGCCATCTCGTCGGCCTTCTTCCATGCCTTCTCAGCCTCACGCTCTTCAACAGTGGAACTTTCCCCCATAATAGGGCAGGTTTAGAAAAGGACATACTTATACTCTTCGGCTGTGAGTATTATGTCCAAGTTCCTCTTCTAATCCACATAATTTGATCCCGTTAGCTTATTCTCGTTGAGAATAATAGCCAATGGACTAAAAGAACCTCCCACCATTTCTGAAAAATCAAAAAATAAAAGAAAAAGATTTAGTTTGTGAAAACAAAAACAAATTTGTGCACTTTATCCTTATTATCAAAACTGATAATAATTAATTTGGCTCTTAGGAAACTGACATAACTTCTTGGGCAGATTAATAGTTCCTTAAACTAAGTGTGTTGACCAACGTAAATTAATTTCCCTTATAGGTAATGATCTATAAGATAACTCCATCAAGTGGATGGCCGTTTCCTCTTATTTCTTGTGGACATACCTCATACTATAACCTCCAACGAGGGGCTGGCCAATCATAGTACGTATCCCAAGTTATTAATTACATCCCTCCATTAGATCTAGATCTTTATGGAATTTCCATCCTATACGGGTTCACTCCCAGAGTGACGCGAGGGGACCCACGATCTCTAATGAGGATTGTGATGGAAGCCATGGGGCCATTGGAACCCCTCTCCCACTTAGTCATTTAAAACAAGGGTTTTTTGAAAAATATCCTTTTGAAAATTTCCATTAAGTTTTCCCTTTAACTTAAAAATAAAATGTCTAAATTCATTAAAGTCTTTATGTCAAGGTATATATCCTTTGAGAGATTTTTCCATGGACTAACTTTATTCAAGTTAAAAAACTTAATGACTTTGGTCTCAAGTTTATTTGACAAAATAATTTTTCTTTGTGCTAAAATAAAACAAAATGGTTTTCTATTTTAACTTTCAAAAATATCTAAATCTAATATATTTTATATGTCAAGGATTAAATCCTTTGAGAAAATATCTAAGGATTAATTTTTGTTCAAGTTAAAATAACCATTTAATTTGTAGAAAAATATTTTCCTTATCAAAAATATTCTCAAAGACTTTGGTCTTTGAGAAAACGTGCACATAGGTACATAAAATAAATAGCATGCTAGATAACAGTAGACGTTGTCATGCTTTTCTATTTTTTTTAACCTAATTGCCCAAATAATAGAATTAAACACATTAATTAATTAATCCTAAAATCCCTTACTAATATTTTTCATGCAAAATATTCCATGAATATTAACTATTGCAAAAATATTAACTTCGCCTAGTATGGACCCCAAAATAAAAAGGAAACTGCAAGAAAAATTACAAGGAAAAAAAACAAAAATTTCTCCTTGGTCCACTACACCCGCTGCACTGGATCAAGCACCCCATCTGCATTGTGGTCCACTACACCTGCCACACAGAACCAGGACCCATGGGTGACCTAAAATCTAGAGCGAGTCAAGACCCTAGCCGGCGCTGATTCGGGAGGCCTCTGGTGCAATTTTTGCAAGTTTCCTACTCCGTCTGTGCATGTATGTGAATGCCAAACTCTCGGTCTTTCAGTATATAGCCTGCCTAATTCTGTTTGGTGAACAACTAACAAAACTAAGGAATATTTTCTGGAGAGAGAGAGAGAAAGAGAGACACGTGTGTTTCTTTTTCCATACAGAAGAGTCTATCAAAAACAACAATTATCTCCAATCCTCCTGTTTAACCTAAATAAAACCCTAGGTTAAATTGGACTGGACCATTGGACTCTTAGTTTAATCTTTTGGACTAAATTAATTATTCTAATTAGAACCAACTTAATGGCCCAACAAATAATTAATTTTTCCAGCCCAAATAAACTAGTCCAATTAACAAGCCCATATTAGTTTAGTCCCAGATTAATCCCTAATTATTCAAACTAGGCCAAAGCTCTAAATAATTAATTAACCCACCAAACTAATTTAATTAATTCTCTCTCTCCATGGACTTTTATTTTATTCTAACCCAATAATTAAATTAGGCTACTTAAATAAAATAAATTCTATTTAATTTAAGATCAATTCTTTAGCACGTATTTAATTAGGACTCACGGTCTATACTGGAAACCAAAAGACACACCGCCTTGGCTACTAATATAACCAAAATACCATTGCCATATAAATAGCTGTATTTTTCATTTTAAATATTTCCTAATAACACCATAAGGAAATATTGACCCCAAGAACAATGCTGTGTTAGCAAAGTCTCCGACCTGCAGGTGTAATGACTAAAATACCCCTCTATATATCGCCGTACATTTAGAGAGGAAGAAGTGTACTAACACCTCTCTAAATGACATCTACCATCCTTAGGCTTCTAGTCCAATGATCCATGACTTCCTGGATTGTTTCCGCTTTCCAAGGGAGCTACCCTAAAGCGAACATCCAAGTCATGTTTCCTAGGGCTTTGGATATTTAGATCATTCAGACAACCACAAAGGGCGATGTAGTATAAAAACTATCTTGTACAAGTCTATTTTAACTAACTAGTCACAGATACACAACATGCAAGTATAATGGCCCTACAATAGAACCTCAACTATAGCATATCAAAGTACATGCTTCCAGCTTCGTCAGACCACCAACTCATACTCAAGTCGTTGAGTACTAGTCCATGCTATAGTGGTAGTAGTCTAGGTTTCTACCATATAATACTTTTAGAAACTACTATTACAGGTCCTGTTCTATGTATTCGAAATACGCTTATGTCAAAAAGTGAGTGGACTATTTGCTGGCTAAAGGTAAGCCATTCTCCATTTGGAATTCACAATATAATAACCTAGACATGATGAGATTTTCATTCTCATCAATCAATTAAGAATGAACGTTTCTGTGTCAAGTAACCCGTAATCTATACCTTACTATGAAAGACCTCCATTCACATAGACCACTTACTTAAACACAATGGGTCTTTTCCTAACATAATTATGCACAAATAAAAATATAAATTCATAAATAATTTCTGAAATTAAATTCTTTTATTAAAACATTCGATATTTACATCAGAAACTTAGTCTAAGAGGGTATATTTCCCAATAGTTGAAACTCGAGGAGAAGTTATCTTCTGAATCAACTTCTTCAAACCCTATTATGGAACTAGAAGAGGTATAGCTTCAGGAACTTGTACTAACGAAGTTTCGTCATAGTGGGTGGGTATCTAGGGTTCCAAAACGATGGACTGGAGAGGTTTTTTACCTAGTCTCTGACCATCAGGAACAAGATCCCACTAGATATGAGAAGGCTATAGAAGATATCGACGTAAACCTATGGCATGAAACAATGATAGTCGAGATTGAGTCTATATACTTCAATCAAGTTTGGGATCTTGTAGCTTCACCAGAAGAGATAAAACCCATTGGGTGTAAGTGGGTATACAAAAGGAAAAGGGAGCAGATAGGAAGATGGAAACTTTCAAAGTTAGGCATGTGGTGAAAGGATACACTCAGAAAGAGGGTATCGACTATGAGGAAACATTTTCCCCGGTAGCCAAGCTTAAGTCCATCCGTATTCTCCTTATCATCGTAGGTCATTATGACTAAGAGATATGGCAATAGATGTTATGATGACATTTCTCAATGGCTATCTTAGATAAGACATCTAAATGTCCCATCCGGAAGGCTTTATTGCTCAGGGTCAAGAACATATGGTTTGTAAACCTAAGAAATCCATTTATAGACTTGAGTAGACATCGAGAGCATGGACCATTCATTTTGATAAGACTATAAAGTCCTACAATTTTATTCAAAACGACGATGAACAATGTGTGTATAGGAAACTGGAAGGTATAAACGTGATTTTTCATATACTGTATGTGAATGACATTCTACTCATTAGAAATAATGTAGGGACATTGTCATATACTAAAATTTGGCTGTCTAGTTAATTCAGTATGAAGGACTTGGGAGAAGCTAGTTACATTCTAAGAAATAAGCTTCGTAGAAATGGAAAGTTGAGAATGTTAGGATTATCTCAAACTATATACATTGACAAGATGTTGACTAAGTTCAGCATAGACTCATGCAGGAGAGTGTTAATCCCTTGTAGATATGGGTTATCTTTTTCTTTGAAGGACTGTCCAAAGTCTCAAGAAGAAAATTGCATAATGAGTAGGATTCCTTATACTTCAGCTGTAGAAAGTCTCATATACGCCATACTGTGCACTAGGCCAGATATCTGCTTTGTTGTAAGCTTAATTAGCAGTTATCAGTAAAACTCTGAGGAAGTTCATTGGCAAGCTGTAAAACATATTCTCAAGTACCTAAAGGGAATGAGAGCTTACATGCTGATTTACAAGGCTGATGACATGATTCCTACAAGATACATAGACTCAGACTTCTAGGTGAATAAGGATGAGAGAAAATCTACTAGTAGATATGTCTTCACCTTCTCTAGAGGGGCTATTTCATGGAGAAGTATTAAGCAATCTTATATTGTTGACTCAACTATGGAAGCTGAGTATGTGGCAGCTTCGGACCCATCCAAGGAAGCAGTCTAGCTCCAAAAGTTCCTTTCAAAACTTAGAGTCGTGCCACAGATGGACAAGTCGATTGTGATTTATTGCAACAACGTTGGTGCAATCTCGCAATGCAAATAACATAAAAACCAAAAGAAGATGAAGCACATTGAGAAAAAGTACCACCTGATCCGAGATTTTATCTAGAGACAAAAAGTCATAGTGGAATAGATTGCCTTGGAGAACAATCTAGCAGATCCCTTGACCAAGCTTTTGGTTGATAGAGTCTTTAGAGACACTTAGATGCTATAGGGATGGGCACCTATACACTTACTTAGCCTTAGAGTGCAAGTGGGAGATTGTTGGTATGTATTGCTCTCTTAGACTAGGTTTATAATGTAAATTTTATTTATATTAATAAATTATTCTCATAAATTATTTATGAATTTTTCATTACTTTTGTGGATAATTTCACTAGAAAAGGCTAATTTTGTTTAAATAAATGATTAATGTGAATAGAGATCTTTTACAATAAGGTATGGACCATAGGTTACTTAATATATAAACTATTATTCTTAACCAAATGATGAGAATGGGAATCTCATCATGGTAAGGTCATTGTGTTATGAATTCTAAATGGAGAATAGCTTACCTTTAGCCAGTGAGTAGTCCTCTCACCTCAAACACTAGCGCATTCCGAATACGTAGAACAGAACCTATAGTAGTGGTTTCTAAAACTACTATACAGAAGAAATCTAGACTACTACTGCTACAACATAGACTTATACTCTACGGCTTGAGTATGAGTTGGTAGTTTGACGAAACTAGGAGTATATGTTTTGATATACTACAGTTGATGTTCTATTGTAGGACCAATATCTTGTATGTTTGGTATATATGACTAGTTAGTTAAGATAGACTTGTACAACATAACTTATATGATTATATCACTATTTGTGACTGTCCGAATGATCTAAATATACAGGACCTTAGGGACAAATGACTTGGATTTTTACTTTAGGGTACCTTCCTTGGAAAGGGAAAATATTCCAAGAAGTCGTGAATCATTAGACTAGAAGTTTAAGGATGGTAGATGTCTTTTAGAAAGGTGTTAATACACTTCTTCCTCTCTAGATGAACAGTAATATGTAGAGGGTATTTTAGTCATTACACTTATAGGATGAAGACACTACTAGAGCAACGTTGTCCTTAAAGTCAATATTTCATTATGGTGATATTAGAAAATATTTAAAATGCAAAATACAGCAATTTGTACAGCAGGGGTATTTTGATCATTTTAGTAGCCAAGACGATGTGTCTTTTGGTCCTCGAGATAGCCCATCAGTCCGGATGTATTTGGGTCAAGGAATTAGTATTTTTCATGAGTGAATATTATTTTATTCTGCTAGCCTATTTCTTTTATTTTGCTAGAATAAAATAAAAAGTCCAATGAGAGAATTGTTTGTTAGCCTGGCTCAGTTGGTCAATTAATTATTCAAGGTTTGAGCCAAAATTGAGTAATTAAAGTTTTTCTAATTTGAATTAGATAAAAAGGCTTAAGAAAAGGTTTTGGTTCATTTTTAGGTTGATTAGTTAATTCTTGTTGGGTTTTAATTAATCCTGGCCCAATTCATTGAAGTTAGCCCAATGAGATGGATCGAAGGTCCATGTTTGATCTTGGCTTGATTAGGATTAAACGGGTATGGTTCTTCAGAAGGTTAGACGGTTGTTTAAGGGTTTTGAATTTCCAAATTTAGAGATAATCTTGGGTATCTCTGAGTAACCATAGTTTTCTTTTGTGCTTATCAAGAATACTTACCTAAAAATAATCAGCTAACTATGAGAATAATAATCTCAGAAAATACCTAGCCACGATTATTCTTTCTTCTCTCTATTTTTCTTTACTCTGTTTTTCACTTCTAGCCACGATTATACATAGTTTCCTTGCATCTTTGGTATTTACTGACCATTTAGGCAGAGGTAATATTCTAGAAGGCTAGGAGCAGTTGCATTCATGGTAAGGAGAATTAGGCACATAGCATGTGTTGATCTTGAGGTTTTAACGAGTTGAGTAGAAGAAACCTTTGTTGTTCAAACATCTTCCTCGGTGCCTAAGAAAACTTTAAAGCACAGAGGTATAACAATCGTTCCACTGTGCATTGTTATTCAGTTTTATTTTATGCTGATGTGTTGTTGTTTTTCCATTTTT
Organism: Voacanga thouarsii; assembly: GCA_026120185.1. Classification (NCBI taxonomy): domain Eukaryota; kingdom Viridiplantae; phylum Streptophyta; class Magnoliopsida; order Gentianales; family Apocynaceae; genus Voacanga; species Voacanga thouarsii. Next base: position 2,066,248 of record JANUWF010003396.1, read on the forward strand.
ATACTTCACAAAGGAGGCACAAAAGGATCAACAATCCATGTGGAGGGTTATGGTAACATTTAAACAAGGATTGAAGGACAAAGTAGTATTAAGGGGAGCTCAAAATAATTAATATTTCCTTTGGAGATCAAGGAAATACATAAAAATGGAATGGAGGTCAAAGGAGTGGGTTTTGAAGTGCAACAAAACTGGGGACGGTGGCTAGAAGGAAGCCGACACTAGCCCTAAGCCATAAAACGGTGTCGGCCCAAAGCTGGCCGATTCACTCGATTTACAGAACAGAACCGACACCACCCCTATGCCATCACCGGCACTGGCCTATGTCGAGAATATCTCGAGAATTGCTATTTTTTTTAACTCATTTGCATTCCTTTAAATTTTCACAACTTTTCTTCAGGCCACCAAATCTTATGTTTAGCTTACTAATTAGTTGAGGTAACTTAGGGCCTATAAATACCCTATTATGTCTCTTATAAGCTCAGATTTTGAACATTTGACATTTTCCTTCTTAGAATTCAAGAGTTCAAGAAAGAGAATAGTAAGGGTGAATCCTCTTGGTGTTTTTACCAAATCAAATCGAGACTTCTCTTAGGATTTAGTCCAATCTAAGAATCTAGTCTATAATCTTTCTTGGATAGATCAATGATCTTTCTAAAGTGGGTCGTTGATTTCTTATTCATCTAGGGTTCTTTTAAGAGATCAATTGGTTGCCTAAATCTTCTCATCTCATTTGTTCTTGATCCCTCTTAGGTTGGGGATGTTTGGATGTTGATTTAGTGGCTTAGTTCAATAGATTTTAGGTTCTAGGTGATTTAGATTACCTGGGGTTCTAGTCTTGAATTAGCTTTTTGAGTCTTTTTGAACCACAAATCTTCATGTGCTTCTGTGCTCGCACCAAAGTAGTGTTAGAGCAAAGTTGTGTTAAGTGTAATTAACACAACATTTTTTGGGCAAATGTACAATCTTTTTCAAGAATTTGTGAAGCTTTTGCAATTTTTGTCATCTTATTTTGTGCCATTTTTGAATACTTGAAACTCAAAATTATGTCATGAATTTAATGTAAAATTGATCCTCTACATTGGTATGATATTTGAGGAATTATTTGGCAAGAATATTTGTTAATTTTGAGTACAAACAAAGTGGAAATCTCATCCAACCCATTGCTGCACATTTAAATCACCTTACTTATTTTTTTGCAATTTTTGAGAGTTGGAAACTTCAAATTGTGCCATGGGTTTGTTGTGAAATTGAGTAAATTTTGTAGGACCTTAAACTCAAAATTTGTTCATATTGTTGATTTAAAATCGATCCTTGATGCTAGTACAATCATTAGGTATTGATTTTAAACTGAATTTTGGGTTTTTAGGGGGGGGGGTGTTACAAAGGTGGAAAAATTTAGAGTAGCTTGAGTTACGAGTTTCTATACAAAGTGCTTGATGTATTGCTTCTATAACTTGTGATTGTGCATACATGACTACCAAATGCATCTTATGATGAATTCCTATGATCTTCTTGCATAGTAATTTGTTTGTAAGTGGGATTTATCCTTGTGTTGCACGTAAGAATCTGCATTATTTTAGATTTCGATTGTGCAATAACAATTAATGTGCAGCAAAAATTAAAACGAAATCCACACAACAGGATTACTCGTATATAATTAAATGGGTTAGGAGAGCAAAAAAAAAATTCTTTACCTAAAAACATAGCTTTTTAAAAACTTTTCTTTGTATGCACAGAACCCTTTCGTAAACTTATTCAATCATAAACCACCAAATTCCAAGAATAGGAACATCTTTAATATAAATCCGCATGAGGATGTATTCAAGAACTACCAAAATTATCTGCTAGAAACTTTATTGGCAGGTAAGGATTTTAATTTGGGGAAGAAAAGAAAGAAAGGCTTTGTGTTTTGTAATTTTGTATTCCAATTGTGTGGCATCCTATGTGGCCTCCTTAACAGAGATATACTTCTCTGTATATAAAAGGACAAAACCCCACTACCCTAATGAGCAAAACACGTACAGAGCTTTTTCCTAATTCTTTTAGGAAACAATTGTATGGCTCCTGTTTTAATTATGGATCTTTAGGATTTAGTAATTTCAATTGAGCCCATGAATTACAACAAGTTTATAATTCAACCATAAAGGATTTACTAATTGCAATTGAACTCCAAATAATTATAACACTTTATAATTACCTCATAATTATTATTTCTTATCCAAATTAATCACATGATACTATCAAATAATATCCTAAGTTCCAATTCCTCTATTGTGTGTGGCCTATTAGGTTTTCTAGTCAATTGGTAAGTAATATGAATTAATTATATCACAATAGAATTAATAATCCTTTTATAATTATAAGTGACATATTAATTCTAATTAGAATTAATTTATTAATTGTCTAATTAATAAATTTATATTTAGCAAATCATGAGTGGCAATTAGCAATACATCATGACTATCCAAAAGTCTAGAAAGTCAAGTGGCTTGACGTGAACTTTTCAATAGCAAAACATCAGTACAATAAACTCATTCTACTATACAATATCTCATTTGATTTAGAGTATGGTATTAGTGCTACCTCCCTTCAGAATATTAATTAATTCTGGCTGGAATATTCGAATACTTGTTCCTAAAATTGCTTACTCAACATGTCTATCAATTAAAACTATTTCTAACACATAGTCGCCTTGGACAAAAACTTCTCGAGTAATAATTCCTACAAGTGGTCATGTGGCATTCGCTCCTACTATTAGGAGTAATGAATTCTTTATTGACCATCTCAACTACTTTTGTTTACTTCACGTTGTATCCAATATCCATCCTATAGGCAGTCTTGTAGGGAGTTCAAAGATTGGAATTAAAGTACAATGCTGATAGGGGCTAAATGTACCTATATTTTGAGGGTTATTTGTGTTACTTTTATGTTCAAATAACTATTCATTCCTACTAAATGAATGTAGAAGTGATTAAATGGGATAAATATTGAAAAAAGAGTGAAAAATACACAAAATCGTGCCAAACAGTGTTGAACCGGCGCTAGTCGACATAGCTGAGCCAGCCGAGGGTCACTTGTAGAAGAATGGAGGAATTTTGGAAGCATTTTAGGAAGGACCGGCACCAATTGTTACTATTCATAAAGTGGCGAATTTTTCTTTTCAAGCAGAATTTGGTAATTTCAGTTGGATTCTTTTGGGAACTCTTTCAATCACAAAAAAAGACTCTTGTAAGTACATTTTAGTAACCAAAACTCCTATAAATACAAAAGAATAACATTGTACAAGAGAGTTCTAGATCTTAAGTTTTCATTATAATATTTTATAGAACTCCTAGAGAAACACCAAGAACAAGGAGGATCAAGGAAATCTTTGAGAAGAAAGGGAGCTTTATCAAGAAGATTGCAAATGAGAAGAGAATTACACTTGTCTATGAGTTTTTATTCTTTGTTTCTTTGTAATTCTATTTTGTGAAAGTTGGATTTATATGTTTTAATTGTAGTTAAGGATACTTTTACTTTATGATTTTGTGTTGAATTAATTCTAGACTTGTTGAATTCCAATTCTAAGTGTTTGATTACATAATTTTATGAATTGAATTAATTATTCCGGACTAGTTAATTCACTATCTTGTGATCTCTTAATGGACTTGAGAAACAAAGTTAAGAGAAAGACTTAGTAATCAAATAGGGATTGATATCGCCTAGAGTATTGGGGTGTTATTTATTCCAAAAGACGTTATTGTTACCTAGAGTATAGGGACATTAATTGTTTAATTGAGTTGTTCATAATGCTTCTTAGTTTTAATTAAGGACGTAGAGTATACCCCTTAATTAGACTAAGGATAGGAATTTCATGACTTGGAAAATGTTTGGAATTTGATTTTGAAACTTATATTGGTATTTTAGGATTGGTAATCAATTTGTTGAAAGAAATTTTCTTCATTCATCATAGAATTGAGATATTCCTCTATTACATGTCTTTTCTCCTTATTCTCACTCATCGATTATCCTTGTGACTTTTCTTGTGTGGAGTTTATTTATTCTCTAGTATATTAGGTTAGTTATTTATTTATTCTGTCTTCTTATTTTGTTGGCTAAACAATAAAGACTTGGGTAAAGTAATGTGGGAGCCAAAGTTCCTATGGATTCGATACTTGCTATTCCTTATGCTATATGATGGGTATACTAGCCTGTATATGTGGTTTTAGTGGATAGCATTTTAATTAAAGCTTGATTGATTTTGGACTTTGTTGATAGCATTTTCTACCCTAAAAGAATGCATCAAACGCTCAGTTAAAAAGTACTTTGGAGATCTCAAGTCTAAGGATACTTGCACATTTGCTATAATGAGATTCTATCACTAGTACTAAATAGTTGTCCATTTGATTATCTCATAGTTAGGTCATCTAATGCACTTGTTAAAGTAATAAGTATCCACGTGTTAACTTTGAGTATCACAATACTTACGGTTGTCAGAACCACCGCTTGATCAAATCAAGAAGTATAACACGTGCTAGTCTTAATACATTAATGATATCCTATCTCATTAATACTATGACTAGGGATTATTTGAGCACAAAAACAATCTAGTGTACTTAAGACTTTATCTAACAGTTATATGCAAATGAAACTATAAACAAAGTGAAATGTAAGATAAAGAATGGCTTTAATATTAAATAAATGTATAGTATACAATATACAAGTGATTACCTCTAGGGCATAACACTACTAAACTCTCACTTACACTAGAATCAATCATTCATGTATCGAATACCAAATGACTCAACATGTCTGTCATGTTTTTTCTAGGACAGTGCTTTAGTAAGTGGGTCTTCTATGTTCTCATCTGTGGGAACTCTCTCTATCTTTACATCTTTTCTGTAACACCCCACTACCTAAGCCTAACAAGGCCGGGGATGTCGCCCCGTCCAATGGACAAGGGGTCTTTATAATTAGAACACACAACAAGAATAAAGCAATACTTCAAAATTAAAACTTATTACAATCCAAAAATTCAAGATAAATCCATAAATACAAATTGTTCACTCTCAACTCCCAAAGCATTACATAAAATAAATAATAGAATATCCTCCAAGCAGGCAACAACTAGCTACTCATCCCCACATCATGATCGACCTAAAATCATGGTAAAAAGGGTGATGAGATAAAAATATCAGTAAGTCCATGCGTGCTTTGAGTGTTCAGAAAAGCAGTTCGTGAATGCAAAGTGTAAGAGCTTCATAAGAAAAATACTAGCAAGCAATAAATAATGTTCAAAAGCCAGAGTGGCGTTTTGGCTTTTTCAACTATACAGGTACAATAAAATCAACCACTCAAAAGGGCGGCCATGGGTTACCACACGTTGGGCCCCATAACCAAACAACGGTCAGAATGTCATACTTTGTGCAAACTGACAAAAAAGGTAGGTGATCGGCCTACCGGGTAAGATTCTCCTCCTTCTCTACACCTAAACAAAATCAGTTGTCCATTCCGACAATACACAGTCCGCATGAATGAAAACTACTAGCTCGGATTGGCATGACTAAGTAGTACTGACGTTTCTCTAAATTGAGTTCATCTTCTGAAGGTGACCTCCTGCCAGAAGACTCACTCTTACTCTTCAAAACTAGTACTACTAGCCTACTCTTATTGAGTACTCAATGATGATTGTCCCACTTGGGAAAAAAAACTGGTAAAACATAGCTTTACTTGAAAATGGCAATCAAGGGTTTCTAAAGTCCTTGTTAAAATCAGTTTTAGAAATAGTTTAGTGTTTGAGTAAAACTACTTGTTGCTTTCAAATAAGTAGTTTGATTGAAACAAGAAAGGAAACTATCCTTAATTGCCTTTACCAAATCAGTAGTCATACACTTCGGGTCTAGCTTACCATAGTAATCTTTTGCAACAAACAAATTTTATGCAGGAGCTTACCTGATCCTTGCTCAAAATAAAGATCTCCAACAGCTGGCTTATCCCCTCCTGGGGCAAACATAAGCCATAATTAAACTCAAGCCAAAATTCACTTCCACAAATAAACATAGCTCAACTTACTATAATCATGACCCTAACGTCCCAAGTTTTAAGGCTAGATAATGAATAAAATGGGTTTATAAAATAAATCTAGCTTGATATTAAAATAACTAGGGTTTGTGAAATAGCTACTAATAAGGTGAAGGTTTAAATCTTGCTTTAAATAAATTAGGGTTTATTTGATGAAGGGTCCTAGGACCTCGATGGAATTATTTAAAATAATAATCTATTAATAATTAATTGTTAAAAAATAATTGGTAAATAAATAAAATTAATAGCAAATAAATTTTAATGTATTTGATTAAAAGATAGTGAATAGATTTTAATAATATTTATGAATATAAGACTTACAAAATTAATATTTTACCTATTATGATTATTTATATAAAAGGCTTTATTTGATGTTATTATTTTATATAATATCTATATATTTTATTTCTTTAATAAAAGCTATCAATTATTTGACTAAAATATCATTATTTTATATAAGAATCCAAATCCACATTTTCCTAGGGTTTTCAAAATTACTAAAAGAAATTATAGTATTAATCATTTTATTGATGAAATAAAATTAGCTTAGGGATAACAAGGTAATGATCATAATTCCTATTGCTAACCATAATCATGAACATACACTCTATACCAATCAATAAAACATCCAAAACATGAATAAAAACATAGATCCAAATTTACCAAGACATGATTCAAACTCTACTAACATAATCATATTCATGGCCTTAACAATAATGCATGAACATAAACCCTTTTCACCAAATGTGACAAAATCTCTAACATGCTTGATCATTCATACTACTCACGACATGAAGACATGCAACAAACCCTAGGACTCCATACATTCAATCAAGACAATCAACTCATGCATCAATCCCAACTCCATCAAATACACATATTCATTCATACTTCAATCTCAACTCCATCGCAAAACACATCCATTCTCATACTTCAATCCCAACTCCAACACAAAACACATGCTCAAACTTTAATCATAATCCATTCTTTTCCAAAACATTCTAGAGACATGAATCTAAGATTTAAAGAGAAGGTTGAAGAGGCTTACTTGGATAATGACTACCTTGAAGTCATTTCAAGAGAAGCCTTACTCTTAGGAGACTTGATCCGTCCATGAGAGAAGAATAAAATATGGCCCTGGTTGAAGTAACCATTCGGCCAAGAGAGAGAGAGAGCGAGAGTTCATTAGTATATATTCATCAAGGTCGAAGGTGTAAGAAGATGAAGATGATTGTTCATGCTTACATTTAAGGTGTTCTTAAGCCTTCAAGAAAATTCTAGTTTTTTATCCAAAAGTGAGACTTTGATTTCTGAGTTTGATGTTAAAAATTGCATGAATGGGTTCATGAGGTTGAGTAGGTATAATTTGGAGTTTATGGAGAAGATTGAAGTGGTTTTGGATGGTCTTAGGCGTGAGAATGGTAATAGGTGTTCTTGGTGTTCTTGAAGGTTTGGAGAGAATGGAGAGAAATTGGTTGAACATGGCTGAAATTTTGTGGGAGAAGGGTAGCCGAATTGTTTGAATGGTTTTTGGTAATTGGATTTTCAAATTTGAGAGGAAAAGGAAAGCTGGTTGTTTGAAATTAAAAAAGAATAATTTAGGAAATATTTTGTAGTAGCAAATATGGTAAGTAGATCTTTGGTGGTGAAGGTCTTTTGGGAAGCTACGATGGCTGACTGGCTTGCTGGAATTCTGCTGAGATGAATGTTGTTTGATGGAGCCTTAGGATGGCCGAAATATGGTGCACAATGGTGAAGGAATATTCTAGTTGTTTGAGGGTTAATCTATGGTAGTTTGCTGAAATATCTTGCTGAAATTCTAGACTTCAATTAATGGTTTGATTGGAATGATTGATGGAGAGATTTTAAGAGCAGCCATAGAACTGCTTTTCGAGCAGAACACTAGAGAAGATGATGAAGCTCTACTCATGGCTATTCAAGGTGAGTTTGTACAGAAAAATGGAGGAAGTTTTGGACAAGGGTGAAGAAGAAAACAAAGCTAGAAATTCTGAACATATTTTTCTCAAGTTTACTGGAAATTTCTGGGCTGATTTTGCTGCCATTTTTTCAGTCAGCTTGCAAAAGGTTTGAAGGTCCATTGGAGGGTCCTTTAAGGCTGATTTCTAGCCTTCTTTATGGAGGAAAAACAAGGTTGAATTACTGGTTGAAAAGGTGGAAGAACAACTAGGTTTTTCGGGCTACTTTGTTGCGAAAGCTATCTAGAAATTTTTCTGGTTTGCACAGCTTTTGTGCAGTCCAATTTTGGCCTTGCAATTTCAAACTTCAAGTTGGTCGAGATGGCTATTTTTCTGGTAGTATCTGGGAGGGAAAAATGGCTAAAGTTTTTGATATTTGGACTGGTCAAGAAGCTGCAAAAATTTCCAGTTTACTACATGAAAAAGATGAACACGCATAGGTTGGACTTTGAAGATTCAACCGTGGAGATTAATTCTCTTGGGAACCTTCCACAACTCCTCCCCATTTTCGGTTAAGGAGACATCCTCACGCAGACATTTTTGACACTCCAAGATCAAAGAAGCATGTTGGAAATTTTCTAGAAATAAAATGGTTTAGATAAATGAAACAACCTAATTGATTAAGAAGTAAGGAAAGCTAGAGATCAAGAAATGTATGAATCCCTTAGAAATTGTTGTAGGGCAAAAGAGTAGGATTAGAACATTCCTTTCATGTCTCCCCTAGGACAACACTCCTACTCCTCCCTAAAGCATACAAGGGCCAAAATATAGCCTACCTAGCACAAAATAAAATTTAATCATGCTAAAACTCCAATGATGGAATTTGAACTCAAGACCTCAAGGAATTATTCCAAAGCTCTAACCATTAAACCACAACAACTCTTATTCTTATTTTTTCTCCCAAATATTTTTCCTATTTAATCCTCAAGCTATCTTCCTAATTCCTCCTCAAGCAAAAATACCATTTTACCCTTCTTACTCAACAACCACAATCAAGCCATCTAGGCTACAAATCACATATCCAAAGCACATAAAATCATATAAAAATATATTTATGCATGCTAGAAAATATGATATGCATCCCAACCCCCTTATTCTATAGTTGGTTTTAGTTGGGATTTCACATTTTCTATTTATAATCTCCCAGATCAAGTGATATCGTCTTAGCATGTATTTGGATTGCTGGTAAGACCGTGACTCTTTTACTTGTGTAATGGCTCCATTATTGTTACAATACAAAGATATTGGATCAACAATACTAGGGACCACTCCTAGTTCCATCATGAACTTCTTGATCCAAACTGCTTTTTTAGCTACTTTAGAAGTGTCTATGTACTCAACTTCAGTCGTTAAGTCAGCAATAGTATCGTGTTTGAAACTTTTCTAACTCACTGCCTCTCCACACAACGTAAATACATAGCCAGATTGTGATTTAAAATCTTCCTTATTAGATTGAAAATTGGCATCAGTATACCCGTTTACTTTTAAATCACCTACTCCATATACAATGAATACATCCTTAGTTCTTCGTAAGAACTTAAGTATATTCTTTACAAACACCCAATGACCTTCTCCATGATCAGACTGGTATGTACTTGTAAAACGTAGAGCATAAGAGACGTCGTCCCTAGTACACATTATAGCATACATAATAGAACCAATTGTTGATGCATATGGTATTCTACTCATGTGATTTCTTTCATCGTGTGTCTTAGGGCACATCAATTTGGAAAGGCTTACCCCATATTTCATCTGTAAGAAATCATTTTTAGATTAATCTATACTAAACCTCTTTAGCACTTTATTTATGTATGTAGACTGCAAAAAACCTAGCAACCTTTTTTATCTGTCTCTATAGATTCTTTTCCAATAATATAGGTTACTTCTCCGAAGTCTTTCTTGGATAATTTCTTGGACAACCCAAACTTTACTAATTGAAGGATAGGTATATTATTTTTCTATTAGTAATATGTCATCTACATAAAGCAATAGGAAAATAACTGCACTCCCACTAACGTTTTTGTATACACAAGGTTCATATATGTTTTGAATGAAACTAAATTCTTTAATTATTTCACCAAAATGGATGTTCCAACTTCTAATAGCTTACTTAAGTTTATAAATAGACATTTGTAGCTTGTACACTTTTGTGCTATCATTGGATGTGAAACCCTCAGGTGGTGCTATATATACTTCCTCAGTTAGGTTTTTATTTAGGAAAGCTATTTTCACATTCATTTACCAGACCTCATAATCAAAATGAGCAGCAAGTGCTAGGAGTATTCTTATAGATTTTAACATAGTAACTGGTGAGAAGGTTTCGTTATAAACATACCATGTTGTTAATGATAACATTTAGCTACTAATCTTGCTTTATAGGTAACTACTTTACCATCTATGTCGGTTTTCTTTTCGAAGACCCATTTGCACCCAATAAGTTTGATTCCCTTAGGTGGATCAACTAAAGTCCATATTTGGTTATCATACATGGAATCCATCTTTTACTTTATGGCCTCAAGCTATTTGTCGGATTCTCAACTATTTAGAACTTTCTTATAAGTAGTAGGTTGATCTTCATCTATGAGCAATACGTCATTATGGTCACTTATTGGAAATCTATATCTCTTAAGTGCCACATATATCCTACTCGGCCTATGAGGCTTTTAGGCTAACGAAGGTTCATTTATTCTTTTAATAGGCGTGGGATCAACTAGTTGATCATTATTTGTTTGTTCTTCTTAAACTTCACTAAGTTTAATTTTACTCCCAGTATCTCTTTTAAGTATGTGTTCATTCTCTAAGAAAATAGCACGCTTCAAAACAAGTACTTTGTTTTAAAAGTTAGGTAGAAGTAATATCGAAATGACTCTTTCGGATATCTAACAAACAAATATTTGTGAGATTTACCTTCAAGTTTGTTTGACTGCAATCTTTTAACAAAAGCTGAAAAATCCCATATTTTCAAGTGAGATAACTTTGGTCTCTTTCCTAAGAATAATTCATAAAAGGTGAAATCAACCATTTTTGTCGGAACTCTATTTAGAATATAAATAACTGTCTCCAGTGCATACCCCCAAAATGATTTTGGTAAGTCTACAAAAGCTGTTATGGTCTGTACCATGTCTAGAAGAGTTCGATTCATTCTCTCAGATGCACTATTATGTTGAAGTGCATATAGTGGAGTCCATTGACATAATATCTCATTATCTCTAAGATAATTTTGAAACTGTTAACTTAAGTATTTACTTCCTCAATCGGATCTTAGAATTTTAATACTTTTGCCAAATTATTTTTCTACTTCATTCCTGAAGTCATTAAACTTGTCAAAAGCCTCAGATTTGTATTTTATTAAATAAAAATACCCATATCGTGAATAATCATAAATAAAGGTTATGAAATAGTGATAACCTCTTCTTGGTTGTATAGATATTAGGCCACATATATCAATATGTATAAGTTCTACTAACTCTTTGGCCCTTTCTCCTTTTTAAGAAAAATGAGTTTTAGTCATTTTTCCAAGTAAATAAGACTTGCATATGACATATGATTCATAATCAAATTACCCTAAGTCACCAAGTTTGTGTAATTTAGAAATACGATTCTCATTTATATGGCCTAATTGACAATGATATCAGTAAGATGAGATTGAGTTATCTTTTCTTTGTTTCTTGTTGTTTACCTTGAGAATTGAATCATTCATATCTAGAACATATAAACTATTTATCAAAGTTGCAGTACCATATTGGACATCATTTAATGACAAAGAACAACCTTTATTCTAGAAAATTAATGAAAAATATTTAATTCCAAACAAACAACTGAGATAATGTTCTTACGTAAAACTTGTACATAATAACAGTTTGTAAGTTCTAAGACTAATCCAGAAGGTAAGTATAGATGATAAGTCCCCATAGCAAGTACAACAACCTTTGCTCCATTTGCAGCACGTAGATCCACATCACCCGTTTCTAGCCTTTTACTGTTCTTTAGTCCCTGTAAATTATTACATAAATGAGATTCACAAATGATATCTAATACTTATATCTCATTTTCAAATGTAGTATTGATCTTAATTACAAACATATTAGGAGTAGAAGTAGAAGTAGAAGTGCCCGCAAGCTTCTTCTTCTCCCTTTTTTCTTTCACAATCTCCAAGTAGGCTTTATAATTGCTTCTCCAATGGCCCATCTTTCCACAGTGATGGCATTGGCCCTTAGTGGCTGCCTTCTTTTTCTTCATACCACAATTGGGCTTGGTGGGAATTTTATTCTTATTCTTAAGAACTTTCTTCTTAGAAAATAAAGAATCTACAAGTATGACTGCATTAGTTTTCTCCTCATGGAGGATTCTGCAATCTTAAGAAGATTGTTCAGCTCGGTTATAGAGACTCAATCTTATTCATCTTGTATTTTATCACAAATTGCGAAAAACTACTTGGTAATAATTCACAATTAAGTCAATACTTAATTCATTGTCCATTACAAACCCAAAAGACCCAAGTTTCTTTATCAAGCCCAACATTTTTAGCCCATGAGTGGCCACAGAAGTACCCTCAACTATTTTAGGACGGACAGTTGTTTAGAAATCTCATATCTCTTCATTCTGGCTTGTGCATCAAATAGTTCTTGAAGATGAAAAATAATCGAATAAGTATCCATATGCTCATATTGTTTTTGCAATTATGGGGTCATTGATGCCAGCATTATACAAGATATTGTGTCTCTGTCCTCTAGTGCTTCTTGTGGATAGCATGCTCATCAACATGAGCATCTTGAGCTAGTGGTGGTGGAATAGGAGCCTTTAGCAAGTTCGAGCAACTTTTCTGACTTGTGAACGATTTTCAAGTTTCTATACTGGTCTAGAAAATTTAACTCAGTAAGTTTGTTAATTTCCAAGATGCTACGTAAGTTTAGGTTGATCGACATAATGCAAATGACTTAGATATACATATAGAGAAATTAGTAAAATGTATATGAACATGATATGCAAATAATTAGATCTTTAATTAAACGCATAGTTATTTCACTAATTTACTAAAACCAATAACCCTCACTATTGATTTGGGAAAGCCCATTGGAAGTTTTCTCAGTGGACTGGTATCCAAATCCCTTAAAAATAACTTTGAATTTGCCCAACAAACCACTCTTAAGTTCAATGGTAGGTATACAATACCAATTACATCAAATGTAATTACCGGATCATTGGTGATTAACATATTTTAATCTTAAAACCTTTAAGCTAACCTAACATTGCCTCTAATCTTCTTTATGCTTGGGTTAGCCCAACCATGATAAAGAAATTAGTTGAACCCAACCTATTAATTAGGAGTCAAATTCTGTATCTTGAACAAGCCTGATGTCAAGTAGGCTTGAGTTTGCCCAACAATCTGATCTCGAAAAAGGGCTCTCGTTATTACTATATTAATGGAAGGCATAAGGTTTAATATTAATTGAGGGATTTGTTATTTTAGTGGTCTCATATATTACATGCATAATATCATCATATTAACATGGCATAAAACATAATTACGTGGCTTGGTTATGGACTTTCCTAGATTAATTTTCTTAAGCCATAAAGGAAATTAATATGATCAATCATAAGTGTTCATGTATGATTTAGGAAGTCTTACCATCATCCTATTGTTCTTTACCATTTTCTCCTTAGATTTGTAATAAATTATAATCCTATCTAACTTATGTAATCTAATTATATAAAAGCCTAAGAAAAAAACCTCGAGTTACATTCGAGAGAAGTTAGATGAGAAGAAAAATTATTCAAGAAAAAATAGAGAAGGTAAAACACGCAGGCCCTATTTAATTCAAAACTAAAACCATAAAATGTATGAATAATTTAATTGGGCCCAAAATCCATAACCAAGGCACCATGCTAATTTCATGCTCAAAAGCAAAAATAAACATAACATATAATTCCAAAATCATTAATTTAGAAAAATAATAAAGTTAGTCCCAAATTCAAATTTTACGAAAAACTTGGGGTCATTTTGAAATTTAGAAAATTGTTTTAGTGGGTTAAAGAAAAAAAACAGTTTTTTTTTTTTTTTTTAATAGTGAAGGTCCGAAAATCTGCCATGGGAGGTCTCGGCGGGAACAAATTCCAGCCGAGCGATGGCAGCAATTTTCAAGTCCGTCGCAAGCCATCAATTTTTCAAGATCTCAAAATTGGAAACAATTGGAAGCAATAGGAACAATTCCTATTGTTCAATTTCCAAAAAATGCAAAACCTGTCCAATGTCTCTGAATTTGGAAACAATTCCTATTGAGCAATACGTAAACAATTTCACTGTCCCCCCCCCCGCCCCCCCCGCCCGGCGCCCTCGCTTTGTCTTTACCTTCTTTGTCAGATTTACAAACAATTGGAAATTAGACATGCTGTTTCCTTTTCAAAATTAAGAAACAATTTCCTTCAATTGGAAACAATTGCAATGTTTTTTTTTTCCTTAATTGGAAAATTTTTCCTTTGGATTTCGTAAATCCTATATATTGAAACAATTTCAATAATTAACAAGTTAAGAAAAAATATGACCCATATAAAACAAATTTTTTAAAATCAAAATATTCATGAAACAGCTTTAGGACCCAAATTTATTTATAAAATAATTTTAAAAATAAAAATATTTACGAAACAATTTCATAATACAATTAAAATTCATAAAACACATGAGATAACTCTAATACCAATATTGGATTTTGATCATACAATAACAATTAATGCGCAACAAAAATTATAAATGAAATTCATGTAATAAGATCACGTGTATGTAATTAAATGGGTATGAAAAGGGGAAAAAATTCATTACCTAAAAATGTTACTTTAAAAAAATTTATTCGCATACACGGAATCCTTTTGTAAACTTATTCAAGCACGAATCACCAAATTTTAAGAATAGACATTTTTCTAATATTGATCCACACAAAAATGTATTTAAAAGTCACCCAAATTTTCTACTAGAAAAATTTATTGGGGCTAGAAAATTTAATTTGGAGAAAGAAAGAAGAAAGGCATTGTGTTCTGTAATTTTGTTTTCCAATTGTGCGGCGTCCTGTGTGGCCTCCTTAACGGGTTTTTGACCAGAATGGGTCAAAACCTATTTTCCACGCATTAATGGGGGCAGAATTCGTGGGCGCGGCGCAGAGGGGGTACCTTGCATTTCCAAAACGCGAGGTACACCGGTTCCTCGCGTTTCGGAAACGCGAGGTATTCTCTCTGACAAGTTCTGAATGAGCCGCAGAATTTACGGTCGAAAATATCACCTCGCGTTTTATAAACGCGAGGTGTACCTTTTTTTTAAAATTTCTTTTATTTTGTGAGTTTTTGTTTTATTTTTTATGAAGTTACAAATTTTTATTAAAAGAAATTCATATTTTTTAAATAACACAAAATTATATATAAATTTAAATACTACACAATTATAATTTATATTTGACCATAATAATATACGTATTTTTATCATAATTAATTTTATTTATAATGAAGTTGAAAAATAATTATTTTTTACAGTTAATTTTATTTATATTAAAATTTAAAATAAATTTTTATTTTTAATTTAAATTGAATTAATTTATAGTTAATTCAATTTTAATATAAATATTTTAATTTTGATATTTTTAATTTTAATATTTCTATATTAATATTTAAAATATAAATATAAATATTTATAATTTTATTATTTAAAATATTTTTAATTTAACTATTATAATTTTGATATTTTTAATTTTAATATTTCTATTAAATATCATTAAATATTTAGCTAATTTAAATACTAAATAAATTTAAATAATTAATTTATAATATTTAATTGTTGAAGAAAATTATAAAAATATAAATTCTCAACTATCTAAATACATTAAAATTATAGTGTTAACTATTTAAATAATATTTAAATTTAAATCTCAACTATTTAAATTTTATAATCCACTTACATTTCATAATTCAAATAATTTATAATTTAATTAAACTCGAATAATGTGTGAAATGTTACAGTTTTAAAAAAATTATTTAAAAAAATTATATTATATTTGTCTTTAAAATTTTTTTTATTTTTATTAAATGGCCAAAATAAATTGAATTTATTGTTCTCTCTATAATTTTTAAATATAAATTATAGAGCACATGTGCACTAGCTTTTTACGAGGTCGCTTTTCTTTTTTTTTTTTTTTGAAATTTCTTTTTTCTTGTATTATGCATTTTATTATTTTGCGACTTTTTCTTCTCATTTTTTATGAAGTTACAAATTTTTATTAAAAGGAATTAATATTTTTTAAATAACACAATTAATATTTTTTAAATTTAAATAATGCACAATTAAAATTTTTTAATTTAAATTTGACCATAACATTTAATGTACGTATTTTTACCACAGTTAATTTTATTTATAATGATTTTGGACAAAAAATTATTTTTATAGCTAATTTTATTTATATTGAAATTTGAAAAAAAATATTTTCAATTTAAAATTGAATTAATTTATAGTTAATTTAAATATTTGATTTAATAATGTAGCCTATTTAACGATATTTTTAAATATTTAATTTTAACTATAAATTATTGAATTAATTTAAATAATGATATTGTAACTAAAAATATTGATAAATAAATTAATAATGTTAATATTTAAATATTAAACAACGATAATATTTATAAATTTATATTTAATTTAACTATAAATTTTAAGGATATTTTATTTAATTAAAATATTGAGTTGACAATATTTTAAATATTTAACTAAATCGAACTTATTGTTTTCTCTATAATTTTTAAATATAGATTATATAGAAAATTGAATAACGACATTTTATTAATGCTACTTTGACTTTAAATTTGAATGTAAATATGACTGTTAATGAAATGTAACTCATAATTTCATTCACATTTAATTATCTTACTTGAGCTATTTGGTATTTGCTAATTTATTGTATATATATTTTAATATCGGTTGAGTTGAGTTTTTAACATTGTCCCCAAATCTTTTGTGATTTTATGATATTAATAGGTTATCATGCATGATTGGGAAGATATGAAATTTAAAACGCGATACAAACAATAAATAATAAACTTTATTACACATGAAATAATCTAAAAAAAAGGATGAAAACTAGTCCCGCAATGAAATCCTCGACGGTTCCTTGGAGGTTGAACTCGTCTCCGAGGTTGTTCTTGTTGTTGTTCTTCGGGTGGTTCTTCTGATTGTACTGCATCTTGTTCCTCATAACGGTGGGATGGACCGGGAATATCTATAGAATGCCTGTGCGGTATCTGAGACCGTCCAGTAGATGGGCCGGCAGCAAATTCATCGACTGAAGATAGGTATTTAGTATCGAAGACTAGGTGCTGCGGAGTAATAAAATCAGCTTGCCTATCTTCAACTGCTGCAGGATCACCATGTTCATAATTGTATTCTTCGCCGTGCACTGGTGAGTAGTGATCCTGCACAGGAATATCAGGTACGAGCACGTCTGCGTGCCCGTCTACCCCCTCTCCACACCGGTGGTACTTCGCGATTGACTTCTTGCGGGATTGGAGGTATCGAATCAGCAGTGTAGCTTCGTCTGGCTGGCTCGTAGGGTGGGTGGTTCAAACGACTTGCCTCACCTGCGGTAGTCAGCGAACGAGTAGCGAGATCCGTTATTGATGCAAACACTCGTCTACTCACAGCATCCGCATTTTGATATCCCACATTGCCAAGATACAATATTCGATGCATCGAATCAGCCTATATATATTTCGAAATATTAATAAATTATTTGAGTGTAAATTTTATATTTTTTAATAATATGTATAAAAAATTACATATCAATATTTCTATTGCTCCACTGCTCGATTGGTAGCCCGAATGATTAGGTTGCGTTATAGTCGGATTACCAATCAGTCGCCTAGTGTGAGTCCAATACCATGCTGCATAGTCAGGCGAAACTATATTCTTATTGTAGCTGAATTGTCCAACCATTACTGTTGAATGTCTATCAACCCACTTTGCATAATGTATTGAATCAATCTCAGAACACCCTGCACTAGTAGTTCTCATATCACGGGCATGCAAATTATCACCAGTGTCAACTGCAATAGGTATTATCTGCACCAATCCAAACTATCGCATGACTCTATCTGGGCGATGCACTTCTATTGTTTCCCAACAAATTAGGGATGTGATAGATGCCCAGATACGTCGTCCATGAGTATAATATGGTGATAAGGTAGCCAACATGTGCTCATCATAAGGTTGCCAGATAAGCTGCATAAACGTAAACTGTCAGTATTAATAATAAATAACGAACTTGTAATTAGTGTTGAAAGCAAAGTGGTTGGAGTAATACTTACATGATCATGTTGCATCCTATCCAACTGATCCCTATAAGTAAGAAGCACATGTGTCGGAGTGCGGGAAAGCTCTAATGGTCCCTCCCATGCTGATCCTCTCGGGGCCTGTGGGTCAACATCCTCAACTGCACGAACTCTAGAAGGTCTGATAGTAGGGATACGCTCCCAAGCCCACAACTATTTCAACATTAATAACCAATGCTTAGGGAAAAAATATCTATTATATTTTTAAAATACTAATAATATTTTCCTTTTAAAAAAATATGCGTTTCATGCCTGAACCAACAATAACGGGCCACTGATAGTGTGTGCTCTGTAGGATGTAGCATTGTACAAACAACGATACAGATGAGCTAATGCTGCACTTCCCCAACTAAGGGTGTCGGATACCTCCAAATCACGAATGTATTTTAAGAAGCGTAGATGTACTCTGTTGCCAAATTTGTCCGAGAACAGAAAGCCGCCAATAAGCTGCATAATACGACAACGTGTATGTTGGCCTATCATTTCTGGCATCGCATCTGCAGGTAGTGGCTAGCTCAAGGCTCTTTCGAGTGAAATGATCTTCAATCTATATCCATCTAGTTCTGTCGGAGTCGGTCGAAATCCTAATAACTCGTTGCACAGGTCAATCAACTCTAAAGGTGTATGTACGAACCGACTGTTACATATTGGATCACCATCTACACGTAATCCAAAGAGAACCTCTATGTCCTGTAGGGTGATAGCAGCCTCTCCAACTGTAAAGTGAAATGTATGCGTCTCCTGGCGCTATCTTTCCACTAATGCTGTAATCAGTGGATGATCGATCCTCATATAACATAAACGGCGCAGTCCGCCAAAACCGGCCATGTCCATGAGCTGCTCAATACGGTGATCGAATGGTCGAGTTTCCCAAAATATACTATCATTCCTCTTCGCAGTAATAACATCATTGTATAGCTGTCCTACCTAAATATGTGATGACCTGTGTTTGTGCTGCAATCTCAATACGTCCGGTATAATAGGACCTGGATCCACTCCGTGAGAAGTAGGCTCATACATTTTGTCCTAATTAATAGAACCGATATATAGAAGTTAAAAATAATTTAATGATATATAATCAACATACCAATTAAATGCAGAAAAAAAATTTAAACACAAAATTAAAGATAAATAATTCGAATGACAAATAAACATTATTATCTAAATGAATTTAGGTAACAGATAAACATTGTATCTAAATGAATTTAGCCAACATGATATAGAATTAATCAGTGTTTTTTTCATTCTACAGCACCGTGAGTGCAATTTCTCCTATTGTGTCCACTGCGATGACATAAGCCACAACAAGGTGGTGAATCAGGATTGTGTTCGTCCATCTCATTCCGAATACGTGCCGTCCGCAATCTGCTCCTCTGACGATTCTTGAATCGGCGAGCAAATGGTGCCACGCTGAAGCCAGGATTACGCCAATAATCTTCGTGCGGAATAGGTCTGAACTGTGCTGCATAAGTCATTCTATAGGATAGTGTCGTGTTTTCTGATGACACTAAATCCCCAGGATTCAGTCCCAATTGCTGACATGATGCAAACGCGTGCGAACAAGGTATTACATATATTTTCCATTTGCAACAGCTGCACTTCCTGGCCCCAATATCCACCTCATATGAATTATTTCCCTTTCCATGCTCATGATGTGGTGACACAATATTGAAAATACCGCGATCCCTATTAAAAGCCAATACACGGTGTGTTCTTCCCTTCATCTCATTCTTCACAAATTTGGCCCATATCCTAGAAGGAAAGTGATATCGCCCATGATTAGCCTCCTGCCTATGGTCGTTGAAGTATTTGACTGTTTTTTTGAACGAAGACTCCACAATCACCTTGATGGGTAGGGCACGTATCCATTTGATGACACTGTTAAAAGATTCTGCCAAATTGGTTGTCATGTTGCCACACCGATGTCCACCGTCGTAAGCAAGAGTCCATTGCTCTTTCGGAATCAAATCCAACCATGCCTTCGCTTGGGGACTTAACAAATTAATTTCTTCCATAATCTTAAAAAATTTACGCTTTTTGCTTTGATCCCCAACTGCATACATCAACTTCTTTAACTCATGCATTTTGAACTTGCTATTGAAGTTACTCCGAACATGTCTAAAACAAAATCTATGCACTGCCATTGGCTCCTGCCAGAGGGGTAGTCGATGAACTGCATCTACAATCCCAATGTGTCTGTCAGATATTAAACAAACTTTTCGGTCCTTTAACACATGTTCTCTTAGTAAGGACAAAAACCATCCCCAACTGTCATTCGTTTCTTCATCAACGACTGCAAATGCTAGGGGCAATATATGGTTATTGGCATCTTGACCAACTAATGTTAAAAGTTTTCCCCTGTATATACCCCTCAAGAATGTGCCGTCAACGCTGACCACCGGTTTCATATGAACAAATGCATCAATACAGGGTCCGAATGCCCAAAAAACATATCCAAAAGTCTTGGCTCCAATGCTGTCAATAGGTAAGAAGTGCCATGCCACGACGGTACCAGGATTCGCATCTTGTAAGGCTAGCATATATCGCGGTAGCTGTGCGAACGAAGAAGGCCAATCCCTATAGATTATCTCAATAGCGTGCCTGTGTGCATTCCATCCTTTCCTATACGACGGGGTAAAGTGCAATGTGTTATGAACATGACTATTTATTTCGCTGACTTTTATCTCCAGATTATCATGAATCATTGACATGATGTGTTTCGCTATGAATTTCGCACTCATGTTTCGAAGGTTCCCATCGACTGTCCGCACTAAACAAATGTGCTCTCCATGCCATCGAGTAATTTGCCACAAGCCACAACCTTTCTTTTTCCGTGCATGGATCCGCCAATAACATGGATGCTGTGGAGTTGAATTTTTACACTCGGCAACCCAGTATGAACTTTTGCTTTCTACCACCATAAACTCATGACCGAGCCTAATAGACCACGACCGAACAGCCCATAGCAACTCATTCTTATCCCTGAACTACATGCCAATCCTTAAGTCATTATTGGATTCTGACCATAAATCCATCCCCCGACCTGGATCCATGCCATCAGCTTCGTTTTCCATTTCTTGTGTTGTATCTAACCGGTGAAGATAGATTGAATATGGTGGATCGTACAAACGGACCGGTTCAGATGATCTATTTGCAGGTTGTTACAATACAGAAGGACCGGGAATATCTTCTTCGGGATTGCCATCCCTCTCGTCCTCATCGGGTGAATCATCCGCGGTAGGCCCATCAATGTCTGACGTAGGTCCTAACCCGTCCACAGTCGCCTCCGGAGTATCTACCCAATTACGCTCTCGAGCTACCCAATCATCAACTGGAGTTACATCCAATGGAATACCAATTTCAGCTGTTGAAAATAATTGATGGCTCGTATGTACTTGAACGGATTGAATCCTGTCATGAAGTTGAGGCATACCAAACCCAGTAGAAGTCGACATGAAGTATTGATTGCTAGGTCCAGCGACTGGGGTATCCAAAATTGATGTACTGAAAAGTGGTTGGAAAGTCTCATTTCCAATCTGCGGAGGATTGTTGGCTATAGTTGTTGGAAAATTTAAATCGAAGTTAGGCATGCTGACAGGAACAGTTGAGTTCAGTAATGTAGTGAACGATTCAATGATAGGAGTTGGGATATTATGTTCAGGAAGAGTTGTTGCTATTGCATTCGGAATCTGAAGGATCTCATGGTGAACATGCAGATCAATAGGTTGTCCCCTTACGGTAGATGCATAGTACCACATATTTTCCATATCATCATTATCTGTTATAGCAGCGGTTGTAGACCTCGTCCCAGTACTAGTAACAGTGTCCTCCCTCATTGTGATTTGCAACTTCACAGTAGACGTGTCCAATCCTCGAATAGCACATATTTCGTTGACTAAACCTCTAAAACTAACTCGATTTCGAACAATCAATGCCTTGCGACATGGACCATTAAAAAAATCGCCGTGTGGAGTGCGCATAATTTCACAATCCCAATATAATTGTAGTCTTACAGGTTCTTCTAATGACATTGTGTCTAAATAAATGATGTAGGATTTTTCTATTCAAAAGATAGAACATGTTACAACTTTGAATTAATATATGAAGCAATTTATTATAATCAGTACAAATCTATCTCAAATAACTAAAATATTTGATATATGCAAAAATGAGTATTTAATATATTCCACACTAATTACTACATATTATAAAACTTACTAAGATAATTAAGATTAATTATTCAAGAAGTTAACATATATTTAATTTAAAATCCCAAAATCCCATAGCTCAAGGTTTTCTTATTCTGGAAAATCTTTTCATGCTATTCAAATGATATGTAAATTATCATGCTAAAAAAATGTAAATAATAATTTTCACGCTATATGAATGTATTATCAAACAAATATTAAATAGACTATTCAAATGATATGTAACTTTTATGCTAAAAAAAAATATGTAAATTTTCAAGCTAAAAAAATATGTAAATAATAATTTTTATGCTATTAGAATGTATTTTTAAAAAATACATAAAAAGATATTCAAATGATGTGTAAATTTTCATGCTAAAAAAAATGTAATAATTTTCATGCTATATGAATGTATTTTTAAAAAAAATATTAAATAGACTATTCAAATGATATGTAAATTTTTACGCTAAAAAAAATAAATAAATTTTCATGCTAAAAAAATATGTAAATAATAATTTTCATACTATACGAATGTATTTTTAAAAAAAATATTAAATAGACTATTCAAATGATATGTAAATTTTTATGCTAAAAAAAATACATAAATTTTCATGCTAAAAAAATATGTAAATAATAATTTTCATGCTATACGAATATATTTAAATAAAATATTAAATACACAATTCAAATGATATGTAAATTTTCATGCTAAAAAATATGTATATAATATTTTTCATGCTATACAAATGTATTTAAAAAAATATAAAATAGACCATTCAAATGATATGTAAATTTTTATGCTAAAAAAAATATGTAAATTTTCATGCTAAAAAAAGATGTAAATAATAATTTCCATACTATACGAATATATTTTTTTTAAAAAAATATTAAATAGACTATTCAAATGATATGTAAATTTTCATGCTAAAAAAAGATGTAAATAATAATTTCCATACTATACGAATATATTTTTTTAAAAAATATTAAATAGACTATTCAAATGATATGTAAATTTTCATGCTAAAAAAATATGTAAATAATACACCGTCTATAGACGTTGTAAATATTTACACAGTCTATACACAGTCTACAATCTATGTAAATATTTACAAAGTATAATTAAAATACATAGTCTATATACGTTTTAAATAATTAAATTAAATAGCTAATTCAGCTATACAATTTAATTATAAATACATAATTCAACATATATCACATCATCATAGTAAAATAAGTCACACAAGAATTTAACAAATAATATCTTTATTATAACATTTATCTACAGTTTATGTAAATATTTCAAAGTATAATTAAAATACACAGTCTATACACGTTTTAAACAATTAAATTAAAAAACAAATCCAGCTATACAATTTAATTATAAATACATAATTCAACATATATCACATCATCATAAAAAAATAAATCACACAAGAATTTAACAAATAATGTCTTTATTATAATATTTAAAGAAGAAAAACCTGTAAAATAATATATGTCAATGTATATGTGCTCCCGCAAATACTTTTTCAGGCTTCCTCTCGTGCAAAATTTCTTCACACCCGCAGCAAAATCTTCAGCAAAATTTCTTCACACCCGCCCGCAGCAAAATTTTCACCGGTGCCAACGAAATGGAAAAAACAGAAGCAGAGAATAGAGAGGAATGAGAAGAACAGATGAAGAAGAATGGATATGCGGCTTTGTGTATATGTATATATATATAGGCGAAAGAAAGTGGTTCTGTGTGCATGTGAATTTCGGTTAAAAATTGGGAAAGAAACGGTCGCAAATTCACGTGCTAAAAGCTAAAAAATATTTGGTCAACAAACGCTGACCGGTCGCTGACAACCGGGCTGAAAATGCTGAAGATCTCGCGTTTCGAAACATATGAGGAGGGTGAATATGGGGGATGTAAATTGTCAGAATGCATGTGATGAAGGGCCAAGTATAAGTGAAAAAGAGTATCATGGATGTGAAGAAGAGTCCTATAGGAATAGCTATGATGAAGGGTCACGTACAGGTGGAGAAAGGTATAGAGGATACAAAGAGCCTTGTACAAGTGAAAGGGGATATGGTGGGTTTGATAGAAGAGGAAGTCGGAATATGAGGAAGGATTTGAAGGAGCTTATGTGGGAGAAACACAAAATTATTCTAGGAGTGGAGTACATAAGAAATTGAGGGAGAATGATTTTCCAAAGAGTGGAATGAGACAAAAGCAAGGATATTTATGTTCTACTTGTTAGAAATTTGGTTATAGTACATGTGATTGTCCAAGATTGAATGATTAAAGGAGAAGGGTTGATTTGTAAAAGGATAGTGTAATTCTTTGGGAACATTGTAGTGGCTATGGGCATAATTTGTTTGATTGTCGTTGGAAGTCCTTTAAGGAGCAATGTGGTGAACTGAAAAAAATATTTGAGTTGAGAAAGAAACAATATAAGGAAAAACAAAGGGTTGAGTGTGATGCTAATGAAGCAAAGAAAAATGCTAAAAATAATGAGCAAAATAAGATTCATGAATTTGAGAAGAAGGAGAAGCTAGAAAGGGAAATCAAAGGCCAAGGATTGCCTAATCAAAAGGGTGAGAAAGAGCATGAAAAAGTTAAGAAAAATATTGATGAGATTGATGAGAAGCTTAGTGATGATGAAAGAGATGATACAGAACAATTGAGTTCAACAAATATGGTGACTAAAGAGTTCTACAATATACTATTCTTTCTAGAGGATGAATCACATCTATTGGGAGTGTCAGAGAAAAACGAACAAGATGAAATTGAGCAAAAAAGTGTAGAATTAGTTGAAGAGCAAATAAATTCAAGGAAGGAGGTAGAGAAGGAGCAAATGCGTGCTATGGATAAAGGTTCCAAAAATACTTCAAGTACCTATGAAGTGGGAAAAACTCACATCAACAAAAAGAGAAAAGAAGAGTTGGCTTGAGGTAGTGTAAGAACAAATGAGAAGAAATGGGTTTAGTAAGAATGAGCCATCTAGTTTAAGAATACGAAGGCACACCAACTCTAGTAGAGAAATTAGAGTGAATGGAAAAGATGGGGTTGCACTTGAAAAGACTATATTTATTGAATGGTGTTATGAGGGAGGTTGTGAAAGCTTGTAAGGTTAAGGGAAAAAAGGATTTACAAAGAGAAAATATTTTCTAGTCAAGGTATCAAATTAAACAAAGACTATGACACTTAATTATTGATGGAGGGAGTTGTAAGAATATAATTAATGCTACATTGGTGAGGGAATTGAGAATGGAGACCTTGAAACATCCCAAGCCTTACAAGCTGCAATGGTTGAACAATTGTGGAGAAGTGAAGGTAAATAAGTAAGTCAAGGTTGAATTTAGCATGGAAAAATTAAGGATGAGGTGATGTGTGATGTGTTTCCCATGCATGTTTGACACTTGTTATTAGGAAGACCTTAGCTATATGATAGGGAGGTGGTTCACAATGAGAGGCAAAATACCTACTTTTTATGTAAGCATTGGAGGAAATTTACACTTTATCTTACTTCCCTAATGAGGTTGTAAAATATCAAAATATTTTGAGGGAGGAAGATAGAAAAAAAGAGAGCAAAAGGAGAAGGAAAAATAAGAGATTGAGAGAAGAGAAAATAAGAGCAGAAAAAAAGAGGAGCTAGTGAGGAGAGAAAAAGAGGCGAAAGAGAGAATTGAAATGCAAATGCAAACCCCACCAAAAGAGAAGAAAGAACAAAAGATGGAGTATGGAGGTAAAATGAGATTGCTTCACTAGGTTTTGAGGGGAAAAAATAACAAAAGTATGAAGAAAGAGAGGGAAGGTAAAATGAGAAAGAAAACTTGGGTTGACAAGAGAGAAAACAAGGAAGTTGGTGAGGTCCAAAAGCTAAAAGTTTTATTGTCACACTAAAATTCTTATTTGAAATATAATGAAGGAGAATCCATTCAAATAACATAGCATATTAATTCAAGGATGAATTAACCTAAAGAAGGGAGATTTGATAGGAATTGTTCCAAGCATGATGGACAATTCAAAGATAGGGGAAAGAAGGTCAAATAGTGACTCATGGCTCCTTGGTTGAAGGACCCATTTGAGAGATTTCAAAGAGCTTTCCAAGATAGCAAATTTAACAAACCAAGAGCTAAGAGACTTGTGAAGAGATAGGTGGTGAAGGAAAGATCAAATGAGGCACAAAAGGATCAACAATCCATGTGGAGGGTCAAGCCAACATTTAAATAAGGGTTAAAGGCCAAAGGAGTATTAAGAGGAGCTCAACATGATAAACAGTTCATTTAAAAGATCAAATGAACAATTAAAAATAGAATGGAGGTCAAAGAAGCAGGTTTTGAAGCACAGCAAAACATGGGATAGTGGCCAGACGGAAGCTGGCATAGGCCTTAAGCTACAAACTAGCAATGTCCCAAAGCTAGCAAGTTCACTTGAGTTACAAAACAGAGCCGAGGTTGGCCCTAAGCCTAAATCGGCATCGACCCATGTTGAGACTCACTTGAAAATTACTTTTTTTTTTTAATTTTTAACTCATTTTCATTCTTGTAAATTTTCATGACATTTCTTATATTTTTACTTAATTAAAGTTATGTAATAGTGCCTTAAAACTTGTCTTAAGGCCACCAAATCTTATGCTTAGCTTACTAATTAGTAAGGATAACTTAGGCCTATAAATATCCCATTATTACTCTTGTAAACTCAGATTTTGAATACTAGACATTTTTTTTTTCTTGGAATTCAAGAGTTTCTCTTGAGAGAGTAGTGATGGTGATTCATCTTGGGATTTTTTCCAAATCAAATTACGACTTCTCGTAGAATTTAGTCCAACCTAAGAATCTAGTCTATAATGTTTCTTTGATAGATCAATGTTTTTTCTAAAGTGGATATTAGATTTCTTGTTTATCTAGGGTTCTTTTAGGATATCAATTGGTTGTCTAAATCTTTTCATCCCATTTGTTCTTGATCCCTCTTGGGTTAGGGATGTTTGGATATTGATGTAGTGGCTTATGTCAATAGATTTCAGGGTTCTAGGTGATTTCGATTCCCTAGGGTTCTAGTCTTGTATTGGATTTTTTAGTCTCATTAAGCAAGAAATCTTAAGGTGCTTCCATGCTCGCACCAAACATTCTGTAATAACCAACTAGTCCAAGGAAACTTTTGATCTCTATAATATTCTCTGGTTGCTTCCAATTTCCGATAGCTTCCACTTTTTTGGGGTCTACCTTAATGCGTCCTTCGTCACTACATGTCCTAGGAAAGCTATAGTATCTAAGCAGAATTCACACTTTTTGAATTTTGCAAATAGCCTATGCTCCTATAGCTTTTCCAACACTAGCCTCAGGTGTTCCACTGCTCTTTTGGATTCTCGGAGTAAATCAAGAGATCAACAATTAATATTACTAGAAACTGGTATAAGTACAGTTGGAAAATCCTATGCACCAAGTCCATAAACACGGTTAGGGCATTAGTCACTCTGAAAGGCATCACTATAAATTCAAAATAATTGTATTTCGTATTGAAGGTCGTTTTAGGAATAGCCTCCTTCTAGATTCACACCTGATAGTATTCTTGTCTATGGTCCAGCTTTAAGTAGTAGCTAGATCTCTAAAGTTGATCGAACAGTTAATGTATCATCAATAAATGATACTTATTCTTGATCGTTAAGTTGTTTAACCCTCAGTAATCAATGCATAGTTTTAGGGTCCTGTCCTTCTTTTTACGAAAAGTACTAGAGCTCCCTATGGAGATGTGATCAGTTGGATATATCCTTGTTGAAGTAGTTCCTCTAACTGCTCCTTTAATTCTTTCAAGCTTGCCAGGGCCATTTGATAAGGGGTTTTCAACATTAGCTCAGCTCTGGGAACAAGGTCGATGGTGAATTCTACTTCTCGTGGTGGAGGTAAAGAATCCAACTCTACTGGATATATGTCTTGGAATTCTTTTAGTATTGTGGTGCTCTCTAGGGTACACTGATCTTTTAGTTTGTTTATGAGATAAGCCAAATACCTCTTATAGCCTTGTCCTAACAGTTCTCGTGCCTTGGCTTTTGCTATCAAAAACTTCAACTCCTTAACACGGTTCCCTTTAAACTCTAATATATCTCATCTAGGTTAGATAAACTGTACCACCTTACTTCTGTAATCTACAAGAGCACCATGTTTAGACACCTAATTCATACATAGGATTAGGTCATAATACTCAAAAGTCAAAATGATAAGATTGGTCTTTATGTTTTTAGTACCAATTCGAACCTTAAAGTCTGGTATAAGCTTTTTAG
The DNA here is from genome assembly GCA_026120185.1 of Voacanga thouarsii. Taxonomy (NCBI): domain Eukaryota; kingdom Viridiplantae; phylum Streptophyta; class Magnoliopsida; order Gentianales; family Apocynaceae; genus Voacanga; species Voacanga thouarsii. The sequence goes on from JANUWF010003396.1 coordinate 2,095,096, forward strand.
TTTCCACTGTTTTCCCTATTGGTACACTTACTGACAATATATAAGGTAATTCCAACCTAACCTAGCCCATATGAGATGTATGATTTTTATTAATATAAGAGTGTGTTAAACCCAACTCTATAAAATATTTATAAGATAGCCTTAGATAGAAAACATACCTTCTACGACAGCTGCATCTATCCCGATCTCCTCCTGATTCAGTGCGAAAACCTTTGCCTTCACTTGGAGTTTTTGTCCCCCATTTCCCACTGCTCATTTGCTATTTCTTCTATTGACCGATAGTTAAGTGGGGTTTGCTGGGTTGATCCTTAGAGGCTTGGGGTAAGTTTCTTTTTAAGTGATTTAGGTCTCCATAATTGTAGCATTTGCTTGTTGGGTTCTTAGATCGACAATCCATTTCAATATAGCCCCGCTTGCCACAAAAGTAACATATAGGAAAATTAGGTGTAGAGTTCAAAGGAGTGGTCCGAGCCTATTTTCTTTTATTGTTCCACCATTAGCTTGAGGGTCTTTTATGGTTATTCTGTCTTGGTAGGAATGATGGCTTTTGGACCATCTGACTTTTATCTTCATTTTCTGTCCTTGGGGTGCCATCGATCGTGGAAACATAAGTTGTCAGAGGGAAATGTGCTAAGGCCCTCCATAACTCTTACCTGAGGCCCTTCGCAAACTGCCAGGTCTTGTTATGCTCCGTGTCCACCAGCCACATATAGTATTTTAAGAGTCTGTTGAACTGAGTGACGTATTGAGCTACTGACATGCTCCCTTGTTTCAGGTTCTAAAACTAATCTTCCTATTTCTCTACAATTCATTAGGGAACATATTCCACTCTGAACGCTTCCACAAATCCTTCCCAGGACCATTCCCAGCTAGTCCTTTCCCACTCTTCCTAAATATTATTGTTGAAGCAAAATAGGAAATATTTATAGTATAGTTACCAAAATAAAGTACATAGAATATAGAAATTTAGGAAATAGAATCATTGTAAAAGGTGATATAGATTTGGAAATAAATCTCTTTAGGTAAATTGTTCTTCAAATCGTGGAATTATGCTCTCTAAATATTGTAACGACATCGACCTAAGGCTGGCTGGCCAAGGAGGGAGGGAGAGGAAAAAAATGGGAAAAAAAAAGAATAAATGATGTCCAAGTAAGAATTAGCCATCGATCCCTCAACCTATCAATAAAATCCCATCACCCTTACCGATAACCCACTACAACTTTTATGCCTTGAACTAACAACAAAATTCCTATGTATTAGAGTTAATTTCCTAAACTCTCTTTCTATAGCAAAACTAAATAATTATTACTCAATTAAATTACTCGAGAAACATAAGATAAAAATTAAGCATGACCACATTCGCACATAAATAATATAATGCATGCTCCCGGGGCATATTAGGGTAGGGTTTTATATCTCCATTATCCCTTGAGATCCTGACTTGCTTGTTGGGGTTTTGGGATACTAGTGGCTAGTACCTAGGCACTTGAACCATTTAATGTCCCTATTGGGAGAAGATTTTGATTCTAAGTTATTCCTTTTTCTTCTTGTCTGTCACCTTAGTCCCCTTAGAAATCTTGACCTTAATTCTCTCATCCCTCTCCTTTTTTTCCCCTTTCCTTTTTCTAGCATTACTTCCACTAGTAAGTATTTGTTTGCTGTGATGTATAACTAGAAACCATCCTCTTCACTTGGCGCTTCATTTTCATTACCATATGCTCTATGTCCCTCAACTCCATATAGTGTTATAACTTAAGCACATTTTCTATCTTCCTATTCAATTCATTTGAGTACCTAGCCATGGTGGCTTCCCTATCCTTTTCAACATCAACCCTAATCATTGCTATCTTCATCTCTTTATAGTAATCCTTCACTTATTCACACTCTTAAATCCTTGAGTCAAGGTCTAAAGTTTTTGGCAGAGATCTCTATATTAATAACTAGGTACAAACCTACTTCTTATGAGAGACTTCGGGTTCTCCCAAGTTTCCACAAACCTTTCCCTATTCATCGTACTACTAGTGGCCGCTTGAGTCCATCACACAATCACATAGCTTTTAAATTCTATTACAACCAACCTCACCTTCTTTCCCTCATTGAAGTGATGACAATAAAAAACCTTCTTCTTCTTCTTCTACTCTAAGTAAGCCTCGGGGTTAGTTCTATTGTGAAAAGTGTTAGAATTTTCAGTTTACTACTTCCCAAATTCCTACGAACACCATTCCTAACCCTTTTTCCACATTGATCTCCATAGCCTCTTCTATGTCTACCAAATCTTATAGGTCTATGCCTAACCATTTCTTCTAAAACATCTTCTCCTTCTCCCTTATTCTCTCTTTCTTATTCCAACTCCTTCTCTTTTGGGTTTAGCCACTTATTATGTTCTTTGGGGTTTGGGTATCTTTCCCCTCCTCTATGAGCTCTTCTACATTCTAGCCAATATTTGAAACACTTCTTTACTTGGACAACTCCTTCCTAACTTTATCATACTTCATGCTCATTTGTTGAAACTATTACTGCATAGCTCTAAGCTCTAAGACTACATCATGCCCCTATCCTCTTCAGGCATTGTTATCAACACTCATAAATATGTTTTATACCATTTTAATAAGAAACTAAATGATAGCTAACTCATTTTCAACTCTTAAGTATTTACCTCACAAGCCTTTTATGTTCGTAAGAGAACTAAGTAATTGCAATCTAAAGCAACCACACTTTGTAGGCCAAATCAAGACGAAAACCCTAAGGCTTAGTGGAGTAAAAAGAATAGTTTGAAAAAAAAAAAAAGGATGGAATGTAGAAAAAATAGAAACAAAAAATTTTTGAAAGAATGTACAAAAAGTAGAATTGATGGACACGAGTACATCCACGATTTCTAGTAGATAATAGGGGCTAAAATCATCATTATTTTACTAGTTATTTGAGGTTAATTTGAGATACTTTTGTTGCAATAACTAGGCATATTTCTTCATATTTGATATTTTTCTTGTAAAAAGTATTTTTGACAAATTTGTGCAGATTTGAGTTAATTTCAAGCAAAATTGGTGATTTTCCAGAACTTACCTAGTGCTAGGTCCATTTTGGTTAGTCAAAGGAAAATAGAGCAAAATTTAGGAAAGAAACAGAATGCACCTAGCGCTAGGTGGGTCGGCAAGACCCGGTGCCAGGCCCGGTCTGGAGTGCATAAATCTTTTGTATGAATTTATAAATTTTCCATTGATTTCGGTATTTTTCAACTCCTACTCGACTAAGACTCCTCAAGCAATGATTTGGAATCAAAGAAGCTTGTAAAAGAAAAAGGAAACACGAGATTGAGAGGGAATCCAAAAGAAAAAATTCCAAATACTCAAAGAATAAGAGACTCACCATCCAAGGAGGGTTGTTTAAGAGAATCTTCAAGAGAGAAGACGGAGGCTTGTCTATGAGTGCCTTCTTTTACCTTTATTTTCTTGTTCTTAAACAATGATGTATTCAATATTTTCATTGTAATTTAACATTATTTTGAGATTCATGATTTTGTGTTAATTTGGTTATTTGATCAATTGTCTATCATCTTTAGTATTTTATTACTTATTATCAGTAGTTATTAATGCGGGTTCTTCTAATTGACTTGGGAAATGCTGTTATGAGTTTCATTGCATTGATTTCGTATTTGTCAAATCTTAATGGACTTGAAAAATGATGTTAAGATTAAAAAACTAAAGTAATAAAAGATTAGTTAATTTCACTTCGAGCAAATGGTCATTAGCTAATTTCATGTTTATGAGGGGTTGAGTTTAATGCATGTTTTGGTTATGTTGGTTTGATTGAAAATTTTGCTAATTTAATAAAAAAAATAGTGATTCCATGGATTAGGAAATAAGTGGAATCTAAGTAGATTCATGACTTGGAAAATGATTGAATTTTACTTTATATTCCTTCATAATGCCAAGATGATGATTACTTGAGATAATTGCTGGATGATTCATTACCATGTGTTCTAGGATAATTATCTAAATTGAATATTCCTACATTATTGAATTGTATATATATTTTTTTCTTTTTTTTTCTTTTTATTATTTTATCACTTTATTTAGATCGGTAAAATAATGAATGAAAGTGATTAGTGTGTACTTTTTCCTTTGAGGATCAATACTCATTAAATCCCTATGTTATACTTGTGATGAGTATACTTGCTTGTATATGTATTTTGAGATTAATGTTTTTAATTAAAACTTGGCTAAGGGATGGATTTAAATTTGATAATTTTTATACACCCAAAATTTACGCATCAGTAGACAAGCAACTTGAGGATGTCACCTCATCTTTTAGCAAGGTGTCTTTATAATCTGTATGTTCAAGCTTAAGCTAGAAGTAGATTACAATAGAAAGATTTGCAAGTCCCAATTACCTTTAAATATAAACAATCCCCATCCAGTTAAAATAATAAGTAAGCTACAAGATATTATAATAATAAGTAAGCTAAAATAAATCCGACAAAATACAACAACACTACAAGAAAAATGAATTTATGCAACCATTGGAATTCATGGGAAAAAGGATTGATTTGGTTATAAATAATCATTTACAATGGCATTGTAACAAAAAAATGCTTATTGCTATTGTAGGGGGTTGCAATTGCCTTTGCAACCATAAACACTGTTACAATGATCTGTTTTCGACGAAAAATGCCTCTTTTTATAACTTTTTTTTTTTTTTGTTGCAAGAAATCTCAAATCTATCCAAATTAAATGTAATAGTTCTTTTTCCATTGCAAATAGTTTTTAACGAATTTTATCATTTGTAAGTAAAATTACTACTTGTTGTGGATATTTAATATTATAAATATTTTTATTTTAAAAGAAATATTTAATTAATTCCATTCGCTTTTAAATGTGTCCCTACTTCCCTGCATCCCAAAATTTTACAAGACCTAATTTCTTATGCTTATTATATAAGTGTACCTAATTTTATGAAGCTTATGGTTGCTTGTATCGTCTAATTTAATAATAATTATTATATAGATTTTTTTTTTCACGACACATTTTGTATAAGCATCTCCAAATTACCGATATATGATTACGCTTAAGTCCTCTTTTTTGCTATACTATGATTGCATAGCATCCCAAATTTAGCAACAGTTTCTTTAAAAAAATATCCTTAAAATGATGACACGTAAGTGTGATTCTTTCTCTTTCTTATTGACGAAATAATCCATAACATCCCAAATTGAAGTGACATGTCTTTTTCTTAAAGTGTCCCAAAGTAATAACATGTAAGTATGATTGTATCCATTTTTCACAACACTAATTTTTCTGTCATGTCCTAGAATGCAACATCACTTTTTTCAATGTCCCAAAATTTACTACACATGATTAATATTGTGACATTTTTTGGTACACAATTTCTCCATAAATTTTTTATCCTTTTTGTTTTCTCGTATTGTCATATATATTTTTTTTAAAAACTAATACTTTTAAGGCTACCTAATTTCATTTTTTAAATTTTAGAAAGCATAGAACATAATTTAAACAAAAAAATATAAAATTCAAATATCTGTATAAAAAATAAGCAAATTAATATTTGATTACAAAATGTTCAACCAATTCTCAACCAAAGACATCTCTTTGCATCTTCAAAGTGGATGAATATTTGCAAAAAAATAATTTTCATATTTTAATGTCCATGCAAATCAAAACAAATCAAATGGTCAATATTAAAATAATGAAATAATTTTACTAACATAAAATTAAGAGTTTTACAAAAATCAATGAAATAAATGCAATTGCAATAATTTGATTAAATAATTCTTATATAAGCACAACCTTATGTAGATGTAGTAAAATTCTAACCGGCCTGAAACATTTTTGCATGCTACAAAATTTAAGTTCCATGAAACTTTCAAGTAGCAATAGTAAATAGAATAATCATGTTAATACTAACTCACATCTGAAAATATTACTCTAAAATTCAATAGATCATTATGCATACCGTTTAACTTTTTTTGGATATCATCAATCTTTTTTTCATAATCATTTTGCATGTTTGTAATCTTCCTTTCATATTGTCCCTTCATGTTTGCAATCTTTGTGCTATAACTTACATTCATGTCATGTATTTCTTTTTGGAGAATTTTGACCTTAGGTTGTTTTCTAATTTTTAGCTTAGAGTTTGGTCCAAAAATCTGTGAAGGAGTAGCTCTGATATGATCTTGGTAAGCCCTCTTGAATTTTAAGAACATACAAGAGCTAGTCACCTAACACTCAACCAAATTCACACCACAAGGACCCTAGATGCTAAATGCAATTAATTAGCCTAATTCAAAGACACTTAGACACCTTAATCTAACAAGAGATTAGAACATAAAGGATATGAATATGAAGGCATCCAAAACTTGATCCTAAATAGAACCATAGAATGGAAGAAATCGTAATTTACGAATATGACTTAATTTAGAGAAGATGTAGATTATCCTTTGAAGTTTGTAGACAAGACCAAAGGGGAACTAACTTCTTTGATTTGGTCTTGATGATTATGAGAATCACCTAAGAGAATCTCCCTCAAACTCTTTTCTTGCAAGAAAACTTAGATATCTCAAGTTTAATATGTCAAAAAATTGTGTCTACAAAGCTATAATGGGGTATTTATAGCCCTCTAACATGTCCTAACTAATAAGTAAGATAAACATAGGATTAGGTGGCCTTAATATAAGTATTTTGGCCCCTTTACATCCCTTAAAATATGTTAAAATGTAATAAAAGTCGTGAAAATTAAAATTATTACAAAATATAGAAAAATAGACTTAAAGCAAAATAGAGTAGTTCTGCCGTATGAAATGCCTATTAACATGATAACTGACATCGAGTGTAAGCTAAATTTCAAAAATCTAATGTGCACCAGTGCCTGTTAGGCTATTAAACTGGCACCGATTTTATGTTGTATCCACAACTTGGTCTTTCTGTTCAAACTGGTGCCTATTGACTTGGTGAACTAGCGAAGGATGCTTTTTGTTATAACTAGCACTAGATATCCTGGATGAACTAACGCTAGATAATTCTCAAAGCATTATATCTAGCTTTTCTCCAACCTTTTTCTCATGATGATCCTTGGTTTTTTTTCAAATACTTGTTGTGTGTTTTTAAGTGTTGGAAATGGTATCACAATCTACACAAAATCATGTTTTATATTTAAAATGCTAAACACTCAAACCACACAACTGGAAAAGTATACCCTAAGAAATAATATAAGGAATAGCAAGTATCGATTCCACAAAAACTTATCAATAACTGCTACTTTATTCTAATCTCATTATGTAGCCAACAAAATAAAGAAATAAAATAAATAAACAACTCTAATAACTACTATACAAAAGAGTATACCGAATTCATAAAAGAAAAGTCACTAGGGTCCTCAAGGGATAAGAATAAGGAGAAATGTCTATTAGAGTTGTGCCATAGAGGTAATGACTTGTATATTGTATATTGTACATTCATTTAATAAAAGGCATTTTTTATTTTATAGTTCATTTTGTTAATACTTTCATGTGTATGTAACTATTAGATAAAGTCCTAAGTACTATACTATGTTAAAAAAATCATGATAGAGATCATAATGTGAGGTTCCTACTACACTGGATAGTATTTGTACTTCAATTATCTCTGGTCATAGTATTGCTGAGATAGGACATCATTAACGCGCCAAGACTAGCCCGTGTTAAACTTCTTAATTTGGTCAAGTGGTGGTTCTTACATCCATGAGTATTGTGATACTCAAAGTAAACACGTGGATTATTGTTACTTCAACAAGTATATTGGATGAACTAGATATAAGCTAATCACACAGATAACTATGTAGTGCTAGTGATAGAATCTTATTATAGCAAATGTTCAAGTATCCTTAGATTTGAGATCTCTAAGGTACTTTGTTTGTTGAGTATTGTAATTTGATTCCAATCTTTAAAGTCCCTACAAAATTACCTATGGGATAGATATTGGGCACAATGTGAAGTAAGCAAAAGTAGTTGAGATGGTCAACAAAAGATTCACCACTCATCACTCTTAATGGTAGTAGTGAATATCTCAAGGCCGCTTGTAGGAATCATTACTTAAGAAGTCGTTGGCCAAGACGACTATGTATTGGAAATAGTTCCAATTGATACATATGATGAGTAATGGATTTCGGAAATAAGTACTAAAATATTGATGTCATAATTATTTTATATTCTGGAGGGGTTGACACTAATTTCATACTCTAAACCGAATGAGATATTGTATGGTGAAAAGTGTATATTGAACTGGCGGTTTGTGATTGAAAGGATCATGTCAAACCACTTGACTTTCTGGACTTTTGGGTGGTCATGATACATTGTTAGATACACGCTCTTGATCTGGTAAATATGGATTTATTAATAAAAAACTAATAAATTAATTCTAATTAGAATTAATAAGTTAATTCTAATTATTTAAAAAAGATTATTAATTCTATAGAGATTAGAATTAAGTTATAGTTTGCTACCAATAAACCGAAAAACCTAATAGATCACACATAATAGAGGAATTGGTACACAAAAAATTATATGAAAATATTATGGGATTGACTTGTGAGAAGAAATAAGAATTACGGGCTAATTATATTGTGTTATAATTTGTTAGGTAAAATTGCAATTATTTAAGTGCTTTGTGGTTGAATTATAAACTTACTATAATTCATGGGCCAAATTATAATTAAAAAAGGGCTTAATTATTGTTACCTAAAACAATTAGGAAACAAATGCTTGAGGCTCTGTACATTTCCTTTTGGAAATTGGGATGGACATCCATTTTAATAATAACAAGGAATCGTTCTCTGTTAAGGAAAAGAAGTCTGAAAAGGAAAAAGAAAACTGTGTTTTCCATATACAGGGATAGAGGTGGTAGTTTATATATAATTGGGGAATAGATTTAAAAGATCTCTCTAGGTTAATCAATTAAAAAAACCCATCACCTTCAAAACTCTCTGTAGCCGTTTTCCTTCAATTTCTTCTCCAAGAATATTTTTCTTATGGCTGCAAATTATACCGATGCTACACCTAATTGAGTACAATTCCTCGTGTGGACTGGGTTGGAGAAATTCCTATGTTTGAAATTTAGTTGTTCAAGGCGTGAATCAATTTTTGGAGGAGTTCTACGATGAAGAAAAATTTTAAAAGCTATGCTTTTCTAAGTGACAAATTTTTCATCCCTCTCCTAAACCGTTTAATTAGATACGTGTGTTCCTTTGAATGGATTTCGTTTTATTTTTTCTGTTGCGTGTAAATTGGTTTGCATAATCAAAATCTAACAGTGGTATCAGAGATATCTCTATGTGTTTTATAGGTTTTATTGTTGTTTTGAATTTGTTTCAAAAATATATTTGGACTATGAAATTATTTCATAAATATTCAAAATTTTGAAAATGTTTCAAAATTATATTTTTGTTTGTGAAATTGTTTCACATTTATTTTGAGGAAACAAAAATTGTTTCCTATGGAAAAATGAAGAATTTTGGTTTTTAAATTTTTTTTAAAGAAATTGTTTCTATGTCTATTTTATGTTTTTTTTCATTTTGTTTTGTTTTGGATTTATTGTGATAATGATCATGACTAGTTAATATAGATTAACTTATGTTTTTAAAATCAAGTTTGGCTTAAGAAAATTATTTCTATACAACGAAATGAATTTTTTTTTTTTTTTGCATAGGTACCAACTGGCCTAGGACCTTCTGGGTAGCCGCAGGTGGCCTAGGAAGTCCCTAGGCTGCCTAAGGCACTAGGCACCTCCCTCAGCTGCCTAGGACTTCCCTGGGTAGCCTGGGGATTACCATGGGCTGGCTAGTTGTTTTATAAAAAAAAAAAAATCTGTTTGTTTCTCTAACCCACAAGAAGTTTTCGAAATTCAAAATGGACCCAATAGCTTTTTTCTAAACTTTGATTTTAGAGCCACAAAGTTTTCAAAATTTGATTTTGGAAATAACAATATTTATTTTTCCAAAATAACGATTTGGGAATTTATATTATTCTCCTAAAATAATGATTTTGGATTCACTAAGTTTCCAAAATTTGACTTTGGAGCAAACTAATTTTATTTTTCCAAAATAATGATTTTGAAAATTTATATTTCATGTTTATTTATTTTGCTTAATTTGTTTTAAGCATGGTCTTTGGCATGTTGGCTTGGTTATGGACTTTGATCAAATTAATTTGATTAATTTATATTGTGTCATGCATTTTTATTGCTTTGTTTTTAATAAATAGGGCCTATGTGTCCTTCATTTTCTACTATTATAGTGTAATTTCTCTTCTCGTCTACCTTCCCTGAATATAACTCAAGGTTTCTTTGTTAAAAAATTATGTAATTAGATTACAAATGATTAGATTGGATTAGAAATTATTTTTCAAGTGTATGGAGATGGTGATTAAGATGAAGCAAGAAGACGGTAAGACTTTCTTCTCAAAACATGCATGAACACATAGGTTTAATCAAAATTAATTTCCTGCTTGGATCAAGGAAATTTATCTAAAAAATTTCATAACCAAGCTATGTAATCAAGTCTATTACAATTGTGTCAAAGTGTTGATATTATGAATGTTATGTATGAGACCGCTAATATAACAATTCCCTCAATTAATATTAACCCTAATGTCTTCCATTAATATAGCAAGAATGAGAGCTCTTTTTCAAGATCATGTTGATGGGCTAACCCAAGCTTACTTGACATCGAGTATGTTCGAGCTATGGAATTTTAAATTCCTAATTAATAGGTTGTGTTTAACTAATTTCTTTATCCCGATTGGGCTAACTCAAGAATAAAGAAAACTAGAGGCAAGACTGAGTTAGCTTAAAGGCTTTAAGACTAAAAGATGTTAATCATACAATGATCCGATAATTACATTCGATGTAATTGATATTAGATACCTACAATTAAACTTAATGATGGTTTTGGAAATCAATACACTAGGAAAGCTTCTGATGGGTGTGTGATATATCTAGGTCATTAGTATCATATCAACCAGCTTCAATTTATGTAGCATATTAGAAACCAACAAACTTACCGAGTTAAATTTTTAGTACTGGTATAGAAGCTTGAGAATCGTTCTTAAGTTGAAAAAATTAGTCTAAGTGCTAGAGGCTCCTATTCCTCTACCACCAGCTCAAGATGCTCATACTGATGAGCTTGCTGTCCACAAAAAGTACCAAGAGGATAGTGAGACACCATCCTGCGTAATGCTGGCATTAATGACCCTAAAATTACGGAAATATCATGAGCATATGGATGCTTACTTGATTATTTTTCATCTTCAAGAGTTGTTTGATGCACAAACTAGAAAGGAGATACATGAGATCTCTAAACAACTGTTCCGTTATAAAATGGCTGAGGGTACTTCTATAGCCGCTGATGGGCGAAGAATGTTGGGCTTGATTGAGAAGCTTAGGTCTCTTGGGTTTGTAATGTACAACAAATTGAGTATTGACTTAATTTTGCATTAATTACCAAGTAGCTTTTCGCAATTTGTGATAAACTACCAAATGAATAAGATTAAGTTCACTATACCCGGCCTGATTAATCATCTCAAGACTTCGGAATCCTTTATAAAAAAGGAAGCTAATGCAGTTACGCTGGTAGATTCTTCCTATTCTAAGAAGAAAGTTACCAAGAAAAAGAAGAAGGTACCAATGAGCTCAAATATTGCGTAAAGAAAAAAAAAAAGGCAGCTACCAAAGGCCCATGTCATAATTGTTGTAAGATGGACCATTGGTGGAGCAATTGGAAAGCCTACCTGGAGACTGTGAAGGAAAAGAAGGAGAAGCTTGCGGGCACTTCTACTTCTACTCCAGGTACATTTATGATTGAGATTAATACAACCTTTAAAAATGAGATATGGGTATTAGATACCATTTGTGGATCTTATTTATGCAATGACTTGCAGGGATTGAAGGACAACATAAGGCTTGATAAGGCTAATATGGACGTACATGCTGCAAATGGCGTAAAGGTTGCTGCACTTGCTGTGGGGACTTATCATCTACACCTGCTTTCTAGATTAATTCTAAAACTTACAAACTACTATTATGCACCTATTTTTCTTAAGAATATTATCTCAGTTGCTTGTTTGGACATGAATAGTTTTTATTTAATTTTTTAAAAATAAAAGTTGTTCTTTTTCATTAAATGATGTCCAATATGGTACTGCAACTTTGATAAATAGTTTATATGTTCTAAACATAAATGATCTTATTCTCAACATAAACAACAAGAAAAAGATAAAAGATAACTCAATCTCATCTTACTTATGGCATTCTTGTTTAGGCCATAAAAATGAGAGTTGCATTTCTAGGTTACACTAGATTGGTGACTTAGGGTCATTTGATTACGAATCATATACCACATTCAAGTTTTATTTACTTGGAAAAATGACTAAAATACCCTTTTCTGGAAAAGGAGAAAGGGCTAAATAGTTATTAGAACTTATATATATTGATGTTTGTGGCCCAATGTTCATATAAGCAAAAGGAGGTTATTAATATTTCATTACTTTTATTGATGATTTTTCACAATATGGGTATTTGTATTTAATGAAATATAAATCATAAGCCCTAAACAAGTTCAAAGGCTTAAAGAATGAAGTAGAGAAACAAATTGGTAAAAGTATTAAAACTTTATGATTTGATCTAAGAGGTGAATACTTAAGCCAAGAGTTTCAAAGTTATCTTAGAGATAATGGAATATTATCTCAATGGACTCCACCGTATATACCTCAATATAATGTTGTATTTGAGAGAAGGAATTGAACCCTTCTAGATATGGTACGGACTGTGATAGCTCTTGTAAACTTACCAAAATCGTTTTGGGAATACGTACTAGAAACTTCTATTTATATTTTAAACAGAGATCTATAAAAAATGGTTGACACTAACCTATTTATGCTATTCTTTGATAAGAGACTAAAGTTATTTCACTTGAGAAATAGGGTTGCATTGCCTTTGTCAAAAGGCTATAGTTAGACAAACTTGAGAGTAAGTTTGACAAGTGTTTGTTGATGGGATATTTGAAAGAATCTTTTAGGTATTACTTGTATCGCTCTTCTGAAAATAAAGTGTTTGTTTTGAAACATGCCGTCTTTTTATGAAAAGAGCACATGCTCAAAGAGGACAGTAGGAGCAAAATTGAATTTAGTGAAGTTCAAAAAGAACAAACAAACATAGATCAACCGTCTGATTCTACATCTATTGAGAGAATAGATGAACCTTCATCTATATAAAAATTGCATAGGCCAAGTAGGATACATGTGACACCTGAGAGATACAGATTTCTCATAAGTGACCATAATGGCGTATTGCTCATAGATGAAAATGGGCCTACTACTTACAAGGATGTTCTGAATAATTCAGAATTTGACAAATGGTTGGAAGCCATGAAGTTAGGGACGAATTTCATGTATGATAACCAAATATGGATTTTGGTTGATCCACTTGAAGGAAGAAACCTATAGAGTGCAAGTGAATTTTCAAGAAGAAAACCGATAAGGATGGTAATATAGTTACTTATAAAGTACGATTGGTTGCTAAATGTTATTATTAACAATATGGTATTGACTATGACGAAACTTTCTCGCCAGTTGCCATGCTGAAATCCATAAAAGTACTCCTTGCACTTGCTATGATTATGAAGTCTAGTAAATTGATGTGAAAATAACTTTTCTAAATGGTAACCTAACTGAGAAAGAGTACATGACACAATTTGAAGGTTTCACATCCAATGATACCACAAAAGTGTGCAAGCTACAAAGGTTTATTTATAGACTTAAGCATGCTTCTAGGAGTTGGAACATCTATTTTAATGAAGCAATCAAAGATTTTGATTTTATACAAAACATGAATGAACTTTGTGTGTATATGAAGGTTAGTGGGAGTGTAATCGTTGTCCTATTGCTCTATGTAGATGACATGTATTGCTAATAGGAAGCGATGCACATGTCCTTCAATCAATAAAAGTTTAGTTATCCAAGAAATTCTCCATGAAATACCATGGAGAGAAACAACCTATATTTTTGGAATAAGGATTTATAGAAATAGATAAAAAAGATTGCTAGATCTTTCACAATTTACATACATAGATAAAGTGCAAAAGAGGTTTAGCATAGATCAATCCCAAAAAAGATTCTTACCCATGTCTCATGGGGTAAGCCTTTCAAAGTCGATATCTCCAAAGAGATAAATTGAAAGGGATCACATTAGTAGGATTCTATATGCCTTGCCAATTAGATCTATCATGTATGCTATGATATGCATTAGGCCCGATGTATCCTGTACTATCAGCTTAACGAGAATAAGGGTTATTGGGCAGCAATAAAGGAACTCTCTCTAAGTACTTGCGAGGAACTGAGAATGTATTCTTAGTATATGGAGAAAGTGATTTGAAAGTAAAAAAGTATACAGATGCCGGTTTTCAATCCAATGAGGATGATTTCAAATTGCAATCAAGCTACATATTCACTTTGGGTGGAAGGGCAGTAAGTTGAAAAAGTTTCAAACAATATACTATTACAGACTCAACGACTGAAGCTGAGTACATAACTGCTTCTGAAAATGCTAAGGAAGTAGTTTAGATTAAGTAGTTCGTGATGGAATTAGGAGTGGTCCCTAGCATTAATGATCCAATATCTTTATATTGTGACAACAACGGAGTCATTGTACAAGCAAAGAAGCCAGAATCTCACCTACGATCCAAACTGTTAGTGTTGTGCCATAGAGGCAATCACTTGTACATTGTATATGCCACATTTTATTTTAATAAAAGGTATTATTTATCTTACAGTTTCTTTTGTTTACTTTAAATAATATAACTGTTCGATAAAGTCCCTAGTACAACACTGTGTGAAGGAAATCATGATCGAGATCATGATATGAGATTCCTATTACACTAGATGGTGTTAGTACTTAAATAGTTCTTAGTCATAGTATTAATGAGACAGGACATCATTAATGTGTTAAGACTAGCATGTGTTAGACTTCCTGATTTGATCAGACGGTAGTTCTCATAACCGTGAGTATTGAGATATGCAGTTAACACACAGATGCTTGTTAATGGAACAAGTTCATTAGATGACCTAGCTTTGAGATAATCATATGGATAACTATTTAGTACCAGTGATATAATCTCAATATAGCAAACGTGCAAGTATCCTTAGACTTGAGATCTCCAAGGTACTTTGTTTGCTAAGCTTTGTACTTTGATTCCAATCTCTGGAGCTCGATCGAAGGCCGCTTATGGGATGGATATTGGGTACATTGTGAGGTAAATGAAAGTAGCTGAGAGGGTCAATAAAGGATTCACCACTCCTAATAGTAGGGGCGAATATCTCACGGCCACTTGTAGGAATTACTACTCGGAAAGTCCTTGGCTAAGGCGATTGTGTATTGGAAACAGTTCCAATTGATGCACATCTAGAGTAGTGTGTTCCTAGTACAAGTACTATTGTATTCGAGCCAGAATTATTTCTGGAGGAAGTTGGCACTAATTCCGTACTCCAAACAGAATGAGATATTGTATGGTGAAATGAGTTAATTGCCCTGAAGTTTGTTATTGAAGGGTTCATGTCAAGCCACTTGACTTCCTAGACTCTTGGGTGGTCATGATGTGTTGCTAAATACCGCTCATGATATGGGAATATGGGTTTTTTAATTGATGAATTAATAAACCAATCCTGATTAGAATTAATAGAATTAATTCTAATTAATTATGGATTATTAATCTCAAAGATATTTGGATTAGTTCATATTCTCTATCAATTGACTGGGAAACCTAATAGGTCACACACAATAGAGGATTATATACTCAAAATGTTATTTGATAACATTGTGGGGTTAATTGAAAGAAAGAGAAGTTGTTGTGGATAAATTATAATTAGTTATAATTTGTGATATAAGTTGTAATTGTGAGAACTTGATGTTTCCAATTATAATTGGGGAACTCAAATTGTTTTAGAATTCCTGATTATCAGTGATTTTTTTTTTAGTTTTATGATGATATTACTGAAAAACCCTAAGGGTGATTTACGTGAGAAAAATAATAGCCACATTAACCTTCTTTTCTTCTTCTTCTTCTTCTTCTTCTTCTTCTTCTTCTCTCTCGGTTTGATCTTGAGGAGGAACCCTAGCCGCCACTTAGAATTTCTGCTAGCACAGAAAACTACGTGCTTGAGTATTCCTCTGTGTGGATTACTATTAGAGATAATTACACACTGTGATTATAGTGGGTAGACGTTCAACTCACGTGGAGGTTGATCACGAGGATTGCTGGATCGCGCCTCATCTTGAAGAAGAAAATTTTATTCTTCGCGTGATCACCCAAAGGTAAAAGCTGTTGCCTTTATTGTCGTTATGTCTTGTTTTCCACACATAGACGAGTCCTGGAAGGGTATCTCGTTTTATTTTCCGTTGCGCCGTATAGGATACGAGCCAGAGATACCCAACAGTGGTATCAGAGCCATGTTATGTGTGGTCTACGGACATTATTTTGGCATGAAGAACTATTTTCGTCTTTGTCTTTGTTTGCTGTGAAAATCGTTTTCACTCGAGTTGAAATCATTTCAATCTTTATGTGTTGGGTTTGTAGCACAATATGATTGTATAAAAGTCACAGCATATTTTGAAAATATGCTTTCTTTAGTGCTGAAAATTTCTATAGGAAAAACGTTTTCTTGCAACATAGATGTTGCCACCCATTTCATCTTAATTTTCCTTGTTGATTTTGTTTAAACTAATAAATCAGTTGTTGTTTAGAGCTTCAAAATAGAAAATATTGCTGAGAATTGTTCTCACTGAAAATTTACAGAAGAAGAAAGCACCAGAAATTGTTTCTAGAATTTTTTTGAAAATCGCCACCATTGTTGCAGAACACAGGCGGCGCCGGCGCTGGCCTCCAAGCCAGCACCGGTTCCATTCTATTCGTGATGTTCGAAAATTGTTTTTGGAAGATAAAAATTTTTGGAAACCAGATCAGAGCCGGCGCCGGCTCTAGCTTCCAAACTGGTGCCAGTTTTGCTCTGTTTGCAACCTCTAGTATTTAAAAAGAAAATTCGGAACATAATTTTGGAAGGGAAAAACTTCATTTGATGAGAGACGGGACCCAAAAGCATTTTCTCAAAATTAGTTTTGAGATAATCAATTTTGTTCTTAAAAATAATGATTTCGAAAATCTAAAATTAATGTATTCTCTAAAATGGTGATTTTAGAATTTGTTTTATTTTTCCAAAAATAGTGATTTTGGAATAATAAAAGTATATGTTTATTTTGTTTAAGCATAGTCAATGGCATAGTGGATGGTTATGGACTAAAACCAATTATATCTGTTCATGCATTTTACAATTTTGGTTTTTATGAAATAGGGCCTGCGTGTCCTGCCTTCTCCAGAATTCTTGTGTAATTCTCTCCTCATCTAACTCCCCTCGAATGTAACTCAAGGTTTTCTCTCTTTAGGAAATTATGTAATTAGTTTACATAGATTAGATAGGAGTAGAATTATTTTATTCTGGAGATGGCAACCAAAATAAGGTGAGGAGGTAAGAGATTTTACTTAAATCATGTATGAACACATAAGGTTAACTATATTAATTTCTTTTATGGCTCAAAGAAATTAATTTAGGAAAAGTCCATAACCATACCATGTAATCGCTTTATTACCATGACTATCAATTATGTGATTTATTGATTATTATGCATGTTATTCAAAGAAATCACTAAAAGGAACGAATCCCTCAATTAATATTAAACCTAATTCCTTCCGTTAAATAGTAAGAACGAGAATCATTTTTCGAGACTAGGTTGTTGGGCAAACCCAAGCCTACTTGACATTCGGCATGTTCAAGCTATGGAATTAAATTCCTTTGGAATTAAATTCCTAATTAATGGGTCGGGTTTAACTAAATTCTTTATCCTAGTTGGGTAAACTCAAGCACAAAGAAATTTAGAGGAAAAGTTGAGGTAGCCCAAAAGGCTTTAAGATTAAAAGCTGTTAATCACCAAATGATCCAGTAGTTACATACGATGTAATTGGTATTGGATACCTACCAATGAACTCAAGGGTGGTTTGTTAGGCAAACCTAAGGTTATTCATGGGAAATTTGGATACCGATCCACTAAGAAAGCTTCCAACGGGTTTTCCTGAATCAGTAGTACGGGCTATTGGTTTGAATAAAATAGTGAAGTAAAAATGCATTTAATTAAAGTCCTAATTATTTGCATATCATGTGCATATACAAGTAGCTAATGCTCTCTATCTTTACATCTAGGTCACTTGCATCATGTTAACGAACTTGAACTTACGTAGCATTTTGGAAACCAACAAGTTAACCGAATCAAACTATCTCGACTGGTATAGAAATTTGAGAATCGTTCTCAAATCGGAAAAGTTGCTCTACGTGCTATATGCTCCTATTCCACCACCACCAGCCCAAGATGCTCACGCTAATGAGCATGTTGTCCACAAGAGGCATAAGGAGGATAGTGATACAGTATCATATATTATGCTGGCATCCATGACTCCTGAGTTGCAAAAATAGCACGAGCATATGGATGCTCAATCGATCATTTTACATCTTCGAGAGCTATTTAATGCCCAAGATAGAACTAAGAGATATGAGATCTCAAAGCAACTATTTCGTTGTAAAATGGCATAGGGTTCTTCTGTGGTCACTCATGGGATGAAGATGCTGGGCTTGATAGAGAAGCTTGGATCTCTCGGGTTTGCAATGGATCATGATTTAAGTGTTGACTTAATTCTATAATATTTGCCTAATAGTTTCTCACAATTTGTGATTAACTATCAGATGAACAAGATTGAGGGTACCATTCCTGAATTGATCAATCTTCTCAAAACTGTGGAGTCCTCCATGAAGAAGGATTCCAATGACCTTCTAATGGTAGAATCTTCCTCTTATAAGAAAAAAGTTCAAAAGAAGAAGGATGCTATGAAGCCTAAAGGTGGTGTGAACAAAAAGGACGCAGCTACCAAGGGCCCATGCAATCGTTGTGGGAAGATGGGCCATTGAAGGCACAAATTCAAAGCCTACTTGGAGATCATAAATGACAAGAAGCAGAAGGAGAAGCTTACAAACACTTCTACTTCTTCTCCAGGTATGTTTATGATTGAGATAAATACTGTTTTTAGAAATGAGATATGGGTATTAGATACCGGATGTGGATCTCATTTGTGCAATAACTTGCAGGGGCTAAAGAGTAGTAGAAAGCTAGAGAAAGGCGACGTGGACCTACATACTACAAATGGGGTAAAGGTTGCTGCACTTGCTGTGGGGACATATGTAGCTGAACCTGCCTTCAGCATTAATTCTAGAACTGGAAAACTGTTATTATGTACCAGTTTTAATTAAAAACATTATCTCAGTTGCGTGTTTAGACTTATGTGGATTTTATTTAATATTTAAGAATAAATGTTGTTCTTTTTTATTGAATGATATTCATTATGGTTCAGCAACTTTGGTTAATGGTTTATATGTTCTAGACTTGGATAATCCAGTTCTCAATATAAATAATAAGAAACCTAAAATAGATAACTCTAACACCTCTTACTTATGGCATTGTCGTTTGGGCTATGTAAACAAAAATCTTGTTTCTAAGTTGCACAAGCTTGGTGACTTAGAGTCATTTGATTATGAATCATATGGCACATACAAGTCTTGTTCACTAGGTAAAATGACTAGAACTCCTTTTCTAGGAAAAGGAGAACGGGCCAAGGAGTTATTAGAACTCATACATTCTGATGTATGTGGTCTAATGTCAATACAAGCAAGAGGAGGTTATAACTATTTCATAACCTTTATTGATGATTTCTCACGATACGAGTATTTGTATTTAATGAAATACAAATCTGAAGCCTTCGAAAGGTTCAAGGACTTCAAGAATGAAATAGAGAAATAACTTGGCAAAAGTATTAAGACTCTAAGATCTGATCGAGGAGGAGAATACTTGAGCCAAGAGTTTCTAAGTTATCTTAGAGATTATGGGATATTATCTCAATGGACTCCGCCACATACACCTTAACATAATGGTATATATGAGAGAAGGAATCGAACCCTTCTAGACATGGTACGGACCATGATGGCTTCTGTAGATCTACCAAAATCGTTTTGGGGGTATGCACTAGAGATTTCTGTTTATATACTAAATAGAGTTCCGGCAAAATCGGTTGATACTACCCCATTTGAGATGTTCTTTAGTAAGAGACCAAAGTTATCTCACTTGCGAGTATGGGGTTGTCCTGCATTTGTTAAAAGGTCACAGTCAAACAAACTTGATAGTAAGTTTGACAAGTGTTTGTTTGTGGGATATTTGAAAGAATCTTTTGGATATTACTTCTATCTACCCTCCGAAAATAAATTGTTTGTTTCGAAGCATGTCGTCATCTTAGAGAAAGAGCACATGCTCAAAGGGGATAGTGGGAGTAAGATTGAACTTAGTGAAGTTCATGAAGATCAAACAAACGAGGATTAACCATCTAACCCCACATCTATTGAGAAAATAGATGAACGTTTTAATACACAAGAACCTCGTAGATCTGGTAGGATATGTGTGGCACCTGAGAGATATGGATTTCTCATTAGTGACCACAATGACATATTGCTCATAGATGAAGATGTGCCTACTACCTACAAGGATGTTCTGAATAGTTCAGAATCTGTCAAATGGCTTGAGGCCATGAAGTAAGAGATAGATTCCATGTACGCAACCAAGTATGGACTTTGGTTGATCCACCCAAAGGAATTAAACCTATTGGGTGTAAGTGGGTTTTCAAGAAGAAAATGGACATGGATGGTAACTTAGTTACTTATAAAGCACGATTAGTGGCGAAATGTTATCGTCAACAACATGGTATTGACTATGATGAAACCTTCTCGACAGTAGCCATGTTGAAATCCATCAGGATACTCCTAGCCATTGCTGCTCATTATGATTACAAGATTTGGCAAATGGATGTGAAAACAGCTTTCCTAAATGGAAATCTGATTGAGGAAGTGTATATGACACAACATGAGGGTTTCACATCCAGTGATGGCACAAAGGTGTGCAAGCTACAAAGGTCTATTTATGGACTTAAGCAAGCTTCTAGGATGTGGAATATCCGTTTTGATGAAACAATCAATGAGTTTGGTTTCATTCAAAACTTTAATGAGCCTTGTGTATACAAGAAGGTTAGTGGGAGTGCAATCATTTTCTTACTGCTTTATGTAGATGACATATTGCTAATAGGAAACGATATACCTGTCTTGCAAACAGTTAAAATTTGGTTGTCCAAACAATTCTCCTTGAAAGATCTTGGAGAAGAAACCTATATTCTTGGAATAAGGATATATAGAGATAGATCCAAAATGTTGCTTGATCTTTCACAGTCTACATACATAGAAAAAATGCTAAAGAGGATTAGTATGGATCAATCCAAAAAGGGATTCTTACCCATGTCACATGGTGTAAGCCTTTCAAAGTCGATGTCTCCTAAGACACAAGTTGAAAGGGACCACATGAGTAAGATTTCATATGCCTCGACAGTTGGATCTATCATGAATGCTATGATATGTACTATGCCCGATGTATCTTATGCTCTCAGTTTGACGAGTAGATACAAATCTGACCCTGGTGCGGGTCATTGAGCGGCTATAAAGAATATCCTTAAGTACTTACGAAGGACTAAGGATATATTCTTAGTATATGAAGAAGGTGATTTGAAAATAAACGGGTATACTGATGCCATTTTTCAATCTGACAAAGATAATTTCAAATCACAATCCGGCTACGTGTTTACGTTGTGCGGAGGGGTAATAAATTGGAAAGGTTACAAACAAGAGATTATTGTCAACTCTACGACAGAAGCTGAGTACATATCCGCTTCTGAAGCAGCTAAGGAAATAAAGATATAGAGAGTTCTCATGAATGAGAACATAGCTAACCCGCTTACGAAAGCACTATCCCAAAAGAAACACGATTGTCATGTTGAGTCATTCAGTATTAGATACATGAATGATTGGCTCTAGTGCAAGTGGGAGTTTGTTAGTGTTGTACCCTAGAGGCAATCACTTGTACATTGTATATGACACATTTTATTTTAATAAAAGACATTATTTATTTTACAGTTTCTTTTGTTTACTTTAAATAATATAACTGTTCGATAAAGTCCCTAGTACAACACTGTTTTAAGAAAATCATGATAGAGATCATGATATGAGATTCCTACTACACTAGATGGTGTTAGTACTTAAATAGTCCCTAGTCATAGTATTAATGTGACAGGACATCATTAATGCGTTAAGACTAGCATGTGTTAGACTTCCTGATTTGATCAGGTAGTGGTTCTCATAACCGTGAGTATTGAGATACTCAAAGTTAACACATGGATTCTTGTTAATGGAATAAGTTAATTGGATGACTTAGCTTTGAGATAATCATATGGATAACTACTTAGTGCCAGTGATATAATCTCAATATAGCAAACGTATAAGTATCCTTAAACTTAAGATCTCTAAGGTACTTTGTTTGATGAGCTTTGTACTTTGATTCCAATCTCTGGAACTCGATCGAGGGCCGCCTATAGGAAAGATATTGGGTACATTGTGAGATAAACGAAAGTAGTTGAGATGGTCAATAAATGATTCACCACTCCTAATAACATGGACGAATATCTCACGACCACTTGTAGGAATTACTACTCGGAAAGTCCTTGGCCAAGGCGATTGTGTATTAGAAACAGTTCCAATTGATACACATCTAGAGTAGTAGGTTCTTGGTACAAGTACTATTGTATTCGGGCCAGAATTATTTCTGGAGGGAGTTGCACTAATTCCGTACTTCAAACCGAATGAGATATTGTATGGTGAAAGGAGTTAATTGCACTGAAGTTTGTTATTAAAGGGTTCATGTCAAGCCACTTGACTTCCTGAACTCTTGGGTGGTCATGATGTGTTGCTAGATACCGCTCATGATTTGGGAATATGGGGTTTTTAATTGATGAATTAATAAACCAATCCTAATTAGAATTAATAGGATTAATTCTAATTATATATGGATTATTAATCTCAAAAATGTTTGGATTAATTCATATTCTCTACCAGTTGACTGGGAAACCTAATAGGTTACACGCAATAGAGGATTATATACTCAAAATGTTATTTGATAACATTGTGGGGTTAATTGAGAGAAAGAGAAGTTGTTATGGACAAATTATAATTAGTTATAATTTGTTGTACAAGTTGTAATTGTGAGAACTTGATGTTTCCAATTACAATTAGGGAACTCTAATTGTTTTAGAATTCTAGATATTTAGTGATTTTTTCCGATTTTATGAAGATATAACCGAAAAACCCTAAGGGTGATTCACGTGAGAAACATAGTAGCCATCTTAACCCTCTCTTTTCTTCTTCTTCTTCTTCTTTCTTGATTTGATCTTGAGGAAGAACCCTAGCCGCCACTTAGAATTTCTGCTAGCATAGAAAACTACGTGCTTGAGTATTCCTCTGTGTGGATTACTATTAGAGATAATCACACACTATGATTATAGTGGGTAGATGTTTAACTCACGTCGAGGTTAATCACGAGGATTACTGGATCGCCCCTCAACTAAAAGAAGAAAATTTTATTCTTCGCACGATCACCCAAAGGTAAAAGCTGTTGCCTTTATTGTCATTATATCTTGTTTTTCACACATAGACGGGTCCTGGGAGGGTATCTCATTTTATTTTCTGCTGCGTCGTATAGGATACGAGCCAGAGATACCCAGCACAAACACGTACTAAGATGTCATCACCTATTCCAAGAGATCATAGGTAGAAAAGATGTAAAATAATGAGAGTTCTCACGGATGAGAACATAGAGGACCCGGTCACTAAAGCACTACCTTACAAGAAACATGACAGATATATTGAGTCATTTGGTATTCGATATATAAATAATTAGATTTAGTGTAAGTGGGAGTTTGTTAGAGTTGTATCGTAGAGGTAATCACTTGTATATTGTACATTGTATATTCATTTAATAAAAGGCATTCTTTATCATACAATTCATTTTGTTAATGCTTTCATGTGTATGTAACTATTAGATAAAGTCTCAAGTACTACACTGTGTTAAGGATATCGTGTTAAAGATCGTGATGTGAGGTTCTTACTATACTAGATAGTCTTTGTACTTAAATTATCCCTAGTCATAGTATAAATGAGATAGGATATCAGTAATGAACCATGACTAGCACGTGTTATACTTCTTGATTTGATCAAGCAAAATTGACTAACCGTGATGCCTTTGACTTGGCTAGGCTCGAGCCAATGTTACACTGGCCTCTTTTAAACTCATTTGGATACTTCAAAGTGAGTTTAAGTGGTTTCATAGTGAATCACAATGAAAATGATTGAAAATAGCAATGAACGATATGAAAAATGACAAAAAACGGCACAAAAACGAAAGTTAATCTGCACTCGATTGCATGAAAGTAGTCATTTTATCGAACCCGAGCTTTACTAGCCGAAGGCCCAAGATAGAGGGTGAAGGATGACACAAAATGACCAAAGACCAAGCTAGCCCATTGTGCTTGATGCTCCTGCCTAATGCCGAGCCGAGGTGCTCGAGACGAACCGAAGATGCCACAGCTTTGTGCCATCCCTGCGTGCCGTGCCCATGCCGCGCAACCAAACCGAGCCTAGCACCCAACACTAGATAGTGCCACTGGTTCTCACATCCATGAGTATTGTAATACTCAAAGTAAATACATGGATGCTAGTTACTTGAACAAGTATATTAGATGACCTAGTTATGAGATAGTTACATGGATAACTATTTAGTATTAGGGATAGAATCTCATTATAGCAAATGTGCAAGTATCCTTAGATTTGAGACGTCTAAGGTACTTTGTTTCTAAGTGTTGTACTTTGATTCCAATCTCTAAAGCCCCTACAAGACCGCGTATGGAAAGGATATTGGATATAATGCGAAATAAAGAAAAGTAGTTGAGAGGGTCAACAAAGAGTTCACCACTCCTAATAGTAGGAGTGAATAACTCAAGCCCACTTGTAGGAATCATTACTCAAGATGTCCTCAGCAAAGGTATGTGCTAGATATAGTTTCAATTGATATACATGATGAGTGATAGATTTTGGGAACGAGTAATAGATTTTGGGAACAAGTACTAAAATATTTGGGCCAGAATTCATTTATATTCAGGAGGAAGTTGGCACTAATTTCATACTCTAAACTAAATGAGATATTGCATGGTGAAAGGAGTTTATTACACTGATGTTTATCCATTGAAAGGATCATGTCAAGCTACTTTTGTAAAACCCCACCTAAGACTACCCTAGAAATAGAGGGAATGGTTGAATTACATGGCATATTGCATGAATATATTCTTTATGGGTGAAATTATGAATTTTTAAAATTGCTATATGTGATTTTTCTGAATTATTTTTGCTAGATGTGTATTGGGGGGCAATTAGGGAATTTTGCTCAGGGATGAGGGAAGAAGAGATAGGGGTTTTAAAAGGGAAGAGAATTAAGTTGGGAAAATAAGAACAAGAATTAATGTGGTTAAGTGGTTAGAGCTTTATGGCTAATTCCTAAGGCCTTGAGTTCAAATCTCATCATCTAAGTATTATTTTCAATTATGCTAACTAATGTTTGAATTTTATTTCTTGCATTCATGAAACTAGGAATGATGTCTCAGGGAGACACAATGGTAATATTCTAACCATGTGATCTTGTCCTAAAAGAAAATCTAGAGGAGTTTCAATCTCCATTGTTTTAGCAACCTATGTCTTAACATGTTTGAATTTAAAATATTCTTATTTCTTGAAATCTTTTAATTTTCTTATAAAATATTTAAGATTATCTTGGGCTTGAATTTTTAAAAGAAAAATCCCAACTCTTGGAGATCATTTGGCCAAAATTTAGGAGGAATAATAGGGTGGTTTGTTCTTCAAATTAAATCACCAAGTTATTTAACTAAAGAACTACATTTTGGTTGTTCTTGTTATGGTATAAAGCTTGAAATTATTTTTAGTTCCTCTACCAAGCTGGTTTTTGAAAATGGGTAGCTTGTACTTCATTTATTCCTTTGCAAATCAAGCACTCCTTTTTATGTGCAAAAGCTGAAAAACAAGCATGAAGATTTCGGTCCTTTCATAGCTTGCTTAAACCATAAAATTTTCAGCAAAATAAGTAAATGCCATAGCAAAAAAACTTTGGGTATTCGACACCATGAATTAGTTCCTCCATGGTTCTTGTTATTCTTCAAGGTAATAGCTAGAAAAATCACCAATGAAGGACCTTGAGATAATCCTAGTTAATAGCTGAAAATCCATTCAAAACATTTTGAATTCTAGCTAACAAACCACATAGATCTTATCACTTCTTCAAGCTAGCTAACCAGAATTTTTTTCCAGCTTTTCCAATCTTCAACTAGCTAGCATTTCATGAATCTCACTTTGCTCCTTAGAGGACTTCTAATAACAATGAAATGATTTGTGCCCATAGTCTTTACAATGCTCATAAGGAATTGCACTACCCTTTTTGCAATTCAAAACTTCTTCCTTGACCATTCAATCTTTGGCAATCACATATACTATAACCATAGTCCCAACAAGTAGAGCAAACATAATCTTGTTTTCTTCTCATCCTTCCTTTTGAAAAATTTTGCATTGTAATTCCCTCACTATGCTTAGAACTTCTTGGACAATTATAGAACATATGAGCAAAACTTCCACATATTTGGAACTCATCGGGATCAAACCATTCCCTCATCAAATCTTTCATCTCTTCCCAAGAATTCACCATTTGATACCAGCTTTGCCTTCTTTGTGTGTTAACTTGCTTCCACTATTCTAAAACATTATTAGAAAAGAACATTAGTGCCCACTTCACCTTGTCTCTTCTGCTATGCTCAAAGCATTTAAGCAATTCTTCCATTCTTCTTTCCCATTCATAGTACTCCCTCGAATCTCTTTTCACACTGAACAGAGGTACCAACTTCTCATTGTGCCTAAACTCCCTATTCTCTACATCCTCCTTTCTTCTAAAACCACTCTTGGAAGCACTTTGTGATGCACAATTTTCCTTTGGTCTAGTTACTTTTGGACACTCATACAAACACCTATACTCTCTTTCTTTTGGCATACCACTCTTTGATTGTTGCAACTTACTCTTTGAATATTGTTGTGGTCCTCTTACACAAACTCCATCATTCCAATTATTTATACCCACATATTCAACCCCCTCATTTTTTCCAATTTTCTTTCCATCAAACCCACCATATCCTTTTCCATTTATGCTTGGCCCTTCATCATAGCTATCCATATAAGACTCATCTCCACAATCAAGCAAATTCTCATGATTATCTTTATTTCCCTAACAATCTTCCTCATAGTCATATTCATGTTCTTCATATCCCCCATAATTACTTCCATTGTAACAAGACTCCTCATCATAGTTATACCTTTCACTTTCACTTCAACTAGCCATTGTGAGTTTTTCTTTCAAGAGAAATTCTCACAAAATTTAAGTAGAAAACACAAGAGAATTTTCTCACTTCACTCCCTTACGTGTTTGCACTCAATTTTTGATAGTTACTCTTCACTCGTGTTTGCACTCTTCTTGGCTTTTGTTAAAATGAGCTCACCCTCTTGCATTTTTTTTTCAACTCTCAATTCCACAAGATTTCTTCCCAAAACAATCCCCCTAATTGCTTAGAAATTAGTCTAACTTGACAAGTCAAGCCAACCCACTAAGGATAATCAACTAAGCTTAGATGAAAGTTTGATCATCAATAACAATGAGCCTCAAGGAGTTTATATCAAGAGTTAATAAATTCAAGAAGTGTGACAATTTCAATAGACTAATAGGTGGATAAATGGACAAGACCTAATGAGATTTTCAATGAAGCACTAGAAGTTCAAGAATACAACACTTGAGAATAAGAGTAAGAATTCAACAACTATAATGAGTTCAATTGGACAAGCAATGTCCCCAAGATACTTGAAAACAAAAGCTAACCAATTATAGAAGTGTTAATGAAAGTTCTAGCCAAAATTTCAAATGAAAAGCTCACTCAAGCAAAATATCAAACACTTGAGGTGCAATCTCGTAACTCAAAGGTTTTCAAAATTTTCACTCTGGTAACAATCCAAAAACCCAAGAATCACAATAAAAATCACTCCCCAATGGTTATACCATCATCAAGGAACAATTTTAAAGTAAGAACATATCAAAAACTTGAATTTTATAGCCCCATAAATTAGAAAGTTACGGGATTTTCTTGTGTTCAGAATTTTGCAGCAAAAACACCCAAGAAACTTCAAAATTTTTGCAATTTTAAACATCAAACAACTTCCTAATCATCAACCAAAAATGTAGGCTCAATTTCACAACAAACCCATGGCCTAATTTAAAGCTCTTGACATTAAAAAATAGCAAGAAGAATAGTTACGAGATTAAGAAAATTGCAGCAATATTTTTTTCCACTTGTTTGATCTCAAAATCCACAAATATTCATTCCAAATGATTATTCAGACTTCATACCAACATATAGAAACAATTTAGCATCAAGTTCATGGCATAATTTTAATTGTCAAGCATTCAAAACTCTCCAAGTTTCTCTCCATTCAAAATGCTTTGAATTTGAAAATTAAATCCCACCTTTTGCTCCATCAAACACTCTCCTATCAAGCAACCAATCCTATCAAACCAAACCAAAAATTTTGCAATTATTTCCACAAGGAATTTCAGCCACACAATCCAAAAACACTCTCCTACTTCATCTAGCTTTCCCTTCGATTCTCCCAAGAATACAAACGACCCACCTTCAACCATTTAGTCATTACTAAGCATCCCAAACCACTCTAAAACCTTCAAATCAACTAGAGATCATCATATTCCTTCCTTTCGTACACTTTATAACACCAAAATAACCATAGTTGACTCTTCATTTAGATCAAACAAGCCTTTTTGTTCAAGACAAGAAGAACACCAAAAAGGTAAAATAAGTTCAACCATCTCATTCTTCTTCTTTCTTTTATCTTCTTTTCATTATAATCTCAATCTCTCTCTCTCTCTCTCTCTCTCTCTCTCTCTCTCTCTCTCTCTCTTAGCCGAACCATTGGTGGCCATCTTTGGACAACTTCGAATATTATAGGACTTATCAAAGTACTCAAAGGCCTTTATTTGTGAAGACCACACCTTCGACTAAAATGGTCATCAAACAAGTATTTTGTCCTAACTCTTACATTTATTTTCGAACTTAAGATTAATAAGATAATTGATATGATCTTGAGAAACACCAATTTGAGATTTCAAGGTCAAATTTAAAAGAACTAATTCAAGACTAGAACCCTAGGTAAAATAGCTTTCTTAGACCTAAAATCTAATGAACTAAACCAACTAAATCAACACCCAAACACTGCTAATCCAAGAAGGATCAAGAACAAATGGGATGAGAAGATTTAGACAACCAAATGAACTCCTAAAAGAATAGTAGATTAGCTAGGAATCTAAGAACCATTTTAGAAAGAACAATGATCTATCCTAGGAAGATTAGAGACTAGATTTTTAGGTTGGACTAAAGTCTAAAAGTAGTCTTGATTTATTTGGAAATCACCTGAGAGGAACACCCTCAAGAACTCTTTTTAGAGAAAACAAAAGATCTCTCTATTCAAAATATCAAAAATTGTGTTTATAAGAGTTATGGCATATATATAGATGCTTTTCCCTGACTAATTAATAAATTAATCCTAACTATTAAATGGCCTTGATACAAGTTTTGAGGCCCTATTAGATTCCTTAAAAATAGGTTAAAATGTAATAAAAATCGTGAAAATTTAATTGGGAACAAAATAGAACAAAAATAAGAAAATTTAGTAGAACAAGGTATGGCTCGAATGGACTTGGCGCCAGGTGCTTGGGTGGACCTGGCGCTAGGTGCTTGGGTATGTTCTGGTCGCCGTACCCGATTTTGTTGCACTTCAAAACTTGCTTCTTTGACCTCCATTCCATTTCTCTGTGTTTTTTTATCCTTTAAATGAAATGTTGGTCGACTTGAGCTCTTTTTGATACTTCTTTGGCCTTCAATCCTTGTTTAAAGATTGGCTTCATCCTCTATACGGATTGTTGCTTGTGATGTGC
Source organism: Voacanga thouarsii (assembly GCA_026120185.1). Taxonomy (NCBI): domain Eukaryota; kingdom Viridiplantae; phylum Streptophyta; class Magnoliopsida; order Gentianales; family Apocynaceae; genus Voacanga; species Voacanga thouarsii. The sequence goes on from JANUWF010003396.1 coordinate 2,125,254, forward strand.
GTCCTTTGGCCCTTCATTTACTATCCATCTCTTCACAATCTTCTTAGCCCTGGTTTTGTTGAATTTGTTGCCTTGAAAATTCACTTGAATCCTCCTGAATATGGTTCTTACCCATAGAACTATGAAGTATGATTTTGTCTTTCTTCCCCCTTCTTGAAAATGGCCTTTATGCCTAATTTGATTCCTATCAATGATGGTATTGATGTGATAATGGATGATCTAGTGGTGTTGCTGTAAATAAATGCATATTTATATGACATGGATGATTATATGATGTGTAGAAGGAGATGCGTATTAGGACTATTCTATGAAGTATATTTGGATTTTGATTTTAACATGAGGTTATGATATGTTATAGTATATTTGTGAATTGGGACTATATGACACTAGCATGAGATAATATGGGGGATATGGAGATTATTGTTATTATGATTTTGCTAAAGCTTTAATATTGTTGATCTTGCCGTCAATTACCATGCAAACATTTATATGACTAATGATACTACTTTTGCTATGAAAATTATTATTATCACTCTACTTGTACAATTACTACTTTATTTATTAATAGCAAAATTATTACTACTTTTAAATACTAATGGTAATATTATTGCTACTTTAGATACTTAAAATCGCTATAATTACTTTTATCATTAACATTACTACTAGTATTGTTATTTTTAATAATATTTTATTATTAATAATATTATAAGTATTATTATTGGTATTTCTTATTTCATGTATCGCCAATATTATTAATAGTACTATTATTATTAATGCTAATAATATTGCTACTTTTGATACTTAAATCGCTATAATTACTTTTATCATTAACATTACAACTAATATTGTTATTTTTAATAATAATATTATTAACAATATTATAAGTTTTATTATTGGTATTGCTATTTCCATGTATCGCCAATGTTATTAATATTAGCATCATTATTACTAAACATTTTTATTTCAGAGAAATACTATTAAAATTATTATTATTATTATTATTATTATTATTATTATTATTATTATTATTATTATATATAGCCATAATATTTTTATTTAATGATATTATTGTTAGTATTAATATAATAAATATTATTACTATTATTTTTATTAAACATTATTATTTTTCTTTTAAAAATAATAAATATAAATATAATATAATAATTTCATCATTATTATTTTATTCTCTTTATAGAGATAATATTATCTATAAATTTATTAATATTTTATCAATACTTTTGACGATGGTATTATTTTTGGTAATACTCAACTAATTCTTAGGTCACTTAGTTATGTTACTATAGTATCAAATTATTCTTATATCAATGTTAACCTCTAAAATATTTAATTAATTAATTTTAAAACTCCTAAACCATTAGCATCATATTTGAGGGTTGCTATTGATTATCTGTATGTAAAGTTAGGAGTTATTTGTACATATGCAATTTTGTTGCTTAGTTGTGCACCTATAGTGACATATGCCCTGTATTTATCCCAGAAAAGGTTAGGCTGCCTTGAGTAAGACATGGAGGATTATTTTGCCAAGTGGAATCAAGAGTTCAGTGTAAGTTCTTGCATAAAGATGTTTGTGAACAAATGAATTTTTGCAAGTCAAATGCACGAATTGTCGTGAAAGATATACTTTGGGATGCAATTATGGAAAATTTATTCCTTCGGTTGAAATAAAATAATTTTAGTCAAGCAAACAATTTTCCAAGCAAAATAATAAAATTTTTCTAAACAAATTTTTACCTAAGGTTGTTCGGAAACCAATTGCTACTTCAAAGAAAGCTCTTCATCGATTTACATTTCTCAAGTGGAATAAATATAACATTGAATACTCAATAACGGTAGACTACTAAGACTAGCCTTTGCAGGGTTGGGTTAGTCTCTCAGTAGGAGGCCACCTCTAAGGGCGAGCTCTGCCTATATAAGGCGACAGTTCTTGTTAGTTAGGTCGGTCCGAGCTAGCAGTACAATTTAGGTGTACTGTTTATTTTTGGAGTGGACAACCAGTGAGTTTGTGTGTAGAGATGGAGGAGTATCTCACCCGGTGGGCCATACACCCACCTTGTATAAGAATGCACAAAGTGTGGCATCCTAATCATTCTCTTGTCATGATGCACAAAGTGTGGCATCCTGACCGTTCTCTTGTTATGGTGCACAATATATGGTGCCATGTCTATTCATGATGCACAGTTTCATAGTCAAATTTATTTAAGTGATTATGTCTTTACAAGTTGAGCACTTTTACTTTATATATGCTAATAATACACCACTTAATGTTCAAAGACAAACTTTTGGACTTGCAGACTTTTGTTGTGACTTGTTCAAAACTTCCTTACATGAAATGTTTTCTTAAACTGTCATGACCACACACAAAACTTACTAAGAAATGTTTCTCGCATCCCTTTACATCATGTCTTTAGGTCAATCATGCTTCGAAGGTTGATTTTCTTTGATTTGAAGTTTAGCATGTCGGCACATAAGATGCCACGTGGGAAGCGGAAGAATGGAAGAAGTAGAAACATCCCGACTTGAAAGAAAGGTGCATGCTAAATTTTAAGATGAAATTCTTCTAAGGAGGGGAGGATAAAAAACCCCACCTAAGACTACCCTAGAAATAGAGGGAAGGGTTGCTCCATGGCATATTGTATGAATATATTCTTTATAGGCGAAATTGTGCATTTTTAAAATTGCTATATGTGATTTTTATGAATTATTTTTGTTAGATGTGTATTGGTGGCAATTAGGGAATTTTGCTCAAGGATAAGTGATACAAATTCCTGGTGGCTTTTCTTGGTGTTGTGGGTGATTTTTGTTGGCTATGTTCCAGCTTAACTCAAAGGAACAAAAATAGAGGTTCTTGTGACTAAAAAGGAGAAAACCAAATAACTACCTACATTCTTTTAAACCCTTGAAGAACAAAGCCTCAAAGACCCTCAAGATGAGTAGAAAGTTCTACTATAATCTCACCCTAATATCTTTGAAGCAACAAAGGCAAACAAGAACAAATAGATTTCTTTTTCCTTCATGATTCTTTGATCTTTGCTCACCTTACTAGGGGCCATGGGGGTAAGGGTAAACTTAGTTCCCTCCTTGAGTAGGGAATAAGTATTCTTCCTCCCATCATGCTTAACATGCCTATTGTATTGTCAAGGCCTCCCTAAGAGCAAGTGACCCGATTGTATGGGCACCACATCACATAGCACATCATCCTTATACTTCCCCATCTCTAAAGACACCAAAACTTGTTTATTCACTCTTAATTCCCCACTTTCATTCAACCAGTGCAATTTGTAGGGCTTGGGGTGTTTAATGCATTTCATGTCCAATTCTTCAATCAAGTTTGCACTAATCACGTTAGTGCAACTCTCACTATCCACAATGACGCTACAAGGGGTCTTGTTGATTAGACAACTAGTGTAGAAAATGTTCTCTCTTTGTTGGTGGTCTTGATCCTCAATGGCTTGTGAACTCAATGACCTTCTTGTGACTCCCACCAATGAGTATTCTTGACCAACAACTTCACCTTTATCACTTTCCTTATCTCTTCTTCCCTCTTGGTCTCCTTGGTACCTTTCTCCCTCTTCTTGCTCATTGGTAGAGACCTCACCATGGGGTTAGTAGACATCATTCTCTTACTTGGACATTCATGGGAAGTATGTCCATATCCAAGGCACTTAATACATTTGCTATCCCTATTCCTTTGTGGCCTCTCTATGTCTTTTTCCTTGTCCTTGTTCCATCATTCCTTAGGTTTCCAATCCTCCCTAGGTTTCCAATCCTTTCTAGGCTTGTAAAAGTCCCTTTGGAATGGCTTAGGGGTTTTATCCTTCTCAATTGGCAACTTGCTAAAAATGTTGGGGTTTGGAAGTGATGGTCTAGTAAATGCCCTCCTCTTTAATTGCCTCTGAATCTTCATAGCGGCATGTACCATATCCTCCAATCGATCATAAGGGTGCAATTCCACCAAATTTGCAATCTTCCCATTTAATCCTCCCAAAAACCTTGCTCTTGTTGCTCCAGGATCTTCATGGATTTGAGCTCTTATTAACATAACTTCAATCTCCTTATGGTAATCTTCCACACACTTATTCCCTTGCTTGAGTGATTGGAGCCTTTGGTAAAGATCGTTGTAGTAATAGTGTGGTATAAACCTTGCCCTCATCATGTCATTCAACAAATTCCAACTAGCCACGGTTTCCACTCCCATTTATCTCCTTTGAGTACTAACGTGCTCCCACCATACCAAGGCATACTCCAAAAATCCTAAAATAGCCAACCTTATTTTTGACCTCTCACTATAGTTATAGCTTTCTAGTAATATCTCCATTTTGCTTTCCCACTCAAAATAAGCTTTGGGGTCACTCTTGCCATAGAATGTGGGCACTTTCAATTTAATATGGCTCAACTCCATTTCCACATCATTTTCTTCTCTCCGTCCTCCTCTATTTCCCCATCCTCTATGATGTTCCCCAAAGGCCTCAACTTATTCCCCCTTATACCACTTATCAACTCCATCAAACTCTCGTTCTAACCCCCTTAGATTGTTCCCTCCATTCCTTCTTTGTCCTCTACCTCGTCTTCCTCTCATACTATGTACTCCCTCTCTCATAGGAGCTTATTGGAATCCCCTAATTGAATTTTCATCCCATTTTTTCCCTTATTGGGCATGTAATGGAGGAGTATGGGCACCACCATCCCTCATCCTTGAACTAGACACTTCAAATCGCTCTTGGCCTCTCCTTTGTGCAACGGTAGAAGATTGCCCAAGATGATTTATCAACTCCCTTATCATGTTTTGAAATTCGCTTTGCATAGTCCTCATCATAGCTTGCAAGTCCTCATGCAAACCCCTAGCATCAATTTGATCTTCTTGAGGTCTACTAGGTCCACCTTGGTTAGGCCTAGAGATCTCTTGTTCATGGGCCATGGTGATGGGATATTTGCTTACTTATACCTGCAACACAAAGAGATTAGAAAGAAAAATATATCCTCGCTGCTCTTCCTTGCGTGTTAGCTCTCAAGGTTGATCACTCCACGCTCGTGTTTGCTCTCTTAGACTCTTTTAATGATAGGCTCACCCTCTTGCCTTTTTCTCAACACTCAAGCCTTCTTGTTCAAACCCAATCCTCCCTAATAGCTAAAATTTTAGTCCAACTTAGTGAATCACACAAATCAGAAGAATTTTCCAATTAGGGGGTCTTAGGGGAATTTCAACAAACACTTGTTGGGCAACTTAAGCAAACAAGTTTTAAGTCAAGAATTTCAAGAAAAATGGATTTAATAAACATAAGAATAAGTACTAGATTTAAAAGAAACACTCCTAAGCAAGAAACAAACTAGAATTTTCAAAAACAAAGAAACAAGAACAACTAGAACTAAGATGATGAAGAACAAGATGATCTCAAAGGTGCAATAGAAAATTTGAGTTCAATAAACATGGAACTGCGACAACAGAGTGATATACTAAGTCCCAATATCCCAATGAATGAAAATTAAGAATCAAAGATCCTAACTATAGCAAAAAATATTCTCATAGAACACTTATCAAACATCTTAAATGTAATTCTCGTCACTTAAGAACAATCAGCATTTTCACCTACATTGAAGCTAAATTTCACCACAATGACAAGATAAATTTGTTCCCAAGGATTATTGATGCGTTCAGGCTTGGGTATAAAAATCATACAAAACTAAGCACATTCACAGTCAAGTTCAAATTAAAATGTTAAACCCAAATCACACATATGAGCAAGCGTACTCATCATTAATTGAGCATAGGGTTTAAACAAGTGTCGATCCTCAAGAAACGAGTAGATATTAATTACCATTCTTTCATTGTTTAATCGACTCGATAAGGTGAAAAGCAAATAAAAAGAAAATTAAAAAGAAAATAAAAATATGTATATGTCAAGGATGTAGATTTATGTAACTCAAGCCATTGTTTAGACAAACATGATCTTAAAGAACTTAACTATTATCATAACCAATTATTCTCTTAGCACCATGAAGGATGAAGGTAGACTCACTTTGATGGTCAAACCATAAAATCATTATCATCTCGATAAATTGGAATCACTTGGTCCATCTCAACTAATTCATAAAAAACTTGATGCGTTCAGACTTGGGTATAAAAATCATACAAAACTATGCACATTCCCAATCAAGTTCAAATTAAAATGTTAAACCCAAATCACACAAATGAGCAAGCGTATTCATCATTAACTGAGCATAGGGTTTAAACAAGTGTCGATCCTCAAGGAACAAGTAGACATTAATTACCATTCTTTCATTGTTTAACCGACTCGATAAAGTGAAAAGCAAATAAAAAGAAAATTAAACAGAAAATAAAAATATGTATATGTCAAGGATGTAGATTTATGTAACTTAAGCCATTGTTTAGACAAACATGATCTTAAAGAAATTAACCATTATCATAACCAGTCATTCTCATAGCACCATGAAGGATGAAGGTAGACTCACTTTGATGGTCAATCCATGAAATCACTATCTTCTCGATAATTTAGAATCACTTTGTCCGTCTCAACTAATTCATCCAAAAGATGCATTAACACAATCCTTAATTAAATTCTCTTGGTCTCGGCGATTTTAGAACATGAAATTAATCAATGAACCCTTGGTCTCGGAAGACATCAATTAATCTTCAATTACCAGTTCTTAAACAATCAACCCCCTTTGGTCCAGGAATTCAATTGCCAATAGAATATGAAACTAATAAATTGAAACACCCATCAACCCCCTTTGGTCCAGCAAATCAATGGATAGAATCAACTAACTAATCTCGTAATAAGCATAGGTAATTGAATACCAAGAATAATAACCAATTAATCAAAAAAATCAAATAACTCTAAAAATCATGAATATCTAAAACAACGTCGAATTACAATAAAACAATTAACATATCGTTGTTCAAGAAAAAGAAAGAACTCATAGACAAGCCTCATTCTTTTTCCTTTAAAAACCTTCTTATACAACCCTCATTGAACATTGAAGAATTCTCCTTGGACTGAGTTATTTTCTATGATGATTAATGAATTCTCCCATTTTCCCTTGTGTTTTCCATCTATTTATAGGCTTAAGAGGTGCCTAAACTCGTAGGTAAAGTTTTTGGCCGAGTAGAAGTTGGAAGCTGCTAAAACTCTTCAGATTTCCAAAAACGCGTAGAAAGATCGCAGCACCGCCTCAGGGACAGATCATAGTCGGCGCCGCCTTGGTTCTATTTCTCCATTCCTCTGTCGATTTTTCTCCGAATTGTGCTCATATGTTCCAGAGTACAGCCGGCGCCGGTTCTAGCCTTGCAACCGGTGCCACCTCTGCTCTGCTTCGCAACGGTTTTGCTTTGTTTTACCCAAAATCCTAAAGTAATGACCAAAATACATTTCCAAGGGTAAAATCTCAAATATGAAAGAATATGACCAGTTATTTCATAAAATGTATTACAAAAGAGCCTCAAATAACTAAGTAAAGTATAACCAATTTAGCTCCTATCACATTCCCCCACACTTAACTTTTTGCTTGTCCTCAAGCAAAGTATCATGAACAAGTAGGAAAAACACAAGGTTTTAATCACTCAATCAATTCCAAAACCATATCTTCAATTCTTTCTTTATTTATGAACGTAAAACATATGATACTAAATCTTTCACAGCTAATGCAAGACTTGTGTCGTGATAAATGACTTAGTAGAACCATCTCAATACTTTACAATATTCTCAAACCATTGGAAAGAAGTTAGTTTAAAAAGAGTATGCATTCCATATGCTTACTTTTCATACACGCTCTCCACTAATCCGAGACATATCATGATTCTACTTAGATCAAGTAGGACTTTTAAATTTGTAAAGTAAGGCTAAAGGTTTGTAATGTGGCTTAGCAAATGAAGGATATAGGAACATCAAAAGTTAAAGAAAAACTGTGAGTAAGCAAGAAAAGGATACCCAAAATAAACCTATAATTCCCAACTCTTGTTGCTCTCCTATTCCAAGAATCAATTAAACCATAACCTTATATAACAACCCTTATGTATTTCAAGCAAATCCTGCATTGTTCTTCTTCTTCTTTCTTTTCTTTTACCTCTCTTCTCATCATCAACTCTTTTCCTCACAAGATCACTCAAATTTTCCTGCAATGATGTCAAGTGTTTTATATGAACTTACTTTTACAATTCACACACCATCCCTTTTGTGATCTTTTCCATTCTTTTGTTTTTCCAATGCTTTTTCAATTCTCTCTTCTTTTACTCCTCTTTTGTTTTCACTGCTGCTGTTCTTTTCTTTTTCACTCACTTTTCTTTCTAGCAGCTTGTTGTTTTTTCTATTTACTTCCTTGTTAGTGTTGTGCCCTAGAGGCAATCACTTGTACCATGTATATTGCATATTAAATTAATAAGAGGCATTCTTTATCTTTCAGTTTGATTGTTATATCTAAATATGTGTACAAACCGTTAGATAAAGTCCCTAGTACAACACAGTGTTAAGAAAATCATGATAGAGATCATGCTGTGAGATTCCTACTACACTATGCAGTGTTTGTACTCAAATAATCCACAACCATAGTATTAATAAGATGGGACATTATTAATACGCCAAGACTGGCACATGTTATATCTCTTGATTGGATCAAGCGGTGGTTCTCATATCCGTGGGTATTGGGATACTCAGGATTAACATGTGGATGCTTATTTTGAAACAAGTTTATTGGATGACCTAGCTACGAGATAATCACTTGGATAACTATTTAGTGCCAGTGATAGAATCTCATTATAGCAAGGGTGCAAGTATCCTTAGACTTGAGATCTCCAAGGTACTTTGTTTATCGAGCGTTGTACTTTGATTCTAATCTTTGGAGTCTTATGTAGGACCGCCTATGGGATGGATATTGGGTACAACGTAAAGTAAATGAAAGTAGTTGAGATGGTCAATAAAGGATTCACCACTCCTAATAGTAGGAGAGTATATCTCAAGGCCACTTGTAGAAATCATTACCCATGAAGTCCTTGGCAAAGGCGACTATGTGATGGAAATGGTTCCAATTGATACACATATCGAGTAATGGATTTCTTGAACAGGTACTAAAATATTCGGGCCAGAATTAATAATATTCTGGAGGGAGTTGGCACTAATTCCATGCTCTAGACCAAATGAGATATTGTATGTTGAAAGGAGTTTATTGCACTGACAATTTGTTAGTGAAAGGTTCATGTCAAGCCACTTGACTTTCTGGACTTTTGGGTGGTCAAGAGTCATTGCTAGATGTCGCTCTTGATATGCTAAATATGAATTTATTAATTAGAGAATTAATAAATTTAATCCTTTAATTTATTAAGGATTATTAATTCTAATATTGTTAGAATTAATTCATATTATGCTACCAATAAGACCAGGAAACCTAATGGGTCACACACAATAAAGGTTTGAATGCTCAAATATATTATTTGATAATATTGTGGGGTTAATTAAGAGATGGAAATATATTTATAGGTGAATTATAAGTTTGTTATAATTCATAGGACCTAATTATAATTAAGTAAACTTCAAGGACCAATTTGTTGACAATTGGACGTTGAAGGACTACGTTGCAATTTGTGGTAATTATAAATCTATAAATATAAGGAAACGGTTTCTTTAGGGTTTGAGATAGACCATTCAGGCAATAACAGAGAAACCGTTTCTCTGCCTCTCTCTTGATCAAACCCTAGCCGTCTCTCTTCTTGATCAAAACCCTAGCCTCCCGAATTCTACTGGCATAGAATTGTGAGATTGTGAGCATTCAACCTTGTGTGGATTATCATTAGAGTGAGTTCTTTCTTGGACTTCAGTTGAGCTGCAGTGAACGGTTTTGGATAATCCGGATTGCGCCTGCGTTCTTGTTTCTGAAATTTTTGAATTCCGGCTTCACGAGGTAATAAACGCAATCTTCTCCTTTTTCCCGTTTCTATTGCAAACCCGTGATTCATGGCTTGGATTTCTTGTTGTTTTCCGCTGCGCTTAATCTGATTATGCATGATAGAAATCCTACATTCCTCTCATTTCTTTTCTCCTTTCTCATCTTTTTCAGCTCACCATTCTTTTCTTTCTCAATTTTTTTCAACTTCTTCCTACCATTCCACTTCCTTTCTTTTCCTAGCTCCACTCGTAATTGATCCATGACTGAAAGTAACAAGTCATGATCTCCATCCCTGCATTTTTTCCCACATACATATACTTTCATCCTTCATGAGCATAAGGATTTAGAAATTATACAAATTCTCAACACAAGGAATGGACAAAATATCGTGACGGGTTTTAAAGAAAGAAATCACTAATTTAGGCTCAAAATAGGCACTAGGGATAATATAACAATAGGTAGGCTTGAAAAGCTCAAACTATGCAAAGAAGGCCTATTACCGTTATCCCTAAGTTAAATCATGAATGTCTTTCTTATTTCGCCTCGAGAGATATTCAAGTAAGTTCTAAAATGTTCCATGAATTTTAGAGAAAAGCAGGTTTAAGAATAATGCAATGCATTTGATCAAGAACTACTTTGTCCAAGTGAGTGCAAAAAGTCATGCATAAGCCATCAATGATGTAGAACATATGCTCTATAATCCATCATAAACACATGCACTAAAAAAATACAGCTTGAAATTGAAAATTTTGAAAAATTGGAAAAATCCTGCATGCAAGAATATGTATCCCAAGAATATGTATAGAAGAATTGTCAATCAAACCACTCCCCCATAATTAAAATGGACATTGTCCTCAATGGCTAAATAAATATAACCAAAACAACCAATACTATGGGACCAAACAAAAAAAGGAGAAGAGATAGGAAAAACAAACTTCCATTCATTGTGACGTACAAGAGCTGAATGCATGAAGAGGGAGGCAGCATCAATGTACCTAAAAAAATATAAAAGAAAATACCAAAGCATAACAACTAGAACAGAAAATAAAGCAAAGATAAACGAAATAGAGAGACAACGAAAACAACCGCTGCTTGGGAAACCACACATTTTCTATATGGATTCGTCAAAGAGCATATCCACCTGTTCAAGATGTGGAAGACTGCCACTCGTATAACGTTTCACCCTATGGCTATTGACTTTGAAAGTGCCCCAAGTGGGATGAGTGAGTTCGAGGGTGCCAAAAAGGCCGATCTTACTTACTGTGAATGGTTCCAACCACCGAGATTTCAACTTGCCGGGAAAGAGTTTTAAACGAGAGTTGAATAACAGTACTTGCTCGCTTGGTTCAAATTTAGGTTGGTAAGTGATATGCTTGTCGTGCCACCGTTTAACTTTCTCCTTATACCGTATGGAATGATCATAAGCATCGTTTTGCAATTCCTCTAAGGTTGTGAGTTGAAGTAACTTGGACTTCGCAGCTGACTCAAGATCGAGGTTAACTAGTTTTATCGCCCAACAAGCCTTGTGTTCAATTTCAACGGGTAAGTGATAGGATTTACCATAAACTAACTGAAACGGAGTTGTATCAATCGGTGTCTTAAAGGCTGTTCGATATGCCCATAGGGTATCATCTAATTTTAAGCTCCAATCTTTCCGAGTATGATTGACAGTTTTTTCCAAAATTTGTTTGAGTTCTCTATTAACCACCTCAGCCTGTCCACTTGTTTGCGGGTCATATGGGGTAGCCAATCTATGGTGCACACTTAGGTGTGCGAGAACTCTTTTCATTTGTGCATTGCAAAAATGAGTCTCCCTATCACTAATGAGGACCTTAGGCACACCAAAATGAGTGAAAAGTTTTTTAAGAAATTTAACCACTACCGTTGCATTATTAGTGGATAAGGCTTGGGCTTCTACCCATTTAGAGACATAATCTACTGCCACTAAAATATATTTATTCCCTAAAGAACTACGAAAAGGTCCCATAAAGTCTATGCCCCAACAGTCAAATACTTCACATGCTTGAAAAATTTGTAAAGGCATCTCATTAGATTTTGAAAGGTTACCTGTGCGTTGACACCTATCACAATTTTAGATAAACTTGTGGGCATCCTTAAACAACGAGGGCCAATAGAATCCAGTGTCTAGCACCTTTCATGCAGTGTTGTTGGCTTGGTAATGGCCTCCAGTAAGTCCTTCATGACAATATCGAAAAATATCTTCCCCTTCCCTAGAATCCACACATCTCCAAATGATTTGATCCGCACAACACTTGAACAAATATAGATCATCCCAGAAGTAATGTCGTATGATGGAGAAGAATTTCTTCTTTTGATGTGTCGTGAGGTCTTTTGGGGTAATTCCTGCAGCTAAGTAATTAGCAAAGTCGGCAAACCAGGGTGGGGTTTGGATCTCACCTTCTATGAGCAAGAGTTGCTCATCCGGAAAGGTGTCATCAATGTCTTTGTCTAGCAAGGATTCCAGGTTTGGATTATCCAATCTTGACAGATGATTTGCAGCTAAGTTTTCTGCCCCCTTTTTGTCCCTAATCTCCAAATCAAATTTCTACAATAATAAAACCTATCTTAGCAATCTTGGTTTGGAATCATATTTGGTTAGTAGGTACTTTAGGGCTGAATGGTCCGTATATATAATAACTTCGGACAAAATAAGATAAGAGCGGAATTTATCAAAGGCAAACACTATGGCAAGCACCTCTTTCTCTGTTGTTGTGTAATTTTCCTGTGCATCCGTTAGAGTCTTACTGGCATAGTATAGCGGTTGGAAGTGCTTGTTCCATCTTTGTCCCAATACTGCACCAACTGCAAAGTCACTTGCATCACACATTAGTTTGAAGGGGAGAGACCAATCTGGGGCAATTAGAATGGGTGAATTAATCAATTTCTCTTTAAGTATGGTAAAAGCGTTAAGACATTTATCATCAAAATTAAACACATCATCCTTTTCAATTAAAGAAGTAAGAGGTTTCGAAATTTTTGAGAAATTTAAGATAAACCGTCTGTAGAAACCTGCATGACCAAGAAAGCTCCTTATAGCTTTTATCGAAGTAGTAGGAGGTAGCTTCTCGATTGCTTCAATTTTTGCTCTATTGACCTTAATACCCTTCTTTGAAATTTTATGCCCTAGCACAATACCTTCTTGTACCATAAAGTGGCACTTCTCCCAGTTAAGCATGAGGCTAGTCTCTTCACATCTTGTGAGCATCTTCTCATGGTTAGATAAACACAAGTCAAATGAATCACCAAAAACTAAGAAATCATCCATAAATACCTCCATGATGTCCCCCACGAGTCCTTCAAATATAGCTGTCATGCACCTTTGGAATGTTCCGGGGCCATTGCAAAGCCCAAATGGCATCCTACGATATGCAAAAGTACCATATGGACACGTGAAAGTGGTCTTTTCTTGGTCCTCCGGAGCTATGGGAATTTGCAGGTAGCCTGAGAATCCATCTAAGAAACAATAATACACGTGTCCGGCTAACCTTTCCAACATTTGGTCAATGAAAGGAATGGGGAAATGATCTTTTCGAGTGGCTTTGTTTAACATCCTATAATCTATGCAAAATCTCCAACTCGTGACCAATCTCATAGGGACTAACTCGTTTTTATCGTTAGGGCTCACCGTCATTCCTCGCTTATTTGGTACTACTTGAGTAGGACTTACCCAACTGCTATCTAAAATAGGGTAAATGATGCCGGAATCTAGGAGCTTAACCACCTCACCTTTTACCACTTCACTCATATGTGGGTTCAACCTGTGTTGGGGTTGCACTACGGGTTTTGCACTTTCTTCCATCAAGATCTTGTGTGTGCAAAAGGATGGACTAATGCCATTAATATCAGTGATCTTCCAAGCTATCACCCTTTTATATTTTCCCAACAGACTTACCAGCTGGGTCTTTTGTTCTGCCTTGAGATTTTTGGCAATGATGACAGGCAACTTATGATCCTTAGCCAAGAACACATATTCCAAATGCTCGGGTAAGTCCTTTAAGTCAACTTTGGGAGGATCCTCTACAGATGATTTCATTCTCCCCAAACTACGTTTTTCTAAGTCTAAATTCTGCCTCCCATCCTCGATATGAAATTCCTCCGAATATGCCATTGATGTTTCCATCAATTCTTCCTCAATAGATTCCTGCATCATCTCAAAAATTGGTTTGTCAAGAATATCAACTCTTAGACACAAATCATCAGAAGTCATAGGTTGTTGCATGCTCTTGTGGATTCGAATTATGACTTCCACATCCCCAACCCTCAGTGTCAACCTCCTCCCATGGACATCAATTAATGCTTTTGCTATAGCTAGGAAGGGTCTACCTAAGATTAAGGGGACTTTAGAATCTTCATCCATGTCAAGAATAACAAAATCCACAGGAAATATGAATTTATCAACTTTTACCAACACATTTTCAATGATGCCCCTAGGGTATTTAATAGATCGATCCGCGAGTTGAATACTCATCCTAGTGGGCTGTGGTTCTCCTAGGCCTAGCCTTTTAAATGTTTTATATGGTAGTAAATTAATGCTAGCACCTAGGTCAGCTAATGCATTACAGACATGAAGAGTGCCAATTAGATATGGGATAGAGAAACTTCCTGGATTTTTTGCTTTTTGGGGCAAACTCAAGCTGATCTGCAGGATGGCTGAGCATTCTTCGTTGAGAACTACTATAGACAATTCTTCCAGTTGCTTTTTGTTTACAAGTATTCTTTTGAGGAATTTGGCATATTTGGGCATGTGGATTAAAGCTTCACTGAAGGGAATGTTTATGTGCAGTTGTTTAAATATCTCTAGGAATTTGTTGAACTGAGCATCTTTTCAAGTCTTATGTAGCCGAGTAGGGTGTGGTACGTTAGGTTAAAAAGTAGGTTTTTCGGGAGGTGGACAGGGGATAGTCGGCGCCGGTTCCAGTGCTTCAGCCGGCGCTGGTTCCGTTCTGTGTTGTATCGTTTCGGCGTTTATGGATATCCGGTGCCAGTTCTCTTCTTCCAGCCGGCACTGGCCTTTATCTGGTCTATCTAGCAATTCATTTCCACTTCGCAACGTGACAACAGCTGTTTCCATACTGGGTAATGGTGTGAGTTCATGAGATTTTATTACCTTATCCATCAAAAACCAGATTTATTGTTCCATGTTGCGGATCATTGTGTCAAATTTCTTGAATATGGAATCGATTTCTTGGAAACGCCTCATGAATTGCACTATAAATTTACCAACTAAGGTTTCAAGCTCTGTTGATTATGGTGCTGTGAGTGTTCCTTCTAACGCGTGATGGAGGTACTGCCCCCTGTTCGACCTTCTTAGATCCCAATTCGTCATTTCTCCTGAACAAGGAGATGAGTTCGACATGGAATCTACAAGAGTATGCAGTTAGTTTAAAAGACGTAGTCCAAGTTGGTTAGTTTAAGTTAGGTTACACAGTTATACAAGAATACACGAAATACAAAAAATAGCACCGTTTTGCAGAAAGAACAAATATAAATATTTACCTATTGACATATTTACATGGTTAAATCAACAAAATCCAAATTTTCATGCTATTTTTCCCCGGTAACGGCACCAAAAACTTGATGCGTTCAGACCTGGGTATAAAAATCATACAAAACTAAGCACATTCCCAATCAAGTTCAAATTAAAATGTTAAATCCAAATCACACATATGAGCAAGCGTATTCATCACTAACTGAGTATAGGGTTTAAACAAGTGTCGATCCTCAAGGAACAAGTAGACATTAATTACCATTCTTTCATTGTTTAACCGACTCGATAAAGTGAAAAGCAAATAAAAAGAAAATTAAACAGAAAATAAAAATATGTATATGTCAAGGATGTAGATTTATGTAACTCAAGCCATTGTTTAGACAAACATGATCTTAAAGAAATTAACCATTATCATAACCAGTCATTCTCATAGCACCATGAAGGATGAAGGTAGACTCACTTTGATGGTCAATCCATGAAATCACTATCTTCTCGATAAATTAGAATCACTTTGTCCGTCTCAACTAATTCATCCAAAAGATGCATTAACACAATCCTTAATTAAATTCTCTTGGTCTCGGCGAATTTAGAACATGAAATTAATCAATGAACCCTTGGTCTCGGAAGACATCAATTAATCTTCAATTACCAGTTCTTAAACAATCAACCCCCTTTGGTCCAGCAATTCAATTGCCAATAGAATATGAAACTAATAAATTGAAACACCCATCAACCCCCTTTGGTCCAGCAAGTCAATGGATAGAATCAACTAATTAATCTCGTAATAAGCATAGGTAATTGAATACCAAGAATAATAACCAATTAATCAAAAAAATCAAATAACTCTAGAAATCATGAATATCTAAAACAATGTCGAATTACAATAAAATAATTAACATATCATTGTTCAAGAAAAAGAAAACAAAGTAGAAGAAAGAACTCATAGACAAGCCTCATTCTTTTTCCTTTAAAAACCTTCTTATACAACCCTCATTGAACATTGAAGAATTCTCCTTGGACTGAGTTATTTTCTATGATGATTAATGAATTCTCCCATTTTCCCTTGTGTTTTCCATCTATTTATAGGCTTAAGAGGTGCCTAAACTCGTAGGTAATGTTCTTGGACGAGTAGAAGTTCGAAGCTGCTAAAACTCTTCAGATTTACAAAAAACGCGTAGAAAGATCGCAACACCGCCTCAGGGACAGATCACAACTGGTGCCGTCTTGGTCCTTCAGAACCGGTGCCGTCTTGGTCCTTCGGAACCGGTGCCGCCTTAGTTATGTTTCTCCACTCCTTCGCTGATTTTTCTCCGAATTGTGCGCATACGTTCCAGAGTACAGCCGGTGCCGGTGCCGGTTCCAGCCTTGCAGCCGGCGCCGCCTCTACTCTGCTTTGTGACAGTTTTGCTTTGTTTTACCCAAAATCTTGAAGAAATGTCCAAAATACCTTTCCAAGGGTAAAATCTCAAATATGAAAGAATATGAACAGTTATTTCACAAAATGTATTATAAAAGATCCTCAAATAACTAAGCAAAGTATAACCAATTTAGCTCTTATCAATTATAATAACATCAAGGAGAAATTTCCCAGTAGAAAAATCAAGATATAACAAAAATTTCAAGTCCTTTGTGGAGCAATTTTTTGAGTGACGAGATTTTTCACTATTTTCTTTTTCTTCATTTTGTAGGGCTCCTTTTCTTGCTTTCAAGCATTGATAGGAATTAAGCTTTTCCTGCTCTGATACTAAACTCTTTGATATGAAATCTTGGTAGCTTTTCTTGGTGTTATGGGTGTTTTAGTTGGCTAACTATTCATTTTAAATAATGGGACCCAAAACAGAGATTTTTCTGGTGACAAAAAGGAGAATGTAACCTAAAAACCTACACTCTTTCAAACCGTTGAAGAACAAAGCCTCAAAGACCCTCAAGACGAGTAGAAAGTTCTACTATAATCTCACCCCAATATCCTTGAAGCAACAAAGGCAAACAAGAACAAATAGAATAGAGAAAATAGGCACCCAAATATTGGATTTCAAACAAACATTAGAAGAACAAAACAACTAAGACCCATTCAAAGAAAAAACATTGAATTATCCAAAAGATTTATAGACTCTTACAAAAGGATGACTAACTCTTTAGTTTGGTCTTGAACAAGATGAACAAGGAGGCCAAGGCCTTTCAAGATTCTCTTCTCAAATTTGAATTAAAGTGAAGTGCATTGTGTTTTCAAATCACTCAAGGTGCTATTTATACTACCCTAACCCTAGTTAAGTAATCCCTAAGGTTCTATTACAGTTTAGGGTCATAATAAGTCTTTACAAGCAATTAAAATTGAAGAAAATTGAAAAAAACATTAAAAACGCGAAGCTATTGTCGGCTGCCCAGGGTGGAACTGACACCGGATTGGGCATTACAGCCGGCACCGGCTATGTTCTGCTTTCGGACGGTCAAAAGCCGGATGAATCCATTGTTGAGCAGAATAGAACCGGCACCGGTTTGGCTGCTTGGAGCCGGCGCCAGCCGTCTTCTAGTGGCCTCTTTTTTGGTCTAGTTTCGTCCTTTTTCGTCGTTGGCCCTTTGCCTTGCATGGCCACACCTCCTCCTCCTTTATCTTGACCTCCTTGATGAAGCAGAGTCTCATCAGTAATAGGTCACACACAATAGATGATTATATACTCAAGATATTATTTGATAATGTAGTGGGGTTAATTGAGAGAAAGAGAAGTTGTTGTGGACAAATTATAATTAGTTATAATTTATGGTCCAAATTGTAACTGTGAGAACTTGATGTTTCCAATTACAGTTAGGGAATTCTAATGGGATTAGAATTCTCAGTTTTAGTAGGTTTTTTTGGTTTTATGTATGAGATGCACGAAACCTAATCTAAGTTGATTAACGGAAACCCTAGAGAACATACATGACATTTCCTCTTCTCTCTCTCTCTCTCTCTCTCTCTCTCTCATTTTTCCTAAAACAAGATGAACCGTAGCCGCCATCTTGCTTCTGCTAGCACAGAAAACTTCGTGCTTGAGTGTATCCTCTGTGTGGATTTCTATTAGAGATAATCACACACTGTGATTATAGTGGTTGGACGTTCAACTCTAGTGGAGTTTGATCAAGAGGATTGTTGGATCGTATATTAACTTGAAGAAGAAAACTTTTGTTCTTCAGATGATCATAGAAAGGTAAAAATCTGTTACTTTTGATCTCTTTATGTCTTGTTTTCCACAAATATGCAGATCGTAGGTTGGTATCTCATTCTTATTTTTCCGCTGGGCCATATATGATATGCGTGAGATACCCAACACCTTCTTCTAAGAATTATCCCCTAAGAATTCAAAGTTTTAAAGCTCACATGTTGGGGAATACATTGGGGCAAAACTCTCTTCCTATTAAGGTAGATTTTATCCATTTAAATCTCTTGGCATTTGGTATATATGTAAGGTATCTTATGCATATCATATATGGCACAGCGAAAAAATAAAAACGAGATACCATCCCAAGATCCTCATACGTATGGAAAACAAGACATAAAGAGAAGAAGATCACCTTTCTAGTGAGTCCCTATCATTAAAAGTTTTCCTTTCTCGTCTGAGGCGCGATCCAGCAATCTTGATAGGGCCTAAATTAGTCATATGTTTTCTAGTTGTTTGAGGCTCTTTTTTGATACATTTTATTCAATAACTAGCTATATTCCTTCATATTTGAGATTTTACCCTTAGAATGGTATTTTGTGCATTATTTCATATTTTAGGGGTAAAATAAAGTAAAAACGTCATAAAACAAAATAAAGGCGGCACTGGACAGAACAGAGAAAGCGGCGCTGGCCATGTGCTGCTTGCACACACTTTGAAGAAACAAAAAATTGTTGAAACAAGACCGGAACAAAACCAAACTGACGCCGGCTCTAGCAGCCAAGGCAGTGCTGGCTATACTCTGGACAACATTGTGCTGAAATCAAGAAAAAAATTGACGAACGACTGAAGAAACAGAACACAATCGGCGCCAGCTCCAGCAGCCAAGGCGACGCTAGCTGTGCCCTAAGGATA
Organism: Voacanga thouarsii; assembly: GCA_026120185.1. NCBI lineage: Eukaryota > Viridiplantae > Streptophyta > Magnoliopsida > Gentianales > Apocynaceae > Voacanga > Voacanga thouarsii. Next base: position 2,144,724 of record JANUWF010003396.1, read on the forward strand.
AGACGAAATCTTGATTTTTCCACGCGATTTATGGTAATATGCAGAATTTTAGTATCTTCCTACTTCTACTTGGCCAAGAACCTTGCACCAACGAGTTTAGGCACTTCTTAAGCCTATAAATAGATGGAAAACACAAGAGAAAGGGAGAGAATTTAGGGATCATAACAGAAAATCACTCAAATCAAAGGAGGAATTCTTTAAATCAATGAGGGTTGTACAAGAAGGATTTCTAAGGAAGAAGAATGAGGCTTTGTCTATGAGTGCTTTCTTTTACTTTGTTTTTCTTTTTCTTGAACAATGATGTGTTAATTATTTTATTGTAATTCGACATTGTTTTAGATATTCATGATTTTGAGAGTTATTTGTTCTTTTGATTAATTGATTATTATTCTTGGTATTTAATTATTTGTGCATATTACGAGATTAATTTATTGTTTCTTTCCATTAACTTGCTTGGACAAAGGGGTTGATGGTGGTATCAATTCATTAGTTTCATATTTATTATCTTTTAACTTACTTGGACAAAGGGGTTAATTGTTAGGAACAAATTAATTAAAGGTTAATTGATGTCTGCTAGGATATGGATTCATTGGTTAATTTCATGTTTCAAATTTGCCAGGATATGGAAATTTAATAAAAGATTATGGTTAATGCATCTTTTAGGTGAATTAGTTAAGATAGGATATGTGATGCTCGTTTGTTTAGAAGATAGGGATTTCATAGATTGGACAAAGAAGTGAATATAAATTAGTCATTCATGTTGCCAAAAGAATAATTAGTTGTAGTAATGATTAAGTACTTGAGGATCATGTTTCTCAAAAAAATGATTTCAGTTACATAATTCTACATCCTTGATGTGTACATATTATTTTATTTTATTTTTCATTTTATTTCATTTTCACTTTATTGGGTTGGTTAAACAACAAAAGAAAAGGGATTAATGCATACTTGTTCCTTGAGGATCGACACTCATTTGAACCCTATGCTATGTCAATAATGAGTACGCTTGCTCATATGTATAATTTGGGGTTAATGTTTTAATTTAAACTTGATTTGGAAAGTGCTTATATTTATATGATTTTTATACCCAAATAAATACACATCAAATCATCTTGATCAAACACCACGAGAGTTGAATGTCCAGCCACTACAATCACAATGTGTGATTATCTCTAATAGAAATCCACACGGATGATCACACTCAAGCACCAAGATTCTTTGTACTAACAGAAAACAAGAATGGTGGCTAGGGTTTTTCCTTCTTGTTTACTCAAGACCACGAGAGAGAGAGAGAGAGAGAGAGAGAGAGAGAGAGAGAGAGAGAGAGAGAGAGAGAGAGAGAGAAGGGTTTTTTTGTGAATCACACTCCAATTAGGTTTGGTGCATATCTCACATATATCACCAAAAAGGAACCGAAAAAAAAAATTCCATCATCTTAGGATTCTAAAACAATTAGAATTCCCTAATTGTAATTGGAAACATCAAGTTCTGACGATTACAATTTGGCCCATAAATTATAACTAATTATAATTTGGCCACAATTACTTCTCTTTCTCGCAATTAACCCCACTATGTTATCAAATAGCATCTTAAGTGTATAATCCTCCATTATGTGTAACCTATTAGGCTTCCCAATTAATTGGTAGTGAATACGAATTAATTTAAACGTGTTTGAGATTATTAACTCATAATTAATTAGAATTAATTATATTAATTCTAATCAGGATTGGTTTATTAATTCTTTAATTATTAAACCCATATTTCTATATCATGAGCGGTATCTAGCAACAAGTTATGACCACCCAAGAGTCCAGGAAGTTAAGTGGCTTGGCATAAATCCTTCAATAACCAACTATAGTGCAATTAACTCATTTCACCGTACAATATCTTATTTGGTTTGGAGTACGGAATTAGTGCCAACTCCCTCCAGAATATACATACATAAATATTAATTCTGGCCCAAATATAATAGTAGTTGTACTAAGAACCCACTACTCTAGATGTGTATCAATTGGAACATTTTCCAATACAAGCCTTGACCAATGACTTCCCGAGTAGTAATTCCTACAAGTGGCTGTGAGATATTCGCCCTTACTATTAGGAGTGGTGAATCCTTTATTACCCATCTCAACTACTTTCGTTTACCTCACAAAGTATCCAATATCCATCCCATAGGCAGCCCTCGATCTGGCTCCAGAGATTGGAATTAAAGCACAATACTCAGCAAACAAAGTACCTTGGAGATCTGAAGTCTAAGGATACTTGGACGTTCGCTATATTGAGATTATATCACTGGCACTAAATAGTTATTCATGTGATTATCTCATAGCTAGGTCATCCAATGAACTTGTTCCATTAACAAGCATCTACGTGTTAACTTTGAGTATCTTAAAACTTACGGATATGAGAAATACCGCCTTATCAAATCAGGAAGTTGAACACATGCTAATCTTAACACATTAATGACGTCTTATCTCATTAATACTATGACTAGAGACTATTTAAGTATTGACACTATACAATGTAGTAGGAATCTCATATCATGATTTCCTATACACAGTGTTGTACTAAGACTTTATCTAACAATTATATTACACAAAAGTAAACAAAAGAAACTGTAAGATAAATAATGTCTTTTATTAAAATAAAATTTGTCATATACAACGTATAAGTGATTGCCTCTAGGGCATAATACTAATAAACTCCCGCTTGCATTAGAGCCAATCATTCATGTATCTAATACCTAATGACTCAATATGCTTATCATGTTTCTTTTGGGATAGTGCTTTTGTAGCGGGTCATCTATGTTCTCATCCGTGGGAACTCTCTCTATCTTTTCATCATTCTTATCTATGATCTATTGGATCAAATGATAGCGTCGCAGTACGTGTTTGGATCGTTGGTAAGACCGTGGCTCATTTGCTTATGTAATGGCCCTGTTGTTGTCACAATATAGAGATATTGGACCAATAACGCTAGCAATCACACCCAGTTTCATCACAAACTTCTTGATCTAAATGGCCTCCTTAGTTACCTATGTACTCACTTCTGTCGTAGAGTCGGCAATAGTCTCTTGTTTGGAACTCTTCCAACTTATTGCCCCTCCGCACAATGTAAACACGTAGTCGGATTGTGATTTGAAATCATCTTTATCAGATTGAAAACTGGCATCAGTATACCCGTTTATATTCAAATCACTTTCTCCATATAGTAAGAACACATCCTTAGTCCTTCGTAAGTACTTAAGGATGTTCTTTACAATTGCCTAATGACCCTCACCAAGGTCAGATTGGTATCTGCTCGTCAAACTGAGAGCACAAGATACATCGGGCCTTGTATATATTATAGCGTACATGTTAGATCCAACTGTCGAAGAATATGGAATCTTACTCATGTGATCCCTTTCAACTTGTGTCTTAGGAGACATCGACTTTGAAAGGCTTACACTGTGTGACATGAGTAAGAATCCCTTTTTGGATTGATCCATGCTAAACCTCTTTAGCACTTTACTATGTATGTAGACTGTGAAAGACCTAGCAAGCTTTTAGATTTATCTCTATAGATCCTTATTCTAAGAATATAGGTTGTTTCACTAAGGTATTTCATAGAGAATTGTTTGGACAACCAAACTTTAACCGTTTACACGAAAGGTATATCATTTCCTATTAGCAATATGTTATCTACATAAAGCAATAAGAAAATGATTACACTCCCACTGACCTTCTTGTATACACAAGGCTCATCTATGTTTTGAATGAAACCAAACTCTTTGATTGTTTCATCAAAACGTATATTTCAACTCCTAGAAGCTTGCTTAAGTCCATAAATGGATCTTTGCAGCTCACACACCTTTATGCTATCATTGGATGTGAATCTCTCAGATTGTGTCATATACACTTCCTCAGTCAGATTTCTGTTCAGGAAAGCTGTTTTCACATCCATTTGTCAAATCTCATAATCATAATGAATACCAACAACTAGGAGTATCCTGATGGATTTTAACATAGCTACTGGCGAGAAAGTTTCGTGATAGTCAATACCATGTTGCTGATGATAACCTTTTGCCACTAGTTGTGCTTTATAGGTAACTACGTTACCATCCATATCCGTTTTCTTCTTGAAAACCCACTTGCACCCAACAGATTTAATTCCTTTGGGTGGATCAACCAAAGTCCATACTTGGTTGTCGTACAGGGAATCTAACTCTAACTTCATGGCCTCAAGCCATTTGCCAGATTCTGAACTGTTCAGAACATCCTTGTAGGTAGTAGGTTCATCTTCATCTATGAGAAATACGTCATTGTGGTCACTAATGAGAAATTCATATCTCTCAGGTGCCATATGTATCGTACTAGACCTACGAGGTTCTTGTGTAATAGAAGGTTCATCTACTATCTCAATAGATGTGGGATCAAACGGTTGATTGTTGTTTGTTTGATCTTCTTGAACTTTACTAAGTTCAATTTTACTCCCACTGTCCCCTTTAAGCATGTGCTCATTCTTTAAGAAGACATCATGCTTCAAAACAAACACTTTATTTTCAGAGGGTAGGTAGAAGTAGTATCCGAAGGATTCTTTCGGATATCCTACAAACAAACACTTGTCTGACTTATTATCAAGTTTGTCTGACTGTGGCCTTTTGACAAAGGCAGGATAACCCCATACTCACAAGTGAGATAATTTTAGTTTCTTACCAAAGAACATCTCAAATGGGGTATAATCAACTGATTTTATCGGAACTCTGTTTAGTATATAAACAGAAGTCTCTAGTGCATACCTCCAAAACAATTTTGGTAGGTTTGTAGAAGCCATCATGGTCCGTACCATGTCTAAAAGGGTTTGATTCATTCTCTCAGATGCACTATTATGTTGAGGTGTATATGGTGGAGTCCATTGAGATAATATCCCATTATCTCTAAGATAACTCAGAAACTCTTGGCTCAAATATTTTCCTCCTCGAACAGATCTTAGAGTCTTAATACTTTTACCAAGTTGTTTCTCTATTTCATTCTTAAAGTCTTTGAATTTATTAAAGGCCTCATATTTGTATTTCATTAAATATAAATACCCATATAATGAGAAATCATTGATAAAGGTTATGAAATAGTTATAACCTCCTCTTGCTTGTATTAACATTGGGCCACATACATCAGAATGTATGAGTTCTAAAAACTCCTTGGCCCATTCTCTTTTTCCTGAAAAATGAGTTTTAGCCATTTAATCTATTAAACAAGACTCGCATCTGCCATATGATTCATAATCAAATGAACTTAAGTCACTAAGCTTGTGTAACTTAGAAACACGATTTTCATTGACATGGCCTAAATGACAATGCCATAAGTAAGAGGTGTTGGAGTTATCTATTTTAGATTTCTTATTATTTATATTGAGTATTGGATTATCCAAGTCTAGAACATATAAACCATTAACCAAAGTTGCTAAACCGTAATGAATATCATTCAATGAAAAAAAAATAATATTTATTCTTATATATCAAATAAAATCCATTTAAGTCTAAACACACAACTGAGATAATGTTTTTCATTAAAACTGGTACATAATAACAGTTTTGTAATTCTAGAACTAATCCTGAAGGTAGGTTAAGCTCTTATGTCCCCACAGCAAGTGCAGTAACCTTTGCCCCATTTGCAGTACGTAGGTCCACGTTGCCTTTCTCAAGACTTCTACTACCCTTTAGTCCCTACAAGTTATTACCTAAATAAGATCCATATCTGGTATCTAATACCCATATCTCATTTCTAAATGCAGTATTTATCTCAATCATAAACATACCCGGAGTAGAAGTAGAAGTGCTTGCAAGCTTCTCCTTCTGCTTTTTGTCCATAACGGTCTCGAAGTAGGCCTTGCAGTTGTACCTCCAGTGGCCCATCTTACCACAATGATGGCATAGGCCCTTGGTAGCAGCTTCCTTCTTCTTCACACCACTTTTGGGCTTTATAGGAGCATTCTTCTTCTTTTAAACTTTTTTCTTAGAAGAAGAAAATTCTACCATTAAAATTGCATTGGAATCCTTCTTCATGGAGGACTCCGCAATTTTGAGAAGATTGATCAACTCAGGAATGTTGGTCTCAATCTTGTTCATCTGATAGTTAATCACAGATTATGAGAAACTATTAGGCAAAGACTATAGAATTAAGTCAATACTTAAGTCATAATCCATCGCGAACTCGAGAGATCTAAGCTTCTCTATTAAGCCCAGCATCTTCAGCCCATGAGTGGCCACAGAAGAACCCTCTGCCATTTGCAATGGAATAGTTGCTTCGAGATTTCATATCTCTCAGTTCTGGCTTGGGCGTTAAACAGCTCTTGAAGATGTAGTATAATCGATTGAGCATCCATATGCTCGTGTTGCTTTTGCCGCTGCCAGCATAATACATGATGCTGTATTACTATCTTCTTTGTGCCTTTTATGGACAACATGGTCATCAGCATAAGCATCTTGAGCTGGTGGTGGTGAAATAGGAGTATCTAGCATGTAGAGCAACTTTTTCAACTTGAGAACGATTCTCAAGCTTTTATACCAGTCGAGGTAGTTTGATTCGATTAACTTGTTGGTTTCTATGATGCTACGTAGGTTTAGGTTTTTAGACATGATGCAAGTGTCCTAGATGTAAAGATAGAGAGAATTAGCTAATGTATATATGTTGGGAGATAGGCCCAACAAGATAGCTAATTTATTTTATTTAGTACCTTTATTTTAGTTAAATGAGTTGGACCTCTACAACAAGATAGCAAATTTATTTTATTTAAGTAGCCTATTTAATTGTTGGGCTACAATAAAATAAAGGTCCGTGGGGAGAGAGAATTAATTAAATTAGTTTGGTGGGTTAATTAATTATTCAAGGCTTTGGCCTAGTTTGAATAATTAAAGATTAACCTTGGACTAAACTAATATAAGCCTGTTAATTGGACCAATTTATTTAGGTTGGTAAATTAATTATTAATTGAGCCATTTATTTTGTTCTAATTAGAATAATTAATTAAGCCCAAAAAGTTAAACTAAGAGTCCAATGAACCAGTCCAGTTTAACGTAGAATTTTTATTTATGTTAAACAGGAGGATTGGATAGAACGTTGTTTTTGACGGCCTCTTCTCTATGTGAAAAAATTGCCAGACGTCTCTCTCGCTCTCTCTCTAAGAAAGTTCCCTAGCCTTGTAAGTTGTTCACCAAACGGAATTAGGCATGTCATATACTGGAAGACCGAGAGTTTGGCGTTCACCTACATGCAAAGTCGGAGTAGGAGACTTGCAGGAATTTCACCAAAGGTTTCCACCAGCACACCTACCCGGGTTGCGCATATTCCGGTCCAGCTAATTCTTAGAACGAGGAAAAGAGGTATTTTTTTTAAAACCTCGAAATTCGTGTAGAGCACGACCGGTGCCGGCTAGGGCTGCCGGTGCAGGCGCCGACTCTGTTCGGTTCCCCTGTTCTTGAGTTTTTCCAGTTTTGTTTTGTTTTCGCTTTATGCTACGTGCCCTGTGTTTTCCGTTTCTATGCCTTCAATTGGTATCAGAGCATGAAGGTTTTGTGAAAATATAGGGAGCATGCATCTAGATGAATAAAACTGGATACATATGTGTGATTAAAATTGTGATCCTTTGCTATTTATTTTATGGATAGATTCTCTATCAAACCTCACGGGTAGAGGTATAGGAGATGTGTAATTTATTATTTTTCTTAGCAAATCGTGTAAGCCCAATATTTATAGGTATAGGTGATTTTCGTTTTTGGTTGATTTCATTGTATTTGGTTTGAAATCAGAGAGCTATTGATACCAGAAGTTGATAAGAAAATAGGGAAAATTCGTAGAAAAAAAAACTACAGGAAGAGTCGTCCAGACAAGAACCAGCATCGACTAGGCCGCCCAAACTGGCGCTAGCTAGGGTCTGGAATCCGGTCTGCTCGCTAGTTGCTCATGGCTCCTAGTTTTGTGCGGCAGGTGTAGTGGACCACAGTTCAGATGGGGTGCCTGATCCAGTGCGGTGGGTGCAGTGGACCAAGAATTTTTTTTTTTTTTTTTACCTTGCAATTTTTTTGGGTTTTGGGGTCCATACCAGATAAAGTTAATATTTTGCAATAGTTAATATTCAAGGAATATTTTTGCATGAAAAATATTTGTAAGGGATTTTAGGATTAAATAAGACCATTAATTAATTAATTAATTAATGTATTTAATTCTATTATTTGGACATTTAGGTTTAAAAAATAGAATAACATGAAAACGTCTACTGTTTTCTAGCATGCTATTTTTATTTACCTATGTGCACATTTTCTCAAAGACCAAAGTCTTTAGGAATGTTTTGACAAGGAAAACATTTTTTTTACAAATTAAATGGTTATTTTAACTTGAATAAAAATTAATCCTTAGATATTTTCTCAAAGGATTTAATCCCTGACATAGAAAATATATTGGGTTTAGATATTTTTGTAAGGTTAAAATAGAAAGCCATTTGTTTTGATTTTGGCACAAGAAAATTTTTTTTGTCAAATAAACTTGAGACCAAAGTCTCTGGAAAGTTTTAATTGGAAAAATTTTTAAATCATTAAGTTTTTAACTTAAATAAAATTAGTTTATGGGAAAAACTCTTAAAAGATATAAACCTTTACATAGAGATTTTTATGGACTTAGACATTTTATTTTTAAGTTAAGGGAAAACTTGATAGAAATTTTCGAAAGGATATTTTTCAGAAAACCTTTGTTTTAAAAGACTAAGTAGGAGAGGGGTTCCAACGGCCCCACGGCTTCCATCACGATCCTCATTAGAGATTGTGGGTCCCCTCGCGTCACCCTAGGAGTGAACCCATATAGGATGAGGATACCACAAAGATTTAGATCTAATTGAGAGATGTAATTAATAACCCGGGGCACGTACTGTGATCGGCCAGTCCCTCATTAGAGGTCATAGTGCGAGGTATGTCCATAGAAAATCAGAGGAAACGGCCATCCCCTCGATGGATTTATCTTCTAGATCATTACCTAGAAGGGAAATTAATTTGTTATGGTTAACACACTTAGCTTAGGAAACAGTTAATCTTCCCAAGAAGCTATGTCAGTTTTCCTAAGAGCCAAATTGATTATTATCAACTTTGATAATAAGGATAAATTGCACATATTTGTTTTATTTTCAGAAACTAAATCTTTTTCTTTTATTTTTCAATTTTTTAGAAATTGTGGAAGGTTCTTTTAGTCCATTGGCCGTTATTCTCCAAGAGAATAAGCTAACGAGACCAAACTATGTGGACTAGAAGAGAAACCTGGATATAATACTCACAACGGAAGAGTATAAGTATGTCCTTTACGAAATTTGCCCTATTTTCGGGGAGGGTTCCACCGTCGAGGAGCGTGAGGCTGAGAAGGCATGGAAGAAGGCCGACGAGATGGCTCGTTGTTACATGATGGCCACCATGTCTAATGTGCTCCAATCCAAACATGAGTACATGACCACTACGTATGACATAACCCAATCATTAGCTATGATGTTCGCGGATAAAAGCCGGCCCGCAAAGCAGGAGGCTCTTCGAATCATTATTAACACTAAGATGACTGAGGGAGTATCAGTCAGAGAGCATATGCTCAAGATGATTGCAGCTTTCGAGGAGGCAGAAATCTTAGGGGCGGTCATTGACCCTGAGAGCCATGTGAACATAGTTCTCGAATTTCTACCGGGTTCCTTTACTCAGTTCAAGTTGAACTATAACATAAACAAGTTGAACATGGGTTTAACTGAGTAGATGAAGGAGCTCCAGATGGCGGAAAAGGTCATAAAGCTACAATCTATGGCTATGTGATACGAATCTTATGTGTCTTTTCTTGGTATTGTGGGTGTTTTAGATGGCTAACTGTTCAGTTCAACAATGGGACCAAAAAAAAAAAAAAAAAACAGCGATTCTTGTGACAAAAATAGAGAAGATAACATTGTTCTACTATAATCTCACCCCAATATCCTTGAAGCAACAAAGGCAAACAAGAACAAATAGAATAGAGAAAATAGGCACCCAAATATTGGATTTCAAACAAACCTTAAAAGAACAAAGCAACTAAGACTCATTCAGAGAAAACAATATTGGATTATCCAAAAGATTTATAGACTCATACATAAGGAGGACTAACCCTTAAGCTTGGTCTTGAACAAGATGAACAAGGAGGCTAGGGCCTCTCAAGATTCTCTCTCAAATTTGAATTCAAGTAAAGTGTATTGTGTTGTCAAATCACTGAAGGTGGTATTTATACTATCCTAACCCTAGCTAAGTAATTCTTGAGATTTAATTACAGTTTAGGGTCATAATAAATCTTTACAAGCAATTAAAATTTAAAAAAAATCGAAAAAAACATTAAAAACGCAGGGCAGTCGTAGGATGCCCAAGGAGAAGCCGGCACCAGTTTGGACATCACAGCCGGCGCCGGTTGGGTTCTGTCTTTGGGCCGGTCTTGTTGTGATTTGAGGTGGCTGCTAGGACAGATTAGAGCCGGCACCAGTTTGGTTGCTTGGAGCCAGTGCCGGCTCTCCTATAGAGGCCTCAGTTTTTGTCGAGTTTTATCTGTCTTTGTCACCGATCCTTGTCCTTCCACGGCCACATCTCTCCCTCATTTATCTTGACCTCCATGATAAGCGAAGTCTCGCCATCTCCCCCTCCTTGAAAAGGATTCATCTTCGAATCATTACCATCATCTTCATGGAGTGCCTTCACCATTGCCGCCTTCTTGGCTCCATCAAGGTTCATTCGTTCATTCAACGTGTGGCAAGCATTCCTCCCAATTGTTCAAATTCTTCTTGATTATGGTCTGCAATAATTGGGTAAGTGTTCGGTTGACCACCTCATTTGGAAAACAACTTCAAATTCTTGAGGAACAGTTGCAATTTCATTAGGCAAAGACAATGAAAAATCATTAGTAGGAACATAAGAACCTTTGCATAAAAAAAGAATAACCGGTTCCTTAGCTTCTATAGTCTCTATGACCTCACTTTCTTTTGCAAAGAAATTCATTCTTCTTTTACCTCCCCTCTTTTATCCTTGCTCACTCCTATCCTCGATCATCAAATGTACTTGTTTGTCTATTCTCTCTCTCAACTCTTTTTCTTTCCTTTCTTGTTCTTTTCTCTCAATTTCTTACTTTTGTTTGACATCTTGCGCTCCCTTTTTCTTTTCTTTCCCCTTCACGATTCTTTGATATTTGTTCACCTCACTAGGTGCCATAGGGGTGAGGGTAAACTTAGTTCATTCCTTGAGTAGGGAATAAGTATTCTTCCTCCTATCATGCTTTACATGCTTATCATATTACCAAGGCTTCCCTAGGAGCAAGTGACCCGCTTGCATGGGTGCCACATCATATAGCACATCATCCTTATACTTCCCCATCTCAAATGACACCAAAACTTATTTGTTTACTCTCAATTCTCCATTATTGTTCAACCATTGCAATTTGTGGGGTTTGGGGTGTTTAATCCATTTCATGTCCAATTCTTCAACTAAGTTTGCACTAATCACATTAGTGCAACTCCCACTATCCACAATGACACTACAAGGGGTCTTGTTGATTAGACACCTAGTGTAGAAGATGTTCTCTTTTTATTGGTGATCTTGATATTCAATGGCTTGTGAATTCAATGACTTTCTTGTGACTCCTACCAAAGAGTATTCTTGACCAACAATTTCCTCTTCATCACTTTCTTCATCCTCATTTCCCTCTTGGTTTCCTTAGTACCTTTCTCCCTCTTCTTCCTCATCGGTAGAGACCTCACTATAGGGATTAGTATACATCGTTCTCTTGCTTGGACACTCATAGGAAGTACGTCCAAATCTAAGGAACTTAAATCATTTGATATCCCTATTCCTTTGTGGCCTATGTACAACTTTTTCCTTATCCTTGTTCCAATCGTCCCTAGGTTTCCAATCCTCTCTAGGTTTGTTAAAGTCCCTTTGGAATGGCTTAGGGGCTTCATCCTTCTCAATTAGAATCTTGCTAATGGTGTTGGGGTTTGGAAGTGATGGTCTAGTAAATTCCCTCCTCTTTAATTGCCTCTCAATCTTCATAGTGACATGTACCATATCCTATAATCGATCATAGGGGTGCAATTCCATCAAATTGGCAATCTCCCTATTTAATCCTCCTAAAAACCTTGCTCTTTTTGCTCTAGGTCCTCATGGATTTGAGCACTCATCAACATTACTTCCATTTCTTTATGGTTATCTTCCACACTCTTGTTCTCTTGCTTGAGTGATTGGAGCCTTTGATAAATTTCAATGTAGTAATGGTGTGGAATAAACCTTGCCCTCATCATGTCTTTTAACAAATTCCAACTAGCCATGGTTTTCACTCCCATTTGTCCCCTTTGAGCACTGACTTGCTCCCACCATACCAAGGCATACTCCGAAAATCCCAAAATAGCTAACCTCACATTTGACCTCTCACTATAGGTATGACTTTCTAGGAATATCTCCATCTTGCTTTTCTACTCAAATATGCTTCGAGGTCACTCTTGCCATAGAATGTGGGCACTTTCAATTTGAGGCGGGTTAACTCCCTCTCCTCATCATTTCCTTCTCTCCTACTTCCTCTATTACCCCATCCTCGATGATGTTCCCTAAAGGCTTCAACTCGATCCCCCTCATACCATTCATCAACTCCCTCAAAATCTCTTTCTAGCCCCCTTATGTTGTTCCAACCATTCCTTCCTTGGCCCCTACCTTGTCCTACTCTCATGCCATGTCTTCCCCCTCTCATAGGAGCTTGTTGGAATCCCCCAATAGAGTGCTCATCCCACTCTTCCCCTTGTTGGGCATTTAATGAAGGAGTATGGGTATCACCATCCCTCATCTTAGGGCTAGGCACTTCAAATCGTTCTTGGCCTCTCCTTTGTGCAATGGTAGAAGATTGTCCAAGATGATTTGTCAACTCCCTTGTCATGTTTTGGAACTTACTTTGCATAGTCCTCATCATAGCTTGTACATTTTCACACAAACCCCTAGCATCAATTTGTTCTTCTTCAGGTCTACTATGGCCACTTGGGTTAGGTCTAAAGATCTTTTGATCACGGGCTATGGTGATGGAATATTTACTTACTTATACCTGCAAAACAAAAGTGATTAGAAAGAAAAATAGATCATCACTTCACTTCTTTGCAAGTTGGCTCCCAAGGTTGTTCACTCAACGCTCGTGTTTGCTCTCTTAGTCTCTTTTAATAATAGGCTCACCCTCTTGCCTTTTTCTCAACACTCAAGCTTTCTTATTCAGTCCCAATGCTCCCCAATAGCTAAAATTTTAGTCCAACTTAGTGAATCACACAAATCAAAAGAATTTTCCAATTAGGGGGTCTTAGGGGAATTTCAACAAATACTTGTTGGGTACCTCAAGCAAACAAGTTTTTAATCAAGAATTTCAAGAAAAGTGGATTCAATCAACACAAGAACAAACACTAGACGCTCAAAGAAATACTTCTAAGCAAGAAACAAACAAGAATTATCAAGAACAAGAAGCAAGAATAACTAGAACTAGGATGATGATGAACAAGATTATCAAAATTGTGTCAAAAGTAAAATTGAGTTCAATGAACATGGAATTCAAAATTAGAGTTATATACTACATCCCGAAAATCCCAAGGAATGAAAATCAAGAATCAAAATTCCCAACTATAGCAAAAAACACTCTCATGGAACATTTATCAAACACCTTGGCTATGATCTCGTCACTTAAGAACTACTAGCATTTTCAACCATATTCAAGCAAAATTTCACCACAATCACAAGATAAATTTGTTCCCAAGGATTAAAAAACAATCAAGGAGCTATTTCCCAATAGAAAAATCAAGATATAACAAAAATTTCAAGACCTTCTTGGAGCAAGTTTTTGAGTGACGGGATTTCCCTGTTTTTCCTTTTCTTCAACTTTGTAGGGTTCCTTTTCTTGCTTTCAAGCTTTGGAGGGAATCAAGCTTTTTCTTGCTCTCATACCAAACTATTTGGTACGAATATTGTGTGGCTTTTCTTGGTATTGTGGGTGTTTTAGTTGGCTAACTATTCAGTTCAACAATGAGAAAAAAAAAAAAAAACAGAGATTCTTGTGACAAAAAGGGAGAAGATAAAATAACAACCTACACTCTATCAAACCCTTGAAGAACTAAGCTTCAAAGACCCTTAAGAAAAGTAGATAGTTCTACTATAATCTCACCACAATATCCTTGAAGCAACAAAGGCAAACAAGAACAAAATAAATAGAGAAAATAGGCGCCCAAATATTAGATTTCAAACAAACCTTAGAAAAACAAAGCAACTAAGACCCATTCAGAGAAAACAACATTGGATTATCCAAAAGATTTATAGACACATACATAAGGAGGACTAACCCTGAAGTTTGGTCTTGAACAAGATGAACAAGGAGGCTAGGGCCTCTTAAGATTCTCTCTCAAATTTGAATTCAAGTAAAGTGTATTTTGTTGTCAAATCACTAAAGGTGTTATTTATACTATCCTAACCCTAGCTAAGTAATCCCTGAGATTTAATTATAGTTTAGGGCCATAATAAGTCATTACAAGTAATTAAAATTAAAGAAAACCAGAGAAAACATTAAAAACGTGGGGCAGCCATCGACTGCCCAAGGGGAAGCCGGCGCCGATTTGGACATCACAGCTAGTGCTGGCTGGGTTCTGTCTTCAAGTCGGTCTTATTGTGATTTGAGGCAGCTGCTAGGGTAGATTGGAGCTGGTGTCGGTTTGGCTGCTCAGAGCCGGCGCCGGCTTGGCTGCTCAGAGCGGTGCCGGCCATCCTCTGGGGGTTTTATTTTTGGTCGAGTTTCATCTTGTCGCCGACCCTTGTTTTTGCATGGCCACACCTCCCTCTCCTTTATCTTGACCTCCATGATGAAGCGGAGTCTCATCACTATGATTGCTGAGGCTTCATCTTCTAGAATTGGGCCTAAGCCCAGGAAGTTCAAGAAGAAGAAGGGGAACGTAGCAGCCCAGCCCAAGACCCAACCCGAAGATAAAACCAAGGGTAAGTACTTCAAATGTGGACTAAAGGGACACTGAAAAATGAAGTGTCCGGATATTCAAGCCAAGAAAAATCCCACAGGTAATGTTTTCTATCTACAGTCTATATCAATGGTTGGATCAACTTCCACTTGGATAGTTAATTCAGAGGCCACTGATCACATCTATAACTCCTTGCAGGGGTTTAAAAAGATTAGAAGACTCCAGAACGGCAAACATGGACTACGTGTGGGAAATGAAGCACAAGTTTGGGCCCTTGCAGTGGGAGAACTGGATCATGTTTTTTATTGTAATAGAATAGTGGTTTTGAAAGATATTTTATATGTACCTGGATTTCGGTAGAATTTGATTTTGGTTGCGAAACTAATAAATCAAGGATATTCTGTATCTTTTCATTCTGGTATTTCTATCAGTAGAGATAGAGAAATTTTATGTACTGGGCACATGTATGGGAATCTATTTTTCTTCAACCTATTAACAATCAATTAAATAACGCTCAATCTAAACCTTTAACAAAGAAGAGAAAGACTAATGTCAATGACTTTTATCTTTAGCATCTAAGGTTGGGTCATATCAACTCAACCAGGATTCAGAGGTTGATCCATGATGGGCCCTTAGGCTCATTGAGATTGAAAAATTGGCCTCGGTGTAAGTCCAGCTTGATCGAAAAGATGACCAAAAGGTCATTTGCCCTTAAGGCGGATAGAGCCAATGAGGTATTGAGTCTTGTTCACACTGATGTGTGTGGTTCCTTGTCTACACTAGCTAGAGGAGGTTTTGAGTACTTCATCACTTTCACGGATAATTGTACAAGGTTTGGTTATATTTACCTGATGAGACACAAGTCTGACTTTTTTGACAAGTTCAAAGAGTTTAAGGCAGAAGTGGAGCGCCAGATAGGTAAATTGATCAAGACCTTACGATCGGATCATGGTGAAGAGTACCTCCTCGGTAAATTCAATGACTATATGGTACATCATAGGATAGTATCCCAACTCTATGCACCAGGGACATCCCAGCAAAACAGAGTAGCTGATATAAAGAACAGGACATTGATGGAAATGGTCTGAAGTATGATATCTCATGCTACTCTTCCAGTGTCCTTTTAGGGATATGCCTTGGAAACAGCGGTATATATTCTGAACTTGGTGCTTTCCAAGTCAGTCCCTAGGACTTCTTATGAGATGTGAACTGGGCGTAAGCCAAGTCTGAATCATTTCAGGATATGGGGTTATCTAGCTTATATACTGGTCAAGGGAGACAAGTTGGAACCAAGATCATAATTATGCTATTTTGTTGGGTATCCAAAAGGGACAAAGGGTGGTTAATTTTATCATCATAAGGAGTAGAAGGTACTGGTTAGTACCAATGCTTGATACCTAGAGGATGATCAAAGTACTTCCACAAAAGGTTTAACTAGGTTAGAAATGGAGGAGAAGTTATCTTCGGAAGTAACTTCTTCTGTCCCGATAGTGGAATAAGAAGAGACACAGCCTCAAGAGCCTGTACAAATGGAGCCTCGTCATAGTGGGAGAGTGTCTAGGGTTCTAGAAAGGTGGATTGGAGAAGCTTTCGAGCTAGTCTCTGACCATGAGAAACTAGACCCCACTAGATACGAAGAGGCTATTGCTGATGCCGATGCAAATCTCTGGCATAAAGCAATGAAAGCCGAGATTAACTATGTATCTCAATCAGGTTTGGGATCTTGTAGCTTTACCTGAAGGGATAAAACCCATAGGGTATAAGTGGGTATTCAAGAGAAAGAGGGGAATGGATGGGAATGTGAAAACCTTCAAAGCTAGGCTTGTGGCCAAAGGGTATACTCAGAAAGAGGGTATCGATTATGAGGAAACCTTTTCCTCGGTTGCTATCCTTAAGTCCATCCGTATCCTCCTTGCCATTACATGTCATTATGACTATGAGATATGGCAAATGGATGTCAAGATGACATTTTTGAATGGCCATCTTAGTGAAGACATCTATATGTCTTAACCGGAAGGCTTTAGTGCTAAAATCCAAGAGCATATGGTTTGCAAGCTTAAGAAGTCCATTTATGGACTTAAGCAGGCATCAAGAGCATGGAACATTCATTTTGATGAGACTGTAAAGTCTTATGATTTTGTTCAAAACGAGGATGAACCATATGTATACAAGAAACTTGAAGGCATTTATGTGGCTTTTCTTGTCTTGTATATGGATGATATTCTACTCATTGGAAATGATGTAAGGTTATTATCATCTACAAAGGTTTGGCTGTCTAGTTAATTCAGTATGAAGGATTTGGGAGAAGCTAGCTACATTCCCGAAATTAGACTTCTTAGAAATAGGAAGCAGAGAATGTTAAGATTATCTCAAGCGGCATACATGGACAAGATGTTGGCCAGGTATAGCATGGACTCATGCAAGGCAGCTCTAATTCCTTGCAGACATGGGTTGTCATTTTCTTCAAGGAACTGTCCTAGGTCTCAAGCAGAAAAGGACAGAATAAGTAAGATTCCCTACGCTTCGCCTGTGGGAAGTCTCATGTACGCCATGCTGTGTACTAGGCTAGATATCTGCTTTGTCATATACTTGGTTAGCAAATATCAATCAAACCCTAGAGAGGTTCATTGGCAAGCTGTAAAGCATATTCTCAGGTACCTCAAGGGAACGAGAGATTATATGCTGGTTTATAGGGCTGATGACTTGGTTCCTATAGGATACACATAATTAGACTTCCAAATGGATAAGGATGAGAGAAAATCCACTAGTGGATATATCTTCACTTTGTCTGGATAAGCTATTTTATGGAGGAGTATCAAGCAATAGTACATTGCTGACTTAACCATGGAAGCTAAGTATGTGGCAGCTTCAGAGGCATCTAAGGAAGCAGTCTGGCTCCGAAAGTTCCTTTCAGAACTTCGAGTCATGCCACATAGGGACAGGATGATTGTGATGTATTGTGACAATACTGGAGCAGTATCACAATTAAAAGAACCCATGAACCACAAGAAGGGGAAGCACATCGAGAGGAAGTACCACATGATTTGAGATTTGAACGAGAGACGGGAAGTCGTGGTAGAATAGATTGCCTCCAAGAACAATCTAGCCTATCCATTCACCAAGCCTTTGGCTGAGAGAGTCTTCAAGAGACACTTAGACGCCATAGGGGTAGGCACCTACAGACTTACTTAGTCTTAGAATGCAAGTAGGAGATTGTTGGGAGATATGCCCTTTTAGACTAGGTTTATGATGTAAATATCGAATGTTTTAATAAAAGAATTTATTTTCAAAAATTATTTGTGAATTTACATTTTTTATTTGTGCACAATTACGTTTGGAAAAAACCTATTGTGTTTAAGTAAGTGGTCCATGTGAATGGAGGTCTTTCACAGTAAGGTATGGATCACTTAACATATAAACATTCGTTCTTAACCGATTGATGGGAATAAGAATCTCATCTTATCTAGGTTATTATGTTGTGAATTTTAAATAGGGAATGGCATACCATTAGCCGGTGAATAGTCCACTCACTGCATGACATACACGTATTTCGAATACGTAGAACATGACCTATAGTAGTGGTTTCTTAAAGTACTATATGGTAGAAATCTAGACAACTACTGCTACAGCGTGGACTAGTATTCTACGACTTAAGTATGAGTTGGTGGTCTGACGAAGCTGCAAGTATATACTTTGATATACTATAGTTGAGGTTCTATCGTAGGGCCAATATACTTGCATGTTGGGTATATGTGACTATTTAGTTAAGGTAGACTTATACAAGATAGTTTCTATACTATATCGCCCCTGTGGTTGTCTGAATGATCTAAATATCTAGGACCCTGGGAAACATGACTTGGATGTTTGCTTTAGGGTAGCTCCCTTGGAAAGTGGAAATAATCCAGTAAGTCGTGGATCGTTGGATTAGAGGTCTAAGGATGGTAGATATCATTTAGAGAGGTGTTAGTACACTTCTTCCTCCCTAAATGTACGTGATGTATAGAGGGGTATTTTAGTTATTACCCCTGTAGGTCGGAGACTTTGCTAACGTAGCATAGTCCTTGGGATCAATATTTTCTTATGGTGATATTAGCAAATATTTAAAATGCAAGATACAGTTATTTATATGGCAAGGGTATTTTGGTCATTTTAGTAACCAATGCGGTGTATCTTTTGTTCCCTAGTATAGACCGTGAGTCCTAATTAAATACAAGCTAAGAAATTGGTCTTAAATTAAAAGGAATTTATTTTATTTAAGTAGCCTATTTAATTGTTGGGCTACAGTAAAATAAAGGTCTATGGAGAGAGAGAATTAATTAAATTACTTTGGTGGGTTAATTAATTATTCAAGGCTTTGGCCTAGTTTGAATAATTAAAGATTAACCTTGGACTAAACTAATATAAGCCTGTTAATTGGACCAGTTTATTTGGGTTGGTAAATTAATTATTAATTGAGCCATTTATTTTGTTATAATTAGAATAATTAATTAAGCCCAAAAAGTTAAACTAAGAGTCCAATGAACCAGTCTAGTTTAACGTAGAATTTTTATTTATGTTAAACAGGAGGATTGGATAGAACGTTGTTTTTGACGGCCTCTTCTCTATGTGAAAAAATTGCCAGACGTCTCTCTCTCTCTCTCTCTAAGAAAGTTCCCTAGCCTTGTAAGTTGTTCACCAAATGGAATTAGGCATGTCATATACTGGAAGACCGAGAGTTTGGCGTTCACCTACATGCAAAGACGAAGTAAGAGACTTGCAGGAATTTCACCAGAGGTTTCCATCAGCAGACCTACCCCGGTTGCGCACATTTCGGTCCAGCTAATTCTTAAAACTAGGAAAAGAGGCATTTTTTTAAAACCTCGAAATCCGTGGAGAGCACTACCGGCGCCGGCTAGGGTTGCCAGAGCTGGCGCCAGCCCTGTTCGGCTCCCCTGTTGTTGAGTTTCTCCCGTTTTATTTTGTTTTCGCTTCCACTGCGTGCCCTATGTTTTCATTTCTATGCCTTTAATATGCATATGAAATGCAAATAATTATGACTTTAATTAAACGCATTTTTTACTCTACTATTTTACTTAAACCAATAGCCTCCACTTCTGATTCGGAAAAGCCTGTTGGAAGCTTTTCTAGTGAACTGGTATCCAAATTTCTCAAGAAAAACCTTGAGTTTGACCAACAAACCACCCTTGAGTTCATTGATAGGTATCCAATACCAATTACATCGTATGTAGTTACCGGATCATTGGGTGATTAACAGTTTTTAATCTTAAAGCCTTTTGGGCTACCTTAACTTTTCCGCCAAATTTTTTTATGCTTGAGTTTGCCCAATCGGGATAAAGAATTTAGTTAAACCCAACCCATTAATCAGGAATTTAATTCCATAGCTTGAACATGCCCAATGTCAAGTAGGCTTGGGTTTGCCCAACAACCTGATCTCGAAAAAGGACTCTCGTTCTTACTATATTAACGGAAGGAATTAGGTTTAATATTAATTGAGGGATTTGTTCCTTTTAGTGATTTCAACAAATGACATGCATAAAAATCAATAAATCACAAAATTGATAATCATGTTAATAAAGCGATTAAGTGGTATGGTTATGGACTTTATTCTAATTTAATTTCTTTGAGCCAGAAAAGAAATTAATATAATTAACCCTACGTGTTCATGCATGATTTAAGTACAAGGATATTACCTCCTCGCCTTGTTTTGGTTGCCATCTCTAAAATAAAATAATTCTACTCCTATCTAAATTATATAAACTAATTACATAATTTCCTAAAGAAAGAAAACCTTGAGTTACATTCGAGGGGAATTAGATGAGAAGAGAATTACATAAGAATTCTAGAGAAGACAGGGCATGCATGCCCTATTTCATAAAAAACCAAAACTGTAAAATGCATTAACAGATATAATTGGTTTTAATCCATAACCATCCACCATTCAATTAATTATGATATTTATTATTCCAAAATCACTATTTTGACAAAGTAAAATAAATTCTAAAATCAATATTTTAGAAAAAAAATACATCAATTTTAAAATTTTAAAATTATTATTTTGAAAATAAAATTGTTTGTCTCAAAACTAATTTTGAGAAAATGCTTTTGGGTCCCGTCTCTCATCAAATTAGACTTTTCCTTTCAAAATTCTATTTTAGAAAATTTATTAATTTCTAAAATGGCTGAAATGTCGCGATATAGAGCAGAATCGGTGCTAGTTAGGAGCCAGAAGTGGCGCTGGCTGCAGTCTGGTTTTAAATTTTTTTCTTCTTTAGAAATGATTTCTAGATGTCACGAAATAGCATAAAATCAGCGCCAATTTGGAAGCCAAAGCCGGCGTCGATTGTAGTCAGGAAGAGGCGGCGATGTTTGAAAATTTTTCCCGAAACAATTTCTAGAGCCCTTATCTTCTGCAATGGTTTAGTGACAACAATTGTCAGCAGAATTTTCTGTTTTGATGCTCAAAACAACAACCAATTTATTAGTTTAAACAAAACAAAACAAAAAATTAAATTCACAGGATGAAACGGAAAGCAATCAACACATGTTCAAGAAAATGTTTATCTGCAAAAACTTGAAGCACATAAAGAAAACATTTTTCGAAATTTGCTGTAACTATTACACAAGCATATTATGCTACGGACCCAACCCACAATGCTTGAAACGATTTCGACTCAAGTGAAAATAATTTTTCACTATGGACAAAGACAAACACGAATACATGAAACAGCTTTCACGCAAAGAAAAAATTTTCTACAGACCATACATAGCAAGGCTCTGATACCACGTAAGGTATCTCATGCATATTATAAATGGTGCAGCGGAAAATAAGAACGAGATAACACCCCAGGATCTGCATATATGTGAAAAACTAGACATAAAGAGAAGAAGATCACCTCTCTAGTGAGTCCCTGTCGTTAAAATTTTTCCTTTCTCGTCAGAGGTGCGATCTAGCAATCCTCTTGATCAAACACCACAAGAGTCGAATGTCCAGCCACTACAATAATAGTGTGTGATTATCTCTAACAGAAATCCGTACGGAGGATCACACTCAAGCACCAAGATTTTCTGTGCTAGCAGAAAACAAGAATGGCAGCTAGCATTTTTCCTTCTTGTTTGCTCAAGAACCACGAGAGAGAGAGAGAGAGAGAGAGAGAGAGAGAGAGAGAAGGAAGAAGAGAAGCGTTTTTTCATGAATCACACTCCAATTAGGTTTGGTGCATATCTCACATATATCACCAAAAAGGAATAAAAAAAAACCCTTCATCTTAGGATTTTAAAATAATTAGAATTCCCTAATTGTAATTAGAAACATTAAGTTCTCACAATTATAATTTAGCCCATAAATTATAACTAATTATAATTTGGCCACAACTACTTTTCTTTCTCGCAATTAACCCCACTATGTAATCAAATAACATCTTGAGTGTATAATCCTCTATCGTGTGCGACCTATTAGGTTTCCTAGTCAATTGGTAGCGAACATGAATTAATTCAAACATTTTTGTGATTAATAATCTATAATTAATTAGAATTAATCATATTAATTCTAATCTGGATTGGTTTATTAATTCATCAATTAATAAACCCATATTCCCAGATCATGAGCGGTATCTAGCAACACATCATGACCACCCAAGAGTCCAGGAAGTTAAGTGGCTTGACATGAACCCTTCAATAACCAACTACATTGCAATTTACTCCTTTCACCATACAATATCTCATTCGGTTTGGAGTACGGAATTAGTGACAACTCCCTCCAGAATATATATACATATATATATATATATATATATATTAATTCTAGCTCGAATATAATAGTACTTATACCAAGAACCCATTACTCTAGATGTGTATCAATTAGAACTGTTTTCAATACACAGTCACCTTGGCCAAGGACTTCTTAAGTAGTAATTTCTACAAGTGGCCGTGAAATATTTGCCCCTACTATTAGGAGTGGTAAATCATTTATTGACCCTCTCAACTACTTTCATTTACCTCACAATATACCTAATATCCATCCCATAGGTGGCCTTTGATCTGGCTCCAAAGATTGGAATAAAAGCACAATGCTCAGCAAACAAAGAACCTTGGAGATCTCAAGTCTAAGGATACTTGCATGTTTGCTATATTGAGATTATATCACTGGCACTAAATAGTTATCCATGTGATTATCTCATAGCTAGGTCATCCAATGAACTTGTTTCATTAACAAGCATCCACGTGTTAACTTTGAGTATCTTAATACTCACGGATATGAAAAACACTACCTGATCAAATCAGGAAGTCTAACACATGTTAATCTTAATACATTAATGATGTCCTATCTCATTAATACTACGACTAGGGACTATTTAAGTACTAACACTTTACAGTATAGTAGGAATCTTGTAACACCCCGGAAAACCTAGGCCCGCCAGGGCCAGGGATGTCGCCCCGTCCAAAGGATAAGGGGTCTTTAGAACTAGGTCACAAATAAAAATTGCTGAAATGTATAATACTCAAGCTAAAAGAGTTTATTACAACCCAAAAATAAATACTTCCAAAGTACATCTATGAAATTCCAAAACAAAACTCATAATTAAAATCATCCACACTCGTCTCCCAAAGCAGTACATAAAATCAAAAACACATTCTCTTCCAAAGTAGCTACTCACCCACAACAGGACCAACCTGAAAACATGATAAAAGGTGGTGAGACAAAAATCTCAGTAAGTCCGTGTGTGCTTTGAGTGTTTCGCAGAAACAATTTGTAGATG
This sequence comes from Voacanga thouarsii, assembly GCA_026120185.1. Taxonomy (NCBI): domain Eukaryota; kingdom Viridiplantae; phylum Streptophyta; class Magnoliopsida; order Gentianales; family Apocynaceae; genus Voacanga; species Voacanga thouarsii. Next base: position 2,168,468 of record JANUWF010003396.1, read on the forward strand.
CAAAGTGTGAAATCTTTATAAAAGAAACATTGGCAAGCAATAAACATCAGTCAAAACCAAGAGTGGCGTTTTGGCTCTTCTAGCCATACATCAGTAATGAAATCAACCACTCGAAAGAAAGGGATATGGGTTACCACACTTTGGGCCCCATAACCGGTCAGAATGCCTAACACGTCGTGCAGACTGACAAAAGTAGGTGATCGGCCTACTGGGCAAGATACTCCTCCTTTTCTATACCCAAACAACCACCGGGTGTCCATTCCGGCAAAAACACAGTCACTTGACTGAAACAAAATAAACTGCTAGCTCGGACCGGCACGACTCCCTAGAACTGGCATCTCATCCGGGAAGGACTCACCCCTCAGAGGTGGCCACCTACTGAGAGACTCACCATAACCCTTCAAAGACTAGTCCTAATAGTCCACCCTTATTGAGTACTCAACAACATTCCCCACTTGGGATAAAATGAACAAAGCATTGTTCTTCATGAAAATAACAATTTGAGGGTTTCCAAAGCTTTGTGAGAAATTAGTTTTAGAAAGAGTTTCGAGTTTGGAAAAATCTGCTCATTAACTTTGGAATAATTCCAGCGTTGGAAATAAAGATGAATTCAACCCTCAATTGCCTTCAAATAAACGAGTGTCCATACACTCCATATTTAGCTTGCCATAAGAAAACATTTCATATCGACAGGTTTTATGCAGGAGCTTACCTGATTCTTGCTCACAATAACAAGGTCTCGGACAGATGACCTAACCCCACATGGGCAAATACAAACCTTAATCAGATTCAAGCCACAATCCACTTCCTCAATTTTAAATCAACTCAATTCACTACTACCATAATCCTAGTGTCCCAAGCTTTAAGGCAAAACAATAATTGAATAGGTTTATAAGCTCAGTTTAATTTGTTATTTAAAATAATTAATGGATTAGGAAATAAATTCTAATAAGTTGAAAGTTTAAATCTTGTTAAGGAAAATTTAGAGTTTATTTGATTAAGAGCCATAGGTGGTACTAGGTAAAATAGTGATTTAATGGTAGCTTAGTTGTTAGAAAATAATTGAGAGCTAAAACTAGTTAAGATTAAATTTAATAAGTCTTCCTTGGAAAATAATAAGTAAATCCTTAAGGGTTTTGATCTAGTAAATATTTTATTAAGTATGAATCTTTTTCAGAAGGCTTTAATTAATTTGCTTTATTTTAGATAATATTTATTTATTTTATTTTCTAGAAAATTCATTATTTATTTGACTAAAATATCCTTTACATATATTTTAATTCCAAATCTACCCTTCCTAGGGTTTCCGAAATTCTTTAGCAAAAATTATTAGTAAATATTTTATTCATGAAATAAAATTTGCTTAGGGACAACTAGATCATGATCAAGATTCCATGGTCAACCATAATCAATAACATACTCAATCCTTCAATTCATCAAGTCATCCAAGTCTTGCACATAGGCATAAATCTAAATTTATTATTACATGATTTAACCTCTACTAGCATAAACATGATCATGGCTTCAAAATCTAATCATGCATATAAATCCTATTCACCCATGGTGACATAATCTCTAGCATGCTTCATCACAAATACTACCTATCAAATCTCAACTCATCGTTAAATCCACCAATATAATCCTTCCATGCGTAAGTCCCATCTCCATCTCAATCACACATATACTCATGCTTCAATCAATAACATCACATACACAACCCCATCGCCATTCATCAACCTAGAGACATGATTCTAAATTTCAAAAAAGGATTGAAGGTACTTACTTGATTGATGAATGACTTGAAGGAGTTTAGAGAAGATCTCAACTCCTAGATGGCTAATCTTGTTCAAGAAGGGTGGCGAAAGCATGGTCATGGAACAAGAGTCCATTCAGTCAAGGGAGGAATTTTGGTCCATGAGAGAGAGAGAGAGAGAGAGAGAGAGAGAGAGAGAAGTCATTAGTGTGATTATTCATATAGGTTTTCATTAGAGATTAAGTTTGAAGAGGATGAAGTTGTTAGAATAAGTTTACCTTGAAGATGTTCTTGTCCAGAAATTCTTGCTTTGATCCGAAGTAGCAAGATGTTTGGAGGAGTTTGATGTTAATATTGGTGTTGATGGATTCACAGCAATAAGTAGACTAAATCTGGAGATTTTCGTGAGGGTTTGAGGTGGTTTGGAGGGTTATTAGGTGTAGAGAAGAAGTAGGTGTTCTTGGTGTAGTGTGTGTGTGTGTTCTTGTTGCTTGAAGAAAATCGAGAGAGAGAGGAAGAGTTTGTGCAGCTGCCGATTTTTCTGAGGGAATAGGTCTAGCTAAATTCTAGTAGGGTTTAGGGAGTTGATTCTCTAATTTGGAAGGGAAAAGGAAAGGTGAGTTGTTACAATCCTTGAAGAATATTGTTAGGAAGTGAATTTGGAAAGTAGATATCCTAAGAATATCTTGATTTGTTTGGACAGCTTTGAAGTCTGCCATGGCTGATTGTTTGGATAGAATTTCGTGGGATTGATTCTGACTTATGGAGGCTTATGGTGGCTAAAAGTAGGGTGTACAATGATGAAGAAGAAGTCTTGTCCATTGAGCAAAATATTATGGAAGGTTGCTAAATAAGATGACCGAAATTTTGGAAACCAATCAAGCTTAATTGCAGGAATTTTGTAGAGAGATTTTCGGTCAGCCATGGAGGTAATTTCGTGCAGAAACTTCAGGGAACAATGGAGCTCTGTTAATGGAGGTTTAAGAGAGGTTTTGACAGAAGTAGGTTGGGGTTTTCAGTTGAAACAAAATGGGAAACTAGCTGGACAAAAATTCTGCACAGGAATTTTCGCTGAACAGAATTTTCCTGGCAGAATTTTTGTCTGCCATTTCCAGCAGGTTTGCAGCGAGGTTTGAAGGTGATTTCAGGGGTATTCAAGGCTGGTTTCCAGCCTTCTTTATGGAGGAAAAACATGGCTATGGTGCTGCACAAAATCTGGGAGAAAACAGCTTGATTTGGAGCTCACAAGGCTGAATTTCGTACAGGAATTTTTCCTGTTTTACTCTAGCTTGTGCAATCCGAATTCGGGCAAGAAACTTTCAGGTTTCAACTGATCCTAAAGAACATTTTTCTGGTAGCATTTGGGAGTGAATGTGAGCTAGAATTTTTGACCTTTTGAAGGTACAACAAGCTGGAAAATTTCAGCTCATTTCATGAAGATAAATGAACTAAGTTTGAGGAAAAATTTCAGCAAGCTTTCAAGAGTGATTTTCCTCTTGAATTTTCCCACAAATCATTTACATTTTCCAAACCATGAGAATCCTTTTACTAGGACATTTTGATCCTAAAAGACCTGTAGTCCTCTACTGAATTTTCTGGAAAGGAAAAGGATAGAACACCTTGATCAAACTAAGGAGTTGGAAATTAAGGAAAATTAAAGATCAAGGGAGAATGAATTCCCTTTTGGCATTTCGCGAAGAACAAAAGAGTGAAGTGAGAATTCTCCTAACATGTCTCTCCTAGGACATCATCACCACATTGATCTAGGCCCTCATGGCCGAAACCATCCCTTTCCAAGCAAAATAAAATTTACTCAAGCTAAAGCTTCTATGATGGACTTTGAACCTTAGACCTCAAGAATTAATTCCAAGGCTCTAACCACTAAATCACAACAACTCTTGTTGCTATTTCTACTAGAAAAATTATTTTCTATTCAATCCACAAGCTATCTCCTTATTTTCACCTCGGGCAAAATTTACCATTTTGCCCCTCTCACACATCACTCACTAACAAGACTTCAAGATAATAAAAATCAAATTCAAAGCACATAGAAATCATATGAAACATATTTAATCATGAAATAAAGCATGATATGCATCCCAACCCCCTTACTCTAAGGTTGGTCTCGACTGGGGTTTCACAAATTTGATATCATAATCTCTATCATGATTTCCTTAACACAGTGTTGTACTAAGGACTTTATCTAATAGTTATATTACACAAAAGTAAACAAAAGAAACTATAAGATAAATAATTCATTTTATTAAATAAAATGTGGCATATACAATGTACAAGTGATTGTAGTTTTGCATGTTTTTGATATTTCTATGGAGAATGAACTTGTAGCACCTACCGCCTCACGTAATATAGTCATTGAATAAGTCTTGACTCGTTGTGGTTATAAGTTTCATGATGTGACATCTACATGGTTAAGGCCAAGGGAGGTTCCCCAACATAACGTTCCAGATCTTTTAATTGAGTAAGAAGAGGAACCTCCTCAACAACAATGGTATTTTGGGCAATCATCCAATGTCAGTGACAACGTTCCAGCTAACATTTATACATCTCTAGAGCATTTCAGGGATAGAATAGCTAGACTCAGGGTTAACATAACTGACATAAGGGTGAGGTATGATCAAAGGTTTGGTAGGATTGGGCATACACAACAACGTCACGAGGATATTTTGCGCAATATAAGGCTCAATCAAGACATTTAAGGGGATTATTGAAGACAATATTAGGAGAGACAAGAAGGACCTCGTGATCTATTTGGATGTCATGGTGGATCATTTAGTGGTTCTTTTGGACAATTTGGAGGCCCGTTTGGAGGCTCTACTTCAAAGGGGTCTTAAAGGCTTTGACTTTCTCTTTTTCTTTTCCTTTGATTTTTCTTGAGCTTTTATCTTGTTTTCTTTCAATTCCTTTTTAAGGCTTTTACTTATGTCTTTGTTTTTCTTTTTGTAGGTTTATTTTTTTTACTAGAAATAATTCTTCCTACTTCTTGAAGAATGAACATCTCTTTTCTTGGAGCTAATCTACCTTGGAGAGTATTATTTTCTTTTCCCCCATTACATTTTAAGTCCCTTGGTTACGCTTTATTGTGATAGTTTAGGCCATTGAGGATAATGTCTAATTTAAGTGTGGGGAAGGGATTTAATATTTTCTCAAGTGCATCTTTGTGATTTTAACAATTATTTTTTTTAAAATTTTTAAAAGTTGGTTTGTCTATGATACGGTTATAATTTTCTCTTTCACTTTGTATATGATTTTGTCATTCAGATTGGTTGGATTCTATTGAGCAAAATTGTGTATTAAGTTGAATATGTTAAGTCTTGGCAATTTAAATTAATCTTGGTTATACTTTAGTATTTGAATTTAATTCTACTTTTCTTATTTGGATATGGATGATGTGATGAAATATGGGAAGAGTTGTTGATTAATTCTTGATTTGAAGTTTTCCAGATTTGTTTAACTTGGGGATGTGAATAAGGATGGTGAGAATTGAAAAAAAAAGTGCATTTTTCTTTTGATGAGAATGGAAAAAAAAGGAGTGGAAAAAATATTTATTTAATTTCAATAGAAATTGCTTATTTTATTTGGCAAGAAAATGCTTATTAGGAAATTGCTTAAGGGGGCCATGGTTAGTGGAAGAGAAGAAATAAGAACCACCACACTTTTTTGAGGCTAATTCCCGAAAAAGAAAAGAAAAAAATGTTAGGTGCCAATATGGTGTGTGAAGTTCATGCACTTGATGCTAAAGAAAAAAAGAAGAAGAAGAAGAAGAGTGATTGGAAAAAATGATAAAAAAAAAAAAAAACATGAACGTCCCCTTATTTTTCTACTTAGAGTTTTGTAAACTTAATTCTATGAGTTTTGAAGTGGTTAAACAACTATGATTTATGTTATCTATGTTTTGTCTTGAAGGGTTAAATAATTTTCTTAGACTAAAGTATAAACTTGTTTAACCTAATTTTGAGGGTCTTCATATATTTGATTTAATGCATGAGCTTATAAAATTTTTTAAGGGGTAGAATGGATGACAAAGTTTTATTTAATGTTGGAACAAAAATTATGGCTTTATTATGGATGAAGTTGAGAAGAAATAAATTGTTTCTAGTGCTTTGGTTAACTTCTTACTTGAGGACAAGTAAAGATTCAAGTTTGGAGGTATGTGATAGGGGCTAAAATTATCATTATTTTTCAAGTTATTTGAGGCTAATTTGAGACACTTTTTAATACAATAACTAGTCATATTCCTTCCTATTTGATATTTTACTTATAAAAATGCTTTTATGAGATTTTATGCGAAAATAGGTGAAATTTGGGATTAATTGAGTAATTTTCTAGTGTAGACCTAGAACCAGGCTAAGAAGATGGACCTAGCACTGATCCTAGACTGGAGGAATAGAGGAAACCAGAAAAATAGATGAAGCAGAGGAAGCTGAATTGGAAATTGAGAAAAAAGAAACAAAAACAAGAAGGAAGCCGCAGTTGGTTGGCTCAACAAAAGACAAAATGGGAAAAAGAAATAATTCAGTAGGTCTTGGACATTGAACAAAGAAACAAAGCCAGTAAAGAAATAAAGAAAATGGAAGAAGACAAAAACATATAATGGGGAGGATGTGTTGCATCCTGGGGAGGATACACAAGAAGGAGATCTCGGCAGCTCAGCTAAGCCGCACATAAGGAGAAGAAAGGAAGACTAGCTCAGGTGGTCTAGCGGCTCGCCAAAAGATAAGTAGCTTCAATAATTTTGGCTTGAACAAAATTCTCGACTCAGCGAGAAGACAACACAAAGAGAAGCTTGGCTCGGTAGAGAAGGAATGGCTTGGTGGCTTGGTTGTCATTGGCATGGGTGAAGCTAACTTCAAGAAAAGGAAAATTCAATTAGTGTTGGACTTTGTGGCTCGGTTTCAGTTTAACAAATAACAGAGGCTTCGGTACAAAAAGACAACAAAATTGCCAATTCTTTTCACAAATTAAATTGGTCTACTTCTTTATTTTTATTTAGAATTTTATTAGGAAATTACTACTTTTTTGTTTTAGGATTTTTAGTAAACTTGTAAGCCTATAAATAAAGGCTATTCACATATATAAAATGTGCGCTCAATATGGAGACTTAGAAATATGTTTAGACTGCACCATTAATATTTTCTATGGAGAAATAATTCAATGAGCATTGTTTTGAGAAGAATTTTCATTGGAAATTGAAATGCTTGTCTATGAGTATTTATCTCTTTCCTTTATTTTCTTTTTCTTGAATAATGATGAGTTTAATTCTTTAATTGTATTAAGATATTATTTTTGGATTTATGATTTTATGTTAATTTAGTTCTTTGATTAATTAAATATTTTTTTGATATTTGATTGCTTGTTTTATTGCTAAGTTGATTGGTTGATTTTTGTTATTAACTTACTTGAAAAAATGGTTCGATAATATTTTTAATTAATTAATTTCATATTTTTTATATTTTAACTTACTTGAAAAAATGGTTAATTTTCTATAAGAAAGGTAATCCAAGGTTGGTTGATGATTTCAAGAATATGGATTCATTAACTAATTTCATGTTTTAAATGACCTAGAATATAGGGGTTTATATGAGAATTAATTCTAATGCATCTTTTGGATAAATTGGTTGAGACAGAATACAGTCACTAATTTAACTAGAAGATAGTGATTCCAGGGATTGAGAATGAAGTGAGTCTATATTAAATCCTTCATGATGCCAAGATGATAATTCATTTTGATAATTGCTAAATGATTTATTGTCATGCTTTCAAAAGCCTTTGTCTAAATTGCATATTTTCACATCCTTGAGTTGTATATATTTCTTTATTTTTTATTTTATTATTGTATCACTTTATTGGGTTGGTCAAACAATTAATGAAAAGTGATTAGTCTATACTTCTTTCTTTGAGGATCGATACTTGTTAATTCCCTATACTATGCGTGCGATGAGTATACTTGCTCGTATATGTATTGTGAGATTAATGTTTTAATTAAAACATAACTAAGGAATGGATTTAAATTTGATGATTTTTATACACCTAAAATTTATGCACCAGTACTTGAGAATATACTTTACAGCTTGCCAATAAACCTCTTCGAGGATTAGTGCTCTCTTGCATAAGTCCATGTTGAACTTGGCCAACATCTTGTCGATATATATGGCTTGGGATAAATCTAACATTATCTGCTTCCTATTTTTAAAAAGCATAATGCTGAGAATATAACTAGCATTTCACAAGTCTTTCATACTGAATTGACTAGACTTCCAAACATTGGTAGATGCCAACATCTCTACATCATTCCTAATAGTCGAATGTCGTCTACATGTAATACAAGAAAAACTATTCATGCCTTCCAGTTTGTTGTACACACATGGTTCATTCTCGTTTTGAGTAAAGTTATAAGACTTTACAATCTCATCAAAATGAATTTTTGATGCTCTTAATGCTTTCTTAAACCCATAAATGGACTTATTAAGCTTATAAACTATATATTTCTGGCTTTTAGCAATAAAGCCCTCCATTTAGGATATATAGATGTCTTCACTAAAATGGCCATTAACAAAGGCTGTCTTTGACATCCATTTTCTACATTTCGTAGTCATAGTGAGAGGCGATGACAAAGTGGATACAGATGGACTTAAGCATGGCTACTGGGAAAAAGGTTTCCTTATAGTCGGTACTTCTTTTCTGAGTATATCCTTTTATCACAAGCCTAACTTTGAAAGTTTCCACCTTCCTATCTGTACCTCTTTTCCTCTTCTATACCTACTTATACCCAATAGGTTTTTTTTGCTCTGAGCCTGTATATCCTATAGGAACCAAGTGATCAGCCCTGTAAACCAGCATATAATCTCTCATTCCCTTAAGGTACTTGAGAATATGCTTTACAACTTACCAATGAATCTCCTAGGCATTTTACTGATATTTAAGCCTACATAAAGCAGATATCTGGTTTAGTGCATATCATGGCGAATGTGAGACTCCACATAACCGAAGTGTAAGGAATCCTACTCATCCTGTCTTTTACTTCTTTAGACTTAGAATAGTCTTTTGAAGAAACAGATAACCCATGACTGGAAGGGATTAGTGCTCCATTGCATAAGCCCATGCTAAACTTGGCTAACATCTTGTCAATATATATGGCTTGGGATAAACCTAACATTTTATATTTCCTATTTCGAAAAAGCTTATTGTCGAGAATGTAACTGGTTTCTCTCAAGTCTTTCTTACTAAATTGACTAGACAGCCAAACTTGATAGATAACAACATCTCTACATCATTCTTAATGAGTAGAATGTTATCCATATATAATACAAGAAAAACCATATTCACGCTTTCTAGTTTGCTATACACCCATGGTTCATCCTCATTTTGAGTAAAACTATAAGACTTTACAGTCTTATCAAAATGAATTTTCCATGCTCTCGATGCCTGCTTAAGTCCATAAATAAACTTTTTAAGCTTACAAACTATATGTTCGTACTTTTAGTAATAAAGTCCCCTGGTTGGGACATATATATTTCTTCTCTAAGATGGCCATTAAGAAAGGCCACCGTGATATCTATTTGTCATATCTCATAGTCATAGTGACATATGATGGCAATGGGGATATAGATGGATTTATGCTTGCCTACTGGGGAAAAAGTTTCCTCATAGTCGATATCCTCTTTCTGAATATACTCTTTCATCAAAAGACTAGCTTTAAAAGCTTCCACCTTCCCATCTGCCCCTCTTTTCCTCTTGTATATCTGCTTACACACAATAAGTTTTAGCCTTTTAGTAGAAGCTACAAGATCCCAAACCTGATTGAAATACGTAGTCTCAATATTGGCTTTCATTGCTTCATGTCATAGGTTCGCATCGGCATCAGCAATATCTTCTTCGTATCTAGTAGGATCTTGTTCCTAGTGGTCGGAGACTAGGTTAAAAACCTCTCTAGTCCATTTTTGTAGAACCCTAGATATCTTCTCACAATAATGAGAATCCCATTGTACCGATTCCAAAGGTTATGCCTCTTCTTATTCCACAATCAAGTCAGAAGAAATTAATTCAGAAGATAACTTCTCCTCGAGTTCTATCCTAGTTGAACCTTTCATGGATGCACTTTGATTATCCTTCAAGTATCTAGTATTAGTGGTTACTAGTACTTTCTGTTCCCTAGGATGATAAAAGTAACCATCCTTTTGTTCCTATTGGACACCTATCAAAGTTTCATAATTATGATCTTAGTTCTAACTTGTCTCCCTTGATTAGTACATAAGCTGGACAGTCTTATATCCTTAGATGGTTTAGACTTGGCTTACACCCAGTCCACATCTCGTAGGCTATCTTAGGTACTAACTTGGAAGGTACCAAGTTCAGAATGTATGTTGCTATTTCTAGGATATACCCCTTAAAAGAAACTAGAAGAGTAGCATGAGACATCATGGTTTAGACCATTTCCATCAATAACATGTTCCTTCTCTCAGTGACTCTATTCTACTGGGGTATCCCTGGTGCAAAGAGCTGAGATACTATCCCATGATGTATTATATAATCTTTGAATTCACTGAGAAGGTACTCTCAACCATGATCAAATCGTAAGGCTTTGATCTGCTTACCTATTCGACGCTCCACTTTAGCCTTAGACTCCTTAAACTTATCAAATGAATTAAACTTGCACCTCATCAAGAAACATAGTAGTTCCTTGTACAATCATCCATGAAAGTGATGAAGTACTCAAACCCTCCTCTCACTGGTGTAGACAATAGACCACATACATTAGTATAAATAAGACTCAATATTTCATTGGCTTTATTTGCCTTTTTCATAAAAGACATTTTGTTCATCTTTTCCATAAGGTAAGATTCACACTAAGGCCAGCTTTTTAATCTTAATGAGCCCAAAGGTCCATTATGGATTAATCTCTAAATCCTAGTTAAGTTAATATAACCCAACCTTAGATGCTATAGATAAAAGTTATTGACATTAGTCTTTCTTGATCTTCCAACTTACAGGTTCACTTTGAGCGTTATTAAATTGAATATTAAGAGGATTTATAGACAATAAATTTTCATACATGTGGCCAGTACATAAAACATCTCCATTCGTACTGATAATAATACTAGAATGGGAAGAAATAGAATAATCATTATTTATTAGTCTTGAAATTAAAATAAAATTTTTTCTAAAATTAGGTACATATAAAAAATCCTTCAAAATAACTATTCTATTACAATGAAATTTAAGTTCTAGCTCTCCCACTGTTTGGGCCCACACATGTGCTCCATTTCCTACGCTGAGTTCATGTTCGCCCTTCTTGAGTCTTCTTATGTTTCTAAACCACCTGTAAGGACTTACAGATATGATCAGTAGCTCTAGAATTAATAATATATCCAAGTGGAGTTGATCTAAGCATTGATATAGACACTAGATAGTAAACATTACTTGTAGGGTTTTTCTTGGATTGAAGATCTAGACAATCATTTTTCCAGGGTCACTTCTTACCACACTTGAAGAATTTGCCCTTGGGTTTGTTAGGCTAGGATAGGCTAGGTCGCTGTGTTTCCTTTCTTCTTTTTGAACTTTCTGGGCTTAGGCCCAATTCTAGAAGAAGATGCCTTAGCAATTAAGGCATTGGACTATGGCTTCATGACCTTCTCTACTACTTAGAGCTCATTCATTAACTCTGTTAAACTTATGTTAAACTTGTTCATATTGTAATTCAACTTGAACCGAGTAAAAGAGCATGGCAAAGATTCCTTGAAAGCAGCAATCATTTTAAACATATTATCCCTAACTGATGATCCCTCAGCCATCTTAGTATTTATTATCATTCTAAGAGCCTTCTGCCTTGTGGGCTGGCTCTTCTTAGTGAACAGAATGGCCAACGATGTGCTAATATTGTAAGCAGTGGTCATGTGCTCGTAGTTAGACTGGAGCACATTAGACATGGAGGCTAACATATCGCAAGGAGCTATCTTGTCGGCTTTCTTCTATGCTTTCCCAGTATCATGCTCTTTCTTGATGAAACCCTCCCCAATAACAGGGCATGTTTCGTATAGGACGTACTTATACTCTTCTGCAATGATTATTATATTTAAGTTCCTTTTTCAATCTACATAATTTAGACCCGTTATCTTATTCTCCTAGAGAATAACACCCAATGGATTGAAAAAACCTCCATCGACCATTTTTTAAATTCGAAAGCAAAAGAAAATTCTCAGTTTGTGAAAAAAAAAAAAAAATTTGTGCATTTTATCCTTATATTAAAACTGATAGCAGTTAACCCTATTACTATTATTTTTAATATGATTAGTATGGTTCATATAAAAATTGACATAACTTTTTGGGAAGATTAACAGTTTCCTAAACTAAGTGTGTAGACCACAACAAATCGACTACCCTTCTAGGTAAGTGATCCAAAAGATAACTCCATCGAGGGGATGTCTGATTCTTCCCATTTCCTACGGACAATCCTTGATGCGTTAAATTTGGGTATATAAAATCATGCAATTTTGAATTCATTCTCAATCAAGTTTAATTAAAAATATTAATCCTAAGTTACACATATGAGCAAGTGCACTCATCATTAAGCATTGCATAGGGAATTAACGAGGATCGATCCTCAAGGGACAAGTACACAATAATTACTTTTTATTCAATGTTAACCTACCAATTACAATAATAAAGAATAAAAATAAACATAAGGATAAAAACAAAATATATACACATGTCTTGGAGAGAGAAATATGTAATTAAATAGTTACTCAATAAATCATTAGCAATTATCACAATTAATCACTCTCTTGGCATCATGAAAGAGTTAATGTAGAATTCACTCTCTCTTGAGTTATGGTTTCACTATCTCTTAGTCATTTCTAATGGACATCTCTATCTCACTAAAACCACAAAATGATGCATAGAACACAAATCCTTGATAATTATCCCTATCTCTAGGTGACAATGGCATAAAATCATTTATTCCCTTACCTCTAGGTGAAATCAACAACTTTTGACTACTTATTCTTTACTTAACCTCTCTCTCGAGCTAGCGAAGAAAATAAATAAAAAATCAAGCAACAAAGACTATCACCTAACCTCTTTCTCAAGTTAATTAGAAGAATGGTCTAATCTCATCAATTCACCTTTTAAAAGCAAGCAATTAAATACCAAGAAGAATAATTAATTGAACAAAAGACTAAATTAATTCATCATCATAAATCCAAAAAAAAAAATATTCAACTACAATTAAATCATTAATCTCATCGTTGTTCAAAGAAAGAGAAAACAAAGGTTTTAGAAAGAACTCATAGATTAACCTTTCTATTCCTCATTTGAGAACCCTAGAAACAATGCTCCTTCGGGTGATGAATTCCACTTCAAATAATGATTTTTCCTTTAATTCCTTGAATTCATACTTTTGTACATGAAAATATTTGAAAGAATTAGCCGTACTATGTACATGGTGCACTCTCAATACTTTTTTAACCTTCTATCGTGCACACACTTTTCCTAATGTGACTAGCCTTTATTTATAGGCACAAAAGCTTCCCAAAAATCTAAAATACAAAAGGAGTAGTTTCCAAATATGTTTGTAAAATCTACACAGAATCCACAAAGTCCACCGACTTGAATTTATTGTGATAAAGTCGAAGAAGTCAAGCTGAGCCATTTTCATTTATTCCTTTTATTGAGTTGAATTGCTCTGAAGCCTTTTTCTTTCTGCCAAGCCTTTTCTTGAATTGAGCTATTCCCAAGTCATTGAAGAATCCAAGCCACTCCCTTTTCTTTGATCATGCCGATTGAAACTGATCCCAAGCCATTTCCTTATCCAAGCTGTCAATTTTCCTTTTCCTTACTTAAGCTGGTTGAAGCCATTTCTTTTCTCTGTTTTACTGACGAGCCTCAACTTCTTTCTTCAAGTCGGCTGCTCGAGCCACCGAGCCGCAACTTCTTTCTTATTTGAGCCCGCTGCCCAAGCCAATTCTTTCATTAATCCGGTGCAGCTTGCAAGCAACTAGCCACGACTTCTCTCACTTTTTCTTCAAAAGGGAGACATGGTTCACATGAATTTGGCCATGGCTTCTCTCTCAATTTCTCTTGCAATCCAATCGCGGTTCACATGAAGCTACCCATAGTTGTACTCATAGAAATTCTGGCTTTGTTCTTTTGTTGAGCCGACCACCAGTTCACGAGCTTGATGCGGTGTCGATTCAACTCTGTTTTGTCCAGGTTTTCCTCTATTTTTCTCTATTTTTATAGAACCAAGCCTAGGTTGATTCAAGCATTATGGGCAAGCATCAGGTTAAGTCTAGAAATCTACAAATTTGCTCCAAATCTTCCAATTTCTTCACAAAATTACCAAAAACACTATCTACAATCAAAATATCAAATATGAAGGCAAATGACTAGTTATTGAATCAAAAGTATTACAAAAAAAAAAAAAAACCTCAAATAACTATGAAAATATAGACAAAATTAGGCCCTATCACATTCCCTCATACTAAAGCTTTGCTTGTCCTTAAGCAAACAAGAATTAAAATATTAAGCAAATCTCTTATGAACAAGACACAGTAATTCAACAAATTTATCCATAACAAATTCATCTACAATAAAGTATATCCTTCTTCCTCCTTAAATAAAAACTTATCATTCATTCAACCATTTCAAAACTTGCAAACTCATATATTAAACTAAATAATTCCAAGGCCATCAAAGTTAAGTTAAACAAACTTATATTCAATACAAGAAAATTATTCTACCATTTAAGCAAAAACAAAAACAATATAAATCATACAAGTCAAGCTATTTAACCAACTCAAGCATTATAAACTCAAATTTACACCCATATGACACCCAGTTGTAGTTTCCACAAGTTCATTATTCGTGCAAACATCAAATGCATTCAAAACCTGTGAAATCACCATGGAAAGCACAAATGATTTGCTAGCAAGGCCATAAGCCGCTATGTCTCTCATAGCAATTAGTAATAAAGAAGTAAAAGGAATAGAATCTCCATGAAGCATTTTATATAATATGTAATCATCAATCACCCTTACTTCATTCAAACTACTCGATCGAGGGAACACATTGAAGCACAAAATGTACAAAATAACGCTCAGTTGAGAAGGAAGATCATTACTAGAGAGAATGAAAGAACCATTGGTATATGTTCTCAATTCCATGCCTAAATGATGATAAGAAACATTAAAGTTCCAAGTTAGCTCAGAAGAGATTCTCTTATTGTAATGGCCAATTTCTACCCAAGGGCCATCATCACCAACACCCAAAATAGTTGCCAATTAATGCCTAGCTAGAACTATTAGGTTGCCCTTAACCGATGTTTCTATTTGTGTAAGATGTCCTCCTTTTTTCATTTTTATGTTCGTATAGAATTCTTTCATAAGAGTAGGATAAAAATCACATCTCAATTTTACAATGGGCCCCCAACCAATCCTTCTAAACATGTTAGTGATATGCAAAGATCTATCAAGAGAAGGCTTGATTATTGTCTCAATAATGATTTTTTTTAAAGCTCTAGCAGCATACCATTCCTCGCATTTTTTATCAATGAAAGTTCGAGCATGTAAAGAAGGTAGCTCTAATGAAGGATCATGGGATGAGGATGGTCTCATACGTTTGTAAGGTGTGGAAACTTATTTGGTTCTTGGCATTTTTATTCACTCACAAACAAATACAATTCTCAAAATTTGCTCCAATGAAAAGCTCTTTCTGAGTTTTTTCTAGGAGAACTTCTAGAGTATTTCCTTCCTCCTGCACATTTTATAATTTGGAATATATAGGAAACACAATTTCAAACCACAATTCCAACAAATTCTCCACATAATTATCACAAGAAGAAGATCACATTTATTCAAAAAATCACCCACAAAATTCAAAAATTCTAATATTCCAAAAAATTATCTAAATATAGTAGAAGCACAAAATCACTAACAAATCATGCCATACATTCTTTTAACTCCCAATGCATTTAGCAATTAAAATTTCAAGATAAGTAAATTTTCCTTCAAAAGAAAAGCTTCAGAAATAGCAAGAAATTCAAAATGAATGCATTTACTGTTACTTAAAGAAATTTTTAGCACCAAGGAGTTCTTGTATCTGTTGAGTTCAAAAGTATGAATTTTTGGAAAAGAATTGGTATAAGAATGTAGGCATTGCAAAGAAGAAGGGAGAAAAAGAAAGCATATGGTGAAGCAGCTGAGAAGGAGAAAGTAACATTCTGGAGGAATAGGTAACGGAGAATCAAAGAAGAAAGAGAAAAACAAAAAATAGAAAGGGGGGTTAGTAACAACTAAGCTGGAACAACAAAACAAAAAAATTTCAAAAAAATAGACAAGAAAAGAAAAAGACAAGAAGAGGAAAAGCAAAAGAAAAAGGAAAAGAAAAGGACAAAGAAAGAATCTAGGAAAAGATAAAGAAAAGGATAGACAGAAAAAGGACAAAGAAGAGGAACGGGAAACGGGGAGGGAGGCAAAGTAAAGTAATTTTTTTTTTAATCAAATTCAGGCTAGACTTGATGAAAGCCCTAGCCTGCAAGTTATTGATTATTTTTTTATTAAAACATTTTCCTTTTTTTTTTACTAAAAAAAATGAACACTATCCTAAATTGCTTGAATGCAATACAGTAAAAAAATAAAAAATGCACAAACTAAAAATTTAATTAAAGACTGAAGATTTAGTCAAAAATTAGAAAAGTAAGTAAATAAATAAATAAATAAATTCATTGTGTCCAACTATCATGTCGATCCAACATAATATAAATGAAGGTCAAAACCTAAAAAATAAAAAGAGTTAGTATTGACTCAAAATTTATAACGTAAAGATTAGCAAATTAAAATACAATTAATACGCATATTTCACATTAATTTCAAGTTAGTAAAAATAAATAAGTAAATATACAATATATACAAACATGCAATTGAGACAAGCTAGTAATTATTAACATGTATCTACCTATTCACATATCCACATGGCTAAATCAATGAACTCCAAGCTGTCATGATATTGTTCCCCGGCAACGGCGAATATAACTTGATGCATTGAATTTTGGTATATAAAATCAAGCAACTTTGAATCCATTCTCAACCAAGTTTAATTAAAATATTAATCCCAAATTACACATATGAGCAAGTGCACTCATCATTAAGCATAGTAGAGGGAATTAACGCATATCGATCCTCAAGGGACAACACACACTAATTACTTTTCATTCAATATTTAAGCTACCTAATAGAGTGATATAGAATAAAAATAAAGATAAAATAAAAAAATATATACACAACTCTTGGAGAGAAAAACTTGTAATTAAATAGGTACTCTTGAAAACATGACAATAAATCATTAGCAATTATCACAATTAATGACTTTCCTTGGCATCATGAAGGAGTTAATGTAGAATCCATTCTCAATCGAGTTATGGTTTCACTATCTCTTAGTCAATTCTAATGGATATCTCCATCTCACTAAAACAACAAAATGATACATACAACACAAATCCTTGATAATTATCCCTATGTGTAGGGGACAATGGCATGCAATCATTAATTTCCCTATCTCTAAGTAAAATTAACAACTTTTGACTACTTAATCTGGACTTAACCTCTCTCTTAAGTTAGTTAAGAAAATAAATCAAAAATCAAGCAACAAAAACTATCTCTTAATCTCTTTCTCAAGTTAATTAGAAGAATGGTCTAATCTCATCAATTCACCTTTTAAAAGCAAGTAATCATATACCAAGAAGAATAGTCAATTGAATAAAAGACTAAATTAATTCATCATATAAATTCAAAAAATAATATTCAACTACAATTAAATCATTAATCTTATCATTGTTTAAAGAATGAGAAAACAATGGTCTTAGAAAGAACGCATAGACAAGCCCTCTTCTTTCTCATTTGAGAGTCTCCTTGAAACAATGCTCCTTCGGGTGATGAATTCCCCTTCAATGAATGATTTTAGCTTTAATTCCTTGAATTCAAACTTTTGTGCATGAAAATAATTAAAAGAATTTTCCCTACTATGTACATGGTGCACTCTCAACATATTCTTAACCTTTCATCATGCACACACTTTTCCAATATGACTAGCCTTTCTTTATAGGCATAAAGGCTTCTCAAAAATCTTAAATACAAAAAGAGTAGTTTCCGAATAAGCTTGTAAAATCTATACAGAATCCACAAAGTCCACCAACTTCAATTTATTGTGATAGAGCTAAAGAAGTCAAGCCGTGCCATTTTCATTTATTCCTTTTGTTGAGCCAAATTGCTCTAAAGCCTTTCCTTTTTGCCAAGCCTTTTCTTTAATCGAGGTATTTCCAAGTCACTAAAGAATCCAAGCCACTCTTATTTGATCGAGCTAATTGAAATCGATCCCAAGCCATCTCATTGTCCAAGCCGCCACTTTTCCTTTTCCTTACCTAAGCCGATCGAAGTCGTTTTTTTTTTTCTATTGAGCTGACTGCCCAAGATGACTCTTTCATCAATTCTCTCACATTTTCTTCAAAAGTCAGTTGTAGTTCATGTGAATCTGGCCATGGCTTCTCTCTCCATTTCTCTTGTAATCCAGTAGTGGTTCACGTGAAGCCACCTACGGTTGTACTAAAGTAAGAAAATAACAAAATCCATGAATGCATAGGCAAACCACGGCCAAAACAAAAGCACAGAACAAATAGTGGAAGGTTTTAAAATTTACCTCGCACTTCAGGGATTTCTTTGGCTGTGATGGTTTCGACTGAACAACAGGGATCACTTTTACATGACTTGTTGATGCCTCCGGTTCACCTCCTGCGATTCTCCTACTTCCCTATGGCATGAACACTTAAACCTTTTGCTTCTCAGAATATTCCACCACCTAATCTCTTGTTGGTGAAATAAGTAGACGAGGAAAAACTAGTCTCAAAGTTTCTTGATTCCTTGCTATTAGTTAGCAAAATCAAAAAGCTGAAAATAGGAAAACAACGAGAGAAGAGAAGAAAAAAAAAACTAAGGCTTCTGGATTTATTTTTCCTTTTCGCCGTGTGTAATCTCTATGAATAAAAAACACATGACACCACTTTGATAACCAAAACATAGGGGGTTTGATATTTCAAAACACCTGAAAGTTATCAATAGAAGAGATTTAGCTTAGCCTAAACTCTGCTATCCTATGTATGAAAAAAAAAAAAAAAATCCTTTGGTCTAGGCTATTGGGCCATAATTATTTTAATTATTTTTCTTGGACTCAATGAGCCTAAAATAATAAACATTAATTATTTATTTTTTGGTCCTATAAAAATAACACAATAAATAATTTATGAGCCCAAATAAATTAAAATAATTATTTAAGCCATTTTATCTAGTTTAGGTTGAGGTTAATTTTCTAATTATTCAATCTGGGCTTAGGCCCTAAATAATTAATTAACCAATTAAATCAAAGAATAAATTTAAATTTATTTCTCTCATTCTTTTATTTTATTCCAGCCCAATACTAAATTAGACTTCTAGAATAAAATAAAATACTTTTTAATTGAGACATTTCCTCAACCCAAAACTAATTAGAACTTACAGGCTATTCCGAGGACCAAAAAAACATATCGTATTGGCTATTAAAATGACCAATATACCACTGCTATATACATATTTATATTTTCATTTTAAATATTTCTTAATATCACTGTAAGGAAATATTGACTCAGGGACAATACTGCTTTAGCTATGTCTTCGACCTACAGGTAAAATGACTAAAATACCCCTCTACACATGGTCGTGCATTTAGAGAGGAAAAAGTGTGCCGACACCTCTCTAAAAGACATCTACCATTCTTAGGATTCTAGTCCAATGATCCACGACTTCTTGGAATATTTTCACTTTCCAAGAGAGCTACCCTAAAGCAAATATCCAAGTCATATTTCCTAGGGCCCTGGATATTTAGATCATTCAGATAACCATAATGGGCGATACAGTATAGAAGCTATCTTGTAGAAGTCTGCCTAAACTAACTAGTTACATATACCTAACATAAAAGTACATTGGTCCTACAATAGAACTCAACTATAGTACATCAAAGCATACGCTTCCAACTTTGCCAGACCACAAACTCATACTCAAGTTATAGAGTACAAGTCTACACTGTAGCGGTAGTATTCTAGGTTTTTACCATATAGTACTTTTAGAAACTAGTACTATAGGTCTAGTTCTACGTATTCGAAATACGCTTGTATTGTGAAATGAGAAGACTACTCATTAGCTAAAGGTAAGCCATTCTACATTTAGAATTCATAACATAATAACCTTACCATGATGAGATTCCTATTCTCATCATTTGGTTAAGGACGATAATTTATGTGTCAATTAACCCATGGTTCATACCTTACTGTGAAAGATCTCCATGCACATGAACTATTTACTTAAACATAAATAGTCTTTTTTCAATGAAAATTGTGCCCAAAAGTAAAGAATATTTCACAAATAATGTCTAAGAATAAAACTTTTATTAATACAAATCAAAATTACATCAGAAACCTAGTCTAACAGGGCATACATCTCAACAATCTCCCACTTGCACTCTCAAACTAAGTAACTCGATAGGTGCCCACCCCTATAGCGTCTAAGTGTCTTCTAAAGACTTTCTCAGCTAAAGGTTTGGTGAAGCGATTTGCTAAATTCTTCTCTGAGATAATCTGTTCTACCACGACTTCCCGTCTGTAGATGAAATATTGAATCAGGTAGTACTTCCTCTCAATATGCTTCCCTTTTTTGTAGTCCCTGGGTTCTTTGGATTGTGAGACTATGCCAATGTTGTTGTAGTACATAACAATCGGCCTGTCCATCTGTAGCACGACTCCAAGTTCTAAAAGGAACTTCTTGAGCCAAATTACTTCCTTAGATGCCTCCGATACTGCCATATACTCAGCTTTTATGGTTGAGTCCGCAATGTAAGATTGCTTGATACTTTTCCATGAAATGGCTTCTCTAGATAAGGTGAAGACATATCCACTAGTGGATTTTTTTTCATCCTTATTTTCCTGGATGTCTTAGTCTATGTATACTATAAGAACCAAGTCATTAGCCTTGTAAACCAGTATATAATCTCGCATACCCTTAAGATATATTTGAGAATATGCTTTACAGCCTGCCAAAGAACCTCTCATGGGTTTAACTGATATCTGCTAACTAAGCCTATGGCAAAGTAAATATCCAGCCTAATACATAGTATGGTATACATGAGACTTCCTACAATTGAAGCATAGAAAATCCTGCTCATTCTATTTTTTCTTCTTGAGAATTTAGCAGTCCTTTGAAAAAAAAGACAACCCATATCTACAAGGGATCAACACTCTATTGTATGAGTCCATGATAAACTTGGCTAATAACCGGTCAATATATGTAGCTTGGGATAATCATAATAATCTTGCTTCCTATTTCTAAGAAGCTTAATCCCGAGAATGTAACTAGTTTCTTCCAAGTCTTTCATACTAAATTGACTATATAGCCAAACCTTAGTAGATGATAGTATCCCTACATTATTCCTAATGAGTTGAATGTCATCCACATACAATACAAGAAAAACCACGTATATGCTTTCCAATTTCATATACACACATAGCTCATTCTTATTTTGAATAAAATTGTAAGACTTTAGAGTCTCATCAAAATGAATATTCCATGTTTTAGATGCCACTTAACTCTATAAATAAATTTCTTAAGCTTACAAACCATACGCTCCTGCCTTTCAGTAATAAAGCCTTCCGGTTAGGACATATAGATGTCTTCACGAAGATGGCCATTTAAAAATATCGTATTGATATCTATTTACCATATCTCATAGTCATAATGACATGCGATGACAAGATAGATATGGATGGACTTAAGCATGACTACCGAGAAAAAGGTTTCCTCATAATCGATACATTCTTTCGGAGTATACCCTTTCTCCACGAGCCTAGCTTTGAAGGTTTCCACCCTCCTATCCGCTCCCCTCTTTCTACTGTATACCCATTTACACCCAATGAGTTTTATCCCTTCAGGTGAAGCTACAAGATCCCAAACCTGATTAAAGTACATATACTCAATCTTGGCTTTCATTGCTTCATGCCATAGGTTTGCATCGACATCAGCGATAGCCTCCTTGTATCTAGTAGGATCTTATTCTTGATGGTCGAAGACTAGGTCAAAAGACTCTCTAGTCCATCTTTCTGGAACTGTAGATACCCTCCATGTGAAACCCCAGTCAAAACCAACCTTAGAGTAAGGGGGTTGGGATGCATAACATACTTTACTGTATGATTAAATATATTTTTATTTGATTTTATGTGCCTTGGATTCGAGTTCTAATGTCTTGGAGGCTTGCTGGAGAATATTGAGTGAGAAGGGCAAAATCGTAATTTTTGCCTGAGGTGAAAATAGGGAGATAGCTTGAGGATTGAATAGAAAATAAATTGCCAGTGAAACTAACAACAAGAGCTGTAGTGGTTTAGTGGTTAGAGCCATAAAATTAATTCTTGAGGTCTTGGGTTCAAATTCCATCATAGGAGCTTTAGCTTGGTTAAATTTTATTTCTGCATGGGAAGTAATAATTTCGGCCTTAGTGGTGTTTGGAGTAGGGTAGACATGTTTTCCTATGGGAGGCATGATAGGAGTCTTCAAATCCTACTCATTTGTTCTACTCGAATTTCCTAAGAGGAATTCATTTTTCCTTTATCTTTGATTTTTCCTTAGTTCTCAACTCATGAGGTTGAGCAAGTTGTTTTAGCCATTTTCTTTCCAGAAATTTCAGTAAAGTGATATGGCTTTGTAAGATCAAAATGTCTTAGTGAAGGACTTCTTATGGTCCGAAAATGTGAAAGAGTTGTGGGAGATTTCAAGAGGAAAATACCTTTAGTGAGCTTGTTGAAAATTCAATCTAGCTAGTTCATCTTCCTTCTTGGAATGGACTGAAATTTTTCAGCTTATTGTACCCTTAAGGTGTCGAGTTTCTTAGCTAACATTTCCTCCCAAGTACTGCTAGAAAAATGGTCTTTTGGATCAGCTTGCAATCTGAATTCTTTAGCCATTTTCAGACTGCTCAAAGCTGGAGCAAAACTAGGAAAAATTCCTGTACAAATCGCAACTTTTAGAGTCCAAAACCAAGCTATTTTCCTCTAGATTTTGTTGAGCACTTTAACCAATTTTTTCCTCCACGAAGAAGGCTGGAAACCAACCTTGAACACCCCAAAAATCCCCCTTCAAACTCACTGCAAGACGGCTGGAAAATGGCAGCCGAAAATGTTGTCCAGAAATTCTAGCCTAGTGAAATTCTGGGCAGTCCAAATTGTCCAGCTTTATTTCCTAATCTTCCGCCAGCCGAAACACCATCATTGTTCTGCATAAACCTTCCTTAAACCTCCAGTAATTGCCCATTTTTCCCCTTAAACTTCTGCACGAAATTCAGACATGGCTGCCCGAAAATCTCTCCAACAAATCCCTGCAATTATGCTTGATTGACTACCAAATTTCCAGCCACCATAGTTTAGCAACTTTCCATAATGTATCCCTCAAATAACCAGACTTCTTCTTCAATATTATGCTCCCTATTTTTGGCCACCATAAGCTTCCTTAAGCCAGCATTAATCGCACCGAAATTCTGCTCAAAGCAGTCAGCCATGGCAGACATCCAAAGCTCTCCAACAATCAAGATATTCTAGGATATTTAGTTTCCAAATTTACTTTCTAAAAATATTCTTCAAGGATTTTAACAACTAACCTTTCCTTTTCCCTTCCAAATAAGAGAATCATCTTTCTAAACCCTACAAAAATTCGGCCAGCCCTACTTCTCACAGAATTTCAGTAGCTGAAAACTACAATCTCATAAATTCCTTCAACCTTCAAGAACACACACACTACACCAAGAACACCTACTTCTTCCTTTCAACTAATACCCCTCCAAACCACTTCAAACCTTCTCTAAAATCTCCAGATTTGACCTACTCACTGCCGTGAGTCCATCAACACCATTTTTAACATCAAACTCCACAAATCAACTTGCTACTTTGGATCAAAACCAGAAAATTCTGTGAAGGTTCAAGAACACCTTCAAGGTAGGTTTGTTCTAACAACTTCATCTTCTCCAATCTTGATCTCTAGTGAGAATATATGTGAATAGACATGCCAATGGTCTCTCTCTCTCTCTCTCTCTCTCTCTCTCTCTCTCTCTCTCGTCTCATGGCCGAAACTCCCTCTCTTGGCCGGATGGCTTCTTCCTCCATGGCCATTCTCCCTTTACCTTCCTTAGACGATTTTAGGCATCTAGGAGTTGAGATCCATTCTAAACTCCTTCAAGGCATCCCTCAACCAAGTAAGTCCCTTCAATCTTTCTTTTAAATTCTAGATTCATGTCTCTAGGATGATGTTGATAGTATGTGGATTGTTATAGGATTTGAGTTTGCATTGTACATATTGAAGTATGAATATATGTATGATTGTGAAGGAGATGGGATTTATTCATGGAAGGATTATATTATTTGATTGAATGATGATTTGGGGTTTGATGCATGTTTCCATGTCATAGGTAGTATTTTTGATGAAGTATGCTAGAGATTATGTCACCATTGGTGATTAGGACTTATATTCATGTTGGATTATTGAAGCCATGGCCATATCTATGCTAGTAGAGGTTAGATCATGTCTTGATAAATTGAGATCTATGCTTGTATGCATGATTTGGATGAATTGATGAGTTTAATGGTTGTATATGTTCATGATTGTGAGTAACCTTGGAATTATGATATGATCTAGTTGTCCCTAAGCAAATTTTTATTTCATGAATAAAATATTTAGTAATATAATTTTGATAGTGATTTTGAAAAAACCCTAGGAAGGGTGGATTTCGAATATTATATTTATATAAATGAAAATTTAGTCAAATAAATAATAGTTTTAATAGAAAAATAAAATATATAGCTATTTTATAAAATAATAAGATCAACTAAAGCCTTTTATGGAAATAACCATGATTAGTAAAATACTTATTTCTATAAATTTAATTATCATCTTTTAATCAAAACCTATTAAAACTTATTTATTATTTTTCCAAGCGAGATTCATTAAAATTCATTTTTAGCTAACTTTAGTTATCAATTATTTTCTAACAACTAAATTATTAATAAATCATTAACAAATAAACTCTAAATTTTTCTTAGCAAGTTTTAAACGTTTAACTTATTAGTACCTAATTCCCAAAACATTAATTATTTTAAATATCAAATTATCCTTAGCCTATAAACCCATTTATTTATTGAGTGGTCTTAAAGCTTGGGACACTTGGATCATGATAGTAGTAAGTTGAGTTGTTTTAAAATTGAGGATGTAGATTGTGGCTTGAAATTGATTGTGTTTTGTATTTGCTCATGTGGGTTAGGTCAGCTGTTGGTGGCCTTTTATTTGTGAGCAAGAGTTAGGTAAGCTCCTGCATAAAACCTGATTGATGTGAAATGTTTTCCTTATGGCAAGCCAAATGTAGAGTGTATGGACACTCATTTATGTAAAGGCAATTGAGGGTTGAACTCTCTTTTATTTCAAACATTTGAATTATTTAAAAATTAAACAGCAGATTTGCCAAACTCAAACTCTTTCTAAAGCTGATTTTTACAAGGGCTTTGGAAACTCTCAAAATGCCATTTTCATGTGGAACAATGTTTTGTTCATTTTATCCCAAGTAGGAAACGTCGTTGAGTACTCAATAAGGGTGGACTACTAGGACTAGTCCTTGAGGGGTTAGGGTAAGTCTCTCAGTAGGTAGCCACCTCTGAGGGGTGAGTCCTTTCCGGATAGGACGTCAGTCCAGTCGGTCGTGCCGGTCCGAGCTAGCAGTGTTCTTTTCAGTCAAGTGACTGCGTTTTGTTGGAATGGACACCCAATTGTTATTTGGGTAGAGAGAATAAGGAGTATCTTGCCCAATAGGCCGATCACCTACTTTTGTCAGTGTGCACAAAGTGTGGCATTCTGACCGGCGGTATGCACAAAGTGTGGCATACTGACCATCCGGTTGTGGGGCCCAACGTGTGGTAACCCATAATCCTTCCGTATGAGTGGTTGATTTTGTTGATCATGTATGGCCGGAAAAGCTAAAACGCCACTCTTGCTTTTGACTAATGTTTATTACTTGCCAATATTTCTCTTATAAAGATTTCGCACTTTGCATCCATGAACTACTTTCACTAAACACCCAAAGCACACACGGACTTACTGAGATTTCTGTCTCATCACCTTTTTACCATGATTTTGGGTTGATCTTGCTGTGGGGATGAGTAGCTAGTGTAATCTGCCTGGGAAGAGATTGTTATCATTTATTTCTATGTATTGCTTTGGGGAGTCGAGAGTGGATAATTTTATTTATGGTTTTGTTTTGGGAATTCATGGATTTATTGTTGGAGTATTTTGGGATGTAATAAATTTTTATGTTAAAGTATTATTTTATTCCGCTATTTTATTTGTGTGACCTTGTTATAAAGACCCCTTGTCCTTTGGGCAGGGAGACATCCCCGGCCCTGGAGGGCCTAGGTAGCGGGGTGTTATAAGTGGTATCAGAGACTAGGTTATAGGCAAATATTTATGATATATATTCTATTGATTTAAGGTTAAATCTTTATCTATCCTATCTTGTTGATGTTGTAAGATGGTTAGACTGCTTAGGACAGCGAGGAAAGGGCAGCAGTGGCACCCGTCTATCTTTCTAGACCCGGAGGACCTTCTTGTTCCCCAACCTGCCCCTCAACCAGGTATCCCAATTGTGGATAACAGTGATGATGAGGTTATCCCTATGGAGAGTAACAGTGATGGCGAGATTAACCCTATGGAGGATAGCAATGAGAACGAGGTCCAGATCATTGAGCCATCCTCGATTCCGGTGATGAAGTGATGATAGTGGAGCCCGGACCCCACCCTCATAATCCCGAGGTGGACTTAGCAGTAGATAGCGATGACCCAGGGGAGATAGACTATGAGTCTCTGCCTAGGCCTTCTTTCCTTCCTTTTTTCAGCCGAGTTGATCCCGGGGAGAGTTCTAGGCACCTTGGGAAGGAGCCCATGGAGAGATTTGCTAGCGGGGATGGGGTAGATTTTTCCAAGAACTTTGGGGGATAGTTATATGAAGCTGATAATGAGGGTTCTAATGAGGATTAGGGGACTAGGAGTTCCTTTGATTTGGATGTTTATTTGTTTACTGTTTTTCAAGAACTTTTATTGTTAAGGATCTTAATTCTGTTTTCTATTAAGATTTCGAATCTATGCAAGTCCATTTTTGAAAGAGAATTTATTCCTTAGCTAAATTTACATCCGCTTTCCATTTACATCTATTTGTCAATGCATGCAAGTACAACTAAAATGGTATGACCTTTAAGTACATACACTTATCATCTGGGGTGTGATTTAGAATGGCACCCAAGCGTTGTACAACCTCAGCAGGTGGAAGGGTACCGGAAACCGATCAAGTGGCACCATAAGTGGGAGCAGCCCAGATGCAAGCACCCAACCAGGGTGAAGGGAACAGTCAGAGTATGGGATCGAGGTCTGAAGTTCCAGTTGATGTGACTATAGGCCAGGCGTTCAGCAAGATGGCCGAGATTTTGCAGTCAATGACCGAGTGACGGAACCCTCGGGGTGACGATGAGGCCTTAGAGAGGTTCTTGAAGTTGCAGCCGCCCGTCTTCCTAGGCGAAGCAGAACAAGATCAGAAGGCAGAGTAGTAGGTTGAACAGCTAGAGGACATATTCGCGATGCACCAATACACCGAGGAGCGGATGGTTAAGTTTGCAGCTTTCCGATTGAGAGGACCAGCTCGGGTAGGGTGGCAGCGGGTTCATGACGACTGGGAGGCGGACGAGAAGGAATTGACGTGGTCCAACTTCGTTGAAGCCTTAGGGCTGAATACATTCTACAGTGGATTGTGGAGAAGTGAGAGGACGAATTTCAGAATTTAAGGCAGGGGATCATGTCAGTTGCTCAATATGCAGCGCGATTCACTCAATTGTCGAAATACTACCAGAGATTGGTGGATACCGAGCAGAATAGGACAAGGCAGTTCGTTAAGGGGTTGAGACCAGAGCTGAGGAAAGCATTGGCACCTGCTCCACCGACCACTTATTCGGGGGCTGTGGACGCAGCCACTCGAATGGAGAATCAGGACTGCAGCCGGATGGCAATAAAATCCTTCCAGCTACCGAGACAGTCGCAGGGACAATTTTCGAGACTGCAACCCCACAAGCGCCCCGCCAATCATCATTGGCAGAACCGGGGAAAGCAAGCCCAGGCAGCACCAAGTGGACCTGCCCCGAATCTCCCATTATGTAGGCAGTGTGGAAGGAAAGGCCACACCGAGAGAAATTGTTGGTCTAAGGGTGGTGAAAAGAAATGCTATCACTAAGGCGACCCGAACCACCTGAAGGACGCCTGCCCCAAATTGCACCGCGTCAGGCAAGGAAACTTGGCTCAGAACCTAAGGCCCAACCGAGCCAACCCCACAGGAGTATCCGGGAGTGGAGCATCGAAGCCGTAAGTGAAGGCCAAGGTATTCGCTCTTAACAGAGAGGAAGTTGGGGCCGATGCAGCGGTGGTAGAAGGTACGTTCACTATTCAAGGACGTTCCGTTAATGCTTTGATTGATCCTGGCTCTACTCATTCCTATATAAACAAGTTGTGTGCATGCCATTTGGGTTGGGATGGAATGGAGCTACCTTTTATTTTAGAGGTAAGCACACCTCTGGGGAAAATGGTGCAAGCGGATCGGTATGTAAAGGAGTGTAAAGTTAATGTGGGGAAAGAAAGTTTGGAGGGGGATTTGGTAGTGTTAGACCTTGAGGATTATGACTTGATTTTGGGGATGGATTGGTTAGCCAAACATAGGGCTAGGGTAGACTGTAGAAATAAGACAGTCCAGTTCATCAGACCGGGTCGTGATGTATTGGAATTTAATGGCAAGATGGTGAGAGAATGTAAGTACTTGATTGCAGGGGCTAAAGCCCGAAAATTATTAAAGTAAGGGTGTTAAGGGTACCTGGCTTACGTGATAAACAAGCCGAAGGACCAGTGCACCCTAGAGGACACAGAAGTAGTAAGGGATTTCCCTGATGTGTTTCCGGCAGAACTTGATTCTCTACCTCCTAGCCGAGAAATGGAATTCACCATCGACTTAGTTCCGAGATCGGAACTAGTATCGCGGACACCGTACCGGATGGCACCGACAGAGTTGAAAGAGTTGAAGGAGCAGTTGGAGGAGTTAGTGAGTCAAGGTTATATCAGACCTAGCACGTCGCCTTGGGGAGCACCTGTGCTATTTTTGAAGAAGAAGGATGGCACTCTGAGGCTATGCATTGACTACCGAGGTTTGAAAAATTTAACGGTCAAGAACAAGTATCCCTTACCGTTGATTGACGAGCTGTTCGACCAGTTACAAGGATCCAGTTGCTACTCTAAGTTGGATCTGAGGCAAGGGTACTACCAGGTGCGGATAAGAGAAGATGATATTCCCAAGACAGCCTTTAACACTAGATATAAACACTACAAGTTCGTAGTGATGCCGTTCGGGGTGACTAATGCTCCAGCAGTATTCATGGACCTAATGCACCGGGTATTCCGACCTTATCTGGACAAGTTCGTGGTAGTCTTCATCGATGACATTTTAATTTACTCCAAGAGTCCGGAGAAGCATGCAGAGCATCTGAAACTCGTATTGGAGAAATTGCGGGAGCACAAGCTGTACGCTAAGTTCAGCAAGTGCGAATTCTAGCTAGACAGTGTGGCATTCCTTGGCCATGTGGTGACCAAGGAGGGAATCAAGGTAGATCCGGCAAAGGTTAAAGCGGTATCAGACTAGAAGCAGTTGGAGAATATTACCGAGATCCGGAATTTCTTGGGATTGGCTGGATATTACCGAAGGTTTATCAAGGGATTTTTTACGCTCGCATCGCCAATGACCCATCTTTTAAGAAAGGATGTTCCATTTGTGTAGAACGAAAAATGCGAGAAAAGTTTTCAAGAATTGAAGAAAAGACTGATGACTGCACCAGTATTGAGTCTACCAGAAGAAGGAAAACGTTACGCACTATATACCAATGCTTCGAAAGAAGGATTGGGAGCGATGCTGATGCAAGATAGGAAGGTGATTGCTTATGTATCTCAGAAGCTAAGACCTCATGAAGTGAACTACCCCACTCATGATCTGGAGCTGGCGGCTATAGTGTTCGCCCTCAAGAAATGGCGACACTACCTGTATGGAGCGGAATATGAGGTGTTCATTGACCATAAGAGTTTGAAGTATATCTTCACTCAAAAGGACCTGAACCTAAGGCAGCGAAGGTGGATGGAATTCCTAGAAGAATACCGTTGTCAGATCAACTACCATCCCGGGAAGGCTAACGTTGTGGCAGACGCCCTGAGCAGAAAAGTTGGAATGGCCAGACTGAAGGTGCAGGAAATGCAAGCGGTCCAGGATGTGTTGGACAGAAGGGTGGAAGTATGAGACAGAGGAATTATCATCAGTAATTTGAGGTTGGTGCTAGATCTGAAAAAGGAAATCGTGGAAGCTTAGCAAAGCAACGCCGAGTTTCAACTTTTCAAGGATAAGGAGCTTAAGTGGCCAGGCAGTGAATTCCGTTAAGATGAGGTGAGAGTTTTTCATTTCAGAGATCGATTATATGTGCTCGGAGAGCAGCAATTGAAGGACAGAATTTTGGAGGAGGCACACAAGAGCAAGTATGCCATTCATCCGGGGGAAGTCAAGATGTACCAGGATTTGAAGAGAGCTTATTGGTGGCCCAGACTGAAGCGAGACATGGTTAAATATATTTCGACCTGTCTCACATGCCAGAAAGTTAAAGCGGAGCATAAGAAGTCAGCGGGACTATTGCAGCCATTGCTAGTGCCGGAATGGAAGTGGGAGGAGGTGACTATGGATTTCGTCACCGGACTTCCCATGTCGTGGACTCAAAAGGACGCTATATGGGTGGTGGTGGATCGACTAACCAAGTCGGCCCATTTCATATCGGTGAATGTGAGGGACTCGATGGAGAAGCTAGCTCAGACTTATGTTCGAGAGATTGTCCGACATCATGGAGTGCCTTCAAGCATAGTGTCAGACCGAGACCCGAGGTTTACGTCTCGTTTTTGGGGAAAGTTTCAGGAAGCAATGGGGTCGAATCTGAAATTCAGTACGACAGCGCATCCGCAGACCGATGGGCAGTCAGAAAGGGTGATCCAAATATTAGAGGATATGTTGAGAGCCTGCGTCTTGGATTTCAGAGATAAGTGGATCGAGTGTGTACCGTATGCCAAGTTGTCATATAATAATAGCTACCAAGCCTCAAGTGGGATGGCACCGTATGAGGCTTTGTATGGGCGCAAGTGTCAAGTACCGTTGTATTGGAGCTGGTCAGAAGATGGTCATGTGGGCAAAACCGGAGAGGTCTGTGTCCAAGAAATATTGGATAAAGTGAAACTAATTCGGGAAAGGTTAAAGGCGACTCAGAGCCGGCAGAAGAGCTATGCGGACAACTGGCGAAGAGAATTGGAATTTCAAGTCGGGGACCGCGTATTTCTGAAACTAACACCAAATAGGGGAATTTTGAAGCATCCGAAGGGCAAAAAGTTGAATCTGAGATATTTGGGGCCGTTTCTGATTAAGGAAAGAATTGGACCGGTAGCTTACCGATTAGACCTGCCAGATGGGTTGACGGGTATCCATGATGTGTTTCATCTGTCACAATTGAAGAAGTATAATACGGATCCCGGTCATGTATTGAATGATGAACCGTTGGTGTTGCAGCCAGACCTGAGCTACGTGGAGAAGCCTGTGCGGATATTGGACCGCACTGTTAAAACTCTCCGGAATAAGAAGATACCAATAGTTAAGATTCAGTGAGAGCACCATGGCACGCAGGATGCCGCATGGGAGTCGGAAGATTAGGTTAAGTGAAAGTACCCCGAGTTGATATATAGGTATGCTTAAATTTTGGGACGAAATTCTTCTATGGAGGGGAGGATGTGAAACCCCAGTCAAAACCAACCTTAGAGTAAAGGGGTTGGGATGCATAACATACTTTAATGCATGATTAAATATATTTTAATTTGATTTTATGTTCCTTGGATTCGAGTTCTAATGTCTTGGAGGCTTGTTGGAGAATATTGAGTGAGAAGGGCAAAATCGTAATTTTTGCCTGAGGTGAAAATAGGGAGATAGCTTGAGGATTGAATAGGAAATAAATTGCCAGTGAAACTAACAACAAGAGCTGTAGTGGTTTAGTGGTTAGAGCCTTAAAATTAATTCTTGAGGTCTTGGGTTCAAATTCCATCATAGGAGCTTTAGCTTGGTTAAATTTTATTTCTGCATGGGAAGTAATAATTTCGGCCTTAGTGGTGTTTGGAGTAGGGTAGACATGTTGTCCTATGGGAGGTATGATAGGAGTCTTCAAATCCTACTCATTTGTTCTACTCGAATTTCCTAAGAGGAATTCATTTGTCCTTTATCTTTGATTTTTCCTTAGTTCTCAACTCATGAGGTTGAGCAAGTTGTTCTAGCCATTTTCTTTCCAGAAATTTCAGTAAAGTGATGTGGCTTTGTAAAATCAAAATGTCTTAGTGAAGGACTTCTTATGGTTCGAAAATGTGAAAGAGTTGTGGGAGATTTCAAGAGGAAAATTCCTTTACTGAGCTTGTTGAAAATTCAATCTAGCTAGTTCATCTTCCTTCTTGGAATGGACTGAAATTTTCCAGCTTATTGTACCCTTAAGGTGTCGAGTTTCTTAGCTAACATTCCCTCCCAAGTACTGCCAGAAAAATGGTCTTTTGGATCAGCATGCAATCTGAATTCTTTAGCCATTTTCAGACTGCTCAAAGCTGGAGCAAAACTAGGAAAAATTCCTGTACAAATCGCAACTTTTAGAGTCCAAAACCAAGCTGTTTTCCTCTAGATTTTGTTGAGCACTTTAGCCAAGTTTTTCCTCCACGAAGAAGGCTGGAAACCAGCCTTGAACACCCCAGAAATCCCCCTTCAAACTCGCTGCAAGATGGCTGGAAAATGGCAGCTGAAAATGCTGTCCAGAAATTCCAGCCTAGCTAAATTCTGGGCAGTCCAAATTGTCCAGCTTTGTTTCCTAATCTTCCTCCAGCCAAAACACCATCATTGTTCCGCATAAACCTTCCTTAAACCTCCAGTAATTGCCCATTTTTCCCCTAAAACTTCTGCGTGAAATTCAGACATGGCTGCCCGAAAATCTCTCCAACAAATCTCTGCAATTATGCTTGATTGACTACCAAATTTCCAGCCACCATAGTTTAGCAACTTTCCATAATGTATCCCTCAAATAACCAGACTTATTCTTCACCATTATGCTCCCTATTTTTGGCCACCATAAGCTTCCTTAAGCCAGCATTAATCGCACCAAAATTCTGCTCAAAGCAGTTAGCCATGGCAGGCTTCCAAAGCTCTCCAACAATCAAGATATTCTAGGATATTTAGTTTCCAAATTTACTTTCTAAAAATATTCTTTAAGGTTTTTAAAAACTAACCTTTCTTTTTCCCTTCCAAATAAGAGAATAATCTTCCTAAACCCTACAAAATTCGGCCAGCCCTACTTCTCACAGAATTTCGGCAGCTGCAAACTACAATCTCACAAATTCCTTCAACCTTCAAGAACACACACACTACACCAAGAACACCTACTTCTTCCTTTCATCTAATACCTCTCCAAACCACTTCAAACCTTCTCTAAAATCTCCAGATTTGACCTACTCACTGCCGTGAGTCCATCAACACCATTTTTAACAATAAACTCCACAAATCAACTAGCTACTTTGGATCAAAACTAAAAAATTCTATGAAGGTTCAAGAACACCTTCACGGTAGGTTTGTTCTAACAACTTCATCTTCTCTGATCTTGATCTCTAGTGAGAATATATGTGAATAGACATGCCAATGGTCTCTCTCTCTCTCTCTCTCTCTCTCTCTCTCTCTCTCTCTCTCTCTCTCTCTCTCTCTCTCATGACCGAAACTCCCTCTCTTGGTCGGATGGCTTCTTCCTCCATGGCCATGCTCCCTCTACCTTCCTTAGACGATTTTAGGCATCTTGGAGTTGAGATCCATTCTAAACTCCTTCAAGGCATCCCTCAACCAAGTAAGTCCCTTCAATCTTTCTTTTAAACTCTAGATTCATGTCTCTACGATGATGTTGATAGTATGTGGATTGTGATACGATTTGAGTATGCATTGTAGAGATTGAAGCATGAATATATGTATGATTGTGAATGAGATGGGATTTATGCATGGAAGGATTATATTGTTTGATTAAATGATGATTTGGGGTTTAATGCATGTTTCCATGTCATAGGTAGTATTTATGATGAAGTATGCTAGAGATTATGTCACCATTGGTGATTTGGACTTGTATTCATGTTGGATTATTTAAGCCATGGCCATATCTATGCTAGTAGAGGTTAGATCATGTCTTGATAAATTGAGATCTATGCTTGTATGCATGATTTGGATGAATTGATGAGTTGAATGGTTGTATATGTTCATGATTGTGAGTAACCTTGGAATTATGATCATGATCTAGTTGTCCCTAAGCAAATTTTTATTTCATGAATAAAATATTTAGTAATATAATTTTGATAGTGATTTTGAAAAAACCCTAGGAAGGGTGGATTTGGATTATTATATTTATATAAAGGAAAAATTAGTTAAATAAATAATAGTTTTAATAGAAAAATAAAATATATAGATATTTTATAAAATAATGAGATCAACTAAAGCCTTTTATGGAAATAATCATGATTAGTAAAATACTTATTTCTATAAATTTATTATCATATTTTAATCAAAACCTATTAAAACTTATTTATTATTTTTCCAATCAAGATTCATTAAAATTCATTTTCAACTAACTTTAGTTATCAATTATTTTCTAACAACTAAATTATTATTATATCATTAACAAAGAAACTCTAAATTTTTCTTAGCAAGTTTTAAACCTTTAACTTATTAGTACCTAATTCCCAAAACATTAATTATTTTAATTATCAAATTATCCTTAGCTTATAAACTTATTTATTTATTGAGTGGCCTTAAAGCTTGGGACACTTGGATCATGATAGTAGTAAGTTGAGTTGTTTTAAAATTGAGGAAGTGGATTGTGGCTTGAAATTGATTGTGTTTTGTATTTGCCCATGTGGGGTTAGGTCAGCTGTTGGAGACCATTTATTTGTGAGCAAGAGTCAGGTAAGCTCCTGCATAAAACCTGATTGATGTGAAATGTTTTCCTTATGGCAAGCCAAATGTAGAGTGTACGGACACTCATTTATGTAAAGGCAATTGAGGGTTGAACTCTCTCTTATTTCAAACATTTGAATTATTTAAAAATCAAAGAGCAGATTTTCCAAACTCAAACTCTTTCTAAAGTTGATTTTTACAAGGACTTTGGAAACCCTCAAAATGCCATTTTCATGTGGAACAATGTTTTGTTCATTTTATCCCAAGTGGGAAACGTTGTTGAGTACTCAATAAGGGTGGACTACTAGGACTAGTCCTTGAGGGGTTAGGGTAAGTCTCTCAGTAGGTGGCCACCTCTGAGGGGTGAGTCCTTCCCGGATAGGACGTCAGTCTAGTGGGTTGTGTCGGTCTGAGCTAGAAGTGTTCTTTTCAATCAAGTGACTGTGTTTTGTCGAAATGGACATCTGGTTGTTGTTTGGGTATAGAGAAGGAGGAGTATCTTGCCCAGTAGGCCGATCACCTACTTTTTTTATGTCTGCACAAAGTGTGGCATACTGACCATCCGGTTGTGGGGCCCAACGTGTAGTAACCCATAATCCTTCCTTATGAGTGGTTGATTTTGTTGATCATGTACGGCTAGAAATGCTAAAACGCCACTCTTGCTTTTGACTAATGTTTATTGCTTGCCAATATTTCTCTTATAAAGATTTCGTACTTTGCATCCATGAACTGCTTTCACTAAACACCCAAAGCACACACGGACTTACTGAGATTTCTGTCTCAGCACCTTTTTACCGTGACTTCAGGTCGATCCTGCTATGGGGATGAGTTGCTAGTGTAATTTGCCTGGGAAGAGATTGTTATCATTTATTTCTATGAATTGCTTTAGGGAGTCGAGAGTGGATAATTTTATTTATGGTTTTGTTTTGGGAATTCATGGATTTATTGTTGCGAGTATTTTGGGATGTAATAAAATTTTAAGTTAAAGTATTATTTTATTCCGCTATTTATCCTTTGGACGGGGTGACATCCCCAGCCCTGGCGGGCCTAGGTAGTGGGGTGTTACACTCCCACTACGGCGAGGCTTTATTTGTATAGGTTCCTGAGGCTGTGCCTCTTCTTGTTCTATAATCGGGTTAGAAAAAGTCATTTCAGAAGATAACTTCTCCTCGAGTTCCAACCTTGTTGAACCTTTAGTGAATTTGCTTTGATCGTCATCCAAGTATCTTGCATTAGTACTCACAAGTACCTTTTGCTCCTTAGGATGATAAAAGTAACCACCCATTGTACCTTTTGGATACCCAACAAAATAGCATAATTATGATATTGGTTCTAACTTATCTCTCTTAATCAGTATATAAGTTGGACAACCCCATATCTTTAAATCATTTAGACTTAGCTTACACCTAGTCTACATCTCATAGGGCATCCTACGTACTTACTTGGAAAGCACTAATTTTAGAATATATTCTACGGTTTCCAGGGCATATCCCCAAAAGGACACTAGAAAAGTAGCATGAGACATCATTCTTCGGACTATTTCCATCAATGTCTTGTTCTTTCTCCCAACTACTCCGTTCTATTGGGGTATTCCTAGCACTGAAAGTTGGGATAGTATCCTATGATTTACGATGTAGTCCTTGAATTCACCAAGGAAGTACTCTTCACTACGATTGGATCATTAAGGTCTTGATTAGTTTACCTATTCGTTGCTCTACTTCAGCATTAAACTCTTTGAACTTATCCAAATAGTCAGACTTACATCTCTTCAAGTAAATATAATCATACCTAGTACAATCATCCTGAAGTTGATGAAGTACTCAAACCGCCTTCTTGGTGGTGTAAACAAATACCCATACATATCAGGGTGAACAAGATTCAATGTCTTCTCGGCTCTATCCACCTTTTGGGTAAAGGACCTTTTGGTCATTTTTTCGATAAGAAAAGATTCACACTGAGGCCAACTTTCCAATCTCAATGAGCCCAAAGGCCTATCATGTATTAACTTCTAAATCCTAGTTGATTTATTGTGACCTAACCTCAGATGCCTAATATATAAGTCATTGATATTGACCTTTCTCTTCCTATTTAAAGGTTCGATTGAGCATTATTTAATTAATTATCAATATATTTAATGAAGAATAAGTTTCTATACATGTGCCCAATATATTAAACTTCTTTATTTCTACTGATAGTTATGCCATAATGAAAAGAAACAGAATATACTTGATATATTAGTTTTACAACTGAAACCAAATTCTTTCTAAAATCAGGAACAAATAAAACATCCTTCAATATAACTATTCTATTACAATAAAAAAAAGTTCCAGTTCTCCTATTGCAAGGGTCCAAACTTGTGATCCATTTCCCACATTGTCCATGTTAGCCTTTTTGGAGTCTTTTAGTCTTTCTAAACACCTGCAAGGAGTTACAAATATGATCAGTGGCTCCTGAATCAACAATCTAAGTGGAAGTTGATCTAACCATTGATATAGACTCTAGATAGAAAACATTACCTGTGAAGTTTTTCTTGTTATGAAGATTTGGACACTCCTTTTTCTAGTATCCCTTCTTCCCACATTTAAAGCATTTGCCATTGGATTTATCTTTGGGCTGGTGCATTGTATTTCCCTTCTTCTTCTTAAACTTTCTGGGCTTGGGCCCAATTCTTGAAGAAGAAGCCATCATAGCCCTTATGGCTTCATAACCTTCTCTGCCACCTGGAACTCTTTCATTAACTTAATTAAACTCATATTGTTCATGTTGTAGTTTAACTTGAACTAAGTAAAAAATCTCGGCAAAGATTCGAAAACTATGTCCACTTAGTTCTTGAGGTCAATGACAGCCCCAAAGGCTTTTTCTTTCTCAAAAGCAACAATCATTTTGATCATTTACTCCCTAACTGATACTCCTTCAACCGTCTTGGTGTTTATGATTATTGGAAGAGCCTCCTACTTTGTAGGCCCGCTTTAGTCTACGAACATCGTGGCGAATGATATGCTTATGTCGTACGCAGTTGCCATGTACTCATGTTTAGATTGAAGCACATTAGACATGGAGGGTAACGGATAGTATCATGCCATCTCATCAGCATTCTTCCTTGCTTTCTCAGCCTCTCGCTCCTCATTAGCGGAACCCTCCTCGATAGCAAGGCTGGTTTCGTAAAAGACAAGGTTATACTCCTCAACTGTGAGTATTATGTCCAAGTTACTTTTCCAGTCCACATAGTTAGGACCTGTTAGCTTATTCTCATAGAGAATAATGACTACGAGACTGAAAAAACCTCCACCAACCATTACGAAAAATTGAAAATAAAAGGAATCCTCAGTTTTTTGAAAAATAAAATTATTTTTTTGCACTTTATCCATATATTAAACTGATAATTGTTAATCCCATCACTATTATCTTTAATATGATTAATTTGGCTCATAGGAAAACTAACATAGCTTCTTGGGAAGACTAACAGTTTCCTAAGCTAAGTGCGTTAACCATGACAAATTAATTTTCCTTCTAGATAATAATCTAAAAGATAACTCTATAGAGGTGATGGTTGTCTTCTCATTTCATGTGGACATACCTCGCATTATAACCTCCAACGTAGGCTTTGTTGGAAAGTATGCCCTCAAGGACTATGTATTTTATGTAAACATATTCTAATAAAATGGTTATTCATTCAATTTAGTTTGTTACTTATATTATTTCACATTTAAAGGTCCAAGTATGACAATATAATGGTCTATGTATTAGGTCATTCTTCACAGTAAGGTATAGACCATGGATACTTGTCATACAAATAAAATTGAGCTCTTAGTCGTTTGATAGAACTAGGCATTTCATCAAGGTAAGACTAGTATTTTGTTGATTTATAATGGGGAATGGTTTACCTTGAATCAATAAGTAGTTCACTCA
The DNA here is from genome assembly GCA_026120185.1 of Voacanga thouarsii. Lineage (NCBI taxonomy): Eukaryota > Viridiplantae > Streptophyta > Magnoliopsida > Gentianales > Apocynaceae > Voacanga > Voacanga thouarsii. The sequence goes on from JANUWF010003396.1 coordinate 2,207,355, forward strand.
TATTATTGGTATAAGTATATTTCGAATACGTGGAACTAGACCTGTAGTACTGGTCTCTTTTAAAGTACTATAAATTATAGAAAGTACAATAAATTATAGAGACCAGACTATTACTGCTATAGCATGGACGAATACCTTTACACTTGAGTATGAGTTGGTGGTCTGGCAAAGCTAGGGTTTTATACTTTGATGTATGTTGGGTGAGATTTTTTTTTGTGAGATCAATATCATTGTATGTTGGGTGTGTTACTCTAGTTAGCTAAGATGGACTCATATAAGAGAGATTCTATGCTTCACCTAGTATGGTTAATTCACCTTCTTGTGATTGTCCACGATAATCTAATGATCCAGGGCCCTGGAAACATGACTCTAGAATGTGTGTGCTTTTGGGTAGCTTCCAATAATAAGCATGTACATTCAAATGAGTCATGGATTATTAGACTAAAGATCTAAGAATGGTAGATGTTTTTGAGATGCGTGTTAGTACATTTATCCTGTCTTATTGATGGGTGTTACATAGAGGGGTATTTTCGTCATTTCACCTACAAGTCGAAGACATTACTTTAGCAATATTATTCTTAGGGTCAATAATTCCATTATGGTGATAAATGGAAATATTTAATACTAAGAACATTTTGGTCATTTTAGTAGCCATGAATAATCTGTCTCTTGGTCCCTGAAGTAGCTCAAGTTACCTTGGTGTTGTTTAGACACAATCCTGGGCTTAATGGATAGTTTTGTGGAAGAGAATAAAATTTATTCCAAGAGTTTAATTAGAATTAATTAATTAGTCATGGATTTTGATAAGGCCTAGAAAAGATAATTAATTAATTAAGAGAATTGGGCTAGAATAAATTAATCAATTGGGCTGATATATGTTGACATATATTAAGAGTTCAATTAGAATTAATTAATTAGTCTTGGGTGTCCAATGAGGCCTAGAAAAGATAACTAATTAATTAAGAGGATTGGGCTAGTCTTGCATTGATTGTTGAGCACAACACAAAGCCCATTATGGCTTGATGGTTTTTTGCCATTAAGGTTTATAGAATCCCTAGTCTGGCTGAAAGACATAGTGAAAACAGAGGAAGGAGAAATAATGTGGTTTTTTCCTGAGTTTTTCCTTCTCGAGTATGCCGTCTTTTTTTCTCTCTCTCTCTCTCTCTCTCTTGGAGAGTATTTTGATTATCTAAAGAGGGAGCTTTCACCAAGGTAACCCAAGAATAAGGTTGAGCCACACTCTGGAAGACAAAAAGAAAAGGTTTGATGTGTAGGAGTAGAAGATTGGCGGGAATCCCAGTTGAACAGCAAGTGCCTCCTTCTCCCCTTCCAATGCAACTTGTCCCCACATTGGTTAATCCGTGGCTAATAACAAAAAATAAGTACTCTCTCTTAGATGTGGCTCGAAAAACTAAAAAAAAAAAATTCGCTGCATTTTCTTTAATGTTTTCCGTTGATCCTTCAAGTAGTATCACAGCTACGATTTTTCTTCTAGGAGCATGTACTAGGGTTAAAACTGGAAAAAAGTGGTTCCTTTACTATTAAAAATGAGTCTTTTGTGATTTCATGTGATCCATCATACATTGGTTTGTACAGTTCAAGTACGCCTCGCAGTTAGAGGGATATTATTGTGTATTCTAATGGTTTTCCCATTGTTTTTCAGGTTTTAAGCAGATTTAATGTACGCCTCATGGTTAGAGGCATAGGTACTTGTAAAGGCATGTTTATATAGCTAGTTTTTCATTTATTATTATTATTTTTTTGTATTATCTTATTCTATAAATCTTGAGGATTAGAGGAACGTGATTGCTGAAATTGATGAGGGGCGAAAAGTGGATGAAAAATTGGATTTTTTCCAAAAATCAATGAACTCCAGAATGGACCCGGCACCAAGTGAACCGATCGAACTAAGTGCCAAGCCCACTCTACCCCACTAGAATTCATAGAGAATCAAATTAGACCCAGCGCTAAGTGGGCCCAATGGACTAGGCGCCAGGTCCACTCTGCCTAGAAGCAATTGTGCGCAAATTGTCCAATAAATAGGAGAGCACTATTGAAGTTTTTGTTCCTTAATTTTTTCCTTGATATAATCATGTTTTGAAACCATTTTATGAGGTTAATTTTCTGCAATAGTTTTATTTATCTATGGATGAATAATTTGGATGAAAAGAAATAGTAAAGGATTGAATGACCTTAAAATTAAACAAGATCATTAAATTTTAATTCATGGTGTTTAATCCATTGTTTGGTCACTTAGGAAAAAATAAATAGTTTGAGTATGGAAAAGTTTACTTTTGGTATCATGCTTATTTCATTTTTGTGATAAAATGCGCAAGTTCTTGTGAGACAAAGTCTTACTAGATAGAACAGTTTTTTGATAAAATACTTTAAGCTCAGAAACTCTAAATAAAAGACTTCATGGTTTATTCTCTTAAAGGGTTTAATCCTAGACATGGAGAATATTGTTGAACTTAAGGTTATTTAATAAAATTTTATTTGGTTATTAACTTAGAATAGTAAAATAAATTCATAGTTTATTTTCTTCAATAGATTTAATCCGTAGCATAGAAAATAATATTGAATTTTAGATTTTTACTAAAGTTAATGAAACTATAAGATTATAGAAAACATTTTTGGGCATAAAACTCTATTTTCAATAAAAGATTAAGTGGAGAGGGGTTCCAACGACCCTGTGGATTCCATCACAACTCTCATTAGATATGGTGAATTTTCTCATGTCATTCTGAGCATGACCTTCTATAGGATGGATTTCCACAAGTATCTAGAACTAATGGAAGAGTAAAATTAAAAGCCTAGGGTATTTGCCAGGATCGACCAACCTACGTTGGAGGCTTTTAGCATTAGATTGCCCATAGGTGGTGTGAATTAGTGGCCATCCTATTGGTGGAACTTTTTCTAAACCATTACCTATTTTAGGAAGTTTTGATTCGTGATAGTTGTGCACTTAACTTATGATGCTATTAATCTTTCTGTGAAGCTTTGTTAGCTTTTCTTACGGCTAAACTATTTATATTATTGATAATAGTTTTAAGAGTTACCTATTATCAATGAAATAATATAAAGAATGTTCATTTTTATTTCTTCCAAACTAAATGAATGTTTTTTTTTTTTTTGGGTAATATTTCAGAAATTTCTAGTTTTAGTCCATTGTCAATCATTCTCAAGGAGAATAAGTTGGTGATAGGGGATAATTTGGTTATATTTTGCATAGTTATTTGAGGCTCATTTGTAATACATTTTGTGCAATAACTAGTTATATTCTTTCATATTTGAGATTTTACCCTTGGAAAGGTATTTTGGTCATGATTTCAGGTTTTTGGATAAAACGAAGCAAAACCATCGCGAAACAGAGCAGAGACAGCGCCAGCTGGAAGCCTGGAACCGGCGCCGGCTGTACACTGGAAGTACGGACTTCAAAGCGATGGAAAAATTGGAGAAGCAGAGTAGAACAGAGCCTAACTGGCACTGGCTGTAAGGCTGGAGGCTGCGCCGGCTACAGTCTGGAACGTATGTGTAAAATTCGGAGAAAAATCGGCAAACGAGTGGAGAAACAGAACACAGGCGGCGCCGGCTCCGAAGGACTAAGGCGGCGCCGGCTGTGGTCTGTTCCTGAGGCGGTGCTACAATCTTTTGACACATTTTTGGAAATCTAGGTAGTTTTAGCATCTTCCAACTTCTACTCGGCCAAGAACATTGTACCTACGAGTTTAGACACTTCTTAAGCCTATAAATAGATGAAAAACACAAGGAAAAATGGGAGAATTCATTGATCATTATAGAAAATCACTCAATCTAAGGAGAATTCTTTAAGTTCAAGGAGGGTTGTACAAGAAGGTTTTCAAAAGGAAGAAGAAGGCGGCTTGTCTATGAGTTCTTTCTTTTACTTTGTTTTCTTTTTCTTGACAATGATGTTTTAGTTGTTCTATTGTAATTTGACATTGTTTTAGATAATCATGATTCTTAGAGTTATTTGATCTTTTGATTAATTGACTGTTCTTCTTTGTATTTAATTACTTGGGCATATTCTGAGATTAGTTGGTTGTTTCTATTGTTAACTTGCTAGACCAAAGAGGTTAATTGCTGAGGATTGAGTAATTAAAGGTTAATTGATGTTTGCCAGACCAAAGATTCATTGATTAATTTCATGTTTTAAATTTTCCAGACCACGGAAATTTAATTAAGGATTGTGTTTAATGCATCTTTTGGATGAATTAGTTGAGACAGACCAAGTGATGCTAATTTACCTTAATCCTTTATAGTGCCGAGAGAATGATTGATTATGATAATGGTTAAGTTCTTGAAGATCATGGTTGTCTAATCAATGGTTTCAGTTGCATACTTCTCCATTCTTGACATGTACATATTTTTATTTTATTTTATTTTTAGTTTTCCTTTTTATTTGATTTTCACTTTGTTGAGTCAGTTAAAAAATAAAATGGGGTAATTAATGTATACTTGTTCCTTGAGGATCGACACTCGTTGAACCCTATGCTCAGTAATGATGAGTACGCTTGCTCATATGTGTGATTTGGGTCCAACGTTTTAATTTAAACTTGATTGGGAATGTACTTAGTTTTTGTATGATTTTTATGCCCAAATCTAACGCATCAAGTTTTTGGCGCCGTTGCTGAGAAACAATAGCATGAAAGCCTGGATTTTGTTGATTTAACCATATAAATATGTAAATACGTAAATATGTAAATTATGTCCAATTATTCTTTTCGAAAAAATGTGCTATCTTTTGTATCGTGTGTATCTTGTATACCGTTATAATATAACCTACTAACTTTGACAATGTGTAATTGACTAACTTTTTCTTCTTTTAATTTTATTTTAAATATGAATTTCGGTTGTCTAATTTTCTTTTTGTCTTTTATAGGTGTAGGCCGTGGAAAGCAATGAAGTCTTTTTTTTTTTTTTTTTTGCTGTTTGAAACAATTTTTATTTTGGTCGTTTTATTTTGTTCTTTTTATCATGTCTTCATGAATTAAATTTCATTATTCATCATTACTGCATGTTCATCATTCTATATTACAATAAAAAAAAATGCGACCCGGACACACCAGAGCCGGCACCGGCTCCAAGAGCCGTGCTGACGCCGGTTGCTGTCGGGATAACCCCAATTAAAGGGCCATTTTGGCCATTTTTTTCTTCAAACCTTCCTCTCTCTCGCAAATCCTCTCAACCCGCACCGGCTTCACACCCATAAGTACCCAACATTTGATTTTTTTCAGCTTCTAAATAGCTCCATAACATCTTTTACCTTCTTCTTTGTTGATCCTACGGATCACACACATCACAAGCTTCGAATTTTCACACCAATAGCACATTCAATCCATAAGAAAAAAGGGTAGCTTTTCGCAGAAAGTTTGCATCTTTTGTTTGCCCATGCATAGAAAAGCCTAAAGGTATGATTTTTACTTAAGTCCTACGGTTGCATTGATGGAATTGATTTTGTCTAATTGTATGAACAGCGTTGGCCGAAAATTGATATATATATGCTATGATTGTGCATTTTTTCATTAAGTTTCATTCATTAGATTACCTTAGCAGTTATTGAGCTTTTACTGCTTGTTCATGCTTGTAAACAATCAAGAATTCATATAGCTCGAGCTAGACTCATGGTTATTGGTGAATATATTGAAACTGCATTGTTGATCACATTATACCATGATATTGCCTTCATTCACATGATCACGTTTACTAGCATGTCTTGAGGATATTAGCACAAGTTATGCTTTACAGTGGATTCTTACATACATTGTGCAGGTTGTGTCGAAGTGGTTGACAGTGATTGATTGAGTGGGTGTTGGAGTTGATATACATTGAAGGAGTTTGGGGTTTGTGCGTTGTGAGCTTGGTTGAGGGTTGTGTGCCATTTTAGGATTCGTTTCGTGCAAAGGTTGCTATACTCTCTCCAGTAATTGAGCATCTTAGCTCCCTCTTCCTATTGTTCCATTCCTTCTTTGGCCATGTCTAGAGTAAGGAGTCAGCCATCTAAAAGGGCAAGAACTTCCTCGTCCTCAGTTCCATCATCTGTTGACCCCTTATCTCTTAGACCTACGGAGTTTATTGATGCCTTATGTGAGAAATGGTATAGTAGGCGAGCTTCAAACAAAATTATTGTTGAGCATACCTTTTCCCCCACCTTAGACCGAGCACTCAAATTAGGAATGATGTTTAATCGGCTAAGATGGGGATCTATAGTCCAATTGAAAGGGAGGTATTGTCCCATACTTGTCAAGGAATTTTATACTAATATGACGGACACAGGGAATAAGCATCTTCCATTTATTGAAACACAAGTGAAGGAAGTTCCTATTGTCATCACCTAAACCAAGTAGCTAACCTCCTCTAGGTCTTTGATGATGATATTTGGCAAGGTATTGATGTAAATAATCAAAAGATTTTGTCGGATCCGGATTGGGATGTTGAAGGGACGCGAGCAACCCTAGGCTTATACAAGCATAATGCCTTCCAAGCTAACAGTTTTTATTCTAACAATGATTCATCAACCAACTTTCACGCATTGGTGTATATGTTTGGGTTTAATGTTGTCCCCTGGGCCAGTGGTTTTAATGAAACTAGGATTATCAACACTTATATTTTGCACCAGATGATGAACACATTACTTATCCCTCTTGCTCCTTTGATCATTCAATCTATTAGAAAAGTAGTTCATCATCATCTTTCCATGAAAGCTTTTGTTTTTCCCTTGGTTATCATGAAGATTCTAATGGACTTTAGGGTGAGTCTTGAGGGAGAACTCATGGAGGCTACCATTGAGCACAATATGGTCACCGAGCAAACTCTCATGACTTGCGGATATAAGTATAGCCCAGAATTGAAGAAATGGTTCACACTCTTCGAGGTCAAACATCCCGGTCAGGTAAGACCACCTACAGTGGAGGAGGAGCAGCCACCACCACCGGCACGTGCTAGAGCTGGCAGTTCTCAATCCCGCTCCTAGACTAACTTTGAGACCACAGTACTGGGGCACCTCGACCAGCAAATGGAGATGCTCCTACGCTTGCAAGGTACTATGGAGGATATGGCATGACGGCAAGTTACCATCGAGCAACATTTGACTGAGTTGAGGCAGCATTCTTCTAGGCCACACGATGGTGTGGGCACCTCCACACTTGCCACTGAGGAGGAGGATGAGGGTGATAATGCTGCGTCGGACTGATGATGCATTCTTGCTCACTCTTGTTGTTTCTTTTCTTTCTCTTTTCATGTTTTTGTTCTAGTTAGTTTGACTTTCTTTTCATTGTAATTTCCATTTTTTTCTGTTTTGTCTTTCTTTTCTTTTCTAGATTTATACTTTGGTATTTTCTTTTGTATTGTTTATAAGTACTTTGATGATGCCTCCGTCTTCAAGCATTCAGCTCTTGTACAACACGATTAATGAAAGTTTATTTTTCTTATCTCTTCTCCTTTATCTTTTTGGTCCCTTGGTATTGATTGTTTTGGTTCTATTTATTTGGCCATTGAGGACAATGTCTAGTTTAAGTGTGGGGGAGTGGTTTGATTGACAAGTCTTCTACATACTCTTTAGCGTTCTTGGGAACAAAATTAACAAAATTTTTCAAAATTTTTTTGAGAAATTTTCTGATTTTTTTGAGATTTCAAGCCGTATTTTTAGTGCATAGCTTTATGATGAATTATAGAGCATATGTTCTAGATCATTTATGGCTTATGCATGACTTTTTGCACTCACTTGGACAAAGTAGTTCTTGATCAAATGATTTACATTATTCTTAAACTTGTTTTTTTTTTTTCTCTAAAATGCGTGGAGCATTTTAGAACTTACTTGAATACCTCTTAAGGTGAAATAAGAAAGAAATTCATGATTTAACTTAGGGATGACAGTAATAGGCCTTCTTTGGATAATTCTAGCTTTTCAAGCCTACCTAGTGCTATATTTTCCCTAGTGCCTATTTTTTAGCTTAAATTGGTGATTTCTTTCTTTACGACCCGTCACGATATTTTATCCATTAATTGTGCTGAGAGTTTATATAGTTTCCAAATCTTTATGCTCTTCAAGGATGAAAGTGTATGTATGTTGAGAACAATGCAGGGAGAGAGATCATGACTTGTTACTTTCAGTCATGGATCAATTACAATTGGAGCTAGGAAAAGAGAGGAAATGGAATGAAAGGAAGAAGTTGAAAGATTGAGAAAGAAAAGAATGCGAGCTGAAAAAAGATAAGAAAGAAGAAAAGAAACGAGTGAAGAGAGAAAACAACAAGCTGCTAGAAAGGAAAGTAAATGAAAAAGAAAAGAACAGCAGCAGGAAAAGAAAAAGAGGAGTAAAAGAAGAAAGCATTGAAAGAGAATTGATGACAAAAAGAGAAAAAAAATCACAAAAGGGATGGTGAGTGAACTGTAAAAGTAAATTCATATAAGATACTTGCTACCATTATTGGAAAATTGATTGATCTTGTGAGGAAAAGAATTGATGAAAAGAAAGAGCAATGCAGGATTTGCTTGAAATGCGTAAGGGTTGTTATATAAGGTTATGGTTTGATTGATTCTTGGAATAAGAGAGCAAGAAGAGCTGGGAATTATAGGTTTATTTTGGTTACCCTTTTCTTGCTTAATCTCAGTTTTTCTTTGACTTTTGATGTTCCCATATCCTTCGTTTCCTAAGCCGTATTACAAACCTTTAGCCTTATATTACAAGCTTAAAAGTCCAACTTGATCTAAGTAGAATCATTATATGTCTTGGATTAGTGGAGAGAGTGTATGAAAAGTAAGCATATGAAATGCATATTCTTTTTGAACTAACTTCTTTCCAATGGTTTGAGAATATTGTAAAGTATTGAGATGGTTCTACTAAGTCATTTATGACTACACAAGTCTTCCAATAGCTGTGAAAGATTTAGTATCATATGTTTTATGTTCATAAGTAAAGAAAGCATTGAAGATATGTTTTGGAAATTGATTGAGTGATGTGAGTAAAACCTTGTGTTTTTTTCCTACTTGTTCTTGATGTTTTGCATGAGGACAAGCAAAGAGCCAAGCGTGGGGGAAAATGATAGGGGCTAATTTGGTTGTAATTTGCATAGTTATTTGAGGCTCTTTTGTAATACATTTTGTGCAATAACTAGTCATATTCTTTCATATTTGAGATTTTATCCTTGGAAAGGTATTCTGTTCATTATTTCAGGTTTTTGGGTAAAACGAAGTAAAACCGTTGCGAAACAGAGCAGAGGCGGCACTGGCTGGAAGCCTGGAACTGGCGCCGACTGTACACTGGATGCACGAACTTCAAAGCGATGGAAAAATAGGAGAAGTAGAGTAGAACAGAGCCTAACCGGCGTTGGCTATAAGGCTGGAGGCGGCGCCGACTACAGTTTGGAACATATGCGCAAAATTCAGAGAAAAATCAGAGAAACAGAACACAGGTGGCGCCGGCTTCGAAGGACCAAGGCGGCGCCGGCTGTAGTCTGTTCCTGAGGTGGTATTACAATCTTTTGACGCGTTTTTGGAAATCTGGGAAGTTTTAGCATCTTTCAACTTCTACTCGGCCAAGAACTTTGTACCTATGAGTTTAGGCACTTCTTAAGCCTATAAATAGATGAAAAACATAAGGAAAAAGGGGAGAATTCATTGATCATCATAGAAAATCACTCAGTCTAAGGAGAAATCTTTAAGTTTAAGGAGGGTTGTACAAGAAGGTTTTCAATGGAAGAAGAAGGAGGCTTGTCTATGAGTTCTTTCTTTTACTTTGTTTTCTTTTTCTTGACAATGATTTTTTAATTGTTCAATTGTAATTTGACATTGTTTTAGATATTCATGATTCTTGGAGTTATTTGATCTTTTGATTAATTGACTGTTCTGCTTGGTATTTAATTACTTAGGCATATTCCGAGATGAGTGGGTTATTTCTATTGTTAACTTACTAGACCAAAGAGGTTGAAAATGGTTGCAATTGATTAATTTTCGCATTCATTAGCTGTTAACTTGCTAGACCAAAGAGGTTAATTGCTGAGGATTGAGTAATTAAAGGTTAATTGATGTTTTCCAGACCAAGGATTCATTGATTAATTTCATATTTAAAATTTGCTAGACCACGGAAATTTAATTAAGGATTGTGTTTAATGCATCTTTTGGATGAATTAGTTGAGACAGACCAAGTGATGCTAATTTATTTAGAAGGTAGTAATTAGTTGAGGCAGACCAAGTGATGCTAATTTACCTTAATCCTTCATGGTGCCGAGAGAATGATTGATTGTGATAATGGTTAAGTTCTTGAAGATCATTATTGTCTAATCAATGGTTTGAGTTGCATACTTCTTCATCCTTGATATGTACATATTTTTATTTTATGTTCTTTTTAGTTTTCATTTTTATTTGATTTTCACTTTGTTGAGTCGGTTACACAATAAAAGATGGGTAATTAATGTTTACTTGTTTCTTGAGGGTCGACACTTGTTTGAACCTTATGCTCAGTAATGATGAGTACGCTTGCTCATATGTGTGATTTAGGTCCAACGTTTTAATTTAAACTTGATTGGGAATGTGCTTAGTTTTTGTAAGATTTTTATGCCCAAATCTAATGCATCAGTTGGCATGCCCAAAGTTATGTGGATTGGAAGAGGAACCTAAACATAGTACTCACTGCCAAGGAGTACAAATATGTTCATACGGTCCCTATCCAGAGATTAGGGAAGAATCCACTGATCAGGAGTGAGAGGCTGAGATGGAATGGAAGAAAGCCGATGAGATGGCTAAATGCTACGTATTGGCTTCAATGTTTAGTGTGCTCCAATCGAAGCATGAGCACATGGCCGTTATGTGTGATATGGATTTGTCATTGCGTACTATATTTGATGACAAGAGCCAACCCGTATGGCAGGAAGCTTTTAGGGCAATCATGAATACTAGAATAGCTGAGGGGGCATCGGTTCGAGAGTATCTACTCAAGATGATTGCCTATTTTGAGGAGGATGAAGTCCTAGTTGCATCGATAGATCCCGAGAAACAAATTGACATGGTTCTCGAAACTTTGCCTTGTTCATATTCACAGTTCAAGTTAAACTCCAAAATGAAAAAGTTAGATATGAATCTCATAGAGCTTATGAAAGAGCTCCAGACAGCATAGAAGATCACGAAGCCTGTGTCAAAGGTTTTGGTCTCTTGTTCAGCTTCTTTTTCTGGAATTAAGGCAAAGCCTAAGAAATTCAAGAAGAAGAAGGTCCAGAACAATGCAAGGGCCCAACCCGTAGCATCTGGTCAGGCCAAGCCTAATGGGAAGCCCAAAAGTAAATGTTTCTTGTGTGGCAAGAAAAGGCATTGGAAGAAAGATTGTTCGGACTTCTTAACTAAGTTTACTCCAGGTATTACATTATACCTAGACTCAATTTTTATGGTTGGATCAATATCCTCTTGGATAGTTGATTTTGGAGTCACTGACCATGTCTATAACTCTTTGTAGGGGTTCAGAAAGACAAGGAGACTAGTAACGGTGAGCATAGACTCCAAGTAGGTAATGGAGCAAGAATATGGGCTAAAACAGTGGGAGGTCTTTAGCTTATTCTTTATTGTTATAGGAAGTTATTTTTAAAAGATATTTTATATGTTTCTTATTTTAAACATAGTTTAATTTCAATTTCCAAATTGATGAATCAAGAATATTCTGTTTCTTTTCATTCTGGCATTTCCATCAGTAGAGATGGTAATTTAATTTGTATAGAAAACATGTATGGAAATTTTTTTTATATACATCCTATTCAAAATCAAGTAAACAATATTCAAACTAAACCTGATGATAAAAAGAGAAAGGCCATATCAAATAACTCGTATTTATGGTATCAAAGATTGGGACATATAAATCCCAATCGGATTCAGAGGCTAATCCATGATAAGCCTTTAGGTTCATTAAGATTGGAAGAATGGCATCAGTGTGAATCTTACCTTAGAGGTAAAATGTCCAAAATGTCCTTTTCCAAAAAGGCGGATAAAGCTATAGAAATACTAACACAAGTTCATACGGATGTTTGTGGTTCGACGACTACATCAGCTAGAGGAGGGTATGAGTGCATCATCATTTTCATAGATAATCACACTCATTTTTGTTACATTTATCTAATGAGAGGCAAGTTTAACTCTTTTAATAAATTTAAGGAGTTTAAGGCTGAAGTGGAGCGTCAAACAGGTAAATTAATTAAAAATTTAAGATCGGATCATGGTAGAGAGTACCTCCTCAGAGAGTTTAAAGATTAGATGGTACATCACGACATTGTATCTCAGTTAACTGCATCTGAGACTCCCCAGCAAAATAGAGTAGCTAAAGAAGAAATAGAACTTTGATGGAAATAGTCAGAAGCATGATAAGTCATGCATTTCTTTCTATTTCCTTTTAGGGGTATACCTTATAGAAATAGCAGTTGATAGGGTCTAAATTATTCCCAGTTATTTTAGGTTTTTTTGTGATACATTTTGTTTAACAACTAGCCATATTCCTTCATATTTGAGATTTTACCCTTGGAAAGGTATTTTGTTCATTATTTCAGATTTCAAGGGTAAAACGAAACAAAAACATTGAAAAACAGAATAGAGGTGGCACCGGCCAGGACAAAGGAACTGGCGCCGACCATGTGCTAATGACACAAACTTCAAAGCGACAAAAAATTGTTAAAACGAGACCAGAACAAAATAGAACAGGCGCTGTGAAACCCCAGTCAAAACAAACCATAGAGTAAGGGGTTGGGATGCATATAATATTTTATTGCACGTTTAAATATATTTTTATATGATTTTATGTGCATTGAATTTGTGTTTTATAGTCTACAGGGCTTGATTATGATTATTGAGTGAGAAGGGCAAAATGGTAATTTTTGCTTGAGGTGGAAAAAGGGAGATAGCTTGAGGATTGAATAGGAAAATATTTTTAGGGGGAAAATAAGAATAAGAGTTGTTGTGGTTTAGTGGTTGGAGCTTTGGAATTAATTCTTGAGGTCTTAAGTTCAAATTCTATCATATGAGTTTTAGCTTTGTTAAATTTTATTTTTGCTTGGGAAGTATCATTTTCGGCTTTATGTGTTGGGAGTAGGGTAGAGATGTTGCCCTAAGAGAGACATGATAGGAATATCCAAATCCTACTCGTTTGCTCTACACAAAATTCCTAAGGGGAATTCATTTCCTCTTGATCCTTAATTTTTCCTATTTCTCAACTCATTAGTTTGATCAAATTATTCTAGCCATTTTCTTTCCAAAAATTCTATCAAGGTGTTGTGGCTTTGAAGGTTCAAAATGTCTTAGTAAAAGACATCTTATGGACCAAAGCAATGGAAGAGGGGGAAGGATTTCAAGTGAATTAAGTTCCTCTAGTGAACTTTCTAAAAATTCCCTCTAGCTAGGTTCATTTCCCTTCCTGCATAGAACTGAAATTTTTCCAGCTTGGTGTGCCTTCAAGGTGTCAAAATTCTTAATCATTATTCCCTCCCAAATGATATCGGAAAATGGCCCTTTTGATCAGCTTAGAATCTGGATTTTTCAGGCTATTATCGGACTGCACAAAGGTGGTGCAAAACCAGAAAAATCCCTGGGCAAATCGCAGCTTTGGATGTCCGAAACCAAGCTGTTTTCTTCCAGTTTTTGTTCAGCACCTTAGCCATGTTTTTCCTCCATGAAGAAGGCTGGAAACCAGCCTTGAAAGCCCCTAAAATTCCCCTTAAAACTCCCTGCAAACCATTTGGAAAAGGGCAGCCGAAAACTGCCAAGAAAATTTCAGCAAGTAGCGAATCTGTGCAATAGTTTTTCCAGCTTTGTTTCCTAATTCTCTCCTAGTCGAAACTCCATCCTTTTTCTGCAAAAACCACCCTTAAATCTCCATTAACTGAACTCCATTATCCTCCCTAAGTTCTGCACAAAAAATCCAGTCATGGCTGCCTAAAAGATTTCTAAAAAAATTCTGCAATCATGCCTTGCTTTGGATACAAAAAATTCCAGCCACCATGATTTAGCAACCATCCATAAAATATCCCTCAAACAACCAGACCTTCCATTCACCATTATACTCCTTAATTTCGGCCACTCTTAGCCTCCTTCAACCAACTTTCATTCATCCAAAATACTACTCCAAAATTTGTCCATGGCAGATTACCAAAAGCCCTCCAATAATCAAAGATATTCTTGTTATATCTAGTTTCCAAATTTGCTTCCCAAAAATATTCTTTAAGGATTTTAACAACTAGCCTTTCCTTTTTCCTTCCAAACCAGAAAATCATCTTCCTAAACCCTACAAACAATTCGGCAGCCCTAATCTCTTCAGAATTTCGGCTGCCTCCCATCCAAAAGCTCTCTACTATCTTCAACCTTCAAGAACACACAGTACACCAAGAACACCTACTCATTCCTTTAACCTAATACCTCTCCAAATCACTTCAAAATACCTCTAAAAATTCTAGATTTCATCTATTCATTGCTATGAGTACATCCGTACCATTTTTAACATCAAACTAAAAAATCCAACTTGCACTTTTGGATCAAAATCCAGAAATTTTGTGAAGACTCAAGAACACCTTCAAGGTAGGATTATTCAATCAACATCATCTTTGCTAATCTTCAATCTCTAATGAACATATATGTGTTTAAGCATGCTAATGAGCTTTCTTCTTCTCTTCTCTCTCTCTCTCTCTCTCTCTCTCTCTCTCTCTCTCGGCCGAACTACTCACCTTCTTGGACGAATGGTTCCTTCTCCATGGCCATGTTTCCTTCACCTTCCTTGGACGAATTTAGACCTCTAGGAGTTGAGATCCATTCGAAACTCCTTCAAGGAATTCATCAATCAAGTAAGCCATTTTAACCCTTCTTTTAAATTCTAGATTCATGTCTCTAGAATGATGTTGATAGAAGATGGACTGCGGATAAGGTATGGGTATATATTGTTGAGGTTGAAGCATGAATGTATGTATAAATATGAAGGAGATGGGATTTATGCATGGAATGATTATCTTGGTTGATTGTATGATGATTTGAGGTTTAATGCATGTCTCCATGTCATAGGTAGTATTTGTGATCAAGTATGCTAGAGATTATATCACCTTTGGTGAATAGGATTTATATTCATGTTGGATTATTGAAGCCATGATGATATTTATGCTGGAAAAGGTTAGATCATGTCTTGATATTGTTAGATCTATGCTTATATGCGTGATTTGGATGATTTGATGAATTGAAGGGATGTATATGTTCATGATTGTGGTTAGCTATAGAAATATGATCATGACCTAGTTGTCCATAAGCTAATTTTATTTCATGAATAAAATATTTCATAATATGATTTTGCTAGTAATTTTGAAAAAACCCTAGGAGGAGTAGATTTGGATTATTATATATAATAAGGATATTTTAGTCAAATAAATAATAGCTTTTGCTAGAAAAATAATATATATATATGTATAGATATTATTTAAAATAATAAAATCAATTAAATCCTTTTATGGAAATAATTATAACTAGTAAAATATTTATTACTAAAAATTTAATTATTATCTTTTAATCAAAACCCGTGAAGAATTTATTTATTTATTATTTTTCAACCAAGACTCATTAAATTTATTTTCAACTAATTTTGGCTATCAATTATTTTCTAACAACTAAATTATTAATAAATCATTATTTTACCTAATACCACCTAGGACTCTTCATCAAATAAACTCTAAACTTTCCTTAGCAAGATTTAAACATTCAACTTATTAGTACCTATTTCCCAAAACACTAATTATTTTAAATATCAAATTAGCCTTGGCTTATAAACCTTTTTATTTATTATTTGGCCTTAAAGCTTGGGACACTAGGATCATGGTTGTAGTAGTGAGTTGAGTTAGTTTATTTGTGGAAGTGGATTTTGGCTTGAGTTTGACTATGGTTTGTATTTGCCCCATGCAGGGTTAGGTCAGCTGTTGGAGACCTTTTGTTGTGAGCAAGGATCAGGTAAGCTCTTGCATAAAACCTGTTTGATGAAAAATGATTTTTTTTATGGCAAGCCAAATGTAGAGTGCATGGTCACTCATTTCTGTAAAGGCAATTGAGGATTATTTCCATTCTCATTTCAGACAAATAAATTATTTGCAAATCAAGGGGCGGTTTTACTCAAAACCTAAAACGCTTTCTAAAACCAGTCTTGCCCCAAACTTTGGAAAACCTTAATTGCCATTTTCAAGCGGAACTATGTTTTGTTCATTTTTCCCAAGTGGGATACGTTACGTTGAGTACTTAATAAGGGTAGGCTAGTAGTGCTAATTTTGGAGATCAAGAGTGAGTCTTCTGGCAGGAGGCCACCTCCAGAAGATAAGCTCAACTTAGAGAAACGTCAGTACTACTTAGTCATGCCGGTCCGAGCTAGCAGTTTTTATTTCAGTCAAGTGACTGTGTTATGCCGGAATAGATACCCGGTTGTTGTTTGGGTATAGAGAAGGAGAAGTATCTTGCCCGGTAAGCCGATCACCTACCTTTGTCAGTCTGCACAAAGTGTGACATTCTGACCGGCAGTATGCATAATGTGTGGCATACTGACCAAGTGGACATGGGGCCCAGCGTTTGGTATCCCATAACCACCCTTTTTGAGTGGTTGATTTTATTGGGCACTTGTATGGTTTCAAAAAGAGGAAAACACCACTCTTGCTTTTGACTAATATTTATTGCTTGCCAATATTTCTCTTATAAAGATTTCACACTTTGCATCCACGAACTGTTTTTACTGAACACCCAAAGCACACATAGACTTATTGAGATTTCTGTCTCATCACCTTTTTACCACGATTTCAGGTCGATCTTGGTGTGGGGATGAGTAGCTAGTGTTATCTGCATTGGAAGAGAATGTTGTCTTTTATTTTTATGTATTACTTTGGGGAGTTGAGAGTGGATGATTTTATTTATGGATTTATTTTTCTTTTGGGAATTCTTGGATTTATTCTGGGGTTGTAATAAATTTTAAGTTAAATTATTATATTTATTTTGCTATTTTATTTGTGTGACCTAGTTATAAAGACCCCTTGTTCTTTGAACGGGGCGATATCCCCAGCCCTGGCGAGCCTAGGTAGTGGGGTGTTACTGGCGCTGGCTCCAATAGCCAAGGCAGCACCGGCTGCACTCTAGATGACAAGATGCTGAAACCAAGAAAAAAAATTGGCAAACAATTGAAAAAACAAAACACAACCGGCGCCGCTCCAGTAGCCAAGGCGGCGCCAGCTGTGCTCTGAAGTTATGAAGGTGCTTTGATTTTTCTACGCGATTTTTGGTAATCTGTGGAGTTTTAGTATCATCCTACTTCTACTCGGCCAAGAACACTACACCAACGAGTTTAGGCACTTCCTTACCCTATAAATAGATGGAAAACACACGGGAAAAGGGGAGAATTCATTGATCATCATAGAAAATTACTCAAATCAAAGGAGGAATTCTTCAATTCAAGGAGGGTTGTGCAAGAAGATCTTCAAAGAAAGAAGAATTATGCTTGTCTATGAGTGCTTTCTTTTACTTTATTTTCTTTTTTCTTGAACAATGGTGTATTAATTGTTTTATTTTAATTTGACATTGTTTTAGGTGTTCATGATTTTTAGAGTTATTTAATCTTTTGATTAATTGATTATTTTCTTGGTATTTAATTACTTGGGTTGATTACGAGATTAATTGATTGTTTCTTCCCATTGCTTGGAAAAGGGGTTAATGGTGGTTCCAATTTATTGATTTCATATATGTTGTCTCTTAACTTACTTGGAAAGGGGGTTAATTGCTAAGAACTGGTAATTAAATGTTAATTGATATCTTTCAGGAATGGATTCATTGGTTAATTTCATGTTTTAAGTTTGCCAGGAATGAAAATTTAATCAAAGGATTATGTTTCATGCATCTTTTGGGTAGGATTGGCTGAGACAGGAATGTGATGCTAAGTTATCTAGAAGATAGGGATTCATGGATTGGAAACGAAATGAGTCTATATTAATCCTTCATGATACCAAGAGAATAATTATTTATGATGATTGTTGGTTTCTTTAAGATCAAGTTTGTTAAAATAATGGTTTATGTTACATAATTCTACATCCTTGACATGTATATATTTTTATTTTTATTTTATTTTTCTTTTTATTTCTTTTTCATTTTATTGAGTTGGTTAGACAATGAAAGAAAAGTGATTAATGTATACTTGTTCCTTGAGGATTGATACTCATTTGAACCCTATGCTCTGTTAATGATGAGCATGCTTGCTTATATGTGTAATTTAGGGTTAACGTTTTAATTTAAACTTGATTGGGAATGTGCTTATTTTTATATGATTTTTATACCCTAATAAAATACGTATCAGCAGCATCTATTTTGAACTTGGTACCTTCCAAATCAGTACTTAGGACACCCTATGAGATGTGGACTAGACAAAAGCCTAGTATGAGGTTGTCCAGCTTATGTGCTGATAAAAGGAAGTAAGCTGGGGCTAAGATTAGAGTTATGCTACTTTGTTGGGTATCCAAAAGGAACAAGAGGTGGATATTTCTATCATTCTCAAGAGCATAAGGTACTTGTTAGTACTAATGCTAGATACTTAAAGGATGAACAAGTTACTTCCACCACAGGTTCAAGCAGAATATAGTTAGAAGAGAAATTGGTCACCGATTCAACTTTAGGCACTTCTAACACCTCGATCAAGGAACTAGGAGAAACACTACCAGATGTTCCTATTTAAACTAAGCTTTGTCATAGTGCGAGGATCACAAGTGTTCGAGAAAGGTGGACCGAAGAGATCTATGATCTAGTCTCTAATCATTAGGAACAAGATCCCACTAGATACAAGGAAGCCATTGTTGCTACTGATGCAGACAAATAGCAGCTAGCCATGAATGCTGAGATTGAGTCCATGTACCTCAATCAAGTCTAGGATCTTGTCACTGCACTTGATAGGATAAAACCTATTGGGTGTAAGTGGATATAAATGAGGAAAAGAGGTGCGGATGGAAAGGTTGAAACCTATAAAGCGTGGTTGGTGGCTAAAGGTTATATTAAAAAAGAAGAGATCGATTATGAGAAAACCTTCACCAGTAGCCATGCTTAAGTCCATCTAAATTCTCTTAGCCATCGCATGTTATTATAACTACGAGATATGGTACATGAATGTTAAGACGGCCTTCGTAATGGCTATCTTAGCAAAGACATCTATATGTCCTAGCTAGAAGGTTTTATTACTAGAGGTCAAGAACAAATAGGTTGTAAGCTTAAGAAGTCTATCTATGGGCTTAAGTAAGCGTTATGAGCATGGAACATACGTTTTGATGGAACAATAAAAGCTTCTAGTTTCATTCAAAATGTAGATGAACCATGTGTGTATAAGAAATTAGACAGTGACAAAGTCATTTTCTTGGTACTTTATATAGATGACATTCTACTCATTGGAAATGATATAGGGATATTGTCATCCATTAAAGTTTGGCTATCTAGTCAATTTAGCATGAAAGACTTGGGAGAAGCTAGCTACATTCCAGGCATCGAGCTTCTTAAAGATAGGAAGCAAATGATGTTATACTTCTCCCAATCTGCTTATATTGACAATATATTGATCAAGTATAGCATGGATCAATGTAAAAGGGCTATTATACCCTTTAGATATAAATTATCCGTATCATCTAAGCAGTGTCCTCAGACACAGGAAGATACGTAGAAAATGAGCAAGATCCCTTATGCTTCGGCTATAGAAAGTCTCTTGTTTGCTATGCTTTGTACTAAGCCAAATATCTGCTTTGCAGTAGTCATGGTTAGTAGATATCAATCAAACCTAGGGGAAGCTCACTGACAAGCCGTAAAGCATATACTTAAATATCTCAAGGAAACGAGATATAATATACTTGTATATCATGCTGATGATTTAGTTCCTATCAGTTACACAGACTCAGACTTCCAGACAGATAAAGAAGAAAGAAAATCCACCAGTGGATATGTCTTCATTTTGTTTGGAGGATCTATTTCATGGAGAAGTATCAAGCAATGTTATATTACTAATTCTATCATGAAAACTGTGTATGTTGTTGCCTCAGAAGCTTCTAAAGATGCTATGTGGCTGCAGAAGTTCCTTATAGAAGTTAGAGTTGTACCGCACATGGATAGGCATGTCACCATTTACTGTGACAACACTAAAGTGGGGTTACAATGTAAGGAACCTCGAAACCATAGGAATGGTAAGCACATAGATAGGGAGCATCACCTCATCTAGTAGTTTATCCAGAAATATGAGATTGTGGCCGATCAGATTTCCTCTGTTGACAATCTAGATGATCCCTTTACTAAGCCTTTGACAGAAAAAAGTGTTTCACAGACATTTAGATGTCATAGGGATAGGCACTTATAGACTATCTTAGTCTTTGTAATACAAGTGGGAGATTTTTAGAAGGTATGCCTTCAAAGACTATGTATTCTGTGTAAGCATATTGCAATAAAATACTTATTCATTCAATTTAGTTTATTTCTTATATTATTACATATTTAAAGGTCCAAGTATGACAAAGTAATGGTCTATGTATTAGGTCGTTCTTCACAATAAGGCATAGATCATGGGTACTTGTCAGACAAGTAAAATTTTGTTCTTACTCATTTGATGGAACTAGGCATTTCATCAAGGTAAGACTATTATGCCATGATTTCCAATGAGGAATATTTTACCTTAAACCAGTAAGTAGTTCACTCACATCATTGACATAAATATACTTCGAATATGTAGAACTAGACTTGTAGTAGTGGTCTCTCTTAAAGTACTATAAATTATAGAGACTAGACTATTACTGCTATAGTGTGGATGGATACCTTCATACTTGAGTATGAGTTAATGGTATGGTGAAGCTAGGGTTTT
Organism: Voacanga thouarsii; assembly: GCA_026120185.1. Lineage (NCBI taxonomy): Eukaryota > Viridiplantae > Streptophyta > Magnoliopsida > Gentianales > Apocynaceae > Voacanga > Voacanga thouarsii. Next base: position 2,228,218 of record JANUWF010003396.1, read on the forward strand.
ATACATTGATGTATGTTGGGTGAGATTTCTTTTGTGAGATTAATATCCATGTATGTTGGCTGTATTACTTTAGTTAGTTAAGAAGGATTCATGCAAGAGAGTTTTTATGCTTCACTTAGTAAGGTTAATTGACCCCCATGTGATTGTCTAGGATAATCTAATGATCCAAGACCTTGAGAATGTGACTCTAGAATGTGTGCTTTTAGGTAGCTTCCAATGATAAGCAAGTACATTCAAGTGAGTCATGGATTATCGGACTAGAGATCTATGGATGGTAGATGTCTTTGAGATGGGTGTTAGTACATTTATCCTGTCTCATTGATGGGTATTACATAGAGTGGTATTTCCGTCATTTCACCTGTACGTCAGAGACATTACTTTAGCAATATTATTCTTGGGGTCAATTTTTCCATATGATGATAAATGAAAATATTTAAAATGATAAAATTATGCTATTTAAAAGTAAGGGCATTTTGATCATTTTAGTAGCTATGAATAATATGTCTCTTGGTCCCCGGAGTAGCTTAAATTACCTTGGTTTTGTTTAGACACAATCTGGGCTTAATGGATAATTTTGTGGAGAAGAATAAAATTTATTCTAAGAGTCCAATTACAATTAATTACTTAGTCTTGGGTTTTGATAAGGCCCAAAAAAGATAATTAATTAATTAAAAGAATTGGGGCTGGAATAAATTAATCAATTGGGCTGATATATGTTGACATATATTAAGAGTCTAATTAGAATTAATTAATTAGTCTTGCGTGTCCAATGAGTCCCAGAAAATATAATTAATTAATCAAGAGGATTGGGCCAGTCTTGGATTGATTGTCGAGCACAGCACCAAGCCCATTAGGTCTTGATGGTTTTCGGCCATTAGGGCTTACAAAAGCCCTAGGCTAGCCAAAAACCATAGTGAAAAGAGAAGAAGGAAAAACACCGTGGATTTTTCCTGAGTTTTTCCTTCTTCGGTGTGTCATCTTTTCTGGCTTTCTCTCTCTCGCATTGTCGTCCTTTTCTTCTTTCTCTCTTGAAGAGTATTTTGATTATCCAAAGAAGGAGCTTTCACCAAGCTAACCCATGAATATGGTAGAGCCATACTCCAGACGACAAATAGAGAAGGCTTGATGCATAGGAGTAGAAGAATGGTGGAAATCCCAGTTGAACAGCAGGCGCCTCCTTCTTCCCTTCCAACACAAGAAGTTCCACTGCAACCCATTCCCATGTTGGTTTATCCACGACCAATAAGAAAAAGTAACTACTCTCTCCTAGATGTGGCTCAAAAAACTGAAAAAAAATTTCAGTGCATTTTCTTTGAAGTTTTCCGTTGATCCTTCAAGCTGGCCAATCATAGTGCGTGTCCTGGGTTATTAATTACATCCTTCCATTAGTTTTAGATCCTTGCGGTATCTACATCCTATATGGGTTCACTCCGATGGTGATGCAAGGAAACCCATGATATCTAAAGAAGATCATGATAGAAGCTATAGGGCCGTTGGAACCCCTCTCCTGCTTAGTTTTTAAAACAAGGGTTTTGTTGGAAAAATATCCTTGAAAAATTTTTAATTAAGTTCTCTTTTAACTCAAAAAATAAAATATCTAAACCCATAAAAATTTCTATTGTACGGTTTATACCCTTTGAGAAAAATTTTCTATGGATTAATTTTATTTAAGTTAAAACTTAATAATTTCAAAAAATTCCCATTAAATCTTTCTGTAGATTTTGGTCTCAACTTTTTATTTGACAAAATAAATTTTCTTTTGCGAAAATAAATTGAAATGGTTTTCCATTTTAACTTACAAAAAGTTCTAAATCCAAAACATTTTCTATGTCAAGGATAGAAAACCTTTAAGAAAATATCCAATGATTAATTTTTGTTTCAGTTAAAATTAACCATTTAATTAAAGAAAAATATTTCTCTTTGTCAAATGAAAATTTCCAAGGACTTTGGTCTTTGAAAAACGTGCACATAGGAATTAAAAGTATGTTAGAAAACAATAAATGTTTTCATGCTTTTCTATTTTTAAACCTAAGTGCCAAAGAACAAAATTAAACACATTAATTAAATTAATTAATGGTCTTGTTTAATCCTAAAAATTCATTATTATTATTTTCATTCAAAATATTTAAAGAATATTAACTATTGCAAAAATAATAATTTCGCCTTATATAGGACCAAGCAAAAAAGAAATTGCGTAAGATTTACAAGAAAAAAAATTTCTCCAATCTCACGCACCCGCTACACCGGATCATGGCCCATGGAAAGGTCCATGGACCATGACTTGTAGGCGCCAACCACCTGCAACCCGCGGGTAGCTTGTGCACCCGCCACAGAATCGGTCACAATAGTGACCGCATCCTGGGGAGGATGCATACCATCCTACCCAAGATGCTTCTCTATTTGCCGAGCCGAGGATGGTGCCCAGGCCTAGCCGTGACTACATGAACATCAAAGCCTTTTGATTCTCAGAATATTCCACTACCTAATCTCTTGTTGGTGAAACAAGTAGGCGAGGAAAAACTAGTCTCAAAGCTTCTTGATTCCTTGCTATTAGTTAGCAAAATCAAGAAGATGAAGAGAGGAAAAAGAATGAGAGAAGAGAAGAAAAAAAATTGAGGTTTTTGGGATTTTTTTTTTCTTTTTTGTCGTAGGTATTCTCTGTGAACAAAAAACATATGACTCCACATGGATAACCAAAACATTGGGGTTTTGATATTTTAAAACAATTAGAAGTTATCAACAAAAGAGGTTTGGCTTTGCCTAAACTCTTCTATCACGTGAATGAAAAAAAAAAAAAAAACCATTTGGTCAAAGCTCTTGGACCATAATTATTTTTATTATTTTCCTTGGATCCAATGAGCCCAAAATAATAAATATTAATTATTCATTTTATGGGCCTATAAAAATAACCCAATAAATAATTAATGAACCCAAATAAATTAAAATAATTATTTAAGCCTTTTTGTCTAGTTTAGGCCCAGAATAATTTTTTAATTATTCAATCAGGGCTTAGGCCCTGAATAATTAATTAACAAATTAAACCAGATATAAATTTAATTTTATTTCTTTCATTCTTTTATTTTATTCCAGCCCAATAATAAATTAGACTTTCTGAATAAAATAAAACCCTTTTTAACTGAGACCATTTCCTCAACCCAAAACTAATTAATACTTACAAGCTATTCCGAGGACCAAAAAGACACATCACCTTGGCTACTAAAATGACCAAAATACCCCTTCTATTTAAATAGTTGTATTTTACATTTTAAATATTTCCTAATATCACCATTAGAAAATATTGACCCCAAGGACAATGTTGCGTTAGCTATGTCTTTGACCTATAGGTAAAATGTCTAAAATACCCCTCTATACATTACCGTGCATTTAGAGAGAAAAAAGTATACTAACATATATCTAAATGACATTTACCATCCTTAGGCTTCTAGTCTAATGATCCATGACTTCATAGAATATTTTCACTTTCTAAGGGAGCTATTATAAATCAAATATCCAAGTCATGTTCCCCAAGGCCCTGGATAATTAGATCACTCAGACGACAACAAGGAGTGATATAGTGTAGAAGTTATCACATACAAATTTGTCTTAACTAACTAGTTACATATACGCAGCATACAAGTATACTGGTCCTACTAAAGAAACTCAACTATAGCATATCAAAGCATATGCTTCCAGCTTCGTCAGACCACCAACTCATACTAAAGCTGTAGAGTACAAGTCCATGTTGTAGCAGTAGTCATCTAGTTTTCTACCATATAATACTTTTAGAAACCACTACTAGTCCAATTCTACGTATTCAAAATACATTTGTATTATGAAATGAGAAGACTGCTCATTGGCTAAAGGTAAGCCGTTCCACATTTAGAATTCATAACACTATAACCTTACTATGATGAAACTCCCATTCTCATTATTCGGTTAAGAATAATAGTCTTTGTGTTAAGTACCCCATGGATCCATATCTTACTATGAAAGACCTTCATTCACATGAACCATTACTTAAATACAATGGGTCTTTTTCAATGAAAATTGTGCACAAAAGTAAAGAAGATTTTACAAACAATTTCTGACAATAAAAATTTTATTAATACATATCAAAATTACATAAAAAACCTAGCCTAAAAAGGCATACATCCCAACATGTACTCTCATAAATTCTGGCTTTGTTCTTTTGTTGAGCTGGCTCCGATTCACGAGCTTGACCTAATGCCGGTTTAACTTTGTTTTGTCCAATTCCTTCCCTATTTTTCTCTATTTTTACTTAACCCACCCTGGGTTAGTTTAGGCATTATAGGCAAGCGTCGGCTCAGGCCTTGAAATCTACAAATTTGTTCCAAATCTTCCAATTTCTATACAAAATTACCAAAAACACTCTTTACAAGTAAAATATCCAATAAGAAGGGTAAGTGACTAGTTATGGAACCAAAAATATCACAAAATAATCTCACATAACTAGAAAAATATAGAGAAAATTAGGCCCTATCAATCCTCGTACTATAACCTCCAACGTGGGCTGGCTGATCACAATACATGTCCCTAGCATTAATTATATCTGTCCATTAGATCTATATCCTTGTGGAATCCCAATACTATATGGGTTCACTCCTAGGATGACGTGAAGGGAACCATGATCTCTAATGAGGACTGTGATGGAAGCCATGGGGCCGTTGGAACCCCTCTCCCACTTAGTCTTTTAAAACAAGGGGTTTTATAAAAAAATATCCATTTGAAGATATCCTATTAAGTATCCCTTTAACTCTTATAAGATGTCTAAATTCATAAATCTTGATGTTACTACAAAAAATTAGGTTATTTGTGACGGCCTGAAAACCACCGCAACTAGTGAACGAGTCATCATATATATCATAAATGACAGTCCTATGATGGCTTTTGATCCTCAAAAATATTGGCGTCGTTTATATTATATGAAAACCCAACAACCAACGTATATAGTATTTACGATGGTTTGAATGCAGATTTCTTTATGTAGTGATTTTGAACTACTTATGCCTCTAGCTACATATGGCTGGTGCCAAGCCAATTATTGCTGGATTGTATGCCCTCTTAGACTAGGTTTCTGATGTAAAATCGAATATTTTAATAAAATAATTTATTTTCAGAATTTGTTTGTGCACAATTTTCATTTGGAACAGACCCAATGTGTTTAAATAAGTGATCCATGTGAATGGTGGTCTTTCACAGTAAGGTATGGATCACGGGTTATTTAACACATAAACATTTGTTCTTAACCTATTGATGAGACTGGGAACCTCATCATGTTTAGGTTATTATGTTATGAATTCCAAATAGGGAATGGCTTACCTTTAGCCAATGAGTAGTCCACTCACTTCATGACATAAGCGTATTTCGAATACGTAGGACAGGACTTGTAGTAGTGGTTTCTAAAAGTACTATATGATAGAAACCTAGACTGCTACCGCTACAGCGTGGACTAGTACTCTACGACTTGAGTATAAGTTGGTGGTCTGGCGAAGCTGGAAGCATATACTTTGATTTGCTATAGTTGAGGTTCTATCGTATGGCCAATATACTTGCATGTTGGGTATGTGTGATTAGTTAGTTAAGACAAACTTATACAAGATAGTTTCTGTACTTATCGCCCATTGTGGTTGTCCGAATGGTCTAAAATGTCCAAGGCCCTGGGAAACATGACTTGGATGTTTGCTTTAGGGTAGCTCCCTTGGAAGGCGGAAACACTCCAGGAAGTCGTGCATCATTGGACTAGAAGCCTAAGGATGGTAGATGTTATTTAGAGGGGTGTTAGTATACTTCTTCCTCTCTAAATGTACGGCGATGTGTAGAGGGGTATTTTAGTCATTTCACCTGTAGGTCGGAGACTTTGCTAATGCAGCATTGTCCTTGGGGTCAATATTTCATTATGGTGATATTAGGAAATATTAAAATGCAAAATATAGCTATTTATATAGCAGGGGTATTTTGGTCATTTTAGCAGTCAAGGCGATGTGTCTTTTTGGTCCTCGGAATAGCCCGTAAGTCCTAACTAATTTTGGGTTGAGGAATTGGTCTCAGTTCAAGAGGATTTTATTTTATTTTATTTTATTTTATTTTATTCAGGAAGTCTAATTTATTATTGGACTGGAATAAACTAAATAAATAAATTAAAATAGTAGTTGAGAGAAATTAATTATCTAGTTTAATTGGTTAATTAATTATTCAGGGCCTAGGTCCAGTATGAATAATTAAGAAATTAACCTGGGCTTAAACTAGGGGAAATAATTAATGTTTAATGATTTATTGGGTTGTTTATATAATCCCAGGAAATAAATAATTAATGTTTATTATTTTGGGCTTTTTGGATCCAAGAAAAATAATAAATATTATTTTGGCCCAATAGCTTGGACCTTAGGGTTTTTCCATATACGGTTAAGATGAGTTTAGGGTTAGGCCAAACTGATTCTCATGATAACATCCGGGTGTTTTGAAATCCCGGGGATATGCTTATCAAATATTGAGAAACCTGTTTTTGGCTAACTAATAAACTAGGCTCTGGTAGAGAAAAACTCTAATTTTCCAAAAACTCATTGAGAGCCTCACGTAAGCTCTCTCTCTCACGCCACCCTCTTCTTGTGGTTTACTCCTTATCCTTCACTAATCTCCCTAACTTTATAGAGAACTCATGTCTCTCTCTCTGCTCTCTCTCACGTCTCCATTTTCTTGTTGTTCTTATTGGACTTTGCTAACCAATAGCAAGTGAACCAAGGGAAATTGAGACTGTTCCTCTTCGCCATAGTGTTCACCGACTAGAGTATAGGCAGAGGAATATTTCGAGAGCTGAAAAGCTTGGCGTTGATGCAAACAAGGCGAAGTAGAAGGCTAGCAGGTGTTCAACCGGAAGCTTCTTTAAGTGGGCGAAGCGAGGCGATTCCAGTCGTTCAATCCACTCCTACTCAACCTAGAAGGGTTAAGGAGTGCAAATGTATGATCTTCACCCTTCCGTATAGCCTCTAAGGCTTGCGGTTTATTTTTCCTCTCCGTTTTTTTAAACCGTGCATGCTCCCCTGTTTTTGTCTCCCTCAATGTGGTATCAGAGCTAGGTTTTTGATCAGTATAGGGAGCATGGTAGTTAATAAAAATGGAGAAGGTGATTATACCTGTGATCCTTCGCTATTTTGGTATGGGATAGATGGATTTGTAAGCTTCACATTGGAAGCATAGGACCCTCTGTAAATTTTTGGCTTTGATGTTTTAATCGTGTAAACCAAATTTTAATGGTATAGGCAGTTGTGGTTTTGTTTTTGATGTTTTTTGTAAGTAAATATGTCCAAAGAAGCCAAAGAAATAAGAAAGAAATGAAGAAGAAAGTCTCTGCAATTCGCGCAGAAAGAAGAAAAAAAAAACGAATAAGATGATATTGTTCATAAGCCGCTGCCTATGCCAAGCCTGAGCCGAGCCGAGAACTGTCTGTTAGTGGAGCCGTGCTGCTGGAGTCGCATAAGCCGAGCCGATTACATAGAATTCAAGCCGATTCGCATTTGGAATTTGCAATTGAATTTCAATTGGAGACCGGGTGGCGCGCGGGTCAATACGCGGGTTATCAGGCGAGTTCTTGGGTCGGCAGCAGAGGGCACGCGGGCGCAGGTTGGCTCCACGAGCTGCAGTGAGGGAGATCTGGTGCGGCGCGGTGCACCGCGTCCGCGGTGGACCGCAGGCCACGCGGGCGCGGATCCGGTGCGGCACGGTGCAGTGGACCGCCAGAGTTTTTTTTGCAATTTTTTTTTCCTTTTTCGTTTTGGGTCCCATACCGGGTGAAGTTAATATTTTTGCAATATTTATATTATTGGAATATATTTGCATGAAAAATATTAGTAAGGGATTTTAGGATTAAACAAGATCATTAATTAATTAATTAATGTGTTTAATTCCATTATTTGGGCACTTAGGTTTAAAAAATAAAAAAGCTTGAAAACGTTTACTGTTTTCGAGCATGCTATTTTTTTATTTTCCTATGTGTGCTTTTTCTCAAATACCAAAGTCTTTGGGAACATTTTTGACAAGAAAAATATTTTTCTTCAAAAATTAAATGGTTATTTTAATTGGTAGAAAAATTAATCCTTGAATATTTTGTCAAAGGATTTAATCCTTGACATAGAAAATATATTGAATTTAGATATTTTTGTAAATTAAAATGGAGAGCCATTTTGTTTTGTTTTGGACTAGAAAAATGATTTTGTCAAATAAACTTGAGATCAAAATCTTTAGAAAGTTTTAATTGGAAAATTTTTGAAATCATTAAGTTTTAACTTAAATAAAATTAGTCCATGGAGAAAATCTCTCAAAGGATATAAGCATTGACATCGAGATTTTATTGGATTTAGATATTTTATTTTTGAGTTAAGAAAAAAATTAATGGAAATTTCAAAAGGATATTTTCTAGAAAACCTTTATTTTAAAAGACTAAGTGGGAGAGGGGTTCCAACGGCCTCACGGCTTCCATCACGATCCTCATTAGAGATCTTGGGTCCCCTCGCGTCACCTTGGGAGTGAACCCGTAAAGGATGGGGATACCACAAGGATCTAGATCTAATGGAAGGATGTAATTAATAACCCGGGGCACGTACTATGATCGGTCAGCCCACGTTGGAGGTTATAGTGCGAGGTATGTCCATAGGAAATGAGAAGAAACGACCATCCCACGATGGAGTTATTCTCTAGACTATTACCTATAAGGGAAATTAATTTGTGGTGGTTAACACACTTAGCTTAGGAAACTGTTAATCTTCCCAAGAAACTATGTCAGTTTTCCTAAGAGCCAAATTATTTTCAGTGCACAAATTTTATTTTATTTTCACAAACTAAATTCTTTCTTTTATTTTCGATTTTCAGAAATGGTGGGAGGTTCTTTTAGTCCATTGGTCGTTATTCTCAGGGAGAATAAGTCAACGGGTCCAAACTATGTGGACTGAAAAAGGAACTTGGACAGAATACTCACAGCTGAGGAGTATAAGTATGTCCTTTACGAGACCTGCCCTATTATCGGAGAAGGTTCCACCGCTGATGAGCGAGAGGCTGAGAAGGAGAAGGCTTGGAAGAAAGCTGACGAAATGGCATGTTGCTATATGTTAGCTTCCATACTAATGTGCTCCAGTCAAAACACGAGCACATGGCTTCTGCATATGACACAAGTCAATCATTGGCAACTATGTTCACAGACAAGAGCCGGCCCGCAAGGCAGGAGGATCTTCGAACTATTGTGAACACTAAGATGGCTAAGGGAGCATCAGTCCGAGAGCATATGCTCAAGATGATTGCTGCTTTCGTGGAGGCGAAAATCTTAGGGGTTGTCATTGACCCCGAGAGCCAAGTAGATATGGTTCTCGAATCTCTGCCGGGCTCTTTTACTCAGTTAAAGGTAAACTATAACATGAATAAGTTGAACATGAGTTTAACTGAACTGATGAAGGAGCTCCAGATGGCGATGAAGGTCATGAAGCCACAGTCAAAGGCCATGATTGCTATGGCTTCTTCTTCAAGAACTGGGCCTAAACCCAGAAAGTTCAAGAGGATGAACGGGAATGCAGCAGCCCAGCCCAAGAACCAACCCAAGGACAAACCAAAGGGCAAGTTCTTTAAGTGTGGGAAGAAGGGAACTGGAAAAAAGAGTGTCTAGATCTTCAGGCCAAGAAAAACCCCACAGGTAATGTTTACTATCTAGAGTCCATATCAGTGGTAGGATCAACTTCCACTTGGATTGTTGATTCAGGAGCTACTGATCATATCTGTAACTCCTTGTAGGGGTTTAGGAAGATAAGAAGACTCAAGAAGGGCGAACATAGGCTTTGAATGGGTAATAGAGCACAAGTCTGGGCCCTTGCAGTGGGAGAACTGGATCTTATTTTTTATTGTAATAAGATGGTGGTTTTAAAGGATATTTTATATGTACCTGGTTTTCGTCAGAATTTGATTTCAGTTGTAAAACTTATTAATCAAGGATATTCTGTATCTTTCCATTCTGGTATTTCTATCAGTAGAGATGGAGAAATTTTATGTACTGGGCACATGTATGGAAATCTGTTTTTTTAAACCCTATCAGCAACCAATCAAATAACGCTCAGTCTAAACCTTTAACTAAGAAGAGAAAGACCAATATCAATGATTCATACCTTTGGCATCTAAGGTTGGGTCATATTAACTCAACCAGGATTTAGAGGCTAATCCATGATGGGTCTTTAGGCTCATTGAGATTGGAAAGTTGGCCTCAGTGTGAATCCTGCCTGATGGAAAAGATGACCAAGAGGTCTTTTACACCAAAGGCGGATAGAGCCAAGGAGGTGTTGAGTCTTGTTCACAGTAATGTATGTGGTCCATTGTCTACACCAGCTAGGTGAGGTTTTAAGTACTTCATCACTTTCACGGATGATTATACGAGGTATGGTTACATTTACCTGATGAGACGCAAGTTTGACTCTTTGACAAGTTCAAGGAGTTTAAGGCTGAAGTGGAGCGCCGGACAGGTAAATTAATCAAAACCTTACAATCGGATCGTGGTGGAGAGTACCTCCTAGGTGAATTCAAGGACTACATGGTACATCATGGGATAGTATCCCAACTCTCTGCGCCAGGAACACCCCAGCAGAACGGAGTGGCTGAGAGAAGGAACAGGACATTGATGGAAATGGTCCGAAGCATGATGTCTCATGCTACTCTTCCAGTGTCCTTTTGGGGATATGCCCTGGAAACGGTGGCATATATTCTGAACTTGGTGCCTTCCAAGTCAGTACCTAGGACTCCCTATGAGATGTGGACTGGGCGTAAGACAAGTCTGAATCATCTCAAGATTTGGGGATATCCAGCTTATGTACTGATGAAGGGAGACAAGTTGGAACCAAGATCAGAATTATGCTATTTTGTTGGGTATCTAAAAGGGACAAAAGGAGGTTATTTTTATCATCCTAAGGAGCAGAAGGTACTAGTCAGTACCAATGCTAGATACTTAGAAGATGATCAAAGTACTTCCACTAAAGGTTCAACGAGGTTGGAACTTGAGGAGAAGTTATCTACGGAATCAACTTCTTCTGACCTGATTGTGGGACAAGAAGAGGCACAGCCTCAAGCGCCTATGTAAATGGAGCCTCGTCATAGTGGGAGAGTGTCTAGGGTTTCGGATAGATGGACTGGAGAAGCCTTTGAGCTGGTCTCCGACCATTAGGAACAAGACCCCACTAGATACGAGGAGGCTATTGCTGATGCCGATGCAAATCTGTGGCATGAAGCAATGAAAGCCAAGATTGAGTCTATGTACCTCAATCAGGTTTGGGATCTTGTAGCTTCACCTGAGGGGATAAAACCCATTGGGTGCAAGTGGGTATACAAGAGAAAGAGAGGAGAAAATGGGAAGATGGAAACCTTCAAAGCTAGACTTATGGCGAAAGGGTATACTCAGAAAGAGGGAATCGACTATGAGGAAACATTTTCCCCGGTAGCCATGCTTAAATCCATCCGCATCCTCCTTGCCATCGCATGTCACTATGACTACGAGATATGGCAAATGGATGTCAAGACGGCATTCTTAAATGGCCATCTTAGCGAAGACATCTATATGTCCCAACCGGAAGGCTTCACTGCTAAAGGCTAGGAACACATGGTTTGCAAGCTTAAGAAGTCCATTTATGGACTTAAGTAGGCATCAAGAGCATGGAACATTCATTTTGATGAGACTGTAAAGTCTTATGGTTTTATTCAAAACGAAGATGAACCATGCGTGTACAGGAAACTTGAAGGAATTAATGTGGTTTTTCTTGTCTTGTATGTGGATGACATTCTACTCATTAGAAATGATGTAGGGACATTGTCATCTACAAAGGTTTGGTTGTCTAGTCAATTCAGTATGAAGGACTTGGGAGAAGCCAGCTACATTCTCGAGATTAGGCTTCTTAGAAATAGGAAGCAGAGAATGTTAGGGTTATCCCAAGCGACATACATTGACAAGATGATGGCCAAGTACAGCATGGACTCATGCAAGGGAGCTCTAATCCCTTGCAGATATGGGTTGTCATTTTCTTCGAAGGACTATCCTAAGTCTCAAGAAGAAAAGGACAGAATGAGTAGGATTCCCTACGCTTCGGCTATGGGAAGTCTCATGTACGCCATGCTGTGTACTAGGCCAGATATCTGCTTTGTCGTGGGCTTAGTTAGCAGATATCAGTCAAACCTAGGGGAGATTCATTGGCAAGCTGTAAAACATATTCTCAAGTACCTCAAGGGAACGAGAGATTATATGCTGGTTTACAGGGCTGATGATTTAGTTCCTACAGGATACACAGACTCAGACTTTTAGGCAGATAAGGATGAGAGAAAATCCACTAGTGGGTATGTTTTCACCTTGTTTGGAGGAGCAATTTCATGGAGGAGTATTAAGCAGTCTTGTATTGCTTACTCAACCATGGAAGCTGAGTATGTGGCTGCTTCGGAGGCGTCCAAGGAAGAAATTTGGCTCCGGAATTTTCTTTCAGAACTTGGAGTCGTTCCACATATGGACATGCTGATTGTGATGTATTGCGACAACACTGGAGTAGTGTCGCAATCTAAGGAACCTCGGAACCACAAGAAGGGGAAACACATCGAGAGGAAGTACCACATGATCCGGGATTTCATCCAGAGACGGGAAGTCGTGATGAAGCATATTGCCTCAGAAAATAATCTAGCAGACCCATTCACTTAGCCTTTGGCTGAGAGAGTCTTCAAGAGACACTTAGACGCCATAGGAGTGGGCACCTATGGACTTACGTAGTCTTAGAGTGCAAATGGGAGATTGTTGGATTGTATGCCCTCTTAGACTAGGTTTCTGATGTAAAATTGAATATTTTAATAAAAGAATTTATTTTCAGAATTTATTTGTGTATTTACTTTTTGTTTGTGCACAATTTTCGTTTGGAACAGACCCATTGTGTTTAAATAAGTGATCCATATGAATGGTGGTCTTTCACAGTAAGGTATGGATCACGAGTTATTTAACACATAAACATTTATTCTTAACCTATTGATGAGACTGGGAACCTTATCAGGTTTAGGTTATTATGTTATGAATTCCAAATGGGGAATGGCTTACCTTTAGCCAGTGAGTAGTCCACTTACTTCATGACATAAGCGTATTTCGAATTTGTAGGACAAGACCTGTAGTAGTAGTTTCCAAAAGTACTATATGATAGAAACCTAGACTACTACCGCTACAGCGTGGACTAGTACTCTACGACTTGAGTATGAGTTGGTGGTCTGGCGAAGCTGGAAGCATATACTTTGATTTGCTATAGTTGAGGTCTATCGTAGGGCCAGTATACTTGTATGTTGGGTATGTGTGACTAGTTAGTTAAGACAGACTTATACAAGATAGTTTCTGCACTATATCGCCCCTTGTGGTTGTCCGAATGGTCTAAAATGTCTAGTGCCCTGGGAAACATGACTTGGATGTTTGCTTTAGGGTAGCTCCCTTGGAAAGCGGAAACACTCCAGGAAGTCGTGGATCATTGGACTAGAAGCCTAAGGATGGTAGATGTCATTTAGAGGGGTGTTAGTACACTTCTTCCTCTCTAAATGTACGGCAATGTGTAGAGGGATATTTTAGTCATTTCACCTATAGGTCGGAGACTTTGCTAATGCAGCATTGTCCTTGGGGTCAATATTTCCTTATGGTGATATTAGGAAATATTTAAAATACAAAATACAGCTATTTATATAGCAGGGGTATTTTGGTCATTTTAGCAGTCAAGGCGATGTGTCTTTTTGGTCCTCAGAATAGCCCGTAAGTCCTAACTAATTTTGGATTGAGGAATTGGTCTTAGTTTAAGAGGATTTTATTTTATTTTATTTTATTCAGGAAGTCTAATTTATTATTAGACTGGAATAAACTAAATAAATAAATTAAAATAGGAGTTGAGAGAAATTAGTTATCTAGTTTAATTGGTTAATTAATTATTTAGGGCCTAGGTCCAGTATGAATAATTAAGAAATTGACCTGGTCTTAAACTAGGGGAAATAATTAATGTTTAATGATTTATTGGGTTATTTATAGAGGCCCAAGAAATAAATAGTTAAAGATTAATTATTTTGGTTCGTTTGGGCTCATTAATTATTTATTGGGTTGTTTATATAAGCCCAGGAAATAAATAATTAATTTTTATTATTTTGGGCTTTTTCGGTCTAAGAAAAATAATAAATATTATTTTGGCCCAATAGCTTGGACTTTAGGGTTTTTTTCCAGATACGGTTAAGAGGAGTTTAGGGTTAGGCCAAACTGATTCTCAGGATAACATCCGGGTGTTTTGAAATCCGGGGATATGCTTATTCAGATATTGAGAAACCTGTTTTTGGCTAACTAATAAACTAGGCTCTGGTAGAGAAAAACTCTAATTTTCCAAAAACTCATAGAGAGCCTCACGTAAGCTCTCTCTCTCACGCCACCCTCTTCTTGTGGTTTACTCCTTATCCTTCGCTAATCTCCCTAACCTTACAGAGAACTCATGTCTCTCTCTCTGCTCTCTCTCACGTCTCCCTTTTCTTGTTGTTCTTCTTGGACTTTGCTAACCAATAGCAAGTGAACCAAGGGGAATTGAGACTGTTCCTCTTCACCATAGTGTTCACCGACTAGAGTATAGGCAGAGGAATATTCCGAGAGCTGGAAAGCTTGGCGTTGATGCAAACAAGGCGAAGTAGAAGGCTAGCGGGTGTTCAACCGGAAGCTTCTTCAAGTGGGCGAAGCAAGGAGATTCCAGTCGTTCAATCCGCTACTACTCAACCTAGAAGGGTTAAGGAGTGCAAATGTATGATCTTCACGCTTCCGTATAGCCTCTAAGGCTTGCGGTTTATTTTTCCTCTCCGTCTTTTTAAACCGTGCATGCTCCCCTGTTTCCGTCTCCCTCAATTATGGCTCCTACACATTAATGTGCCTTGATATGCAGCTAGTTTGCACCTTACTACACCCATGTTGGAGCTAGCCATGACCGGTTTGGTGCAAACTACGGCCCAGATGCCCTTGGAACACCCTCCATCTTCTTTGTTTTTGTTCTATTTTTCTTCGTTTCTTTGTCTTTCCAATGGCAATTACAGGCAATTTTCGTTTATAGATTTCAATAGAAATCAACTAAAACAAAAACAATAAGCTTATATACCCTTAAAACACTAGGTTTCTAACACCCCACTACCTACGTACTCAAATAGGGCGAGATGTCGCCCCGTCCAGAGGATAAGGAATCTTTATAACGAGGTACAAAGTGATAAATAAATAAAAAATAAACTAAATAAAATAATAAAATACTCTTATTACATCCGAGATAAATACTTATACAAGTCTAAGAGATCAAAACTAAGAAACATCTCTTGAAAGAAATATAAATCAAAATAAAATAAATAAATGGACGATCATCACTTATTTCTTTAACATGCTCAATATAAGCACTCCTCTGAAATCATGATATAAAAGGTGTGAGATTGGCATCTTAGTAAGTCCCGTGTGTGCAAGTGACAAATATAACCATTTTGTGCATGCAAGTTTGTCAAAATCACAATATTGTGTTTGCAAGTCAATTTCATCAATAATAGTTATGCAAAGGAGGCTTGTTCAATGAATCCAAAATAGTTCACAATAAATCAACGTTTCATCATATTTATAATTCATTAAGTAGGGATTAGTAATAATTCAAACAATAGTATCATAATCTATATCATGGTTACCACCATGATAGCATCTCAATGTATTCTTTCAACAACGGGCAGTTGGGGATCCTCCTACTAGGGTGAGATACTCCTCCACTTCTACACCCAACACTTTGGTTGTCTAACTTGGATCAACAATGTCCACATGGACCAATATGCTAGCTCGGATGGCCTGACTAAGTAGTATTGTTGCCTCTCCAAGTTGAGTTCATCTTCTGGAGGTGGCCTCCTGCCAAAAGATTCATTCTTACTCTTCAAGACTAGTACCACTGGCCTACCCCCGATGAGTACTCAACGCTCTCCATTTAGGGGTAGAATCATTTTTCCTTTTCTGAAACTCTTTGATTAGCTTAACTACAAAATGTAGTTTTTCATAATAGTATTTTCAAATCGTTTAGTGATAAAATAAGAAATGGTTTTTTAGTTTGAGCAGTTGAACTTTGACAAACTAATTTAGAAAGTAAAACATCTATGTTTCCAACCCATGTATCAAAATAACACAATATAACTCATCATGTGTATCCAACGTTTCAATGCCCTAGTCAAAACATCATATTAACATCAATTTCAAATAATATTGTGAAAATTGCTTGCAAACATGTAATATTTATCAAAACGGTTATGCAGGGACTTATTTGGATAAATCAACAGCTAAACCCAAATCAATTGATTGTCCTTACTTCCTCTCCTTTCTTATCTAGAACAAATGATTCTATAATTAGAATCTAATTATTACATCTGCTATTTCATGCAACATGAATTCTTATAGTCTCATTAATCACCTAACTCATCCATGGTATCTAGGTGATTTAATCCATTAGATCACATACACAACTTCCTTTGCCATGCTATTGATCATAACCATGCATTCATCCAAAACAAATCACCATATGGCAACTCCTATATTCAACTAGCATAAAATAATCATAATCAGCCCCATAAATATTAAAAGACCTCATCTTTACCAACCCAACATAGATCTAGATTCATCATGACAAGATGCATCAATGTCCTATCCCATACATACTTTGTCTATATTCCACATTAACATATTTATCATTCTAGTCTATTCATACTTTTATGGTAGACTCTATAAGCATTCATAAGCCAATACGTTAAAGATCCAAGACATTTATATAAAAAAAGTAGGACCTTGATAACATCGTAGCAAACTAGACTTAAAACATGGCAACTTTTTGATGACTAGCTTGTGTTCAATGGATAGTTGAAGAGATTGGCCTGCCTAGATGTTCTTGATTGAGATTCACTAAGAAAGGGAGAAAATCAGTCCCTAATGGACGTGATTTAATAGAGAAAAGAGAGAAAGAATGGATTAAGAGATGGATAGAAGGGTTGAAGATTGTTTACCTTGTAGGTTGTTTTTGTTTTGGTTTTGTTGTTGGGGTATGCTGGCCGAAATTTTAAGCAGGCTGAATGCTATATTTTTTGTGAGTTTGAGAGGCTGAGAGAGTGGAAATTTTGTGGTTTTCTATAAAGAAACGATTAAGTTTTGGTGTTTGGGAGTTTGGAGATGATAAGAACAAGAACAAGTTGATAACAAGAACTTGTTATGGATTCTTGATAACAAGAACAAGTTGGACAGCTTTGGTCCTTCTTTCAGTTGCTGAAACTAGGCAGTAGTTTGGGGGTTGTTGCTACTGTGTTTTTGGTGCTTATGTTGACTGAAAATCTGGATAGAAAGAAGGAAGTGATCAGGCTGGTTTCAGTCTCCGTGATAGCGAGAATGTGAGTAGAAAAGTGAGTCTTTGTGTAGCTGTGTTTTTGGTCAATGACTAGAGAGAATTTGTGCTGGTTTTTTGCTGTAATTTTTGATGCAGATTGGTGCTGATAGTGGCCAAAAATTTGACGAAATGGAAGGGAAAATTCTGGTATTTTTTGGCTAAAACAAAGTCCTAATTGGTTATGGTTTTCTTAGATAACTTCTCCTAGGGTTTGAAGAATTTAAGTTGAGCTCCAAAAGCTCTTAAGATGGCGGCAGCTTTGAAGGTATTTTCCAGAAAAATACATGAAGGAATTAGGTTATTTGTTTAAGAAATAATTTAATTAATTTCCTATATTAATTTGAGTAAAATTTAAATAGCTATTAAATGATTATTTTACACTATAAAATTCTGGTTTTCTTTTTGCTTGAAGCTAACCGAAATTCTTTTCCCTTTTTCCCTAAAATTTCAAAAACACATATTCAAAAAGATAAGTGCTTCATTTAAAATCCATCATTTATCCTTTTTTTTTCCTTTTTTAAAATTATTTAATGAAAATTAAAATATGGAGACTTATCTCCTTAAGAAGTGGTGGCTACTTGAAGAAAATAAGCTATATTTTTATATTCTTTGTTTCCTAATAATTTACTAAGATATAGCTTTCAAAATCTAGATTTGTAATATTTAAAATTCTCTAAAAAGATTATGATAAGATATTAGAAATAAGAATTTAATTTATTTTCAAATGCTTTATAATATAATTCCTAAGATAAATCGCACTCCTAAAGTTTAGGAATTAGCTACCAAGTTGGCATCTACCCTAGGAGAATTTTGGCCAAGGCTTAGAAACATTAGGGAAAAAGAAAATAAAAGAAAGGAAATGATTTGAAATAGTTAGGATTCGAATTCAAGCCCACCAAGAATTAGACACCAAGCTCTTACCACTATTCCATATAAATTATTGAGTAAATATTCCTCTAATAAATTCCATTAATTCCTACTCACTTGCTTCATCCTCTTCTTCTAATAAATCATCATCATTAAAAAAAAAGCTCAACTAACTCAAATAACACAACCAAATCAAAACAAATTAATTCATGGAACAACAAACTTATGAAACTCATATTTTCATGAAAATAATTCAATTTACCAAATGCAATATAAAAATTCTACGACATGCATGACTTTCCCCCACATAATAACGGTGGCTTAATATGGGGTATTACATCCTCTCCCCCTTAAGAGAATTTTTTCCCGAAATTCTGAGTGCTATCCCCCTAAAGCAAACTCAGATACTTCCTCCTCACCCAATTTTTAGTTTCCTATGTCGCGTCCTGAGAACCATGATGATCCCACAAAATCTTCACCATTGGTATCTGCTTATTCCTTAACATCTTGACACTGCGACCTAGAACTTTAATTGGTTTCTCCACGTAGCTTAGGTCAGGCTAAAGAATCAACGGCTCCTCATTCAATACATGCTCCAGCTAAGTGTTGTATTTCTTCAACTGGGACACATGGAACACATTATGAATTCCCACTAACCTTTCTGGCAGCTCCAACCGATATGCTACGGGTCTAATCCTTTCAATCATTGTAAAATGTCCTAAATATCTATGACTCAGCTTCCCTCCTTTAGGATATTTCAAAATTCCTCTGCTAGGCATTATCTTTAGAAAAGTCCGATCTCCCACTTGAAACTCCAACTCCCTTCTTCTATTGTTCGTATAACTCTTCTATCGGCTTTGCACTGCTTTCAGCCTCTCTCTTATCATCTTCATTTTGTCGGCCATTTCTTTAATATTCACTTCTCCGAACTTGCTTATTTGACCCTCCTCTGTCCAACCCCAATACAATGATACTTGACATTTCCGCCTATATAACACTTCATAGGGTGCCATTCCAATTGATGCCCGATGACTATTGATGTAAGACAACTCGGCATAAGGTATGCAGTCCAACCATTTATCCCCAAACTCTAACGCACAAGCCCTAAGCATATCCTCCAACATATGGATGACTCGTTCGGATTTTCCATCTATTTTCGGATGAGTAGAAGTGCTGAGCTTCAGAGTCATTCCCATTGCCTCTTGAAATTTGGTCCAAAACCTCGAGGTAAATCTGGGATTCCTGTCTGATACAATACTTTACGGTACACCATGCAATCTAACCACTTCCCCAATATAAGTATTCGCCAATTTTTCCATAGAGTCCTTCATATTTACCGAGATAAAATGAGCATTCTTGGTCAACCTATCAATCACAACCTATACTGCATCCTTCATAGTCTTCGACATCCGTAGCCCGATGATAAAATCCATCGTTACTTCTTGCCACTTCCACCCAGGAATAGACAACGGTTGCAACATGCCGGCTGCCTTCTTATGCTCTGCTTTTACCTTCTGACACATCAAGCAAGAAATGACGTATTGTGCTACACCCCTTTTCATTCCCAGCCACCAGTAGGCCTTTTTCAAATCTTTGTACATTTTCACCTCACCCGGGTGAATACTATACCTACTTCTGTGAGCCTCGTCCATTATCTTCCTCTTCAACACTTGATCATTTGACACACACATCCACTCCTGAATATATAACACTCCAACCTCACTAGCTCAAAACTCCACATTTCCTCTCTTTTCTTCCCTCGCCTTAAAAGTCTGAAACTCTTGGTTATTCTGCTGCACCTCACCAATCTCTTGCCTCAGCTCAAGCTCCAACCTCAGGTTGCTCAAACTAATTTTTTCTTTCCCTACTTCTGCCTTTTGCCCCAAGAATTCTTGTACTATTTGAACCTCTTGCACCCTCAAGCTAGCCATCCTCACCTTCCGACATAGTGCATCAACTACCATATTCGCTTTCCCTTGATGATAGTTAATTGGACACTTGTATTCCTCGAAGAATTCCATCCACCTCCTCCGCCTTAAGTTCAAGTCCTTTTGTGTAAATATGTACTTCAAGCTCTTATGATCCGTGAAGGCTTCATATTCCTCTCCATAAAAATAGTGTTGCCATTTCTTCAAAGCAAACACTATCACAGTCAACTCTAAGTCATGTGTCGAGTAGTTCACCTTGTGCGGCTTCAACTTTCTCAATACATAGGTGATAAATTTTCTGTCTTACATTAACACCACCCCTAGACCTTCCTTAGAAGCATCCTTATACAAGGAATAGGCTTTACCTTCTTCAAGTAAGCTCAACACTAGTGTTGTTATCAATCTCTTCCTAAGCTCTTAAAAGCTCTTCTCGCGCTTATCATTCCAGACGTACGACACGTCCTTCCTTAGCAATCTGGTCATCGGCGTCGCCAGTGTAAAGAAGTTCTTGATAAACCGATAGTAATATCTTGCCAATCCAAGGAAACTCCTGATCTCAACTATGCTCTCCAGTTGCTTCTAATTTGAGACAGCTTCGATTTTTTATGGGTCCACATTGATTTTCTATTTAGATATCACGTAACCATGAAAGGCCATTAAATCTAACCAAAACTCACATTTGCTAAAACTTAGCATAGAGCCTATGCTCTCTCAATTTCTCCAGTACCAACTTCAAATGCTCCATATGCTCCTCGGGACTTTTCGAGTAGATTAAAATATCGTCTATGGACACCACCATGAACTTATCCAGGTACGGCTAAAAAACCATGTGCATAAGATCCATGAAAATGGTGGGTGCATTAGTTATTTCGAATGGCATCACTACAAACTCGTAGTACCCATATCTAGTATTGAAGGCCATCTTGGGAATATCCTCCTCTTTAATTCGCACTTGATAATAACGTTGCCGGAGATCCAACTTGGAGAATTAACAAGAGCCTTGCAATTGATCGAACAACTCGTTAATCAAGGGTACGGGATACTTGTTCTTGATCGTAAGGTTATTCAACCCTCTATAGTCTATGCACAACCTTAGCATCCCATCCTTCTTCTTGATAAATAACACCGGGACTCCCCATAGCGATGTACTAGGTCTTTTATACCCTTGCTTAACCAATTCCTCTAGCTACTCATTTAATTCTTTTAATTCCATGGGCACCATCAGATAGGGAGTCTTCGATACTGGCTCAGTTCCAAGAACTAAATCGATAGTGAACTCGACTTCTCGAGAATGCAAAAGAGAAGCGAGTTTAGTCAGAAACGCATTTGCGAAGTCCTTCACCACCTCGGTACTTTCCAAAGTACACTGATCTTTAGGCTTATTGATTAGATAAGCTAGATAACCTACACAACCCTTCTTTAGCATTTTTTGCGCCTTTTCTCCTGCTATCAAGAATTTCAACTTCCTCACATTCTTCCCGCTAAACTCTAATACACAGCATCTAGGTCTAACAAATTACACTGTCTTAACCTTACAATCCATTCTTGGTCCATTCTTTGCTAACCAATCTATACCCAGAATCAGATCATAGTCGTTGATGGGTAGGATTATGAGGTCCGCCTTCAACACCTCTTTCCCAACCATAATATCACACCATTGCACTACCTTACTTGCATCTCTTTGACTCCCCAACGGTATACTCACTAGCATGGTATCAGGTAACTCTACCCCATACCAACCCAAATGGCATACACACTTATCGTTCACATATGAATGAGTCGATCCAGGGTCTATCAAAACAAAAATAGAGTGACCTTACATAAATAGCGTACCTTCAACTACTGCTGAATCAACTCCAACCTTTTCCCGGTTTAGAGCATAGACCTTGGCTTTCACTTAAGGCTTTTGGCCTCCTTCTCCAGTCGTCCCAGCAGGTGCTCCACTAGCTGCCCTAGCTGGTTGATCCGCAGCTCCTTACCCTATTCTGATTGGTCTTAGGCAGTTGTTCCTCAAGTTGTTTAGGTCCCTACAGTTGAAACATCTCTTCGTCACTCCCCTTGACCAGCAATCCCTTTTTGCATAACCTTGCCTTCCGCAATTCTGACACATCAACGTGCTCGACATAGGACTTGGTGATACTGTCCTGGCCTACTTTCCCTTAATTTTCCACTGCATCGGGCCAGCGGGTCGCTTGTGAGTCTGGGGTCTCATCGGTGGTCGGCTCAGTTAGAATGGTCAATTCAGCGACCGGTTCCTATCCTCGATTTTTTTTCAAGTCGCTGCATCTAGTACAGACGTATATGTCACCGGTGGAGATGGTGCCAGTGACTTCCTCAAATCCTGCCTGAGACCCTTCACAAATTAACATGTCCGCTTTTGCTCGGTATCCACTAGACACTTGCAATACTTGGACAGTTGGGTAAACCAGGTACGTGTACTAAGCCATGGTCTTCCTTCCTTACTTCAGAGTCTGGACCTCATCCTCCTTCTTCTCCACTATCCATCATGTTATATACTCTGTGTGGAATGCCTCCACGAAGTTCTCGCATATCTAATCGCTATCCTCTCTCTCCCAGCCCTCCTAAACTTACTGCTACCAAGCTCGGGCAGGTCCTCTCAGCCTGAATGCAGCAAACTTCACTCTTCTCTTCTCCGTATACTGTAGAGTCGCAAAGATATCCTCCATTTATTCAATCCATTGCTCTGCCTTTTCATCTTGCTCAAACTCTCCCTGAAACGTCAGAGTTTGGAACTTCATGAATTATTCTAGACCCTCATCTTCACCCCTAAGCTCTTTCTTATTCATCTTATACACTTTTTTGGCTAAGTTCTAAAGAATGGCAGCCATCTTGTCGAAGGCCTGCCCCATGGTCACCTCTCGAGATCCTCCAGATGTTAGTTCCTGCTCTTGCTCAAGTTCCTCTTCCATTACGAAAGTGGACCGACACATTTACTCGTACTCAGGAGTTGATGACCCACTCTCCCAAACGGTTCTTCCCCGCGTAGTAGTTCCATACCTTGGTGCCATCTACGTGCACCCAATATAAGCCTTATTAAGGGAAAGTTCATGGCATGCAATTGATCAACTTCTAGATTTGAAATAACTTGCAATGCATCAAAAAATAAATTTTGCAAATAATGCTCCATAGGATAAAAAAATCAAATAAATTATATTTTTATTAACCAATTCCAAATTAGCACAAAATAAGGGAGTTTCCACTAGGTACCCCTTTTTTTATTCCGGCTACATAAAATTCGTAATAAAGAATAAATTTTGAATCAAACAAATAAACAATCATCTCAAAATAAAGAATAAGCACTAAAGGTCCTAAAACTGTAAGCATTACTAGAGTCGCTAGAATCCTCGGAAGTCTTTGAAGGGGGTTCCACTAGCCATCTCGCATTACTACTGGCATGATCTATATCACAATCTATGTTACAATCTCTTGCAAAACCAAAGGATTTATGCTTTTTTCTAGGCTGCACTAGCTTGAGCTCTCCAGAGTCTCTACCCTTTAACTTGGCTCTCAACTTAGTATCCCTCAGTTTCTCCATAGCCAGCATTAGTGTACTCTTAGGCCTCCTAGACTTCAACTCATAAGATGTATTTCCCAGCAACGTCGAGGTTCCTTCTTCTATAAATAGGGTCGCGGGTATATCCATTCTATGCTCTTCCTCAATCACCTCTGCCTCAAGCTCTCTTGTTTCTCCCTCAACCCTAAGTCCTCCTAGCTTACCTTCACTCTCAACAACAAGCACTCCTCCACCTCCAATCTCCCCCTCATCATCACCCTCATACTTTGTCAAGCCCTCATTCCACTCAAGTCCAAGCATCTCAGGTGCTGGATCCTCAAGTCCTTCCTCTATCCCTAAATCTTCCAACATGGGTACCTCATGGTCAATCTTATCCTTACTGGGAATCCATCCACCCTCTGGTTCCATCTCTAATTCAAATGATAAGGAATCTGGAATAGGTATAGGACAAGATGCTCTACCACTCGCAGGACCGCACATAAATGGCCAGTCTTTGGCCAGAATATCGGATCTTCTAGTCATCCTATAAAAGAAAATTAAAGAAATCAGAAATAAATCTCACTCCCTAGAGTTCAAGAACTATTCAATGAAACTCAATTCCTAGGGTTTAAGTACTACGCAATAATATCATTTGTCTAAACCTAGGCTCTGATACCACTTGTAACATCCCACTACCTACGTATCTAGATAGGTGGAATATCGCCCCATCCAGAGGACCAGGGGTCTTTATAACGAGGTACAAAATGGTAAATAAATAAAAAAACTAGCTAAATAAAATAATAAAATACTCTTAATTACATCTGAGAGAAATACTTATACAAGTCCAAGAGATCAAAACTAACAAACATCTCTTGAAAGAAATATAAATCAAAATAAAATAAACAAATGGATGATCATTGCTTATTTTTTCAACCTACTCAATATAAGCACTCTCCTGAAATCATGATATAAAAGGTGTGAAAATGGCATCTCAGTAAGTCCCGTGTGCGCAAGTGACAAATATAACCATTTTATGCATGTAGGTTTGTCTAAATCACAAAATTATATTTGCAAGTCAATTTCATCAATAATAGTTATACAAAGGAGCATTGCTCAATGGATCCAAAATAGTTCACAAAAAATCATCATTCATCAAATTCATAATTCATTAAGTAGGGATTAGCAATGATTCAAACAGTAATATCATAATACATATCATGCTTACCACCATGATAGCGTCATAATGTATTCTTTCAACAATGGGCAGTAGGGGATCCTCCGACAAGGGTGAGATACTCCTCCATCTCTACACCCAACAATCCGGTTGTCCAACCCTGATCAATAATGTCAACATAAACCAATATGCTAGCTTAGACATCCTGACTAAGTAGTACCATCGCCTCTCCAAGTTAAGTTCATCTTCTGGAGGTGGCCTCCTACCAGAAGACTCACTCTTGTTCGTCAATACTAGTACTACTAGCCAACCCCTACTGAGTACTCAACATTCCCCATTTAGGGCTAGAATCATTTTTTCTTTTTTGAAACTCTTTGATTAGCATGACTGCAAAAAGTGATTTTTCATAATAGCATTTCCAAATCGTTTAGTGCTATAGTAAGAAATCATTTTTAGTTTGAGCAGTTGAAATTTAACAAACTCATTTAGAAAGTAAAATATCTACGTTTCCAACCTAAGTATCAAAACAACACGGTTTAAGTCATCATGTGTAACCAACATTTCAATCCCCTTGTTAAAATATCATATTGACATCAATTCCTAATAACACTGTGAAAATTGCATGCAAACATGTAACATTTATCAAAATAGTTATGCAGGGACTTACTTGGATAAATCAATAGCTAGACCCAACTCAATTGATTGCCCTTACTTCATTTCCTTCCTTATCTAAAACAAATGATTCTATAATTAGAATCCAATCATTACATCCACTATTTCATGCAACATGAATTCTCATGGTCTCATTAAGCACCTAACTAATATATGGTATCTAGGTGATTTAATCCATTGGATCACATACACAACTTCCTTTGCCATACCATTGATCATAACCATGCATTCATCCAAAACAAATCACCATATAACAACTCCTATATTCAACTAGTATAAAATCATCATAATTAGCCCCATAAACATTAATTTGCCAACCTAGCATAGATATAGATTCATCATGTCAAGATGCATCAATGTCCTATCCCATACATACTTTGTCTATCTTCCACATCAACATATTTATCATTCTAGTCTATTCATGCTTTCATGCTAGACTCTGTAAGCATTCATGAGTCAATACATTAAATATCAAAGCCATTTAAAATTAGTAAAGATAGGCTCCTCATTACCTCTTAGCGAACTAGGCTAAAAACACGGCAAGTCCTCGTTGACTAGTTTGAGTTCAATGGATAATTGAAGATATTAGCCTGCCTAGATGTTCTTGATCGAGATTCACCAAGAAAGGGAGAAAATCAGTCCTTTATGGATGTGATTTAGGAGAGAAAAGTGAGAAAGAATAGAGTAAGAGATGGATAGAAGGATTGAAGATTGTTTATCTTATAGGTTGTTTCGGTTTTAGTTTTGTTCTTGGGGTATGCTGGCCAAAATTTTGAGCAGGCGAATGCTATTTTTTCGTGAGTTTGAGAGGTTGAGAGAGTAGGAATTTTGTGGTTTGTTGGTTAGAAAAGATTCGGTTTTGGTGTTTGGGAGTTTGGGGATGTCCTACCCTACTATGGATTCTCGATCACAAGAACAAGTTAGACAGCTTTGGTACTTCTTTGTGTTACCGAAATTGGGCAGTAGTTTGGGGGATGTTGCTGTTGTGTTTTTGGTACTTATGATGACCAAAAATCTAGATAGAAAGAAGGAAGAGATCTGGCTGGTTTCGGTCTCTATGGTGGCGAGAATGAGAGAGGAAAAGTGAGTCTTTGTGTAGTTGTGTTTTTGCTCAATTACG
Organism: Voacanga thouarsii; assembly: GCA_026120185.1. Taxonomy (NCBI): domain Eukaryota; kingdom Viridiplantae; phylum Streptophyta; class Magnoliopsida; order Gentianales; family Apocynaceae; genus Voacanga; species Voacanga thouarsii. The sequence continues at coordinate 2,254,940 of JANUWF010003396.1, forward strand.
AGAGAGAACTTGTGCAAGTTTTTTGCTAGAATTTTTCCCGTGGATTGGTGCTGATTGTGGTTGAAAATCTGAAGGAATGGAAGGGAAAATTCTAGTATTTTATTATTATTATTATTATTATTATTATTATTTTTGCTAAAACAAAGTCCTAATTGGTTAAGGGTTTCTTGGATAACTTTACCTAGGGTTTAAAGAGTTTAAGTTGAGCTCCAAAAGCTCTTCAAGTGGCGGCAGCTTTGGAGGTATTTTCCTGAAAAATACATGAAGGAATTAGGTTATTTGTTTAAGAAATAATATAATTAATTCCCTATATTAATTTGAGCAAAATTTAAATAGCTATTAAATAATTACATTACAATATAAAATTTTGGTTTTCTTTTTTCTTGAAGCTAACCAAAATTCTTTTTCCTTTTTCCCCAAAATTCCAAAAACACATTCTAAAATATAAGTGCTTCATTTAAAATCCAGCATTTATCCTTTTTTTTCACTTTTAAAATTATTTAAAGAAAATTAAAATATGGAGACTTATCTCCTTAAGAAGTGGCAGCTACTTAAAGAAAATAAGCTATATTTTTATATTTTTTGTTTCCTAATAATTTATTAAGATGTGGCTTTCAAAATCCAGATTAGTAATATTTAAAATTCTCTAAAAGATTATGATAATATATTAGAAATCAGAATTTAATTTATTTTCAAATGCGGGGTATTACATAATAAAGGTGGGTTAATACGGGGTATTACAAGGCTTACCTGATTCAACAACTATTAATCGTTATAGAAGCGTATATCTTGACGATGAGATGCACAGAAAAACTATCTCATACTAGTAAATACAAAGGATCACATATATCATTCGAAACTAGTTCTTTCTAGTTTTAATTCACCTAAGCATTCTCCTATGCCGTTAAAACATAGTCTCTGATACGACATGAAGGTGGATCACATCGAGAAGCATACAGAAACAATAGAAATCAACTAGAAAATGATAGCTGAAGCTTTAATAAAAATTTACCTTTGCAATTTTTCCTTTTTGGTTGCTTAAGTTGAACTAATGGAATTGGTGTTGACTGAACTTCTCTTGATTCACTCATGGATATCTTTGGATCGAAGCCTGCAAGTTCTAGACTTCGAATGGTTTTCACGAATGCATTTTCTCTTTGGTTCTTAGAATATTCCACTACCTAATCAACTGGTGAAAACTACGGGTAAGGAACAGGTGTTGTCTTCTCGACCAACTGCTAACAAACAGTATCAAGAAGAACAGTTTCTCTATTCTTGTTTCTTGGATAAACTAGAAATATAGAGAAAGGCGAAAACCAAAGAGAGAAGGAAAAAAAAATAGTCCAACTATCTCATCTTTTTCCTTGGAGAAAGAATTACAGTGCTTAAACTTATCTAACATTATTTCAATTATAACAAACTACCAAAATCACTCACTTTTCAAAAATTCAGATGCTATCATCTATTCTCTTATAGAAGACGTTTAGCTAAGGTTAAAAAATAAACTCCTTTTTGTTATGTGAAAACTTGGTGTAGGCTATTGGGGCAGATATTATTATTTACTCTTTGACTCAAAAAGCTCATAAATAATAAACCTCAATTATTTATGTTCTAGACTTATAAAAATAGCCTAATAAATAACTAATGAATCAAAATTGACCAAGATTATTTTTCAAGCCTTTTTTTTTTTTTTTGCTTATTTTAGGCCCAAGTTAATTTTTCCAATTATCTAACATGGACTCAATTCCTAAATAATAAATTAAACAATTAAACTAGATAATTATTTTATTTTCACTTGACTTTTTATTTTATTGCAAGCCAATAACAAATTAGACTTCCTGAATAAAATAAAATCATCTTTAATCGTGAACGTTTCCTCAGCCCAAAATCAATTAGGACTTACGGGCTCTTCCAAGGACCAAAAAGATATATTGCCTTAGCCACTAAAATAACAAAAATACCCCTGCTATATAAATAGTTGTATTTTACATTTTAAATACTTTCTAATAGCACCATAAGGAAATATTAGCCCTAAGGACAATGTTGCGTTAGCAAAGTCTCTAACCTACAAGTGTTATGACAAATATACTCCTTTATATAACACCGTACATTCACAAAGGAAAACTATACTAACACCTCTCTAAATGACACTTACCATCCTTAGACTTCTAATCCCTCTAGTCCAATAATTCACGACTTCCTAGAATATTTTTGCTTTACAAGTGAGCTATCCTAAAGCAAACATTCAAGTCATGTTCCCCAAGACCTTAGATAATTAGATCATTCAAACAGTTACAAGGGGCAATATAGCGTAGAAGCTATCTTGTACAAGTCTGTCTTGACTAATTAGTCACTTATACCTAACATACAAGTATATTCGTTCTACGATAGAATCTCAAGTATAGCATATGAAAGTATACACTTCTAGCTTTGCCAGACCACCAATCCACACTCAAGCCGTAGGGTATAAGTCCATGTTGTAGTAGTAGTAGTCTAGGTTTCTACCATTATAGTACTTTTAGAAACCACTACCACAGGTCCAGTTCTAAGTATTCAAAATATGCTCATGTTATGAAGTAGGAGGACTACTCACTGACAAAAGGTAAGCCATTCTCCATCTAGAATTCACAACATAATAACCTTATCATGATAAGATTCTCATTCTCATCATCCGCTTAAGAACAATAGTTTATGTGTTAAATTACCTGTGATCCATTCTTTACTACGAAAGACTACCGTTCACATGGATCACTTTAACACAATGAGTCTTTTCTAGCGAAATCATGCTCAAATTAAAATGAGAAAACACAAAAAATTTATGAGAATAAAACTTTGTTAATTTAATCGAAATTACATCAGAAATGCAGTCTTAGTGGGCATACATTCTAATAGTAATGTGCTGGATTATTGCATGCCAATGTGGACAACAACCAGTTTGACGCCGTAAAGTTCCAAATGTATGACATTTTTTGCATCCTGATGATACACGGTGATGTGCAAGATGAGGGGCATGACACTATTGACTCCTCGAATATTGAGTTCTAAAATTCTACAGTTGCACGATAGCGCATAATATGAGAAGCACGACACCATAGCACTTTAGTTTTGCCTTTTTTTCAGTCTTTTCTCCTTGAGTCCGTATTTAATCTTCAATTTTCTCATCCTACATAAAACAAGAAGAAATTGGGGGAATAAGTAGCAATCTAAAATTCCTTCTTCCACAATTCAAGTACAAATGATGTATAAAATATGTATACAATGAACACTCATCAATCTTCTTCAAAGTCTTTTAATCCTTTCTATGGCACCTACCTCCTCACAATCTTCTTATACCTTAGCTTTGTGGATTGATTTGCTCAAATCTTCCTTTAAAGGTCTTCATAATTTGAACCCTTAGCACTATGGAATATGACTTGAATTTCCGTCCCCCTTCTTTAGCTTTGACATATTGCTTGGATATATTCCTATTACTTCCCCATTCTTTAAGCAAATTCGTCCTCGAATTAATGTGCCATGTTATTGGAGAGGTTTTCCCTATACATGAATTTAAATAAGTGTAATGTTGTGAAGGTAAAATGTCACGCCTTTGTTCCTTGTTAACCACTTTATTTTTTCTTTTCACTACCCACTTTCTTCCTCTCATTTTACTTCCACTTTATTTTCTTATCTCATCTTCTTGTTTGTCACTTCTTTCTTTTCCTTTCTAGTATGAATTGGTCACTCTCCTTTCATCTCCCTCCTTCTTACTTTCCCCAATTTTTATTTCTCTTTCCTCGTTTACCTCAAGTTCTTGTTTCCCCTTCTTTTGTTCTTTCCTCTTCTATTCTTTTCTCTCACTTTCTTTTACCTTATGTTTTGGCTTAACTTTTTGCTCTCTCACTTTCCTCTCCTTATCTCCTTCCTCATCCATTTTTTTTCCCTCTCTTTTCCCCCTCACCTCTCCTTCTCCCTTTCCATCTAAATATTTTAATCTCTCAAACACTACAAAAAAAAGTTCTATATATGACACTAGTATTTACGGTGGTCATAGAGCATCACAAATAGTAGTTATATATAATATGCCTATCTTTTGTCATAATACTTTTTTTATTGATTTTATCAAATATACCAATTGGATCATTAATTTGATATGCCTATATTTCTAAATGTGTTAGGTTTCAAGTATTTTTATTGAGATTATATAAATTCCATGGTAAAACATATACAATTATCTTTAAATTTGGTTACAATACCTTTTTTAGTAATTTTATCTAATTTAATAGTTGGATCGTTAATTTGATATGCTTATATTTCTAAATGTGTTAGGTTTTCGGCATTTTTATAGAGATTATACTAGATTCTATAGCAAAACATATCTGATTATCTTTAAATTTTTCACAATATTTTTTTATTGATTTTATCAAATCTAACGGTTGAATCGTTAATTTGGTAGGCCTATCTTTCTAAATGTGTTAGGTTTTCGGCTTTCTTACAAAGATTAAGCTAGATTCTGGGGTAAAACATATCTGATTATCTTTAAATTTTGTCATAATACATTTTTTAGTGATTATCAAATCTAATGGCTAGATCGTTAATTTGATATGTCTATCTTTCTAAATGTGTTAGGTTTCGAGTATTTTAATTTAGATTATGCTAGATTCCTTGGTAAAAGATATCTAATTATCTTTAAATCTGGTCGCAATTACTTTTTTTTTTTAATAGTAATTTTGTCAAATCTAATGGTTGGATCGTTAATTTGATATACCTATCTTTCTAAATGTGTTAATTCTGTGGAAAAACATATCCGATTACCTTTAAATTTTGTCATAATACTATTTTTTGGGATTTTATCAAATCTAATGATTGGATCTTTAATTTGAAATGCATATCTTTTTAAACGTGTTAGGTTTCGAGCTTTTTTATTGAGATTATACTAGATTTTATGGTAAAATATGTCCGATTATCTTTAAATTTGGTCACAATACCTTCTTTAGTAATTTTATCAAATCTAACAGTTGGATCATTATTTTGATATGCCTATATTTCTAAATATGTTAGGTTTTCAGCAGTTTTAGGGAGATTATGCTAGATTTTATAGCAAAACATATCTGATTACCTTTAAATTTGTGTGTGTGTGTGGGGGGGGGTATATATGTATGTATGTATGTATATATATATATATATATATATATATATATATATATATATTAATATAACTCAGCCTGTGAGTTCCATGGGCTTTGTTTGTAGTGTTCATTACCGATTTCAAGCTCAGATAAAGAAGGAGAGTTGTGGTAAGGCTTGTGATGGCCAGTGTAAAATATAGTCACATTCATGACATGAACCAATCGATTGACGTCGTTGGGGCGTTCCTTACTCAATGACGCACTACACTTCCTAGACTCAGGTGTAGTGATAAATATGCGAGGGTTGCTAGGTCGTTGCCCGAAAGCAACGCGCCGTGTCAGTCCCCAGATATGCTGTTAAATATGCAAGGGTGTAGGGTAAAAAAAATAGTCCATAGTGATAAGATCCATCTAGCTTCATGGAATATAAGATATTGACCAGTATATTGACAGGATTAGTTGAGGTTTTGCAAAAAAAAATATTAGCATTTTGTGTCTTTAGGAAACCAAATGGGTAGGTGAGAAGGAGAGAGTAGTAGCGCCTTGGGGTTAAAAGCTTTGGTATATAGATAGAGTTTTGAATAGAAATGGAGTTGGGATTATTTTTTACCATAAGTTTATTGATGATATGGTGGAAGTATAGATGAAGAATGATAGGATTTTGAGCAGCAAGATCATGATTAAAGGCGAGATTACTACTGTTATTAGTGTGTATGCACCACAAGTGGGACTTGATGATTCGGTTAGGTAATAATTTTAGGATGATTTAGATGAGATTGTATATAGTGTACCGTGTGCAGATAAGCTTTTCATTGGTGGTGATCTAAGTGGACATGTGGGTATTGATCAGAACGGGTTCGAGAATGTTCTTGGAGGTCAGGGTTTCGGAGTAAGAAATGAAGCAGGAATTACTATTCTTGACTTTGTCTTGGCCTATGATTTGACTATAGCAAACACCTAATTTAAGAAGAAAGATTCTCACTTAGTAACTTTTAAAAGTGGGTTAAATTCTAGTCAGATAGACTTCTTTATTATGAGGTGTAGGTTTTATAGTGGATGTATGGATTGTAAAGTTATTTCAGGCGAGAGTGCAATTACGCAACACAGGATGTTGATCCTTGATTCTAATTCTAGGAAAAAAGGTAAGCAGCGGAATCATCAGGTTGACCTTAGGATCAAGTCGTGGAAGCTATAGGTGGATGCAAGAACAACCTTTGTCGATAAGGTAGTTCAGGCTGATGACTAGTCTTTTGAAATGGATTCGGATCTAGATCCAATGTGGAGAAAGATGGCTCAATGTATTAGGACAGTAGCTAAGGAAGTCTTTGGTGAATCTAAAGGAAGAGTACCACTAAACAAGGACATGTCGTGGTGGAACAATGAAGTGAAAGATGTTGTAAGGAGTAAAAGAGAGTGGTATTGAAACTTAAAGAAGTACAGGAGTGAAAAGAATTTTGAGAAATACAAGGTTGCGAGAAGAAAAGATAAAAAAGATGTTAGAAAAGCAAGATCCACAATTTACAAAGATTTATATGAAAAGCTGGATAAAAGCTGGATACTAAAGATAGGAAGAAGAATATATATAGAATGGCACATTTCAAGGGGAAGAAAATGAGAGATATCGGTGTGGTGAAATGTGTGAAGGATAACAACCACAGTGTTTTGGTTAAAGACGAAGAAATCAAGGAGAGATGAAGGTCCTATTTTGATAAGTTATTTAACGAAAGTCAAGTTCAAGTTTCGAGTGTAGGTAGCCTTGCGATTTCCAATGAAGAGGTTAACCGTGCATTTATTTGTTATATTTAGAAACATGAAGTTCGAGAGATCCTTAAAAGAATGAGACCAAAAAGGATAGTAGGACCAGATGGTATACCGATTAAGGTTTGGAAGTATTTAGACGAGATAGTTGTTGCATGATTGACAAGTCTATTTATCAAGATATATAGAGTTAATAAGATGTCTGTCTAGTGACGGAATAGTACTCTGATTCCTATGTACAAGAATAAAGGGGATGTTCAAGATTGTATCAATTACTGTAGGATTAAACTTATGAGTCAAACTATGAAGCTTTGGGAGAGAGTGATTGAACAGAGGTTAATGTGTATTATACAGATTTCAAATAATAAATTTGGTTTTATGCCTGGGCATTCCACTACGAAGGCAATTCATTTATTACAGGAGATGATTGAATATTATAAGAAAGAAATATTTACATATTGTATTTATTGACCTGGAGAAAGCCTATGATAAGGTGCCTAAAGAAGTAGTTTGATGGGTGTTGGCCAAGAAAGGTTTCTTGCTAAAGTATACTACTCTCATTAAAGATATGTATGAGGGAGCATGAACAAGTGTAAAGAGTTGCGCCGAAGTAACTCTAGAGTTTCCTATTACTATCGGAGTGCATCAAGGATTAGCGCTTAGCCCTTTCCTCTTTGCAGCCATTATGGATGAGTTAACCTGCACTATACAAGAGGCGGTGCCGTGGTGTATGTTGTTTGTGGATGATATTATGTTGATTGATGAGACTAGAGTCGAGGTAAATGCTAAATTGGAGTTTTGGCGGCAAACATTGGAATCCAAGGGCTTCAGAATTAGTAGGAGTAAAACGGAGTATATAGAATACAAGTTCAGTAGTAGTAGAAATATAATTCAGAGTGTAACTTTGGATGGTAGAGATATACCGGTAGGTGATTGCTTTTGGTATTTAAGATCTATTATTCAGAAAGACGGAATGCTTAATGGCGACGTTGCACACTGAGTTACGACAGGTTGGTAGAAGTGGAGGAGTGCGACTAGTATTCTATGTGATGGTAATATGCCATTGAGCCCAATGGAAAAGTTCTATAGAACAGTCATAAGACATGCTTTGCTATATGGTACGGAATGTTAGGCAGTTAAAAGGTGTCATATTCACAAAATGAAAGTAGCTGAGATTGAAGGCAAAACATGGCAAAACAAAAAACGCATAGTAGCATGTTAGAAAAATAGAGGACACGCAGAAAAGCAGCGGAAGAAAATTTTTATACCTCCACGCGCTTTCATTGGCCTAGGGGGTGCCGGTACCTCAGTCTGAACCACTCCTGATTCTGCGATCAGTTCTTCAGGCTATTATCCCCCAAGTCGATGGTTTCTTCTGGGCATTAATGCAACCTTCTTATCTTTTGGAATATAACCACGCCTGAAAACTTGGTGAAGGCTATGGATGAAGAGTATGATCTTCCTATTCTGACTGAATGCTATCAAGCATTAATTAGATAGGTTTAGCGTCTCTATTCTTGTTGTTGACAAAGCACAGAGAACACACTCACGAGAGAAGATAAGAAGCTTAAGGAAAAAAAAACGTACTTCTGTGAAACCCCCCCCACCCCCCCCCCCTCAGTTCTATTCAATCCCAACTGCCTTAATAAATGGCTTTTATCCGAGCATTCAAAAATCAAACAAAAGCGATAGAATTAAAGAAACCCTAAGGCCCATATCATGTTAAGCCATTAAACAGGCCTATGGACTTGTGGCCCAGTTCATTGGGTTAAGCCTTTAATTTAATTTAATTATTCCTGGACTAATAGAAGTCTAATAATTAAATTAATTAATTAACCTAAATGAACCAATATAAACTTCAAGCCTTGGCCCAGTTCATCGGGTTAAGCCTTTAATTCAATTTAATTATTCCTGGACTAATACAAGCCCAATAATTAAATTAATTAAATAATACATATGGACCAATATATAATTCTCCCTTTTGGACCTTTTATTTTATTCTAGCCCAATAAAAAAACCAGGTTACTCGAATAAAATAAAATCCATTTTATACAAGACGAATCCCTTAACCTAAACCCATTAAGACTTATAGGCTATTCCGAGAACCAAAAGACGCATCGCTTTAGCTGCTAAAATGACCAAAATACCCAGGCTATAAAAATTTTCATATTTTACATTTTAAATATTTTTTAATATCACCATAAGGAAATATTGACCTCAACGACAATGATGCGTTAGCAAAGTCTCCGACCTACAGGTGTAATGACTAAAATACCTCTCTACGCATCATCATACATTTAGAGAGGAAGAGTGTACTAATATATCTCAAAAAGACATCTACCATCCTTAGACTTCTAGTCCAATGATCCACGACTCTTGAAATATTTCCACTTTACAAGGGAGCTACCCTAAAGCAGACAAGCAAGTCATGTTCCCCATGGCCCTAGATATTTAGATCATTTGAACAGTCACAAGGGGTGATATAGCACAGAAGTTATCTTGTACAATTATATCTTAACTAACTAGTCGCATATACCCAACATAAAAGTATATCAGCTCTACGATAGAACCTCAACTACAGCATATCAATGTACATGCTTCCAGCTTCATCAGACCACCAACTTATACTCAAGCGGTATAGTATTAGTCCATGTTGTAGCAGTAATAGTTTGAGTTTCTTCTAAATAGTATTTTTAGAAACCACTATTACAAGTCCTGTTCTACGTATTCGAAATACGCTCATCCTATGAAGTGAATAGACTACTCACTGGCTAAAGGTAAGCCTTTTCGCATTTGCAATTCATAATACTATAACCTAAACATGATAAGATTCCCATTCTCATCAATCGGTAAAGAATAATCGTTTATGTATTAAGTAACCCGTGATCCATACCTTATTATGAAAGACCAACATTCACATGGATCATTTACTTAAATACAATGAGTCTTTTCTAAACGTAAATCGTGCAAAAATAAAATGTAAATTCAAAAATAAATTTTGAGAAAAATTCTTTTATTAATAAGATCAATAATTACATCAGAAACCTAGTTTAGAGGACATACATTCCAACATAGATGCGTATGTTACAGTGGATGTATGGATATACTAGAAAAAATAGAGTTAGAAATGAGACTATTAGCGAAAATATGAGAGTGGCATCTATTGATGAGAAGATGAGAGAAAGTCACTTGCGTTGGTTTAGATATGGACAGAGGAGACTGAGGGATTTACCTGTTAGGAGGATTGAGGGAGAGAAGCAGGATAGGTTAGACAAAGGTAGAGGTAGGCCTAAAATGACATGAATAGAGGTGATTAAAAGAGATATGTCTTTGTTAGATTTAGATAAAAGTATAACGGTTGACAGACGGAAGTGGAGAGAAAGGATTCACGTGGATGACCACACATAACCTGGTATTAGTCTATGTAGCCGACCATAAGTGTCTTGGGATTAAGGCTTGTTTATTATTGTGTGTGTGTGTTTGATAGGGGCTAAATTGATTATACTTTGCTTAGTTATTTGAGGCTCTTTTATAATACATTTTGTACAATAACTAGTCATATTCTTTCATATTTGAGATTTTACCATTGGAAAGGTATTTTGGTCATTTTCTCAGGATTTTGGGTAAAACAAAGTAAAACTGTCGCGAAACAGAACAGAGGCGGTGCCGGCTGTAAGGCTGGAACCGGTGCGAGCTGCATTCTGGAACATATGCGCACAATTCGGAGAAAAATTGGCGAACGAGTGGAGAAACAGAACACAAGAGGCGGTGCCAGCTGTGGTCTGTCCCTGAGGCGGTGCAACGATCTTTCTATGCATTTTTGGAAATCTGAAGAGTTTTAGCAGCTCCCAACTTCTACTCGGCCAAGAACTTGGTACCTACGAGTTTAGGCACCTCTTAAGCCTATAAATAGATGGAAAACACAAGAGAAAATGGGGAGAATTCATTGATCATCATTGAAAATCACTCAGTCCAAGGAGGAACTCTTCAAGTTCAAGGAGGGTTGTACAATAAGTCTTCAAAGGAAGAAGAAGGAGGCTTGTCTATAAGTTCTTTCTTTTACTTTATTTTCTTTTTCTTGAACAATGATAGGCTAATTATTTTATTGTAATTCAATATTGTTTTAGATATTCATGATTTCTAGAGTTATTTGATCTTTTGATTAATTGGTTATTATTCTTTGTATTCAATTACTTATGTTTATTACGAGATTAGTTAGTTGATTCTATCCATCGACTTGCTGGACCAAAGGGGGTTGACGGGTGTTTCGATTTATTAATTTCATATTCTGTTGGCAATTGACTTGCTGGACCAAAGAGAGTTAATTGTTTAAGAACTGGTAATTGAAGGTTAATTGATGTCTTCCGAGACCAAGGGTTCATTGATTAATTTCATGTTCTAAATTTGCCGAGACCAAGGGAATTTAATTAAGGATTGTGTTTAATGTGTCTTTTGGATGAATTAGTTGAGACGGACCAAGTAATTCTAATTTATCTAGAAGATAGTGATTTCATGAATTGACCATCAAAGTGAGTTTATCTTCATCTTTCATGGTGCCAAGAGAATGATTGGTTATGATAATGGTTAACTTCTTTAAGATCATGTTTGTCTACACAACGACTTGAGTACATAATTCTACATCCTTGACATATACATATTTTTATTTTATTTCCTTTTAATTTTCCTTTTAATTTATTTTTCACTTTGTCGAGTCTGTTAAACAATGAAAGAAGGGTATTTAATGTCTACTTGTTCTTTGAGGGTTGACACTCGTTTGAACCCTATGCTCAGTTAATGATGAGTACGTTTGCTCATATATGTGATTTGTGTTTAACATTTTAATTTGAACTTGATTGGGAATGTGCTTAGTTTTGTATGATTTTTATACCCAAGTCTGGACGCATTAAGGTTTTGGCACCGTTGCTGGGGAACAATAGTATGAAAGCTTGGATTTTGTTGATTTAACCATGTAAATAGGTAAATATGTAAATATGTAAATATGTATATATGTTCCTTGTATAAAGAAGTGTCATATTTTGTTGTTTCTATAATTGTATTTTACTTTCACTATATGTTGTAAACATGTAAATAGAGGGATACATGTTAATAATAACTAAGTTGTTTTTGTATGTTTGAATAAATTGTATATTTAGTTATTTAATTTTACTAACCCAACATTAATGTGGAATATGTTTAATAATAATATTTTTAATTTGTTGATTTTTACATCTATAATTTTGAGTCAATACTAACACTTTTTATTTTCAGGTTTAGACTTAAGCTAACATGATATTGGAGACAAACTATTTTATTAGTTATTTCTTTATTTACAATTTTTACTTTTATTTTAATTTAGGAATTCTTATTTTAAATGTATCGTGGTCATGTATTCAATTAGGATAGTTTTTAGTTGTTAGAGAGAGAGAGAGAGAGAGAAAGAAAAAAAAATTAGTGTATTGATTGGCAAAATTACAAGCTCACATTGATGTTTTTGGTGAGACGTCATTAGAAGTATTAGTGAATTCTTTTGTTGCCAATATAAATTCATCTGTTCAGTAGCATGAAGAAGCTTCCCAACGATGGTGCGATCCAAGGAAACAATTAGTTAAGATTGTTGAGAAGACTCATGAGTTCATGCTAGCCCATACAGTTGGACAAAAGAATCTTTCAGGAGAGGAGAGATTCTATGAGGGACAACTATCCAATGTGGGAAAGGAGATATTCAATTCTTCTCTATGTGCTAATAATTCTAACCTCTCATTGTCACGTGATTTCCTAGGTTCCTCTCTTTTCTCGGAGAATATAGGTCCAAATAATGATGTGTTGAATTTAGCATGCTTCAAGGAGTTGGGTTTTTCAATACTATATCGTAAAAGTCCTTGGAGAATGTTGGTAATCTCTACCCTTCACGCCATTCAATGGGAGGTAACTTAGTTTTTGTAGATGTGTTGAAAGTAAGGATTTCTTTATCCCATCTTGAAAAACACAATTGCTAAGTTTTAAGGGGAATTTTAATTGGAAAAATCCTTTTGAAGGGTTAATTGATGATTTCAAAGTTGATGCATCCGTTAGATACCATGTGCAATTATATGTTGGAAAATATATTTATGTGTCTAAAGGAATGTTAGAAAATGAGGTTTATATGTTTTGCTAAGATAAATTGTTTTCATGAACCTTCCATTTTTCAAAATCCTCCATTCTTCATTCTACATTCGTTATGCCTCTCTTCTATTTTGAACTTAATTTCTTTTCAAAAGGTTTGATAAGGAAGCATGATGGATGTAGAGCATTTTTGTTTTATTTTTATTATTTTAGTCTTTTTATTTAGTTTTTTTTCTTTTATTTAGGTAAGTTTTTATTTTATTATTATTTTTCTTGTACGTTTATTTGTGTTTTGTTTTATAGGCATAAAGTCCTCTTGGACAAGCCCTTTTCTTTACCTCAAGCTTGGCCATCTATTGGAGCATTATTGCACTTGGGAAGTATTACTTAAACTTTCTACCCAATTGTATATTTTTGGTCCCTTTGGATATGCTTTCTGGTGTTTATCTTTTGCCAAGGAGGACATTGTTCAATTTAAGTGTGGGGGAGTGGTTTGGTGATATACTTTGTCCAAGTTTTTATCAATTATCTTGGTGTTTTCTTAGTGGTGAGCTACTTTAGAAAAATTTGGTTTGAAAGTTCTGAAAATTTAAAGATTTAGAAGATTGAAACTTTTGGAGCTAATTTGAAATGGAAGTTTGTTTTTCTTATCTCTTCTCCTTTATATTTTTGGTCCCATGGTATGGTTTGTTCTGGTTATATTTATTTAGCCATTGAGGACAATGTCCAGTTTAAGTGTGGGGTAGTGATTTGATTGACAAGTCTTCTATACATATTCTTTAGCCTTCTTGGGAGTAAACAATTTTTAGTGCAAAATTCTTCAAAATTTTTTGATTTTCTGGAGATTTCAAGCTGTATTTTTTATGCATGTCTTTATGATGGATTATAGAGCATATGTTCTAGATCATTTATGGCTTATGCATGACTTTTTGCACTCACTTGGACAAAGTAGTTCTTCATCAACTACTTTGCATTATTCTTAAACCTGTTTTTTCTCTAAAATTCATGGAGCATTCTAGAACTTACTTGAATACCTCTCGAGGCGAAATAAGAAATGCAATCATGATTTAACTTAGGGATGACTGTAATAAGCCTTCTTTGGGTAGTTTAAGCTTTTCAAGCCTACTTATTGTTATATTATCCCTAGTGCCTATTTTTAGCCTAAATTGGTGATCTATTTCTTTAAAACCCATCACGATATTTTGTTCATTACTTGTGCTGAGAGTTTATATAATTTCCAAATCATTATGCTCTTGAAGGATGAAAGTATATGTATGTTGGAAAAAAAAATGTAGGGATGGAGATCATGACTTGTTACTTTCAATCATGGATCAATTACAAGTGGAGCTAGGAAAAGAAAGGAAATGGAATGGAAGGAAGAAGTTGAAAAAAATTGAGAAAGCAAAGAATGTTGAGCTGAAAAAGATGAGAAAGAAGAAAAGAAAAGGAAGTGAAAGAGAAAATAACAAGCTGCTAGAAAGAAAAGTGAGTGAAAAAGAAAAGAACAGTAGCAGTGAAAACAAAAGAGGAGTAAAAGAAGAGAGAACTGAAAATGAATTGGAAAAAAGAAGAGCGAAAAGATCACAAAAGGGATGGTGAGTGAATTGTAAAAATAAGTTCATATAAAACACTTGACACTATTGCTGGAAAATTGAGTGATCTTGTGAGGAAAAGAGTCAATGATAAGAAGAGGTGAAAGAAAAAAGAACAATGCAGGATTTGCTTGAAGTGCATAAGGGTTGTTATATAAGGTTATGGTTTGATTGATTCTTGGAATAGGAGAGCAAGAAGAGTTGAGAATTATAGGTTTATTTTGGTTACCCTTTTCTGGCTTACTCTCAGTTTTTCTTTGACTTTTGATTTTCCTATATCCTTCGTTTGCTAAGCTACATTACAAACCTTTAGCCTTACATTACAAGCTTAAAAGTCCTACTTGATCTAAGTAGAATTATGATATCTCTCAGATTAGTGAAGAGAGTATATGAAAAGTAAGCATATGGAATGCATACTTTTTTTGAACTGACTTCTTTCCAATGGTTTGAGAATATTGTAAAGTATTAAGATAGTTCTACTAAGTCATTTATCACGACACAAGTCTTGCATTAGCTGTGAAAGATATAGTATCATATGTTCTACGTTCATAAATAAAGAAAGCATTGAAGATATGGTTTTAGAATTGATTGAGTGATTAAAACCTTGTGTTTTTCCTACTTGTTCTTGATACTTTACTTGAGGACAAGCAAAGAGCTAAGTGTGGGAGAATGTGATAGGAGCTAAATTGGTTATACTTTGCTTAGTTATTTGAGGCTCTTTTGTAATACATTTTGTACAATAACTAGTCACATTCTTTCATATTTGAGATTTTACCCTTAAAAATGTATTTTGGTCATTATCTCAGGATTTTGGGTAAAACAAAGCAAAACCGTCACGAAACAGAGCAGAGGCGGCGCCGGTTGCACTCTGGAACATATGTGCACAATTCGGAGAAAAATTGACAAACGAGTGGAGAAACAAAACACAAGAGGCGCCGGCTCCGAAGGACCAAGGCGGCGCCAGCTGTGGTTTGTCCCTGAGGCGGTGCAGCGATCTTTCTATGCATTTTTGGAAATCTGAAGAGTTTTAGCAGTTCCCAACTTCTACTCGGCCAAGAACTTGGTACCTACGAGTTTAGGCACCTCTTAAGCCTATAAATAGATGGAAAACACAAGAGAAAATGGGGGAATTCATTGATCATCATTGAAAATCACTCAGTCCAAGGAGGAACTCTTCAAGTTCAAGGAGGGTTGTACAATAAGTCTTTAAAGGAAGAACAAGGAGGCTTGTCTATAAGTTCTTTCTTTTACTTTGTTTTCTTTTTCTTGAACAATGATATGCTAATTATTTTATTGTAATTCAATATTGTTTTAGATATTCATGATTTCTAGAGTTATTTGATCTTTTGATTAATTGGTTATTATTCTTGGTATTCAATTACTTATGTTTATTACGAGATTAGTTAGTTGATTCTATCCATTGACTTGCTGGACCAAATGGGGTTGATGGGTGTTTCGATTTATTAATTTCATATTCTGTTGGCAATTGACTTGCTGGACCAAAGGGGGTTAATTGTTTAAGAACTGGTAATTGAAGGTTAATTGATTACTTTCATGTTCTAAATTTGCCGAGACCAAGGGAATTTAATTAAGGATTGTGTTTAATGCGTCTTTTGGATGAATTAGTAGAGATAGACCAAGTGATTCTAATTTATCTAGAAGATAGAGATTTCATGGATTGACCATCAAAGTGAGTCTACCTTCATCCTTCATGGTGCCAAGAGAATGATTGGTTATGATAATGGTTAACTTCTTTAAGATCATGTTTGTCTACATAATGGCTTGAGTACATAATTCTACATCCTTGACATATACATATATTTTATTTTATTTCCTTTTAATTTTCCTTTTAATTTATTTTTTACTTTGTCGAGTCGGTTAAACAATGAAAGAAGGGTATTTAATGTCTACTTGTTCTTTGAGGGTTGACACTCGTTTGAACCCTATGCTCAGTTAATGATGAGTACGCTTGCTCATATGTGTGATTTGGGTTTAACGTTTTAATTTGAACTTGATTGTGAATGTGCTTAGTTTTGTATGATTTTTATACCTAAGTCTAGACGCATCAGTGTTTGTGTATGTGTGTGTGTGTGTGTGTGTGTATTAATATAATGTGTGTGTGTGTGAGAGTGTGTATTATATATATATATATATATATTCATATGTATATGTATATATATGTATGAATATATTAATATATGTAAATTATATATAGACACACGCATAATGTAACACTCCATATTTCCATAATGTAGTGGGCTGTAACTTTATGGGATGTCGCCCGATCCAGTTGCCTAGATAAGGGGTCTTTATAACATCTTCATCCAATATGCAGCAGAATTTTTTTCCAAAATTTCTTTAATTGAATATAGTAAAGTATATACTTAAGGTATTACATGTCCAAAATTTAGCATGCGCCTCTGGGAGTCCACTATGCTTCCATTGCACTTCTGATGCCTAAAATTTTTCAAAAGAAATAATACACGTGTGAGCGTAAAGCTTAGTGAGCCCTGTGGTGCTTGTGTTTTTCACTGAAAAGATCTCATGAAGAATAATCTCAACATAAGTAGCTAGTTCAGAAATTCTCGTGTGAAAACATTCTCAAAAAAAGTATTCAAGGCTTTCGAGTGAAAACATGTTGATTCAAGAATTCAAGAATTCTAGTATTATATATTCTGATTCAAGTATTCAAGTATTCGAGTATTCAAGTATCCAAGTATAGTCAGTGCTTATGCCAAATAGTCAAGTTAGTGCTTACGCTAAGTATTATGTTTACATCAAGTATTCAAGTCAGTGTATATCTGCCAAGTATTCAAGTCAGTGCACATGCCAAGTATTCTAATTAGTACATACGCCAAGTATTCAAGTTAGTCATGTATTAGATTCAAGGATTGATGAGTTCAGGAAATCAAGAATTCAAGATTCATATTGTTCATCATGTTTTCAAATCCATTTAGAAAGCTCGCATTTGAGCACATTAGGAAACCATTTTCCATATCAGGAAAATACTTTACCAAAATCGCGATTTGAAAATTGAAAAGATCACACGAGATATTTCATATTCAAGATATTCAAGAAATCAAGTGCTTGATAATGTTTTCAAACTCAAGTATAACATTCATCTCATAATATATCAGGAAAGCATTATTTGTATCAGGAAAGCACATGATCGTTTCAGGAAAACACTTAGCTAAAATATGATTTAAAGCAGTGGGACTCACCTCGTGTCCAACGTTATACTGTATTTGTAATCCTTAAGCCTTTTTGAGACCTTTAAGGTAAAACCCTACATCGGTCATCATTTCACACTTCTTTTAGTATTCTAGAGTTCACAACCAACACATTTCACCAATTACATGTTGTTAAGCATGTTACCAAATTTCTTTGTTCTTCATCTCTTGCTCATCATGATATAAAGACTTGAGATGAGCAAGGGTTCACTTGTCCATTCCCTTATTTCATTCCTCAAATGAATAGACGAAGCTTTCATATGCTTTCTTGATCTTTCATGTATCTAATGTTACACAAGAATCAACATATGAATATATTCTTTTATCAACAAAATTTCTGCATTTCCTCATTAGCACACTTGTTTGTTTATACCATAATTTTTGATTCATAAGTCCAATTGATGTTAAACTAGTTCCAAAATGTCCTCAAGACATTCCTTTATGATTTCTATGAACCACTAATTTCCCTTCTCATTGCATTCAGTTTTTCTTACAACATCTCCGCTTCTCAATCCCAGTACAGTTTTGGCAGCTTGTGGTATTGTCATCATAAATTTTTATTCACAATTCCAAATCATGTAAAATTCATCCCAAAATAATCCTAAGACATTCAGATACAAGTTTTAGGTCATGGGGTTCTATAAAAACAAGCCAATTTGTACATTTTATTTGTTCTTCAAGGCTGCTCGGGATTACCTTCAAAGCAGAAGTTTTGCTTTGTTAATCTCTTCACACCATCTATTCTACTTTAATCCTAACAACTATATAACACTTAAACCATCTAAAAATTCCATCATAAGAGAACTTAATTCTCTGATTTTCAGAGATACTTAGCCCAGAAATATCATATTTTCCAACATCAAGTTCAACAAGTGCAAACAACAACATTAACAATTCAATTTTTTATTTTTTTTAATGATTATGCTAGTTTTCTATTTCATTTATTACACCTTCTTGTGCAGCCATGAATCACCACCCAAACTACCATCAAAACACCTTTATATACCATATAAAACATAGTATATAAACCCTCAAACAAACCGGCAAGCCTATGAACACACCAATCTTCACCAAACATGGAAATTATGCTAGACAAAATCACAACTTCTATATTTTCCCAATAAAATTCATACCATAATAATCCTTACAATGAAATATACAACTTTAATTCTTCAAATATAGCTTTTTACCTTGTTTGTGTGATTCTCCAAACTTGATTTCCCCCAAGTTCTTCCTTTTTCTCTCAAGAAATGCTTTCTCTCTTCTTTTTTCTTTTTTCTCCCTATTTTCTCTAGCTTTTCTTTCCTTTTTATTTTCCTTCTTCCTTTTATTTCACTTATGGCCCACTTCCCTTGGTCTTCACCGCCCTACATGGTCAAATTGTGACCAATTCGGTCATAAATTGTGGGCTATCCAATTTTTCAACCATTTTCCTATTTGTTGATTTAATTAATTCCTTAATTCTTAATCTTATTCAATAAGTTTTTGCAATAAAATAATCCCTAAAATATTTCACTCCCCTAATGGTGTTTTGACATTTGTGTTCATCCTCCAATCATATTACACTGCTTGTCTTAATGTCGACCGCACTTTAGAATTTTCCTCATAAAATAATTGTAATTTCAATCCGTATCGGGAAAATATTTTATTCTACCAATGGAATCTACAAATTGTATTGAATTCACTAGTAGGAATCAAAATTCTCAATTCCTTCTCAGTTCTTTCCAAATTATGATCAAAATCCCGATCGCGGCTAAAATTACAAAAATGCCCTTGATACCTCAGATATCTTAATTTATACCAGAATACTCATCTCATCACACTGATCAATTTTGGTTCTTAATGTACCCTTAAATTCTCACTCTACTAAAAGTAGTCGTAATATGAAGAATTAGGGTACAAGTAGAACAAGTTCTAAATTCCATTCAGGTTCCCATAATTCCAAAATTTCAGGTTCCCCTAAATATTTTTATCATACCAAAACATTCATTTCATTATACTGATCATTTCTTGTTCTGGTCCCTTATACAAATTCTTATTCTATACATTGTAGTCGCTAATTAAAGTACAAAAGTGAGGGTTATTACACACAAACATAAATGAATAGGTATATTTCTATGAATATGTATATATATGTATCTATGGATATGTATGTATATATATGTGTGTGTATAAATATGAATATATATATATATATACGTATATATATGTATGTATATATGAATATATGAATATTAGAATATATTTGGGTCCCTAAATTTTTTTATATTTTCAAAATGACTCCTAAAATTTTTAAATTGGTCCCTAATTTTTTAAATATTTATAAAATGACCCCTAAAAATTTTGCAAATTAATCTCTATATTTTTGAATATTTATAGTATGACCACAAAAAACATTTTTAGATTGGTCCTTATATTTTTAAACATTTAACAATATGTCCCCCGAAAGTTTTTGTATTTATTCCCTAGAATATGTGTCTAAATATAAGTATATATGCATATATGCATATATATATATATATATATATAGATATATATGTAGATATAGATATATTTAAATATGTAGTAAATTAATTAATTACTACTTAAATTTATCTAAATGTACATAGATGTCCACATTATCGCATCTTATTGAATTTATATGATTATTTATGTTTTATTCTATATATATATATATATATATATATCATTATTAATATATTTATATGTGTGTGTGTGTGTGTGTGTGCGTGAGTGCGTGTGTGTATTTATGTGGGATGTATATATATGTATGTGTATGTTTGTATATATATGTATATACATATATGTTTGTGTATATATGTATGTATATTTTTGTGTGTATGAGTCTTTTTTTCTTATTGATCTATATGTATAAAATTATTTAATAAAAGTGATGATATAATTTACAGCATATTGACTTTTAAAATTATACACACACACACACACACACACAAAAATAACTTATTATATTGAATAATTTGTTTTACTAGTACACTTAATATAATTATTATATTTTGTTATAATACTAATGTTTTTTTAAAAAATTCAAATAGAACTTTACAAATAGTTTAAGTAAAAAAAAAAAAAAAAGAATATGACCAAACATGAAGTTTGGCCCAGTGATTGAGTGCGCGCATTGCACTGCCGCCAGACCAGGGTTCGAATCTCTCGCAGAATTTGCAAAACTGGACTGGTGCAATCAGGTGCAGTACACAAGAGCTCTTTGAGTAGGAAAACTTCCTCACCAAAGAGTGAAAGTTTCCTCACCTAGAGCTTTTCGGCGAGGAATTTTTTTCCTTGCCAATACTTTTAGCTAGGAAACTTTCCTCACCAATGACAAAAATTTTGTTGCCATTTATAGTTATTTGTGACAAAGTTTTCCTCGCCAAAAAATTTATAAAAATATTTTGATGAATTTGTGAAATAAAATTAGCCCTTTAGTGATAAATGTTTCGTGACAAAATTTTTTGTCCCGAAAGTATAATCATCAGTGATAAAATGATAGTTTTGGTGACAAAACTTTTCCTAGCAGAAAATTAGAGCTTTAAAAGGATCACATTGGCGACAAAACATTGTGTTTTGCCACCTGAATGTTTTGGCGATGGCGCTTTAGCAACGAATGGGTGACAAATATTTTTTCCTCGTGAAAGGGCTTTAGTGAGGAAAAAATGACTTTTAGCTAGGAAAATATTTTGTCATCTAAGGCTATTTTTCTTGTAGTGTAATAAAGCTAAGTGTGATGATGAATTACAAGATCTTTGATACTTTTTCTAATCTTCTATTTATGGCTACCCTAGTTCTAATTAGACAGGTGGGGTAATTGGTTAGAATTTAGCGATGGTGCTTTTTTGTTAAAACCTAAAAGCTTAACACTTGTGCATTGGAGACTTGTGATTTTCTGATATACTTGATATTTGTGTATGTAGGATAGGGACATTATCTAGAATGCCCCTACAAATGCATGTGGTATATTTATATGTCTATTATTTGATTGAACATATTGTAGGAGCATCTATTTGTTCTTGGAGTATGGCATATTTATGCTTTAATTTTGAACCCAAATGGTTAGAGTTAATGAGTGCTTCACTGTAAGGTATATGGATATCCTTTGGATTTGAGTGTTGAGAAGAGTAGTAATTATGGAAGGTAGACACCGCCTACAACATATACAATTGCAGTAAACATGTCACGCAACACAGAGAATGAAGACATAGAGATAACGACCTCAGCAACAAGGAACATCCCTATTTAGAGGGCCAACTAGGCAACAACAAAAGAACAAAGGAAGGCATGTAAACATTATAACAACTGGAGCTACTCCGAATGCAATCATTCACTGACATTGTGGAAAGAAAGGTACGTGGAAAGGAATAATAGTATAAAGATGTGTCTAGAGGATGTTTAGTCATGGAGATGCTTCTCAACTAATGGAGGATTGACCAAAATTAATCCAACCCCAGTCAAGGAACCTACTCTGCTACTATATCTGACTAATTGGAGTAACGCACCTAGAGTTAATGGAGGTATCAACTCGAAGCCAAGAATGAAGGCCAAAGTGTTCACCCCAAACCGTGAAAACTTAGAAACGAATGTAATTGTAACGAAAGGTATGCTTATTATCCAAGGTTATACAGTGAATGTATTGATTGTCTCTTGTTCCATGCATTTATTTGTGACATTAGTGTGTGCCTAGTAGTATTAGAGTGAATTAGAAATTTTCGTTTAAATTGTTGGTTGGTGCCCTTCTTTGTGTAAGGATGGGAGCTAATGGACTTTACTACAAGTTTGAGAATATTATCCGGATGGAAGGTATGAATCTATAAATTTGGTAAATTCATAGGTACGTGTACAATGGAGATTAGAAAATTTATTAACAAGGGTTATGATTTAGAATTATCATGCACACTGTTAGTGCATCCCCCTCCCGTCCCCCTCCCCCCTTTTTTTTGGAAAGTCAGTACAATCAACAAAATGTACAAGCCTGTAAGAGTAAAGTAGGGGAAGGAAAACTACTTGAAAATCTTAAACTTATGTTTTTAAGAAAGTATGGCCGTATGTTAGGCATGGATTAGTTATAGAGATATTATGCTTAGGTAGATTATAAGAGTAAGGTAGTGCAATTTGTCATGCTTGGCGGATATGTTTTAGAATTTTAGGAAAGTCGAGTGAAAGAAATTGAAGTATTCGATATTGAGAGGAAAGCTTGAAAGCTTCTCAAGAAGGATCGATTGAGAAAGTTGTTGGGAAAAAACACATATGTGCCTTAGTACATTGTTGTGGAAAAACTTTGGTGTTGTCCATAAGGATGAAGGATGAGACCTTGAGGGATCATGTTAGATTTGAGATAAGGATATTATTAAGTGAGGTTTGAGAAGAAAATATTCCTAACACTACATCTAATACTAAGCTTGAACATGCAAAGTATAGTTTCAAAGTTGAGGAAGCACAAACTTTTGTCAAGCTTAGTGGTGGGAGTATTAGTTAAGTATTGCTTTAACTTTAGGATATGGTAATTAAGGAAAGGATTAAGGATGAAGCATCTAGAGTAGGAGTGAGTGCTTACCCTGAGAATATTATAGACATTCGAATTTTTTTTAGACTGATAGAATATTACTACTATATCATCGAAGGATTCTTGATCCTTTCTCACCCTTAACCTAACAATTGTAGAAGAATACGTCATATTCATGGGCGAGAAGTGCGAAAGGAGCCTCCAAAAGTCCAAGACAAAATTTACCTCTACACCAATGCCCATTTCCCTAGAGGAAGGGAAAAAAAAATCTTTTACTTTATATACAGATGCATCGAAGGAAGAGTTAAGAGCCATAGTGATAATTCCCTTAGAAGATGATTCAATCTCCTTGATGCTACCTTTTCCCTCTTTCTTCTAAGCTTCCTCAAGTGAGCTCATTTCTCCTAACATTTATTGTTATGGTAGTTTTTCTCTCAAGATTTGGTTAACCATGACCACCTTAGCCACATAATTCGTTGTTCACAATCGATCCTTATCAAACTCACTAATATTGTGCTCAACTTTTTCTATATTATTATTCTATTCCTTACTTCATTGGATTCATTCTATTTAGTTTATGTTCCTTTTTCATGCTTTTGATTTAGTACATTTTTTCTTCGGCCATCTCTTTTAACTTTGCCACTTTCTTAAATTCTAATGTCACGTACTGCTCAATCTTTTTGCCCATATTATCTTGTAGTCCTCTTTGTTGCACAAAACTTTCCTTTTCCTTGTTGAATAATATTAATTTAATATGCATGTTTTTTACCCAATGACTCCTAGTACTCCCTATAAAAGCATTTCTTTTACTAAGGATTGAATATCAAATGATTCATTCTCTTCACTCAACGGAAGTGTTCGATTCTCACCAATCATAGTAATTTATTTAACAGTCAATAGTTTTAATCTTTCCATCTTTTTGCTGTTTGCTATTTTCATGATCGCTAATCTTCTCTTGATGATGATTTTTTTTCCCAACATTTTTATTTTCCTCTTGAGTTAGTTACTCAACTTCTATTACTCGGGTATGTAAGAGAGTAAGGCTTTTGTAAAGGTCTTGTGGAAAACACAAGCCACACAAAATCAACTATCCCACTTATGAATCAAAATTAGTTATGACCGTAGTTGCTTTAAAGAGAGGAGACACCACTTGTATAGAACGAGTTATGAATGTATTCCCTGATTACAAGAGTTTCTGGGTATATTTTTATCCTAAAAGGGACTTGAACTTAAAGCAAAGAAAAGAGAATGGGTTTCGAGAGGAATATCATTGCTTAATCAACATCACCTTAGCAAGAATAAAATTGTAGCTAATACGTTAGGTCGAAGAGTGGGAATGTCAAGACCTAAGTTTAGGAAATACAAGCAATGCACGAAGTTTTATCCTTGGAAGTGGGAGTACAAAAGAAAGAATTAGTTTTGGAATAGGAGTGTAAAACTTGAGCTGAAGAAGGAAATAGAAAGAGAGAACCATGGTTCCTACGAGGATGACTGAGAAGTAACATATTATTGTGAAAGATTGCATATGCCAAAGAGAGGAAGAACTGAAGAGGAAGAATTTTGAGGAAAGTGCTTTGAATTTGATGCCCTACTTGTCTTAAAATAATAATAATAAAGATGTGACAATGCATGAATTTAGTTAACTTAGTTACCAATGGTTAAAGTTTTGTGGGAAAATAATGGAGGGCATGATAGAACTTGAAAACTGAAGATGGGATACGAAAGAGGTATCCGGAATTTTTATAACGCATGACTTGGATTAATTTCGGGGACGAAATTTCTTTAAGTGGGGGAGGGTGTAATACCCCTAAAATTTCACCTTAGGAAAAATTAAAATAATTAAATTTA
The DNA here is from genome assembly GCA_026120185.1 of Voacanga thouarsii. NCBI lineage: Eukaryota > Viridiplantae > Streptophyta > Magnoliopsida > Gentianales > Apocynaceae > Voacanga > Voacanga thouarsii. Next base: position 2,280,087 of record JANUWF010003396.1, read on the forward strand.
TCTAGTGAATTATTTGAATTATTTATGTGATTATTTTTTTAAGTCTTATATTTTTCTTTAAGTCTTCTATAAGATTTCTTAAAGAAATAAAATGAAGATAATGCGACTATTAATGTAGCTATTTGTTGGTGTGTGGTAATTGATTTATTATCAATTAATTACTATATTGAGTCTAAAATAATACTCACTACGTCCTAAAAAGAATGTAAAAAATTTCTATTTTTGTTGTACCAATATACTTGTCAATTTTACAAATCAAGAATGCATTTATTACGTATATTCCTAATTTATCCCTCTTTCAACTGCTTAATAAATATTTGACTCATTAAATATGTGTGTATTTCCAATCTAATTAATGAAAATTTACTTTTAGTTATTTTCTATTATAATCATATAAATTTTAGCAATTCCTTAATTTGTGTATCATTTACTAGATTGACATCCTTTTTAAGATGAATGGAGTATTATTACAATGATTTTGATTAAAGGAAATGATTCCTTGAATATTCAAATTTTATGTAAAGTTATTTTGAATTTTTTAACCAATTAAAAGTCTTAGTCAAAATTTAAGACTACAACCAAATTTTGACTACTTAACCCATTTGGATTATTTTAACCAAGAAAATCCAAGACCAAAAAGTCATTTTGACCCATGATAGTCCCTTAAATCTCTGCCCTTGAATTTTGATGAAGTTAAAAAAAAAAAAAAAAAAAAAAAACTGTCTCAACCATTAGATTATGAACACCCCTAGCATATATACAATTTTTTTTCTCAATTCCTCCGTTCACATCCGACTGCCAACTCCACTCTCTTATCATTTGATTTTTATTTTTCTTCCAAGAAGCAAAGCCTTCTTTTTCTTCCTTAATGTTGGCCGATAGCCTAGTCTCAAGAAGAAATTTCTTGTTGCAATTCTCTTAGACTGAGAGCACTAATTTCACCCATTGATCACCTCTTTTTTTTTTTTTTTAATTCTTCAAGAAAACACCACTTCTTTGGTGATTAGAAAGCTGCTATTTTGCTGGTTTGAAGATGAACAAAGATGCCCAAGGATCTCAAAAACTTCCATTCATTTCCCTTCCGCTTCTTACCGAAATGTAAGCTCATTACCCCTTTTGTTTTCCTCCATGAAAACTCAAAGAGAAGCTGAAATCTGTAGACCCAAAAGCCTCATTTTTCTGTGTTTCTTTGTAGTTTAACAATTCTTCAAAGGTAAGTCTCTAAGAACTTGTCTTTCCATGATAAAAGCTGTGACCGAAAAATACATGCTTTCTGTCCAGCTTTGGAAGTTTTAATTTTAATGCCATTTTTGTGTGAAATGTTGATGAAGGGATAGTCTATTTATGTTAGTGATATGTTATATTATATGAAGGTGAAGCCATTTGTGTAAAGAAGCCATTTTTCAATATTATATGTGCATAAACTGAAAATGCATGTAATCTGTCCAGATTTGTGTATTGATATGTATAATGTTTTCTTTGGTGAATTTTGTGTGAAGGAAGAAGTGAATCATGCGATGTTGTGAACCACAATATGTGTATAAGCTTGTGTGAGTGAATAACATGATTTGATATGTGTGTAAAGTATGATATTAGATTGAGCAGAACAGGGCACTGTTGAAAATGTGATTGGGTAGAAATGGGTGTGGTTTATGAATTCAAAAATTGTGAATAAATTTCTTTGGATAGAGTTCCTCAATGATTTATGATATGTGGGGAGTGTATTGATGTGGTTTTTTTATGAGGTAAATGAAAGGAATAAAGTTTTATGATTTTGGTATATGACTCTGCAAATCCGTCAAAATATGTATAATTGTCACAAATGTTTTCATCCCATACATACACTTCCAAATTAAATTTAACAACTAAATTTCTACTGTGAAAACTTCAAGATGTTAGGCGAATTTTGGAATAAGAATCACTGGAAAAGACTGTTTCTTTAGGGATTTAGGATTTTTCAAAAATGATTGCTCAAAACTGTCTACTGTAGCATTGCATTTTGTTGCAAAAATCAATTGACCATCTTTTAAGTGGGATTTTTGGAAAACAATTATATGGTTATTCACCTAACATGTAATACTGGAAATTTTCTAAGAAAATGAGGTGCTTTACTTAGGTAATTCAGATAATTTTCAAGACTCTTGTTTTATCGTTTTGTGCATAGTTTTAATCCTAAAGAGAAAAATGAATTTGTATGAAAATTTGGCTATAAATGTGTTGGAATTTGACTTGATTAATTTTCAAAGACACCTAAGTTTCTTAGAAGTATTTTATATAATTTTTGATGAAACAAAAATAAATTAAGCTATTTTGGATGGCGAAATTCTAAATATAGTCATTTTATATAAATAAAGCACGAAAGGGGATTTTCACTCTTGTAAAGATATTTCCTTATTCAAGTGACTTGTTGTACTTAATTTGATCATATGACTTATTATTGGTTTGTAAATTGATTTGTGATTATGTTAAGTAAATTAGAGTTTTTGTATAGTGAGTGGGGTTTGCATGATAATTTGAGATACCAAAAAAGCTATCAAGAAAACACAAGTTCTTTCGCATTCCAAAATTTTTTTACATAGCAAGGATTATAACTTCTCTTCAACCTTTAGATAAAACTCTTGTCATTCACACCCTTTAAAAATAATTCAAACTTTGAAACATTTGACAAGACATCACAAAACTCTTGAAGTCAAATTAATCAAGTTCATACGTTAGTCTAAGAAAATTATTTCACCCTTCAAGTAAAAATATAGATAACATGAATCACATAAGTCAAGCTTTCTACCAACTCAAACATTATAAATCTGAAAATTGCACAACTTAAGTCATGATGTAAGGAAAACATTCCAATCTTTTTCTCTCACAAATTTTTCAATGACTTGGGGAATTGATAGCTTCAAGTGCATGGATTTCTCTTCACACACCATATTAGCCCCTTTTTAGTCATCATCTTCTTTCAACAACTTTTCTCTCTTCTGCTTTAGGGAATTCATAGCCTTAAGAAAGTGAATTTCTCTTCACTATCCGTATTGGCCCCCATATCAAGCAAAAATATATTTTTTTTCATCTTCAAAGAAGAAGCAATCAACTCATTCTTTTAATTTTCAACTCACAAGAATTTTCCACAATTCTCCCCAATCTTTCCTCTCAATGATCTTTTATCAACTCACCTTCCTTATCACAACTCAGAGCTAAGCAAAGTTTAGACTCATAATACAAGAGTTAGTCAATAAACTTTTCCCATATTAATCATATCCTCCATATTCAAACTAGATGAGTCAAATAATATTCAGATACCAATGCATAATCAAGACTAATCAAAACTTTTGAGTCTTGACAAATATTCTACCCAATAAATTAATGTCATAAAAATCCACCAAACGAATGACAAAGAATCATATCCAAGGAAGAAGAAGAATTATATCCTTGCTTGAACAATGAAAACTACAAAAATACAATGAAAAAAATATTTCTTCAACCCCATTCTCCCCCCCCCCACTTAAACTGGACATTGTCCTCAATGGCCAAAGATATAACAATAAAAGCAAAGCCAAGTAGACAAAAATCAATAAAGAGGAAGAAGAAAGAGAAGAAAATACTTCCATTACATAATAGGTTCACCATTTTTGAATCCACCCCAAGAAGTAGTCACAAGAAAAGTCACAAGAATACCTAACTTAAAAATAAACAAAACAAAAAACATAAATCTAGACAAAGAACAAGAAAATAAAATAAATGAAAAGATACCTAAAAGCTAGTAAATGTCATTAAAATTCAAAAGAGAAGAAATAATAGAAAATAAAATACAAGTGTAGAGAGTAAGTCAAAAGTCCTAGTCATCATCCTGATCATCATCATCATCATCGTCGATTACGTAACTCGAAGATGAACCAGTAGATTGTTGGATCAAAGTGGCCAACTTTTGATCTTAAATATCCTGGTAGTGACGAACGTCTGCAATAGAGTAGTAAAGATGAAGAAGGATAGTCTTTTCTCTCCAATTGAGCCTCCATTTGTGCCTCAAAATTAGTATGAGAACTAGTGGCATGAGGGGCAGGTCTAGTAGGCGGCTCATCTTCCTCCTCCTTTTTAGGGGGAAGCTCCTCCATTCCGGGATGTTATACCTCAAAAGGATTCTTCCATCGCCTTGCCCTCTCTTCATAGTGATACCCATACTGAACCAAAGTATATTTAGTCACTAGGTCTTGATCAATAGTGGGCTCACTAAGCTCTCCATCTAATCTCACTCCAAAATCTCTAAGAATGTGCATAATAATCAAAGAAAATTTGAGGGCTTTGGTAGATATACCAAAGTAAATAACCTCTTGTATGGATTGAATAATAATGGAAGAAAAGGGAATAGGTTCACTCTTCCTCATCTTATCCAGAATGTAAAAATCAAGGACCCTAGACTCATTAAAGCCACTAGTCTTAAGGTAAACATTAAAAGTAAAAATATAGACCATGGCACGCCATTGAGCCTCAAGGTCATTATTTGAGTAGTAATGATTGTGACCTATTTACCTTTTTCTCCACATGTTCAAACTTGCCCTTACGACACTCACATCCCAAGTAGGCTTAGAAATGAGCTTTTGGTTATTATGGTCTACAGTAATCCATTACCCCTCATCATGGACTCCCAAAATCCTGGCCAGTCTAGTCATTTCAAACTCAATGGGAACCCTTTTTACCATGATAGAGATAACCTGGAGGTTGTTTTTCTTTTTATCCTTTATATTGGTATAAAACTCTCTCACGCGCATAGGACAATAAGCACCCTCCATTCTAATGATAGGCTCCCACCCTAACCATCTAAACATAGTAGAAAGCTCCAATGAATTATCTAAACAAGGCTTATATCACTTTTCTACTATGATCTTGTTTTGTTGGTGATTTTGATACCAAATGTGACAAGTGGGGTCATGGAATTGGATAGGTTACATAGGGAGGGGCTTGAAAGAAGGTGTAGACGAAGATACTGTTAGGATTCATGGACTCCTAAATACAAAAAACATCACGAATTAATCCCGAGGACCCAAGTAAACGATTAAGAATATCTAAGATTTTCAAAATTACCTCTGTTCGGCGTAATCGAGATCTTTCGATTCTGATTGCGCTGTCGTACGTGCAACTCGAAAGATCACCAAACGCTGCAGTGTGCGAACGTCATCTATCGAATACACACAATAAACTGACTCATTACCCCGAGAGTGCTAGCGCCTAAGATTTGAGAGGGTTTTTTTCTAGTGAATGGAGGGCACAAATATTCTCAACAGAACGAGTCTTTTGAGAAGACGGCTAAGGTTTTCTTAAAAACCCCCGAACCTCTTAGAGTCCAACTCCAATAATATCTTATCATATTTTAATTTTAATTCAAATTAAATTAAAACTAATATGATAAGATTTTTCCATTATCTCAGTAATTTAACTAATTAATTTACCGAGTCAGATTTTTATGATCTGGACATAATCCAGATACATCGAATGTAGACATATTTCCAGATTCATTGAATCTAGTAAATTTTCCAAGTTCAATTAACTTAGACATATTTTCAGATTCATCAAATCTGGTTACCAGAAAAATAACATAACAAGTTTACTTGTAGTGTGACCTTATAGGTTCATTTAACACTGGCAGTGTGCCTAAATCATATTTAAATGGCCCACAAGTTGTAAGCAGTTTCTAACAAAATATTATAACTATCCAAGTTAAATGAAGATTAGTGATCTCTTTGAACTAAATCACAATTTTACAATTAGTCATTTTGTCACACGATATCCAGATTAAGCATAAGGCACGAAGCATGTCATCCTTATTAAGCTTAATAAATTATTTCTTGATTTCATAGTAGACTGTTCAAACAAATGATATCAATATCTTAGATTAATATATTTGAGCATGGCCATGCATTTTAACGGTCTAACTTATCAAGGGGCCCATACACATCGCTTCCATAATTGAGAGGGACAAATTCCTTCACTATCAATCATATTTCTCTCCTTGATTTATTCTATATCCAATAGTAGTCTAATTTATTATTTGGTTAAAGATAACTTTAGACAACGTCAAAATACAAAATTTATCAAGTAGGAATGATAGAGGCTAAATTAGTAATATATTTCCTAGTTATTCGAGGCTCTTTTGTGATACATTCTATTCAATAACTAATCATATTCCCTCATATTTGAGATTTTTACCCTTGGAAATGTATTTTGTGCATTATTTCAGATTTTAGGGGTAAAACAAAGTAAAAACGTCACAAAACAGAACCAAGGCACCGCCAGCCAGGGCATAGGAATCGGTGCCGGCCATGTGCTGATGACACAAACTTCAAGGAAACGAAAAATTATTGAAACAAGACCGAAACAGAACCAAACCAACACCGAGTACAGTAGCCAAGGCAGTGCCGGCTGTACTCTGAACAACATTGCATGCAAATGAAGAAAAAAAATTGGTGAACAACAGAAGAAACAAAACACAACCGGTGCCGGCTCCAGCAGCCAAGGCGGCGCCGGCTATGCCCTGAGGATAAGACGAGATTTTGATTTTTGTACGCGGTTTTTGGTAATTTGCAGAATTTTAGTATCTTCCTACTTCTACTCGGCCAAAAACCTTACACCAATGAGTTTAGGCACTTTCTAAGCCTATAAATAGATGGAAAACACAAGGGAAAAGGGAAGAATTCATAGATCATCATAGAAAATCACTCAAATCAAAGGAGGAATTCTTTAAATCAAGGAGGTTTGTACAAGAAGGTCTTCAAAGGAAGAAGAATGAGGCTTGTTTATGAGTGATTTCTTTTACTTTGTTTTCTTTTTCTTGAACAATGATATGTTAATTGTTTTATTGTAACTTAACATTGTTTTAGATATTCATGATTTTTAGAGTTAATCGATCTTTTGATTAATTGATTATTCTTCTTGGTATTTAATTACTTGTGCTTATTACGAGACTAATTGTTAGGTTCTTTCCATTAACTTACTTAGACCAAATGAGTTGATGGTGATTTCAATTTATTAATTTCATATTTGTTGTTTATTAACTAGCCGAGACCAAGGGGATTAATTGATGAGGACTAGGTAATTAAAAGTTAATTGATATTTGTCGAGACCAAGGATTCATTGGTTAATTTCATGTCTTAAATTCGCCGAGACCAAGGGAATTTAATCAAGGACTATGTTTAATGCATCTTTTTGATGAGTTAGTTGAGATGAGACTAAGTGATTCTAATTTATCTAGAAGGTAGTGATTTCACAGATTGAGAAAGAAGTGAATCTATCTTAAACCTTCATGATGCCAAGAGAATAATTAGTTATGATAACGATTAAGTCCTTTAAGATCATGTTTGTCAAAATAATGGCTTTAGTTACATAATTCTCCATCATTGACATGTATATATTCTTTTATTTTGTTTTCCTTTTTATTTCTTTTTCACTTTATGAAGTGGGTTAAACAAGGAAAGAAAAGTGATTAATGTATACTTGTTCCTAGAGGATCGACACTCGTTTGAACTCTATGTTATGTTAATGATGAGTACGCTTGCTCATATGTGTAATTTGGGATTAACGTTTTAATTTAAACTTGATTGGTAATATACTTTTTTTGATATAATTTTTATACCCAAATAAATCGCACATCAAGTTTTTGGCCCTGTTGTCGAGGAACAATATCATGAAAGCTTGGATTTTGTTAATTTAACCTTGTAAATTTGTAAATACATAAATATGTACAATTGTTCTTTTCGTAAAAAGGTGCTATCTTTTGTATTTTGTGTATACCCTTGTAGCCTAACCTACTAACTTTGACTAGGTTCTATTGACTAACTTTGTATTTGTTTAATTTTGTTGTAATCATGAACTCCGTATCTTACTCACTTTTATGTTCAGGAGAAATGGTGAATTGGAATCTGAAGAAGTTTAAGGAGGGACAGTACCCCCATTGTGCTTCTGAGATAACACTCACAGCACGAAAATCAGCAGAGCTCGAAACTGTAATTGGAAAATTTGCGGTTCATGTCACGAGGCATTTCCAAGAGATAGATTCCATATTTGAGAAGTTCGAAGTGATGATCCGCAATATGGAACCACAAATCTATTTTTTTGACGGACATGAGGATAAAATCTCACGAATTAGCACTAATAGCCATTGAGGAAACAACTGCTGTCGCATTGCGGAGTGGAAAAGAATTGCCAGACGTTACAGATTGCAACTAGTGCTGGGTGGAGGAAGAGAGCAACGCTGGCTATCCAGTAACTCCGAGACCACGCAGCCCAGAATTGAACCGGCGCTGGCCAAAGAACTGAAACCGGGACCTGAAATCCCATGTCCCTCTTTCGAAAATCCTACTTTTTAGCCTAAAATTCCATATCCTACCCATCTACACAAAGCCCGAAAAGATGCCCAATTTAACAAATTCCTTGAGGTATTTAAACAACTGCACATAAACATTCCACTCAGTGAAGCTTTAATTCACATGCCCAAATATGCCAAATTTCTTAAAAGCATGCTCCTCAACAAAAAGCGATTGGAAAAGTTGTCCACAGTGGTCCTCAATGAAGAATGCTCAGCGATGTTGCACGACAAACTGAATTTGCCACATAAATAAAATCCAGGGAGTTTCTCTATCCCATGTTTAATTGGCACTCTTAATGTCTGTAACGCATTAGCTGACCTAGGTGCTAGCATGAATTTATTGCAGTATAAAATATTTAAAAAGCTAGGTCTAGGAGAACCGCGACCCACTAGGAAGAGTATTCAACTTGCGGATAGATCTATCAAATATCCTAGCAGTGTAATAGAAGATGTGTTGGTAAAAGTTGATAAATTTATATTTTCAGTGGATTTTGTTATTCTTGACATGGATGAAGATTCCAAAGTCCTTTTAATTTTAGGTAGATATTTCCTAGCTACAACAAAAGCATTAATTGATGTTCATGGGAGGAGGTTGACAATTAGGGTTGGGGATGAGAAAGTAGTCATTCAAATCCACAAGAGCATGCAACACCCTGTGTCTTCTGATGATTCTTGTTTAAGAGTTGATATTCTTGACAAACCTATTTCTGAGTTGATGCAAGAATTCATTGAGGAGGAGTTGATGGAAACATCAATGGCGTATTTGGAGGACTTTCACAATGAGGATGGGATGAAGAAGTTGGAAATTGAGAAAAGCAGTTTAGGGAGAATGAAATCATCCATAGAAAATCCTCCCGAATTAGACCTAAAAGACCTGCCCGAACATTTGGAATATGTGTTCTTGTCTAAAGAACATAAATTACCTGTGATCATTGCCAAGGATCTCAATATAGAACAAAAGACCAAAATGGTAAATATGTTGGGAAAATATAAGGGAGTTATAGCTTAGAAGATCACAGATATTAAGGTCATTAATCCATCCTTTTGCACTCAGAAGATCTTGATGGAAGAAGGTACAAAACTCGTAATGCAACCCTAACGTAGGTTGAACCCGCATATGAGTAAAGTGGTAAAAGATGAGGTGGTTAAGTTCTTAGATTCAGGCATCATTTACCCTATTTCTAATAGTGTTTGGGTGAGTCCTACTCAAGTGGTACCAAAGAAAGGAGGAATGATAGTGAGTCCCAATGATAAAAATGAGCTAGTCCCTATGATATTGGTCATGGGTTGGAAGTTTTGCATAGATTATAGGTTGCTAAACAAAGCCACTAGGAAAGATCAATTTCCTCTCCCTTTTATTGACCAAATGTTGGAAAGATTAGCCGAACATAAGTATTATTGTTTCTTGAATGGGTTTTCTGGCTACCTACAAATCCCCAAAGCTCCGAAAGACCAAGAAAAAATCATTTTTACGTGTCCATATGGTACTTTTGCATATCGCCGAATGCCATTTGGTATTTGCAATGATCCCGGAACATTCCAAATGTGCATATAGCTATATTTGAAGGACTCATGGGGGACATCATGGAGGTATTTATGGATGATTTTTCAGTTTTTGGTGATTCATTTGATTTGTGTTTATCTAATCTTGAAAAAGTACTAGCAAGGTGTGAAGAGACTAACCTCATACTTAATTGGGAAAAATGCCACTTTTTGGTGCATGAAGGTATTGTGTTAGGGCATAAAATTTCAAGAAAAGGTATAGAAGTCGATAGAGCCAAAATTGAAGCAATTGAGAAACTGCCTTCCCCTACTTCGGTAAAAGTTATAAGGAGCTTTCTTGGTCATGCAGGTTTCTACAGGAGGTTCATCTTAGACTTCTCAAAAATTTCAAAACCCCTTACCTCGTTACTTGAAAAGGATGTTGTGTTTACTTTTGATGAGCCATGTCTCAACGCTTTTACCATGCTTAAAGAAAAGTTGATTAATTCATCTATTTTAATTACACCTGCTTGGTCTCTTCCCTTTGAACTAATGTGCGATGCAAGTGATTTTGCAGTTGGTGCAGTACTGGGACAAAGGTGGAATAAGCACTTCCAAACTATATACTATGCAAGCAAGACTTTAATGGATGCAAAAGAAAACTACACAACAACGGAGAAAGAATTGCTTGCCATAGTGTTTGCCTTTGATAAATTCCATTCTTATCTTATTTTGTCCAAAATCATTGTGTATACGGATCATTTGGCCCTAAAGTACCTACTAACTAAACATGATTCCAATCCAAGATTGATAAGTTGGGTTCTATTATTGTAGGAATTTGATTTGGAGATCAGGGATAAAAAGGGTGTAGAAAACATGACTGTGGATCACTTGTCATGATTGGATAATCCGAATTTGGAATCGTTGATCGAAGAGGACATCAATGATGCCTTTCCGGATGAGCAACTCTTGCTCATAGAAGGTGAGATGCAAAACACCCCTTGGTTCACCAATTTTGCTAATTACTTGGTTGCAGGAATTGTTCCAAAATCTCTTACAATGTAACAAAAGAAGAAATTCCTCTCCAAAGTAAGGCATCACATTTGGGAAGGTCCATATTTATTTAAGTGTTTACGGACCAAATCATTCGAATATGTGTGGACTAAGAAGGCGAAGATATTCTAAGACATTGTATGAAGGACTTGCTGGAGGCCATTACCAAGCCAACAACACTACACGAAAGGTGCTCGACGTCGGATTCTATTGGCCCATGTTGTTCAAAAATGCCCACAGGTTTGTCCAAAGTTGTGATAGGTGTCAATATATAGGTAATATCTCGAAATCTAATGAGATGCCATTACAAAATTTTCAAGCTTGTGAAGTATTTAATTATTGGGGGATAGACTTCATGGGACATTTTCTTAGTTCTTTTGGAAATAAGTACATTTTGTTCGCAGTGGATTATGTCTCTAAATGGGTAGAGGCCCAAGCTTTACCAACTAATGATGCAAGGGTGATGACAAAATTTCTAAAATAACTTTTCACCCATTTTGGTGTGCCCAAGGTGCTCTTTAGTGATAGGGGGACTCATTTTTATAACGCACAAATGGAAAAAGTTCTCAAACATTTAAGAGTAAACCATAGGTTTGCCACCCCCTATCAGCCCCAAACAAGTGGACAGGTTGAAGTGGTTAACAGGGAAATCAAAAGGTTGAAGTGGTTAATAGGGAAATCAAAAGAATCTTGGAAAAAAATGTTAGCCATACTAGAAATGATTGGAGTCTAAAATTAGATGACACTCTTTGGGCATATAAGATAGCTTTTAAGACCCCAATTAGCACAACTCCTTTTCGGTTAGTCTATGGGAAAGCATGCCATTTACCTGTTGAGATTGAGCATAAGGCTTATTGGGCTATTAAACTTATTAATCTTAATCTTAAGTCAGTTAGTTAAGTCCAGATTGCTTCAACTCACTGCCTTGGAAGAATTGCGGGCGGATGCTTATGATAATTTAATGCGCTATAAGGAGAAGGTAAAAAATTGGCACCAAAAGCATATCAATCGTCAACACGGATTGGAGAAGGGCGATCTAGTGTTGCTTTTCAATTCTCGCTTGAAACTTTTTCCAGGTAAATTGAAATCGAGGTGGTCGGGACCATTCACAGTAAGTAAGATATTCCTTTTTTGCACCCTAAAAAATACTCACCCTACTCGGGGCACTTTCAAAGTCAATGGCAATCGCGTGAAACGCTAGGTGAGGGAGGGTCTTCCCAACCCCGAGCAAGTGGAGATGCTTTTTGACATTGCAGCACAGAACTTTTTAGTTTATCGTGAGGCAGTTAGTTTTTGTCCTATTTTCTTTCTTTTGTTTTTGATTTGTTTTTCTTTTCTAGTTTTTATACTTTGGTGTTTCTTTTATATTTTTCTTTTTAGGTACTTTGCCAATGCCTTGTTCTTCAGGAATTCAACTCTTGTACAGCACATTACACAATGAATGGTAGTATTATCTTTCTTATCTCTTCTCCTTTATATTTTTGTCCCCATGGCATTGTTTATTCCTTATTCTATTTATTTGGCCATTTGGGACAATGTCTAGTTTAAGTGTGGGGGAGTGATTTGATTGAAAATTCTTCTATGTATGCATATACTTTATCCTTCTTGTGAGCAAAAATTTTCAAAATTTTAAAATTTTTTTTCTAATTTTCTTTGAGATTTCAAACTGTATTTTTAATGCATGTCTTTATTATAGATTATAGAGTATATGTTCTATATCATTTATGACTTATGCATGACTTTTTGCATGCACTTGGACGAAGTAGTTCTTAATCAAGTGCTTTACATTGTTCTTAAACCTATTTTTCCACTAAAATTCATTGAGCATTCTAGAACTTACTTGAATACCTCTCAAAGCGAAAGAAGAAAGACATTCATGGTTTAAGTTACGAATGACGGTAATAGGCATTCTTTAGATAGTTTGAGCTTTTCAAACCTACCTATTTTTATATTATCCCTAGTGCCTATTTTGAGCCTAAATTGTTGATTTCTTTCTTTAAAACCCGTTACCCTACTTTGTCCATTGCTTGTTTCTGAGAGTTTGAATAATTTTTCCAAATCTTTATACTCTTGATGGATAAAAGTGTATGTAGGAGAATGTTGAGGAAGAATACTTGGAGAAAGATCATGACTCGTTACTTTCAGCTATGTATCTATAGCTGTGTTGAGCTGGAAAGAGAAAAGAAATAAAAGAAAGAGAAAAGAGAGATTGAAAGTAAGAAAAGAAAACAAGAAGCTGCTGAAAAATAAAAAGATGGAAAGAGAGAAGTTGGAAAACAAAAGATGAGTGAAAGACAAAAGAAAATTAAGAGAGAAAGAAAAGAAAGATCATAAGATGAATGATGATTGAGTTGTAAAAGTGAGTTCATATCAAATCATTGACACCATTACTGAAAATATGAGCGATCTTGTGAAAGATAGAGATGAGTTGATAAGGAAAGTGAAAAGAAGAGAAAAAGAGAGAAAATGCAGGATTTCCTTGAGTTGAACTGTAATTGCTAAACAAGGTTACGTGTTTAATTGATTTTGGAATAGGAGAGCAAGAAGAGTTGGAAGTTATTGATACATTTTGTTTATCTTTTTCTTGCGAACTCTCAACTTCTTTGATATTTGATTCTCCTATATCCTTCGTTTGACAAGCTAAATTACAAGTCTCTAGCCTTACATTACAACCTTGAAAGTCCTACTTGACTTAAGTAGAATCATGATATGTCTCGGATTAGTGGAAAGAGTATATGAAGAGTAAGCTTATGGAATACATATTCTTTTTGAACTAAATTTTTTCGAATGGTTTGAGAATATTGTTAAGTATTGAGATGGTTCTACTAAGTCATTATTCACTTACACAAGTCTTGTATTTATTGTGAAAGATATAGTAGCATGTGTTTTATGTTCTTGAATGAAGAAAGCATTAGAGATATTTTTTTTGAAATTGATTGAGTGATTTGATGAAACCTTGTGTTTTCCTACTTATCTTTGATATTTTACTTGAGGACAAGTAAAGTGCTAAGTGTGGGGGAATTTGATAGGGGTAAAATCAGTCATATTTTTCCTAGTTATTTGAGACTCTTTTGTGATACATTATGTTCAATAACTAATCATATTCCTTCATATTTGAGACTTTACCCTTGGAAAGGTATTTTGGGCATTATTTCAGATTTTAGGGGTAAAACAAGCAAAAACGTTGCAAAACAGAACCAAGGTGGCGCCGGCCAAGGCATAGGAACTGGCACCGGCCACGTGCTGAGGACACGAACTTTGAGCTAACGAAAAATTGTCAAACTAGGACCGGAATAGAACCGAACCAGCGTCGGCTCCAATAGCCAAGGCGGCGCCGGCTGCACTCTGGACAACATTGCATGGAAATCAAGAAAAAAATCGGCGAACAACGAAAGAAACAGAACAAAACCGGCGCCGGCTCTTGTAGCCAAGGCGGCGCCGGCCGTGCCCTGAGGATAAGAAGGGATTTTGATTTTTGTACGCGAGTTTTGCTAATCTACAGAATTTTAGTATCTTCCTACGTCTAATTGGCCAAGAACCTTACACAACGAGTTTAGACACTTCCTAAGCCTATAAATAGATGGAAAACACAAGGGAAAATGGGAGTATTCATAGATCATCATAGAAAATCACTAAAATCAAAGGAGGAATTCTTCAAATCAAGGAGGGTTGTACAAGAAGGTCTTCAAAGGAAGAAGATGGAGGCTTGTCTATAAGTGCTTTCTTTTACTTTGTTTTCTTTTACCTGAACAATGATATGTTAATTGTTTTATTGTAACTTGACATTGTTTTAGATATTCATGATTTTTATAGTTATTTGATCTTTTGATTAATTGATTATTCTTCTTGGTATTTAATTACTTGTGCTTATTACAAGATTAATTGGTTGGTTCTTTCCATTAACTTGATGAGACCAAAGGAGTTGATGGTGGTTTCAAGTTATTAATTTCATATTTGTTGTCTATTATCTCACCGAGACCAAGGGGGTTAATTGATGAGGACTAGGTAATGAAAGGTTAATTGATGTTTGCCGAGACCAAGGATTCGTGGGTTAATTTCATGTCTTAAATTCGTCGAGACCAAGGGAATTTAATCAAGGACTATGTTTAATGCATCTTTTGGGTGAGTTAGTTGAGACGAGACTAAGTGATTCTAATTTATCTAGAAGGTAGTGATTTCATGGATTGAAAAAGAAGTAAATCTATCTTAAACCTTCATGATGCCAAGAGAATAATTAGTTATGATAACGATTAAGTCCTTTAAGATCATGTTTGTCAAAATAATGGCTTTAGTTGCATAATTCTCCATCATTGACATGTATATATTCTTTTATTTTATTTATTTTATTTTATTTTCCTTTTTATTTCTTTTTCACTTTATGGAGTCGTTTAAACAAGGAAAGAAAAGTGATTAATGCATACTTGTTCCTGGAGGATCGACACTCGTTTGAACCCTATGTTATATTAATGATAAGTATGCCTGCTCATATGTGTCATTTGGGGTGAATGTTTTATTTTAAATTTGATTGCGAATATGCTTATTTTGGTATGATTTTTATGCCTAAATAAATCGTACATCAAGGAAACTATGATGAATTTAGGTTGAAGGACTTTTACTATCATTTTGGCTAGAAAGTACATGTGACATGTTCCATGAAGTACTCTCACAGTGGGTTATGTCCAATACAATATTCTCTAAAATTTATTTATGTTTTGACTTGATATCACAAATATCCATAACCAGTAAAACATAGCCATCAATTCAAAAATATACTAATCTTAATTTATTAATGTTCCAATAATAATAATCGATCACGGACAGTTTTAGAATAATCACTGTATTCATTATTGGGTTTTACTATCAAGTTACGTACTTGATGACCACAAAACAAAATGCACTATTTATGGAAAGGAAAACCTCATATTATTATATAAAACATAACGACAATAGTATAAATACAAATTGACTCTAGGGCATATCCCTAACAGATACATCTAGAGCAATCTTAGCCCTCGGTGCTAACCCCCTAGGTCTCCTAGACATGATGGAATGATGAAGAAAAGTGATAGAGTAGAAAAATAGGACTCCATTAACTCACTCTTTACAATACAAATAAGCACAACTCTCAACCGTCTCACTCTCACCACAATTTTCAACATAACTAATTTCTCAACACCACAAGGTAGCCAATACAATATACACAATCTCTTCTAATAAACCTACAAGAAATCTAACCATTGTCTAATACTAAACACAATATCAATAATTATGATCATATTATAATGCTCAATAGCCGCCAATTAACAATGTAAAGCTACATTATCCTAATGCTACGTTAGGCATGAATAATTATCCAACATCTAAGCAACTCAGAGTTATACCAAAGAAGGCATGCTCAAGAGGTTCCAAAAAGCTGTAAATTATCAATGGCATTAATCATATAGTATTGTCAATTATATTCCCATGCTAATGAAATCTCAAAGAAAGTAATATTAGCAATCAAATCCTTCACCTAAAAATATTCACGAATTTTCGCCCAAAAATGCATAGAAAAATACCCAAAATACATTAGAAAAAATAAAACAGTAGAAAGTGTAGAAAAATCATACCACAATGATCTCCAATATATAGGAAATGATCTTATGAAAAAAGATCAAAAAAATCGTGCACCAAACAAAAGGATTGAAAACTGGGTTTTGGAAGAAAAGATTGGATTTTTCGTAGTTTTAATCTAAAATTTCAGGAACAAAGCGAAGATTTTATGTTTGGAAGGTGTTTTTGAGGTTTAGAAAATGACCCGGCTGTATTCCGGAATTGAACCCGACGATGGGTGGAGAGAAAAATTAAGAAGAATGAAAGTTTTTTGAAAAAATTAGACAAGAATAGCCGGTTTTGAGCTTATGGCCAATTGGGCCTAGCACCAAACCCAAGGACTGGGCCTAGCGCTGGGCCTGTTCTGCCCATGTCTCTGTCGGGCTGTGCTGGCCCGACGCCTGGGCCAATTTTCGAGCTTGGTGCCAAGTCAGCTCTTGCCAATCCAAAAATCAATTTTTTTTTCTCTAAATGGAAGTTAATGGAGTCAAAAGAAAAAAAAACACGAACTCATGTAATGAATACAGTCTAAAAATTAAAAAGACAACTAAATAAATGGAAACCAACGAAAATTAAAGAGATGTCCAAAAACTAAAGCAGTCAAAATTAGCAGTTTCTCTTGATCAAGTAGATTAGTCTCCGTGTTGCCTAAAAGTGATCCTATTTGACGATCACCAAGGAGTTTGGCTAATTGTCCAATTTGACTTTCAAGGTTGTGCAAGGACGTCTCCAAATTTCTTATGGTCGCATCAACTCCTTGGAACCGTATCTCTATTCCATTTACTTGTCGGTTGACCAACTCCTCCATTGATAGTTTAGCCGGTGGGGCATTGTAAGGTAGGGGCGGCTGAGTCCTTTGAGTCCTAAAATTAGAAGAAGCTTGCTGAGGTTGTTTTTTATTATTCCATGAGAAGTTAGGATGGTTCCTCCAACTTGGATTGAAAGTGGTGCTATAGGGATTCTTACCTTATCGACCATTGCCCACAAACGCCGCTTGTTCTAATGATTCTTAGGATGACCCCATATTTTGGCACTCAAGGTTTGGATGCCCTTCCCCACAAAAATCGTAGCTTACACTTATTACCTGCCATTGGGGATGAGGCATTACTAATTGATCCATCTTTTGCATGAGTTCTTACACTTTTACCTCTAAAACCGCCATTACATCCACCTTCTGTACTCTATGTACACGAGCTTTAGACTATGAACTACCCTAAGTATCATTATTTGTAGCCAAATTTTCAATTAAGTCAAATACCTCTTCCAGGGTTTTAGAATTAATGGAGCCTCTTGCAGATGCATCAACTAATTACACAGTCGCAAAGCCCAACCCACTGTGAAAGATTTGCATTTGCATACCCAACTCAAATCCATGGTGAGTACATCTTCTAAGAATTTCCTTAAACCTCTCCCAACACTCATAAAGGTTTTTAGACTCTAATTGTTAGAAGGTAAAAATATTAGTTCTAAGTTTGGATGTTCTAGTTGGTGGAAAATATTTGGCCAAAATTTTCTCAGCTAACATATTCCAAGTAGTAATGGATCCGATGGGCAAAGACTTTAACCACAATTTTGCTTTATATCTCAACGAGAAGGGAAAAAATCTTAGTTTAATGGCATCCTTAGAAACCCCTTAAACGTGTCACAAATTTCTAAAAAACTCGCAAGGTGGGCATTAGGATCTTTCTTAGGTAACCCATCAAATTGGACCATGTTTTGGATTATTTGAATTATATTGGACTTTATTTCAAAATTGTTGGCCTCTATCCTAGGCCATATGATACTTGAGCTAGTACCTAAGCTTGCGGGCTTTACAAAGTCATCTATAGTCCGCTTGCTAATTCTATAATTACCACTATTGTTGGGCTAATTCACCTCTATGTCTTTCCCTACCCTTACGCTTACAACCTTTCGGACCCTAGTGAGGGTTCTCTCGATTTCTTGATCAAGATCTACTATGTCAGCTTTAGATCATTGGGTCATAAACTAAAGGTAAGGTCTACATAAGATAGAAATAGCGACATTATAGAATTTATAAGTTAGACAATTAGAATACATTTACAAATTAAGTTAAAAGTAATTAAAACATATGGGGACATTAAAGTTACAAGTATACAAGAAAATAAAATATGGCACAAATTCATACAAGGAACATATATACATATTTACATATTAACATATAAACATGGTTAAATCAACAAAATTTAAGCTTTTGTGATATTGTTCCCCTACAACAACGCCAAAAACTTGATGTGTAAATTTTGGGTGTATAAAAGTCATCAAATTTAAATCCATCCCTTAATCAAGTTTTAATTAAAATATTAATCCCAAAATACATATACTATACTCATCACAACCATAGTATAGGGAAGTAAGGAGTATCAATCCTCAAAGGAACAAGTACACACTAATCACTTATCATTCATTGTTTAAGCAACCTAAAAAAGTAATAAGATGAAAAAAAGAAAAATAAATAAATATATACAACTCAGGAAGTGAAAATATGCAATTTAGACAAAAGCTCTTGAAAACATGATATTGAATCACTTAGTTAATATTACAATCAACAATTATCTTAGTTTCATGAAGGATTTCATATAGACCAACTTCATTTGCAATCCATAAAATCACTATCTTCTAGTTAAATTAGCGAATATATTCTGTTTCAATTAAATTATCCAAAAGATACATTAAAATCAATCCTTATATAAACCCCTACATTCTAGGTGATTAAAAATGTGAAATTAGTTAATGAATCCAATTCTAGCAATCATCAATGAACCTTTGATTACCAAAGTTTTTAACAATTATCCCATTTTTTAAGTAAGTTAAAAGATAACAAATATGAAATTAATTAATTGAATTTATTACCAATCTCTTTTTCAAGCAAGTTGATAACAAAAATTAATCAACCAACGCTATAAGAAAAACAAGTAATCAACTCCCAAGAACACCAACCAATTGATCTAAAAAGCTTAATTAACTCAATAACTTGTGAATAAAAAAATAATGTCAAATTATAATGGAAATATTAAATACACAATTGTTTAAGAAGAAGAAAATAACAATAAAAGAAAACATTCATAGATAAGCCTTTTTCTTCTCATTTGAAGACTCTCTTGAACAACCCTCCTTGATTTGGTGAATTCTTCCTTCAATGAGTGTTTAGATTTTTAGCTCTTGAATCCCCCACCTTTTTTTCGTTGTGTTTTCTCTTACTTTTATAGGCATATTTGATGCTTAATTCATAGTTTGGAAAGTCTTGGCCAAGTAGGATCAAAAAAATATCAAAATTATTGAAAAATTCCTAAATTCGTGCATAGGATTTTGGCATCCAATAACGGGCCTAGCATCGGGTCCAATCAACCCACTTGGTGCCAGGTACAATCTGCTCGTCCTTTGAATTTTGCTCAATTTTCCTTTGACCATTCAGAATGGACCAGGAGTCTGGTCCATTTGCCAAACCTGGCACTAGGTTTGTTTTGAAAAATTCACTGGTTTGCTTGAAATCAATTCAAATCTGCATGAATTTGTCAAAAACACTTTCTACAAGTAAAATGTCAAATATAAAAAAATATGGCTAGTTATTACTACAAATGTATCTCAAAACAACCTTAAATAACTTGGAAAATAATGGTAATTTTATCCTTTATCACCGATGGTATGGAGGGAAAATATAGTTGTATTACTGATGTGAAGAAGAAATAAGGCCAAATGACTTAGGATTGTGTATTTTTCGGCCTCAAATGATCCTCTTGGTCTCTTGGTTTTGAGAGAAGAAATGATGCGTGTTTTTTAGTGTAGAAAATATTAGCAATAAATTACACAACTAATCAAGTTATAATTAAAATGCCAACCACTAAAACCACACAGACGGGCAAGTATACCCATTGTATAGTATTGGGAATAGCAAGTATCGAATCTACAGAAACTTAGGCTCCCGCCTCACTTTACCTAAATCTTTATTGTTTAGCCAATAAAATAACAAGAGAATAAAAAGAAAAATAAATAAAGATAAATATATATGTATAACTCAAAGATGTAAATTCAGGCAACTATATAATTACCTTGAAAATATAATATTGAATCACTTAGCATTTATCACAATCAATTATCATCTTGGCATTATGAAGGAACTTATGTGAAATCCAATCACTTCCCAAGTTATGAATTTACTTATGTAGATTCCACTTCTTTTCCAATCTATGTAATCACTATCCATTGATTAATTTAGCAGATTTTCCAATCAAACCAAAGCAACCAAAAGATGCATTAAAATCATACCTTATAAACATGAAATTAGCTAATGATCCTATGCTCTAGGTGAAATCAACCAATCTTTAATTACTTTAGTTCTTTAATCCTAACTTAGTTTCCCAAGTCCATTAAAATAAAACAAATATAAAGTCAATGAATGAACTTCTAACATTGTTTTCCAAGTTAAATAGAAGAAAATACAACAATAACCAATGATAATAAGTAATCAAATAGCAAGGAAAATAATAGACTGATAAAAAATTCCAATTAAATCAAAACCATAATCTCCAAAATAATATCCAATTACAACCAAAACATTAAGCATATGATAGGGGCTAAATTAGTCATGTTTTTTCTAGTTATTTGAGGCTCTTTTGTGATACATTTTGTTCAATAATTAGTCATATTCCTTTATATTTGAGATTTTACCCTTGGAAAGGTATTTTGTTCAATATTTTAGATTTTAGGGGTAAAACAAAGCAAAAATATCGCAAAAACAGAACCAAGGAGGTGCCGGACAGGGCATAGGAACCAGTGTCAGCCATATGCTAATGACACGAATTTCAAGATAATAAAAAATAATTGAAACAAATCGGGACAGAACCAAACCAGTGCCGGCTCCAGTAGCCAAGGCAGTGCCAGCTGCACTCTGGACAACATTGTACTAAAATCAAGAAAAAATCAGTGAACAACGGAAGAAACAAAACACAATCGTCATCGGCTCTAGCAGGCAAGGCGGTGCCGGCTATGCTCTAAGGAAAAACGGGATTTTGATTTTTGCACACGGTTTTTGGTAATTTACAGAATTTTAGTATCTTCCTACTTCTACTCAGCCAAGAACCTTACACCAACGAGTTTAGACACTTCCTAAGCCTATAAATAGATGGAAAACACAAGGGGAAAGAAGAGAATTCATAGATTATCATAGAAAATCACTCAAATCAAATGAGGAATTCTTCAATTCAAGGAATATTGTGTAAGAAGGTCTTCAAAGGAAGAAGAAGGAGGCTTATCTATAAGTGCTTTCTTTTACTTTGTTTTCTTTTTCTTGAATAATGATATGTTAATTGTTTTATTGTAATTCGACATTGTTTTAGATATTCATGATTTTTAGAGTTGTTTGATCTTTTGATTAATTGATTGTTCTTCTTGGTATTTAATTACTTGGGCGTATTACGAGATTATTTAGTTGTTTCTTTCCATTAACTTGCATGGAAAAAGAGTTGATGGTCGTTTCAATTCAGTAGTTTCATATTTGTTGTCTCTTAACTTGCTTGGAAAAGAGGTTAATTGCTAATAGCTGCTAATTAAAGGTCAATTGATGTCTACCAAGAATGGATTCATTGGTTGATTTCATGTTTTAAGTTTGCTGGGAATGGAAATTTAATAAAAGGATTGTGGTTAATACGTCTTTTGGGTGGATTAGTTGAGACAGGAATGTGATGCTAATTTATCTATAAGGTAGTGACTTCATGGATTGAAAAATAAGTGAGTCTATATTAATCCTTCATGATGCCAAAAGAATAATGAGTTATGATAATGATTAAGTCCTTTAAGGTCATGTTTGTCGAAATAATAGTTTGAGTTACATAATTCTCCATCTTTGACATGTATATATTTTTATTTTCTTCTGTTTCAACTTTGTTGAGTCGGTTAAATAATGAAAGAAAAGGAATTAATGTATACTTGTTCCTTGAGGATCGACACTCGTTTGAACCCTATGCTATGTTAATGATGAGTACACTTGCTCATATGTGTAATTTGTGGTTAACGTTTTAATTTAAACTTGATTGGGAATGTGCTTAGTTTTTATATGATTTTTATACCCAAATCCAAACACATCAGCATACCATAGTTCTAGAAAAGTAAACAAAGGATAAAAGATAGAACTCATAGACATGACCTTCTTCTCTTGAAAACCTCCTTTGAACGATGCCCCTTTGAGTGGTGATTTTATCTTTGAATAATAAGTAGCTAGCTTGGCTCCTTCAAATAACACATTTTTCTTGTGTTTTTCTTATTTAAATTGGCTTCTAAGAGGCTAAAAATTGTTCCCTAAGCGTCCTGAGCCGAGCAGAGATTGAAAAATACTAAAACTCTTGGGAAATTACCAAATCTGTGAATAATTGGAAAGCTTGCCGACATTGGATAGATCAGGGCCGGCGCCGGCTCTGTTTAGCGTGCATTGGTCAACCCGGTCGTGCTTTGTTTTTTGAACTACGAAATCCCTATTTTCCCAGGTCCACAGAGTCTGCCCCGGCCATGCTCTGACGGTAGCTGTTTGTTCATTTTTTCATCGTTTACTACAATAATATTTTAAAACACCATTCCAAGAGTAAAATATCAAATATGAATGAATATGCCTAGTTATTACAACAAATGTTTCACAAAAAATTCTCAAATAACTAGAAAAATATAGATAAATTTTACCCCTATACATTCCCCACACTTGAACCTTTACTTGTCTTCAAGCAAATAAGAATTAAAGCACTAAGCAAATGGCATAAGATAAAACAAATTTTCAACCTATTCTTAGCAAATTCATCTGTAATAAAGGGATAATCTTCTTCCAACCTCAAATAAAAACTTGTCATTCATTCAACCCTTTTAAAATGTTTCAAACTCATGTATCAAATCAAATAATCACAAGGCCATCAAAGTTAAGTTAAACAAGCTTATATCAAGTACAAAAAAATTATCCTATTGCTCAGGCAAAAACATAGGTAACATAAATCAAACAAGTCAAACCATATAACCAATTCAAGAATTATAAACTTAAATTTACACAACTCAAGTTAATGAAATAAGGAAAACACTATGCTCTCTTTTTTTTTTAACTGCCTTAAGGAATTGCTAGCCTCAAGTGAATGGATTTCTCTTCATGCACCATATTGGCTCCTTTATTGTCATTATCTTTTTTTTTCTTTTTCCTCATTCTTTTCAACATTTTCTTTCTTTGCTCTTTCATTCCCTTTTTACCTTTAGGATAGCCTTAAGAGAGTGCATCGAATAATACTTGCCACTTCTCTCCATATTAACCTCCTTTTCTGCTAAAAGGTTCACTCTCTCCCTCTTTTTTTTTTTTTTTTTCAAAAGATGAAAGAAAAATTTTTATCAACTCCATGCTTTTTTCAACTCATATTTTTTTTTCTTTTCACTCAAAATTTTCCTCACATTCCTTATTCACAACTTAAATCAAGCAAATTTTAAATCCATAATACAAGAATTAATCAATAATTCTTTCCATCCTTCAACATACCATCCACATTCAAACTCAAAGAATAAAATAAAAACTCAAATACCAAATATAACCAAGATTAACTTAAATTCTCAAGATTTAGCAAAATCCAACTTGATACACAAGTTTACCTTTTAAATAAACACCCAACCATAATGAATGACAAATCTATATCCAAAGTTAAAAAGAAAATCATAACTCCATTATAGACAAATAAGCTTAATTTAGCTCAATAATTTCCAAATTTTCAAAGTTTCAAATTTATAAAATTTTGAATTTTTTTTTCTAGATTTTCAATAGCCTCGATACCAAGAAAACACTAAGATAATTGATAAAAACTTGGTCAAAGAATATCACCAAACCACTCACCCATACTTAAATTGGACAATGTCCTCATTGGCCAAAAATTAATACAAGAAAGCATCTCCAAAGGGATCAGAAACGATAGAGGGGTAGAAAGTTTAAGCAATACTCCCCAAGTGCAATAATGTTCTAATAGATATCAAAACTTGAGATAAAAAGAATGGTTTATCCAAGAAGACTTTATTCAAATCTACAAAGAAAAACCCAAATACAAGAATAAGGAAAATAATAACAAAATAAAGACACACCCAAAAAAGAAAACAAACTAAAGAAAAATACTAATAAAAATCCTAAACAAGTAAATAAAGACATGACTCACTCTCCCACACTTAAGATAAAAAATATTTTCCTTATTTGGGAGAGAAAAAATAAAACAATTAACAAAACTAAATACAAAACAAAGATACAAACTTTTTACACTCATCATACTTCCTCATCAAACCTTTGGAAAAGGCATGAATACACATTGAAAAAAGTAGGCATGATGAAAGTAGAAATAAGAGAGAGTTTGGAAAAATAGATGGTTCATGAAAAATATTAGTTGCAATGAATGTAAATGCATGACCCCCCTTTCATAGCACCTTTCAGACAATCAAATCAAGTTATCCAGCACAAAGATGTAAATTATGTTTAAAAAGTGTATAAACATTAGAATCACCACTTACCTTTCAAAAGATTTGTCACGATTAGAATTCCTCTTTTAACCTAGTAGTGTAGATTTTAAAGATGGGATTAAGAAATCCTTGCTTTTCAACCCATCTACAAATACTAAGTTATCTCCCTGAAATTGGGGTGAAGGGTATGAGTTGTGAACATCCTCCAAGAGTTTCGTACGATATAGTATTGAAAAATCTAACTCCTTGAGACATGTTAAGCTCAACACATAATCATTTGGACTATAGTTCTCCAAGAATTAAGATGAACCTAAAAAATCATGTGACAAAGATAAGTTAGAATTATTAGCACATAGAGTAGAATCGAATACCTCTCTTGCCACATTGTGTAATTATCCCTCATATCCTCTCTCCTCTCCTTAGGAGTCTACTTGGTCAAGTGTATGGGCCTTCATAGCATCCTCAACTAACTTGGCTAGTTGTGTTTGTTGATGGCTCAATCGTTGGGAATCTTTTTTATGCCACTCAGTGGATGAATTTGAATTGGCAATAAAAGAATTTATGGATGCATCTACTATCGTCTCACTAAAAGAGTCAATCTGAACTTGTAACCTTGCAAATCTATCATCACTAACTGCTTTGAATTGGTGTCCATGGCGACATATGTCCCTATTTTTAATTATCCATGATGATGATTTGAACCTCGCTCTCAAGAAAAAAAAAACAAAGATCAAAGCAAGGAAAATAATAAACATAAATAAAAATAATAGAAAAACAAAGAAAAGAAAAATACATAAATAAGCTAGATTCAAAAATTACAAAAGTTAGTGGTATTTATAAATACAATAAAGGCTAAATCAACAAGATTCGAGTGTTTCTGATAGCTCCCATCATCGGCAATGATGCTAAAAACTTGATGTATATTTTTTAGTGTATAAATTTTACCAACAAATTACACAATTAATCAAGTTATAATTAAAATGTCAACCATTAAAACCACATATTCAGGCAAGTATACCCATCGTATAGTATAGGGAATATCAAGTATCGAATCAACAGGAACTTAGGCTCCCACCTTACTTTACCCAAATCTTTACTGTTTGGCCAATAAAATAAAAAGAGAATAAAATAGAAAATAAATAAAGATAAAAATAGATATAACTCAAGGATGAAAATTCATGCAACTAGATAATTATCTTGAAAATATAATATTCATTCATTTAGCATTTATCACAATCAATTGCCATCTTGGCATTATAAAGGAACATAAGTGAAATCCAATCACTTTCCATGTCATGAACTAACTTATGTAGATTTCACTTCTTTCCCAGTCTATGGAATTACTATCCCTTGATTAATTGAGTAGATATCCTAATCAAACCAAAGTAACCAAAAGATGCATTAAACTTATACCTTATAAACCCGAAATTAGCCAATGACCCTATGATCTAGGTGAAATTAACCAATCTTTGATTACTTTAGTTCTTTAATCTTAACTTTATTTCTCAAGTTCATTGAGATCTAACAAATATAAAATCAATGCAATGAACTTCTAACATTGTTTCTCAAGTCAATTGGAAGAAAACGCATCAATAACCAATGATAACAAGTAGTCAAATACGAAGGACAACAATAGATTGAAAAAAAAATTTCAATTAACTTAAAATCAAAATATCCAAAATAATATCCAATTACAATCAAAATATTAAGCATATCAATATTCTAGAAAAGTAAACAATGGATAAAAATAGAACTCATAGATAAGCTCTTCTTCTTCTCTTGAAAACCTCTTTTGAACAATACCTCTTTGAGTGGTGATTTTGTCTTTGAATGATTAGTTATGTTGGATCATTCAAATCACACCTTTGCATTGTGTTTTTCTTGTTTAAATAGGCTTCTAAGAGGCTAAAATTCATTCCCTAAGAGTCCTGAACAGAGTAGATATTGAAAAATACAAAAACTCTTGGAAAATTACCAAATCCGTGCATGGTTAGAAAGCTCGCCGACATTGGGCAGATCAGGGCCAACGCCGGATCCACTTGGCACGGTCAGCGCTGGCCGTGCTCTGGTCAGCTCAATCATGATTTGTCTTTTAAACGACGACACCCCTATTTTTCCAGATCTAGGCCAGCGCCAACTCCATGATGACAGCGACAGTTTGTTCATTTTTTCGTCGTTTTCTACAATAAAATTCCAAAACACCTTTTCAAGGATAAAATAACAAATATAAAGGAATGTGCCTAGTTATTACAACAAATGTATAAAAAAAAACCCCTCAAATAACTAGAAAAACACAAATGAATTTTGCCCCTATCAAGATTGTGTGCAAGAGATGGTCTAGAATGATAGGAGTTTTAGTTCTTTAATGATTAGAAACCCAAAGAATGTTGCTGTTGGTGTGAGTTTTTATCTTGTGCATCTAAAATAAGGTTGAATGAAATCAAGAGCTCTATATTTGATGATGTTTCTAGTTTTGGGTAAGTAGAGGCCAATAGAATGAGTTGGAGAAGTGAACGAGATTTGAGTTCAATTTTTGGTGCAATAGCTATGTGTTTTGGTGTTGTTTGTGTCACAATTTTTGTGTGTGAGGGAGTATAGGCTGAGAGATGCTTGAACACTAGAGAGAAATCGTGTTCAAGGTTCAAAAGGGTGATTGTGTTTCATGTGTAGCCTAGATAGACTATGCTTCTATCTAAAAGAAAAGATAAGAGATTTAAATGGGATAAAGGATTATCTTCTCAACCTTGAAACTCCTAGCACTCGGCTTCGTCAAGTAGAAGAAGAGAAAAGAATGGCTGCTAGGGTACCTTGATAACTAGCTATAAGAGAAAAAATGGAGGGAGTAATCGACATAATGAGAAGGAAAAAGGAAGGTTTTAATCCAAAGAAAATGTTGATTTCTTAGAGGATAATATGGAAATTATTTGGGGAGTGTTAGCCTAAAGGGCATTCTCTTCTGTTTTAACTTATGAAAAACACTGATAAGGACTAACTTGTATGATTTAAATATGATAGGATGTATGTGAACTCAGTTCTTCCAAAGGCATGCAAAATGAGACTGCTAAGCAACTCTTGAGCAATGGAATCCAAATCAACTATATCATCAATTCAAGAGCTTGCAAAATTATGAAGTCCTTGTAAAGAAACTTTAGACTAGAAATCATTTGTTAAGGTATCATGTGTAAATTCCTATGTCTCATTTACCTTATAACTTAGTTTATTTTTACCTTAAAGCACACAAATAAATGATTTCAAAAAGTAGGTCTTCAGATGCTTAGATTAAGTAGTTTGGATAGACCATTGCATCCAAAACTTCATCCAAAACTCTATAACAGTAAATGTTTCTACAAAAAAAAAAAAAAAAGTGCCATTTTGGACTCATATTTTGGATGCATGTTCTTCCGATCCTTGAGTCTAAAATTCTAGAAAACCTAACAACGAAAAACTAGCCATTACTAGTCATTGCTATCTTACTTTTTGCTCCTATAAAAGCTTTCAAAACTCGATTTTGAAGCAGATTTTTGTGCTATCTTTCTCAGAAACACTTTCACACATCAAAATACAAAAATCTCCCTTTTCACTTGTGCTTCAACAGTGAAATCAATTTGTTCAAAAGGTAAACGGTGTCTGTGCTCATCTGTTCGTAATTTGCTCAAATCTGTGAGCTATTGTTGTATACTTTCTATCATTCTATCTTGTATGAAGGTTGAGAAGGTAAAATCCAATTGGGGTGATCCTTGATTGTTGTGATTAAAAAGCTTGGGTGTAAAACTAAGGTTGGTAATCCTCTTGTGTAAGATTGGTGTCACCTACCACCATTGAGTTAGGAAAATGTTTTAGTTGGTGTGGTGAAATCATTAAGAAAGAACTTAAGGTAGTAGATGTAGATCATTTGATGATTGAACTACTATAAACCTCTGAGCTTTATTTCATCTCCCCAGCATAAATTTCTTTGCTACATTCCCACTGACTTTTGTCTTTAAATGCTCTATTCTGTTTTGCTAAAAACAGTGATCTATTTATGATCCTTGCTTTCTGATTTGAACCTTTCATTAAATATCTCAACTACCCATCCTCATTTCATATCATTTGTGTTTACTTTGAAAGACTTCTAGTTGCATTCTTGAAATAAAAAATCACCCTTGAAGTAATGAAGTATCACTACTAATCTGCTCAAAATTTTTTTTGGAAACCAAAATTTTAATCTACTATTGTTATCCAAAACCTTATTCACCCCCTCTAAAGTTTTTCAATTGGTATCAAAGTGTTTTTCTACTTTATTTTTGGTCTAACAACCGTGTAAAAAAGATCTTTATGGCAAACACATCTACCCTTCCTCATGTTGAAGGGTCTTCAACAAATCAACTACCTTTATTTAATGGAAGCAACTATACATTCTGAAAAAATAAAATGAGGATTTATATCTGCTCAATTAATTTTGAGTTGTGGAATCTGATTGAAAATGGACCATTTGTTCCGTTAAAGTTCGTTGAAGGCAGAAAAGTGCCTAAACAAAGTGATGAATATGACAACGAGGACATTTAAAAAATGACCTTGAATTTTCAAGCATTGAATATATTATGTTATGCTCTTGATGCTAATGAATGAATATAACCAGGTTAGTGTCTATGATTCAACCTATGAAATGTAGAGACTACTTGAGGTCACCCATGAAGGGACCAATCAAGTAAAAGAATTGAAGCTATGACTCCTTGTCTGAGACTATGAAGTGTTCTCTATGAAGCTAAGTGAGAAGATAAATGATATGTTCAAACGATTCACAAACATTATGAATGGTCTAAAAGAATATGGGAAAAGTTATTCCCTTAGGGAACAAAAGAGAAAACTACTTGATGTTCTGCCAAAGAGTAGGCAGCCAAAAACCTTGGCTATAGAGGAATAAAAAAATTTGAATAACTTACCCACTGAAGAGCTAATTGGCTCTCTCTTGACTCTTGAAATGAAACTTAAAAGGTTTCAAGAATATGATGATAATGAGAAAGGCAAATGGGGAACTGCTCTAAAAGCAATTATGAAGGGCCTAACAGTGATCAGACTGATTATGATGATGGCAGTGATTTAGACACGGAAGAATTGACTATTGTAGCAAAAAAGTTTTTAAAAAGTGTTCAGAAAGGGCCATTTCAAAAAAGGTAAGGAGCTCTTGAAAAAGAAATGACAAACCTCTTTTAAACCTTAATACTTTGAATATAAAAGCATGGAACATTTCATAGTTGATCATCCAGTGGCCAAAGAAAAGGAGGCCAAGCAATTTAGAAAGAAAAAGAAAGACACAAAGTTGAAGAAAGGAAAATGATTAATTGGAACTTGAGATCAATTAGAATCTAAAACTGAAGAAAGTTGCGATTTAGAAAATGAAAAGGCCAACTTGACACTTCATGGCTATGGAGGATAATGTAAATCCTACATATCTAGATTTAACAACCAAGTTGAATGTTTCTGACTGTGAAAGACATGATAATCCTAGTGAATTATTTTTTGATATGTTTCATGAACTAAAGAAATTACCTAGACAAAACAAACAAATGAAGATAAAAATTGATTCCTAATTATATGCAAATACAAAGTTATTAAATGAGAATGAAGTCTTACTTGAGTCATATATGCGTTCGACATTGAACAAAATGTTTTCATCACCTCATTGCATCATATGTCTCTAGAAAATAAATTCTTATGTGACAAAATTTGTTCTCTTAAAACTATGGTTAGCAATTTTGAAGATATAAAGAGTAGAGTTGATAATCTTACCCCATGCATTGAAAAGTTTACAAATAGAAAAAATAATTTGGAAAAATTACTTGGAGCACAACACACAACTGCAAACCGAAATGGTCTACGCTATAGACATGATATTAGAACTAAAAATTACAAATTTCACTTTCTAAGATCTGCTTCATCATATATAACACATAGCTGTTGCACATATTTTGAAAATTTTGGACATAAAATATCTAAGTGTTATATTAGGAAGAAGGTGCAATCTGGTATGAAAACTGTTTGAAGGGTAAAAGGAACTATCACTAACCCCTATAGACCCAAGAAGGTATGGGTACCAAAAGTCACTCTTTCATCTTGTGTATAGGAACATTTGTTGGACAAATGGAGCTCCATAAAATGGTTTTTGGATAGTGGATGCTCACGGCACATGACAAGAAATGCCAGATTGCTAGAAAGTATTCAAGCTACAAGCGATGGATTTATTACTTTTGGAGACAAAAAGAAAGGAAAAATACTTAGTATAGATAATATTGGTAAGAGATCGTCAATTATCATCAAGCATGTGCTATTAATTGATGAATTAAAGTATAATCTTCTTAGTATCAGCCAACTATGTGATAATGGATGCAAAGTTGCTTTTGAAAAAGATTTTTGCATCATCATGGATAGTTTCGGCAATAACACTATTTTTGTTGCTAATCATGTTGAAAATGTTTATGTTCTTTATCTTAATGATCTTGGAGCACCTAACATTAGATGCCTCTCTGTGAATAATGACAATAGCTATCATTGGCATAAAAGGATAACTCATGTATCTATTGATTTGTTAAACAGATTATCTTTAAAAGAACTTATTAGAGGACTGCCCAAAAAGAGATTTGATAGAAATCGGGTGTGTGATGCTTGTCAATTTGGAAAACAAACCAAATCTCTTTTAAGCCTAAGAAAATGATTTCAACATCAAAACGTCTTGATCTCATACACATAGATTTATTTAGACCAATGAGGATCACTAGTCTTGGTAGTAGGAGATATGCTTATGTAATTATAGATGACTTCTCAAGATTCACTTGGACTTTATTTCTTGCTCAAAAAGGATGAAACCTTCTCTGAATTTTCAAAACTATTCAAACGTGTTCAAAATATTCTTTGTTGCAAATTGATCTCAATTAGAAGCAACAATGGTAGAGAATTTCACAACCATTATTTCACCAAAATGTTGTGAGGAAAATAGTATTCCACAATATTTTACAGCTGCCAAAACACCTCAACAAAATGATGTGGTTGAGAGGAAAAATTGAACCTTGTAAGATATGGCAAGATTATGGTATATGAAAATTCTCTTCCAAACTATTTTTAGGTTGAGGTTGTGAACACAACTTGCTATATTGTCAACCGAGTTATGCTAAGACCTTTCCTAAGAAAAACTCTTTTTCAACTAATATTTGACAATGTTCCATCCATTTCATATTTCAATGTTTTTAGATGCAAATGTTTTGTCCTCAATACTCGTGACAACCTTGAAAATTTTGATAGCAAATCTGATGAGACTATATTTCTTGGATATTCTTCAAATAAAAAAGCATATAGAGTATACAATAAGAGAACCCTATGTGTGGAAGAATCTGTACATATTGTGCTCGATGAATCGAATATATATTCTTCTAGAAATGATGATGATCATATAGGTGTCTCAAAAGAAAAGGGCGGTGAACAGCATATGGCTCCTCCACTTGATATTCATACCAAAGAAGAGGAACTACAAGAACAACAAGCTGAAGAAAACAATCAAAGAACTAAAGAACTCATTAATCAAGATCTGCCTAGAGATTGGAAGTACAAATATATCTATCTAAAAGAGCATATCATTGGTGATCCTAGCTGTTGAGTCAAAACTAGACAGTATTTTGTTAACAACTTTGCTCTACTCACTAGTACTGAACCAAATTACATTGATGTAGCCTTACATGATGAATTTTGGATTATGGCTATGCAAGAAGAGCTGAATCAATTCAAAAAGAATTAAGTTTGGAAGCTTGTCCCTAGACTACTTGACCATCCCGTAATTGGCACAAAATGGATATTTAGAAATAAACTTGATGAGCATGGTAGTATTATTAGAAATAAAGCTAAATTAGTTGCCTAGGGATTCAATAAAAAAGAGGACATCGATTATGATGAAACCTTTGTTCCCGTTGCTTAATTAGAATCAATAAGAATGTTTCTTGCATTTATTTCTTTCAAAGGTTTTGTGTTCTACCAAATGGATGTCAAAAATGCTTTCTTAAATAGTTTTATTGAAAAAGAAGTATATGTGGAATAACCTCCTAGTTTCACTCATGAACGTTTTCCAAACTATGTTTTTAAACTCTCAAAAGCCTTTTATGGTTTAAAACATGCTCCAAGAGCATGGTATGAAAGGCTATGTGGTTGTTTTCTCTCAAAAGGCTTTTCAAGAGGCTTAGTTGATACCACATTATTTATCAAGTCTGAAAAATATGATAATATCTTAATTTTGCAAATATATATTGATGATATTATTTTTAGAGCTACTAATGATTCCCTGTGCAAGAAATTTGCTAAGAGAATGCAGGAAGAATTTGAAATGAGCATGATGGGAGAACATAACTTATTTCTCGGTCTTGAAATCAAGCAAACCAAATATGAAATCTTCTTAAATCAAGCAAAGTATTCCAAGGCACTGCTTAAAAGGTTTGATATGAATGAAGCAAAGAAAATAAGTACACCTATGAGCACATCTTTAATGCTTGATAAATATGAAAAAGGCAAGAAAGTGGATTAATCAAAATACAAAAGTATGATCGGAAGTCTCCTCTATCTTACTACTAGAAGGCCTGATATTATATTCTTAGTATGTCTTTATGATAGATTTCAATCATGTTCAAAAGAATCCCATATATGTGCTGTAAAAATGAATTCTTAGATACTTAATTGGAACTCATGTCTATGACTTATGGTACCCTCGAACTAATTCATTTGATCTTATATGATATATAGATGTCGACTATGCTGGCTGCAAGGTTGAAAGAAAAAGTACCAATGGACACTGTTAATTTCTTAGTCATTCCCTTATCTCCTAGTATAGCAAAAAGCAAGCATGCATTTCCTTTTCAACAACCGAAGTTGAATACATTGCAGTGGGTAATTGTTGCGTGCAAATTTTGTAGATAAAAAACACCTTGCTTGATTTTAGTTTAAATTTTAATTGTGTGCTTATTCTGTGTGATAATACTAGCGCTATTAATTTCACCAAAAATCCTATTCAGTATTCTAGAACTAAACATATTGAAATCAAGCATCATTTTATTAAAGATCATGTGCTTAAGGTAGGTGTGTGTTGAATACATTCCAACCAATGAACAACTTGCTGACCTTTTTACAAAGCCTCTAGCTGAAGAGGGATTTAATCATTTGAGAAGAGGTTTAGGAATTACTAGAATTATGTAACTGACTATTTTGCCAAGGATTTGTTTGATCATTCTTGCAAAACTAATGAAGATACATCTTTTGGATAGAGATTTTTGATGTAATATCTGAGAAACATAAATATAAAATCCTATCAACTGAACATCCTTTATTCTGCTTTTTTGGACAAACTAATTTGGACTCAGTTTGAATCTAAAATAGCAGCAGCCCAAAAATTCATGAAAAGCCCATTTTCTTCTGAAGAAAGAGAATATAAGTCTAGAAGTTACTTTTCAAAATTTTCAAATGTCCACTCTTTTTTAAAAAAATGACCCTATCTCTGGTGACAAGTTTATGATGTAAAGTACTTAATTGTACTTATCCACTCTAAAACCTAGGAAATCACAAAAGACTATCTCTTTCTCTCTTCTAGAAATCCAAAACTGCCATTGTTCCCTCTACTTCTCTCACAATCGTATCTTCATCTTCCCTAAACTGAAACAAAAATCCTTCATCTTCTTCTTACTTCTGCTATGACGAAAGTGCCAAAATTTGATAAAGGAACCACACAAAAGGCCAAGATTGGCAAGAAAAGTAAAGCAGCGGCTAAGACAAAAGTTGTTACTGCCGCACAACCGGGCACCAAGTAGAAAGAAAAGAAAATCGTTGAAGCAACCTCCTAATCTAACTCATCAACAGAACATACTACACCAAAAAACTCTGAAACCTTGGTACCTCTCTTTCTTGAAAAAAAATGCTAGTCTGATTTTAATGATTGGCTGTCTAGAAATAGGAGTGTGGTCACAGGATATCAGGTTGATGCTGAGGCACTTTTGAACTTCTCTGACATTCTAAACATGTTAGAAAATCTTAGTTTGGGGACCTTATTCTCAATAGATGAGAAACTGTACACCCTCGGTTTGGAAATTTTATGCAAATATGAAAAAAGAAAGGTTTGAGGAGATCGAGGGGAGCTTTTATGGTGCAATGGTATAGCACTAGAGTACGATAAGTAAATATGGAATTTAACCATCGACTGTTGAACTAAATTTTTAGAGTTAAAGATGAAGGGATTCAATTTTTTGAAATGAACAAATTCCCTAAGGAATTAGACCTATTTGACTTAGGAAGGTTTGAGATAAGGTTTACTGGTGGGAAAATTTTTAAAAGTTCAAGTGATAGAAATTCAAAATGGTTGAATGGTCCTGGAAGGATTTTACACCATATGGTGTTGACTATGGTTACTCTAAGTTTTGGGCACAAGACTTTAGTAAATATCATGCAAATGATACTGATGTTGGCCATGTTTGAAGGCCAACAAATCAATTTTGGTTTTCTGGCAGTTAAGTTGATGCTGCAGTCAAGAAACACATCTCACAAAGCACTCCTATATGTCAATCTATTGACCAAGTCTCTAGGCATTTCAATGTGAATTTAAATACTTGTGCTCCTGGTCAACTTAAGACTAATGTGCATAATATGGAATTCTTTGAAAAAATGGGATTTATTCAAGTGAACAAGGAATGGGTCTTACTTAGAGATATGTCGAACGAAGAAAGAGAAAATCTGTTAAAAATCAAGGGTGAAGGAAAAAGAACTGCACCTGCTGCCTAAACAGGGATAAAGCGGAAATCTGGAATACGGGAAGACTCCTCAAACAAGGGCAAGCGAAAAGATTGAGGAAAGAAGTCTGACTTAAAGCATCCTGGGTGCTATAAGTAGCCTAACAGAGAAGTTTGATGGATTTCAGATAAAAGTCACAACTGAATTATAGAATTTAGGAACTAGATTAAAGAATGTGAAAGAAAAGACTGTTAAGGAAGTCCATGATAGATAAGCTCCTTTTGAAGAACACATGACTGGAAAAGAAACTACCTCTCCTCAAGTTGAAAACACAGTTGGAAAATAGACTGAGCAAGAAGCACAACCAGACCAGGAAAAGGAAATAGAGAAAGAAGAAGAAAGTGGGAAGGATAAAGAAAAGGAAAGTGAAGTTCCCACCTCTGCTACCCCTACTGCATTGCAAGCTCCTAAGCCTACCACAGTTTGAAGTTCCTCTGGTAAATGTCAGAAGCACGTGGTAGTAAAAAGAAAGTCCAACCGAATTGCTGGACAATATTCTAAAAAGGGTGTCGGGACTAAGTCTGCAACCATCCACATTTCCTGACTGGCCAATCATGCATGCTAATTTCCTATGCTTGAACAATTTATTGCTTTCCTATTGACAAACAATTTTAGCACTAGTACTTGAACAATTTTATTTTTGCGCTTATCTAGCTACTAATCTTTTTTTATATATCTTTACTCTTTTCTTTTTTGTCAAGGTTTAACAATATGCATTCTATCTCTGTTTGCTCTTGTTATTCTGCCTATCTTGCATTTTGATTGATGACAAAAGGGGAGAATAAAGTGAATATGAATGGATTGTGAATTAAGAATAAGAAATGAGTATGAATGGATTGTGAACTAAAAATGAAAAGTGAGTATGAGTGGATTGATTGTGAATTGTGTGACACATGAATATGATTGTTGATGAGATGACTATTTATGGTTTGAGAATGAGGACAGTGAAGAATTGAGAGACTTAATGGAGACTAAGTTGAGATGTCATTGCTATTATGGAATAAGGAGTTTAAAGTATGGATATGAGTTCATTGTGCATTCTGATTGATTTTGAATTCGAAGAATGATTTGTTTTGTCTATGATTGTGATATGCACTTTATTAAATATTTAGATGTTGAGGTTACCTAAGTAGACTTTTATGAAATCTGGGCTGATTACTTTTGGTTGCACTGTAAAATCCATGTGTGGATTTTCCTTGAGAAAAATAAGTTTGACCAATTCCAAGAAAAGTCATTGAACTATACTATTAAAGGATTTGTTTCACTCCGCACATACTCAGGGGGAGTTTTGGACCAACATTTCTTTAATCCAAAATAGTGATCCAAAAAAGACTTTTTAAAAGGCTAGCTTCTGCCTCATTTTACCCCATTTTGAATGCACATTTTAAATGTCCAAAACCTTAGAATGCAATCTTATTTTTAAATGCACATCATAGTTAGCATCTCATTATCCTCTATTCATATATGCACATACATAGGGGGATGATAGGAATCGTACTAAGCATGAAGGCCAATCTAAAGAAAAAGAAAGGAAGACAAAGACACAACGCATGCCTCTATGGGCGAAGCTCCTTTCAGGAGACTTCAAGGTGCATTTCAAGATTCTAAGCCAAGGATGAAGAAGGTTGTCAAGTAATAGAGGATTAAAGAAGGGCCAACAAGATCAAAGCTTAGACAACAATTGATATGGAGAGCCAAAGGAGCGCAAGAGGGAGCTGAAAAGATAAGAAAATCGAGGTGTCAGGAGGGTAGAACGCACTTGGCACTGGGTACACTAATACACTTAGTGCTATGTCCGTACTGGAACAATATTGTTCCATTTGTAGATCACACCTGGTGCCGAGTCCACCAGTATACCAGGCACTAGGTCACTTCGCGCAATATCTTGTTTTGCTGATTTTTCTTGTTTTGTTTTATTTTGTTTCAAATTTAATTTTCATGACTTGTAATATGTATATTTTAGACATACTTAGGAGATGAATGGTTGAGATTACATCACTCGTTTGCTAGGTTTAGTTTGTTATCTTTATATATACCTCTTTACTCTTATAATAGTTACTTTTTAGAGAATTAGAATATTTTGATAAAGAAACCAAATTCTCTCTAGAAGAGAGTGTGTAAGGGGTTATTCCTATTTCAAAACCAAATCAAATGGTTTAGTCCCACCTTTGATTCCATGTCTCTAAACTTCAATGGGATAACCTAAATCTCTTTCTGTATTCTTAGGTGCTAGTGTTCTCTCTAGTGTTCTTGATAGGTTGAGTTTATGAGTGCCTTCAAATTTCATCTTTTTGTTATAATCTCTTGATAGATTAGGGTATTTAGGTATTTTGAAGTAGGCTAGATTCATCAATTCTTATTGGGTTAAGTGTATTTGCATTTAGTTCATTTGTGTGTGTGAATTTGGTAGGGAGTTGAGTGACCAACTCTCGGGTTCTTCAAAATCAAGAGGCTTCCACGTTTTTAGCTCCTATCAAAGTGGTATCAGAGTAAGATTGTATTGATTTTAATCAATACAATTTTCTTTGAGCAAAGGTACAATTTTCTTCAAGAACTTGTTAAAATTTTCATATTTTCGTCACTTATTTTTGGGCTATTTTTGAATGCTTTGAACTTTAGATTGTGCCATGGACTTGATGTGAAATTGATCTTATATGTTGGGTTTATAATTGGGTAGCTATTTGAGGATTAAAATTGTTGAAAATTTGCAGTTATTTGAGTTGATTGGCTGCACAAAATTCTGTACATAAGAAATCCCGTAACTAAATTTCTTACAATTTTTGTGGGTTCAAAACTTGAATATGTTCCATGAGAATATTATGAATTTGATCCTATATAATATATTGGTGTTTGGAAAGTCATTTAGTGTCAAAATTTGTTGATTTAGGGCCAAAACCAAGCTGAAATTTGTCAATCAAAGTTCAGTTACGAGGTGCACACAAGGTGTTTGATATATTGCATCAATGACTTGTGATTGCTCATACATGACTGTCTCAAGCTTCCATTCATGAACTACATTATCTCCTAGCATAATAGATTGTTCTTGGTAAGATAAATCTTTCTTATAGCCAATAGAAAGTTTTTTTCTCTTTGAATTAGTCTTAAGTTTGGGAAGCATTTGAGTGGATTGAAAAAGGCAAGAAGGTGAGATCAATGTTGTAAAAGCCAATGAAGAGTGTAAACATGAGGATTGAGTGACATTGATTGAGTGCTAAACACATGAGGGTGTAAAGTAGAAACTTTTCTTGTGTGTTTTTCTATTCAAAATTTCTTTTTAAAAAGAAAAATAGCTTATGAGAGTTCATATGATTCATCTTTTATGAGTGCTCAAGGTGAAGTAAATGATTTCTCTAAAATATTTTACTCAAGTAGAGGAGAATGTGATAACTATGATGAGGAAGAATGGGATTGTGAGAAATATGAAAATGATTGTGATGAAGAGCAAAGTACTAGTGGAAGTACGAATGGTGGATGTGAAAAGGGAAAAATTGAGCGTATAGATTATGAGAGTGATGGAATACTTTTGGTAAGACCTCCAAAAAGAGCAAATGGTAGATTACAAAATAATTCAAATAATGGAGTGCAAAAAAAGAGCGAGTTTGTGCAAAAGAAGAAGGAGTATGATTACTCTAATTGTTGGTGAAAAGGCCATTACTTTTACAATTGTCCTAATGAGCTACAACGAAGGAAGGATAAGTTGCAAGGTAGTAGAAATTTCACCTATAGACACACCAAAGGTACTTATCCCAACAAATTAGCATATAGGAGATTTAATGGGGCACAAGGTGGAAAAAGAAGATATATGAATATTAAGAAACAACTATAAAGGAGAGTAGACCTAAAGCAAACTAATCATGCCAACCCTCTACTTAATCCATCAAGAGATGTAGGAAATGAGAAACTTGGATGGGTTGGAATATGTAGTAAAGAAGGAATGGTGATTGAGCCAATTTGTCCATTGATTGGAGCAGTAAGAAGAGATAGGGATTCTTGTGAGGGTAAAGAAGGAGATGAGATGCAAAGGGAAAATATCTTCTTTTTAAGGTGTCCTATCAACAAAAAATCATGTAGTGTTCTTATTGATGGGGGAAATTGTATAATTTTGATTAGTAACACATTGGTGGAGGAATTAGAGTTAGAAACCATGAAACACCCTAGTCCCTACAAGCTTCATTGGTTGAATAATTGTGGAGAAGTGAAGATGAACAAGCAAGCCAAAGTTGAATTTGACATGGGGGGATACCATGATGAAGTGTTATGTGATGTATATCCCATGCATATTAGGCATATTTTGTTACGAAGACCTTGGATGTTTGATAGGGATGTAGTCCACAAGGGGAGGAAAAACACTTATACCCTGAAGAAAGATGGAAAAAAGTTCACTTTAGTTCCCTTTTCCCCTAGTAAGGTTTTAAAAGATCAAAATATTTTGAGGGGGAATGAAAACAAAAGGAGAGAGAAGAAAGAGGGGGAAAAGATTGAGAAGAAAGAAGTTGAGGGAAAAACATAAGAAGAGGTTGAGAACAAAATGGAGAAAGGGAAATGAGAAAAAAAAGAAAATAGAATAGCCTCTTCAAATTTGAGAGAAAAAGAACCGAGTGACAAATAAGAATGTGAGAAAAGAAAAGAGAGTGGAGGTAAAATGAGAAGGAAAATGTGGGTAGTGAAAGAAGAAAAAAATGAGCATAGCAATGTTCAAAAGACTACATTTTTGCCTTCACCTAAAAATCCTTGTTTGAATTTTTATGTAGGTGACCATTCGAGGAGGAATCATAATAAAGAAGGGAAAAATGATAGGAATCGTCCCAGGCATGAAGGTCAATCTAAGGAAGGGAGAAGGAGGACAAAGCACAACACATGCCTCCATGGGTGAAGCTCCTTTTCTAGAGAGTTCAAGGTGCATTTTTAGATTCCAAGCCAAGGATGAAGAAGGTTTTTAAGTAATGGAGGATTAAAGAAGGGTCAAGAAGATCAAAGCTTGGATAATAATTGGTATGGAAGGCCAAAAGAGCGTAAGAAGAGGCTGAAAAGACAAGAAAAGTGAGGTGCGATGAGGGCAAAACTCACCTAGCATCAAGTACGCTAGTACACCTAGTGCCAGGTCCACACTGGAACAACATTGTTTTATTTGCATATCGCACCTGGTGCCGGGTCCACCAGTACACCTAGCGCCAGGTCATTTCGGGCAATGCTTTGTTTTGCGAATTTTTCTTGTTTTGTTTTATTGTGTTTCAAAATTAATGTCCACGACTTTTGACTTGTAATAGATATATTTTAGACTTACTTAGGAGATGAATGGCTGAGATTACATCTTCCATTTGTAAGGTTTAGTTTGTTATCTTTATATATGCCTCTTTACTCTTGTAATAGTTAGGTTTTAGATAATTAGAATATTTTGGTAGAGAAACTAAATTCTTTCTAGAAGAGAGTGTGTAAAAGGTGATTTCCATTTCAAGACCAAATCAAAGGGCTTAGTCCCACCTTTGATTCCATGTCTCTAAATTTCAAAGGGATAATCTAAATCTCTTTCTCTATTCTTGGGTGCTAGTGTTCTCTCTAGCGTTCTTGATAGATTGAGTTTTTGGGTCCCTTTAAATTCCATATTTTTGTTCTAATCTCTTGATAGATTAGGGTATGTAGGTGTTTTAAAGTAGGCTAGATTCACCAATTCTCTTTGAGTTAAGTGCATTTGCATTTAATTCATTTGTGTGTGTGAATTTGGTAGGGAGCTGGGTGACCAACTCTAGGGTTCTTCAAAAATCAAGAAGCTTCTGCGTTTTTAGCCATATCAGGGAGTATTATAGCTTATGATTTATCTTCTACACTTCTTTACGTACATAACCATACATTCCTTTTTTTCTTTTTTTTTTGATCTTTTTGCAGCTATTTCCCAATGAAATAGTCCTTTGATGGAAGGAATGAGGATAAGAAGGTTGGTTGGGCTATAGGCTTATTAAGCCATGTTTATGAGATTATGTTGCATTTTTCTTATCTTACACCCATAAGCATTCTTTGAGTCCTATATTAAGAGAATGCATTTCAATTAAAAATATTCTTATTTCTCTCGGTCTAACATCTTCATACTATACATGTCATTGTTTTCATGTTACAATCCCATCAAGTTTGTCATCACTTAAAAAATGGGAGATATTAAGCCCAAAGGGCATTCTCCTTATTTTTGACTTATGATAGACATTGATGAAGACTAACTTATGTGATTTATATATGATAGAACATGTTTTACCTTAGTTCTTTCAAAGGCATGCAAATGAAACTACTAAGCAACTTTTAAGCAATAGAATCCAAATCAAGTATATCTTCAATTCAAGAACTTGCAAAATCATGAAGTCTTTGTGAAGAAACTTTAGACTAAGAATCATTTGGCAAGGTATTATGTGTAAATTCTTATGTCTCCTTTACCTTATGATTCAGTTTATTTCTGCCTTGAAGCACACAAATAAAATAATTTCAAAAAGTAGGTCTTCAGATGTTTGGATTGAGTAGTTTGAATGGATCTCTGCATCCAAGACTTCGTCTAAAACTCTGTAACAATGTCTAAATGTTTTTACCAAAAAAGTGTCGGTTTGGACTTACATTTTTGACATACTTTCTTCTAATCCTTAAGTCCAAAATTGTGGAAAACCTGACAACGAAAACTAGCCATTACTATCTTACTTTTTACTCCTATAAAAGCTTTTCAAATACAAATTTTTTTATTTTTGTGCTATCTTTCTTATAAACACTCTCACATATCAGAATACAAAAATCTCCCTTTTCACTTGTACTTCAACAGTGAAATTAATTTGTTCAAAAGGTAAAAGGTCTTTGTGCTCATCTGTTCGCAATCTACTCAAATCTGTTAGCTATTTATGCATACTCTCTTTCATTATATCTTGTATCAAGGTTAAGAAGGTAAACCCCAATTGGGGGTGAGCCTTGATTTTTGTGATTAAAGAGGCTGGGTGTAAAACTAAAGTTGGTAATCCTCTTCTTTAAGATTGGTGTCACCTACCACCATTGAGTTGGGAAAAGGTT
This sequence comes from Voacanga thouarsii, assembly GCA_026120185.1. Lineage (NCBI taxonomy): Eukaryota > Viridiplantae > Streptophyta > Magnoliopsida > Gentianales > Apocynaceae > Voacanga > Voacanga thouarsii. The sequence continues at coordinate 2,322,862 of JANUWF010003396.1, forward strand.
TTAGTGAGTGTGGTGAAATCCTTACGTAAAAACTTAAGGTAGTGGATGTAGATCATTTGAGGATTGAACCACTATAAATCTCTGAGCTTTATTTCATCACCCCTGGATAAATTTCTTTGCTATATTCTCACTGACTTTTGTCTTTAAGTACTCTATTCTATTTTGCTAAAATCAGTGATCTATTTATGATCCTTGCTTTCTAATTTGAACCTGTCATTTAATATCTCAACTACCCATCCTTATTTCATATCATTTATGTTGACTTTAAAAGACTCCTGGTTGCATTCTTGAAATCGGAAACCATCCTTGAAGTAACAAAGTATCACTACTGATCTGCTCGAAATTTTTTTTGGAAATCAAAATTTTAATCCACTCTTGTTATCCAAAAACCTTATTCACCCCCCCCCCATAAGGTTTTTCAGGGAGAATTTTGATAAGATTTGTTGATTAAGTGTTTGAGTTGAGCTTAAACAACCCCATAAAATGGTGGCCAAAACATTTGTTTTAACCAAAAAATCAAAAGCTAGAAAATTCATAGAAGATAAAATGAGTTTTTACAAAAGATAATTAATAATTTTAGTAGATAAAATCAAGATTTTTATCGTAATATCCTGGAATCCAAAAATGCTCAATTATAGGAGTCCCAATCCTCAAAAAATGGCGGCTGGATTGATCAAAATTAGCTAACGATTTATATAAAAGAATTAAGGTGAATTGGAAAAGATAAATAGCAAATAAAAATAAGCTTTATTAAAAGCTGGAAAATTAACTACATTAATTTTAAATCTCTTAATGGATATATAGTCGTCTTTAATAAAATTTAGATTATCTCAAAGAAATCTAAAAGCTGAATTTTAGAGGTTTTATCCTCCAAGATGGTGGCTGAAATTATCTCTAGCACGAGATTTTTAGAAGATAAATAAACATTATCTTAAACTTAAGAAAATTCAGATTTTCTATCTAAATAATATTTATATAAAAGATATTCATAATTTAAAGGATATTAGGTTATAAAATTTTGGTTTATATCACATGATCCTCAAGATAAACAAACTCCTAAATTGTAGGGACAAAATCCCTCAAGATTGCTGGCCAGCCAAGGCTGAATTTCGTCCAAGGAAAAGAAAAAGAGGAAGGGAACAAAAGCATGAGTTAGGATTTGAACTAGAATCTCTAGGAATTACATGCTAAGATTTATCCACTAGACCACATTAACTCTTGTGTGTATTTCCCCCCAGCAAATTCTCTTCACCCTCAACCACTTCATCATACATATTACACACCAAGATCAACACACACAAAGTACAAACTCCATCTACCTCAACTATAGCATTAACTTAACCACAATAAGCAAGCACATATATACATATACATAGTAGTCAAACACACATATTAATGTATTATAAATCTATATGCTCATGCAAAATAAAATGCAATGCCAATTTCTCTTATATATCTAAGAGTGGTTTTTGGTGGGGTATTGCACGTGCAGTTACTATAAATAAGAAATATAGAATATACTTTGTTCTAATGAATTTACTTGCCAATAAAGAGGATTAAATCACAGAAATCTTATATCATCTAAAAATGCAACATTGAACTACAATTGACTTAAGAGGCAATTTAGGCCAATTCTTTCCGCATAAAGCTTATTGGTGTAAAACTCCACCCTAAATTACCCTGGATAATATGAGGGAATGCATTGTATGATTTATATGCAAATATGGATATACTTGGTTTCATAATTTTACGTGTCTTATGTGTAAATTGATTGAATAGCTATTGTTTGAAGTTGCCTTATTTAGCTTGCATGCCTAGTTAAGCTAATTTGAACTATTCTATTTAGTTAAATTACCATAAGGAGAGATTGAGTTCAAGCTATGGTTCCTAAAGGTTTTAGCGTGTTTATAAGACACAAAGTATTGTGAACTAATGGTAAGAGTGTCAGGATTTTAATTGATTAATTGAGGGTACAAATACAACCTCTTACTTAGCCATTCTTTTGTTTTTGTTTTTCTTTTCTTCTTGGCTGACCAACACTCTATACCAGCTACCATTTCTATATTTAGGGAAATATAATCCCATGATTTTGGGGGGCATTTTTATCTAAGGGGTTAGTTTCCAAAATTTTCCCACCTACTAGATAATACCATTGCCTTATTTACTTATCCCCCATATTTTACCAGCTTTAATTTAGCAATTAGATTATATATATTTCTTTCCTTAAAAAGAATACTATTCTCAGAATTGTTTGAAGACTTCTTTCCATTAATATTGCTTCATGGCCATCACTTTCCTTATTAGAGAAGAAGAATATTCCACCAAAATAAATTGTGATCCTTATTTCTTTTTCTTACCAAAATTGTGAAGGGGCTCAAATAAGAACTGCAGAGGGCCTTAGCACCCTTTTCACCCACAACTTATATCGCCGCGGTGGATACTACTACAAGAATGGACAACGAAGACAAAAGTCACACTACAAGAATATGACTAATTAGCAACTGACATTTCCATTGCTAATCAATCACTGATTATTATTCATCGACTAATTAGCGATGACACACCAAAAGCCGCTATTTTGAAGGTCACTAAATTATTAGCGACTGAAGAAACCTAGCGGTTAGTACTTAGCGACCGCATCTCCAACGCTACTTAAGTTAAAAATGAAGGGAAAAAAAAAATCAAAGTATGCTAAAATAGTTGACAATATCGGTCGGTAATTATCGTTGCGGTACAGTTCAATGCTAAAGTTGGTCGCAAAGTAGTGACATAATATTGATATCTATTATCAATTTGCAACTGAAATCGGCCACTAAATATAGTGAATATAGTTTTTCTATTGTTAATCAGTGACTGATATATGCGTCAGTTGCTGATCTTTAGTCTTTAATTTAGCGGCCGAAATTTTTGGGTCGCTTTTTTATTTTTTAATTTTTTCAAAAATTAATCATCCTTATTAATATTAAATAAAATTCCTAGAAAAATTACATAAATAATATTAAATAAAATTACATAAAAATTATCTTTACAATAGTAAATAAAAATAACCACAATAATAATGTATTCGAAATATCTAAACCATAGCATGCTAAGAACAAGCATCATCAGCAAAATCATCTAGGATGTCACCATCTGGATTATCTGGTGGTGCTAGTGACGGTGCTACAGGTGGTGGTACTAGTGGATGTGAAAATCTAATATGCTCAGCCATACCTTCTATGAACGAGTGCAAAAGAGCAATATACTGATCTTTCTCTTGTAATCTCTGCTCCACCCGCTCTAAATTCTTCTACAGCTTAACCTGAGTATGTGAACTGGAAGACTCACCATGAGCGTAGCCACTCTGACTATACTCTGGTCTAACACAGAAAGACTCAACACCTAACCCATAGACCTGGCCCTTCCTAAAGTCTCTTGTAGCCTACACAAGTAAAAACCTCTCATGTTGTACCACCACACCACTAGTAGAGCTCTATTGTGAAGCTTGTGACAGCAACTCATTAAATCGATCCTGATATTATTTGTAAACACATACATTTTAAAGCAATTGTATATAAAAGATTGAAAAAATGAATAGAGTAAATTTATATTGTAGAACTTACCCAAGTGTGTTGAGCTCTAGTATTTGCAAATTAACCTTGTTTAGGCCCAGGGTGCTAGTGCTCATGACATCGCTTCCACACTTTAGAGTGAGAAAACTTGTCTCCCATCTCTTTGCATTGTATGTAAATATAAAGTTTAATAGTTGTGAAATACTAAAAATGATATATCGATATATATATGAATTGAAAAGTCATTTTACCAGCTTCACCTCATCCTTAGGGAATGATATCGACCCTCCGGTATGGTGTGATTGGCCTAAGCCACCACGAGAATTGGCCTGGTTCTCCCTAGCATTCCTAGACCACTCCAGAAAACCTTCTGACCTCCAATGCTATGCAAACTAGTCGTAGACTGCCTTAGCCATCTAAGCAGGCCTCTATCCACTCCTACGAATATTTAATAGAGTGTCAGTCAACCACTTGGCACACCAGGACTCCCATGCCCTACGAATGTGTCCATCATGCTGTGAATCCTATCTGAAGTGCCTTTGAATTTTTTTCCAAAAAAATAAATTAAGTTAAATGTAAAAAATTAATGCATTATTTAAGAGTTATTATTTAATCAAATGTAAATAATAGTGCTTTATATTTAATTACTCACAGAAAACTCTGCAAATCATATTTCTAATGCATAAGGTGGGACATCTTGGAAGTAGCGATATGGGCTAGAAAATCTCTCCCTAAATATGAAGGCGATAACTCGTGCACATGACGACTGGTTCATGAAACTGGAGCCATATAATTTCATAATATGTTACAATATGTAATACATAAATATTGAAATACAAAATTACGTTATTTTATTTAAAGAGTACTTACATATCACCATATGGAGTAATGTGTACTCTATTATCCGATGGATCATCTCAGACAGTAGAAGCTGACGATGATGGCAGAAATGATAGTAGTATAGACAGCGAGGAAGAACTCGGTGGTGGCATAGAAGAGGATGGTGGTGTAGGCACGGAGGGTGGTTGATCACCAATGGAACCTCCATTGGCACCCAGAATAGAATTTCGTGACATATCTGAAATATTGACATACATGTATAATTAGAATACAATAAAAATTAACAGTTGATGCACATTAAAAAATCATTAGCCATACAAAATTTACTTAATCATCTAATTCTTCTTCTGTTTCGTACTCAAAAGCATCTTCATGTAAATCATCTTCAATGTTCGCCTCGCTATCGTAAACATCTTCTTCTTCACTTGTGCATTCTTCATCAATATGTAAGTCTACAATCCCAGTTACACTAGATTCATCCACCAAGGGACCTATGTCTTCAAATACCTCTGGTATAGTTATGGCAGCTGATTCATCCACATCTTGTTCAAAAGCAATGTCAACCACTGTAGCATCTCCAACATGACACACTTTAGATGTGTACACCACCCACCAATCACTCTTAGATCTTTTATAACCCGGATACAGAGTATAATACACTTGATTAGCTTAGGAAGCTAAAATAAAGGGATTGAAGCTTGGATACTTCCTCTTATGGTTTATTTCAATAAGCTTGTACTGAGGATGCATCTTAACTCCTCAATTAGGTGTTGGATCAAACCATTCACATAAGAATAAAATGGTACTTTGATCTAGAGATCTGACCAATTGTACTTCAATAATTTATTTCAAAATACCAAAATATTCACCACCTAAAACACCAACATCACTTGCTTTCATGCATACTCCACTATTGATTGTCTTCTTTCCTTCACGCCGCTCACCAGTGTGAAATCTATAGCCATTTACCACGTATCCATTAAAGGAATGAACACTTTTTGAGGGTCCCCAAGAAAGATTTTTCAACAAATGATTATCTACACTATTACGATGATCATGAACCTATCAAAGTAAATTAAATTGGTGAGTTCTTAAATCGTGTATGTACATGAACTATTTGACAAGCTTGTATTAACACTTACATGATCCCTAAACCAATCAACAAAGTATAAATCAATCATTCTTTCGACGTCTTCGTTACTTATACCAACAACCATAGCATGCAAGTAGTTCTTGAATTTTCTGTGCGCATATATGTATACAGATTAATACGTTAGCAAACTATAAGTATAACAGAAGGCTATAGTGAATTATACTTACCTAATTTACAGTTCCACCTCTTGACAATTACGAAGTATGTAGTTTGTGGCAACTCTTAATTCTTGATTTGACAAATATCGACTCTTCATCTTGCCATATTTTCTTCCTACAAGTCTACATATGGATAACACATCATCGGGTGAGCTGTTTGAAGCACCATTATCATTATGAGCTAGGACTCTACTCTTTGAATGGATACGAGACTCAAAGTAGTATCTAGATATGAGACTCAAAGTAGTATGAGAATAACATAGATGCCTCTTCAATAAGATAAGCTGCTGCAAGTAGACATCTAGCTTTTGTTTAGGATTTTTTGGACCAGGAATTAAAACCGTCCAAAACATCATAGCATTTTTCATACACATCCATGGTGGTAGATTATATAGAGTAACTATGACTAGCCAACAAGAATTTTATTTCCCTAACATCCCAAATGGTGAGAAACCTTTTGTACACAATCCTATTCTAACATTGCGTGGCTCTGCTGCGAAATCAGGATACATTCCATTGAAATATTGCCATGCCTCACCATTTCTTAGGTAATTTATTACCCCATCTTCAACTTGACTCTCTGCGTGCCATCTCATGTGCTTGGCTGTCGTATTAGATGCATAAAACCTCTACTACCTTAGACTGAGTGGAAAACAATACATCTTCTTCAAAGCAATATCCTTCTGAACTTTTTTCTTCCCCATTTTCTTTTTACGAGCATACCGAGCATGACCATAGTACTTGCATTCTCTACAACCACTATCCTCCTCCCAATAGAGCATGCAACTATTAACTCATACATCTGTCATTTGTACTAGTAGCCCAACTATAGCAACTAACTTCTTTATTTTGTAAAAATCATCTAGCATCTTGTTGCCAATTGGCATAACCTCCTTCATTAGTTGTGATACTTCGTTAAAGCATTTTTCTGACATATTATTTTTAGACATGATGTTTAACAACCTACCCACCACAGATGACTCTGAGTGATTTGTACATCCATCCCATAAAGGCGTATTTGTAGCTGTCAATAGATCATAAAATTGCTGGGCATCGAGATTAGGTGGTTCCTCCATATTTGGTAGGAAAGAATTTGAGAGGTTGTTATTGCCTACTGCATCTAGAACCATATCATGAAAAGGATTGCTATACCCTGCACTCTGACCCATCCTACTAGTACTAAACGCCAATGTCTGATACATAGATGGAATAAACGATTCACCATAACAAGTCTAATTATAAAAATTTTCCACAAACCATTTGCTATATAAATGAACCATGGCCATATCTACAATTTGAAACTTCTTGTTCTTACACTTAAAACAAGGACATCTAATTTGATTAGTACCCGGCAATTCTAAATGTGCAATCGCCCATAAAACAAAATGTTCAATACCACTAACAAATTCACTGAAAGTCCCCTTATTCCTGGAATATACATTCTATACATCCGACTACTATCTTCCATCTAAATTAGTTTAATTGGAATTACTAAATTATCATTTAAATAATGCAGAAGAACAAATAATAAGTGAAATCTAGTATCACAAACTATTTCTAATATATTCAATGACTAAACAATATTCAATTAACCTGAATTTACAATATAATTTAATTATGTATTAAATAAGTAATTAATAATAAAATAAATTATTAAACGTAGTTAAATAAATAAATGTTAGATAATATTTATTACCAAACATTTAATTAAATAAGTGTGGAACTTATTATTTTACATGTTATTTAAATAAGTAAAAACTAATATTGTTAATTAAAGAAGTATTATAAAATTTTTAAAAAATTTAAAGGAGTAGAAGGTAAAATTTACATACTCTTTTCAAAAATTTTTAATTTATTTCAAAAAGAAAAATTTATACTAAAAAATATAATTTAATATTATTTTGTTCTCAATTGGTAAAGGTTAATTAAATTAAAGTTTAAATAACTTATGTAATATGAAATATGATTTTTGAACCATATAAACAATATAATTTAATTAAGTATTAAATAATTAAGTAATAATAAAATAAATTATTAAACGTAGTAAAATAAAGAAATGTTAGATAATATTTATAACCAAATGTTTAATTAAATAAGTATGAACTTACTATTTTCACATGTTAATTAAATAAGTAAAAACTAATATTGTTAATTAAATACGTATTATAAAATTTTTAAAATTTTATATAGGAGTAGAAGGTAAAATTTACATATGTTTTCCAAAAAAATTAATTTATTTCAAAAGGAAAATATTATACTAAGAAGCATAATTTAATATTATTTTTTTCAATTGCTAAAGGTAAATTAAATTAAACTTTAAATAACTTATGTAATATGAAATATGACTTTTGAACCATATAAACAATTTTTTTTAATAAAAATCGTATACGTATTTTTATTAAATTTTATCTAAGGCAATTACATAAATTTTAAAAAAATAAACAATAGGATTAAAATTTAACATATGAAGTATGAGATTAAAAAAAAAAAAATCAATCATTAAAGGCTTAAACGATGTTGAAAATTTTTTGGCAAAGTCTCCCCTATAAATTGTCCATTTCTAGGCACCAGGCCACCTCAAAATAAACATACCACAACAGGCAATGACCAATCCCTTACTACCAATCTCCAACAATCTTCAATATTCATAAACAATTATCCACCTCCACCATTAATTTTAAGATACAAATGAAGCAAAAAATAATTATTATCTCCAAATCACATTTAAGAAGAAAAAATTATACCTCAAATTACCAATAAACAATCGTAGTGGTAGAGGACAAATTGAATAGAACAAACTAAATATTATACAAATTGCAGAGAATAAATTGAGCAACTTAAAGCTAATAATTGAAGAAAGAAAAAGAGCTCACCGGAGCCCTTTTTGGCTTGCAGTGGCATGGTGGGAAGAAGGAGGAACCGGTGAGGGAAGACAGCAGCAACGACTTCTCCAACGGGTTGGCGACGATGGCGGTTGCAAGCAAAGTGATCAACTACTCCAAGTGGAAAAATGCAGAGGGGAAATGTTGAATTAGGAGACGGACAAAAGAAAGAAAGAAGATAAGATCTGGTATACATCTTAAAAGTAGTGATCGATTTAAACTTCGGTCCCTAATAACTAAAATTAATAAATAACATTCCAGTTTATTCATTTCAGTTGCTAATTGGATGCTATATAGCGTACTATTACCGACCGATATTTTTAGTCACTAATTAATAATCATTTTGCAAAAGATAAATCTTCAAATATAAATAAAAAAAAAAAAAGGTATTCCATCGCAAAACAATGGTCGTAGTTCCGTCGCAATTACTACTATGCAAATTGACCGCGAAATTCTCTGACCGATCAGCTATCGAATTGCAACCTTATTGCATACTGGTCGCGAATAGTGACCGATAAAAATTCTGGTAACAAATATAGCAACCGATAAAAATTTTAGCTTGCAAATATAGTGACCAATTTGACATCGGTCACTAATTCTAGTCCCTAATTAGGCAAATTCTTGTAGTGTCAGGTGATTCATAAACTACTATTCCTTCCAAGGCAGAACAACAACAAGTGACTTGAAAATCAACAATGGAACAACAAAGGGAAACAAGCCCTACCTACTCCTTTGAACATCGAACCTAACGTACCTACATACTGGTTTTGTGGCAAGCAGGGTCACGTGGAAAAGGACTACTAGTCCAAGAACCCATCAAGGAAGTACTACAACTGTGGATACCCTAGCCATCTTAAGAGCAACTGCCCCAAGCCATTGAGGATTGGACAGGGGAACCTTACTCAACCAATGGGCAACCAGGAAGTAACAATGGAGTATCGAGGAGTAGGGGTCCAAAAGCCTAAGTAAAGGCCATGGTCATTGCACTAAACTAGGAGGAGGTCGGTGTGGACGTAGCTGTGATGGAAGGTACACTCTCTATCTAAGATTGTCTTCTAAATATTTTGATAGACCCTAGTTCAACACACTCATATATTAATAAAATTGATGAAACTCATATGGGTTAGGTTGGGATGGAGTTGCCCTACATTTTCTCAGTGAGCACACCATTAGGAAAGTTTGTGGAAATCGATAAATATACCCTGGATTTTGATATGCAAGTTGGGAGTGAGAACTTAAAAGCTTTTGAAAACCATGACCTAATATTAGGAATGGACTGGTTATCTAAGCATGGCTCTCAAGTGGACTATAATAGCAAAGTAGTTCAATTTAAAAGAAGTTGAGTTAAAGAGTTGAAGTTTCTAATAGTGGGGTCCAAGATACAAAAACTATTAGGACAGGGATATTAGGGGTATTTAGCCTATCTCATAAACAAGCCCAAGAATTAGTGCACTCTGGAGGATACTGTGGAGTTCCAGAATGTGTTTCCAACTGAACTGGACTCTCTACTTCCCTCTTGAGAGGTAGAGTTTACAATTGATCATGTATCCGAGGCCGAGCCAGTGTTAAAAACTCCTTACCAAATAGCTCTAGAGGAATTGAAAGAATTAAAGGAATAGTTGGAAGAATTAATACAACAAAGGCACATCCGACCGAGCACGTTCCCTGGGGAGCCCCGGTACTGTTCGTGAAGAAAAACGATGGGATGCTAAGACTGTGTATTGACTATCAGGGACTAAACAACCTGACGGTAAAAATAAGTATCCCTTACCAATAATAGATGAATTATTTGATCAACTACGGGGATCTAGATGTTGCTCTAAACTCGTTCTCAGATAATGATACTACCAAATATGGATTAAGGAGGAGGATATTCTCAAAACGGTCTTCAACACAAGATACGACCATTTTGTATTTATGGTAATGTCTTTTAGAGTGACTAATACACCGATCGTATTTATAGATCTGATGCACAGAATCTTCCAACCATACTTAAACAATTATGTAATGGTATTCATTGATGACATTCCGATATACTCTAAGGTCTAGAAGGGCACGCTGAGCACTTAAGGCTAGTACTAGAGAAATTGAGAAAGCACAAGTTATTTGCAAAGTTTAGCAAGTGCTAGTTCTGGTTAGGTGCCGTAGCTTTTCTTGGGCATGTGGTAACAGAAGATGAACTTAATGTAGACCCTACCAAAGTAGAGGCTATCTTGAATTGGAAACAACATAAGAACGTCATGGAGATTTGAAGCTTTCTTGCATTGGTCGGATATTACAGAAGGCTCATTAATGGATTCTCCACCCTCCCCTCACCGATGAATCGCTTATTGAGGAAAGATATCCCATTTTTTGGAATGAGAAAAATGAGAAGAATTTTCATGAACTTAAGAAGAGACTGATGACCATACCAGTGTTGAGCCTACTGGAGGAGAGTAAGATATATGCTTTGTACACTAACACTTCTAAGGAAGGGTTGAAGCAGTTCTGAAGCAAGATAATAATGTTGTAGCTTATGCCTCCTGCAAGTTGAAACCTCATGAAGGAAACTATCCTACCCATAACCTAGAGTTGGCAATGATCGTGTTTGAATCAAAGAAATGATGTCATTATCTGTATGGGGCAGAGTATGAGATATTCATGGACTATAAGAGCCTCAAGTATATATTCACTCAGAATGACTTGAATCTTAGATAGCGGAGATAGATAGAGCTCCTGGAGGAATATCAATGTCTGATAACCTATTATTCGGGGAAAGTAAATACGGTAGCTAACACTCTAAGCATAAAGGCAAGACTTGCTAGACTAATAGTGCAGGAAGAAAAGCTATGCAAGAAGTAATACCTATAGGAGTAGAAGTCCAAGAAGAGAAAATTTGCATAAGCAACTTAAGACTCGAGCCTGATCTTAGGCAAGAAATTATTAGAGGATAGCGGAGTAGTACATAATTCCAGTCCTTCAAAACTAAGGAGATTGCTAGAAAAAGAGAAGATTTTTATGAGGATGAGTATGGAGTACTGTATTTTAGAGAGCAGTTATGTGTACTGGATGATAACGAATTGAAAAAAAAGATTCTAGAAGAAGCTCATAAAAGCAAATATGTCATTCACCTCAGAAAAGTGAAGATGTACCAGGATTTGAAAAGAGTGTACTAGTGGTTGGGTATGAAAATGGATGTTATACAGTATGTGTCTACGTGTTTGATTTATCAAACGTTTAAGGCGAAATATAAGAAGTTGGCTAGACTACTACAACCTTTATTGATCCCTAATTGGATATGGCAAGAAGTGAATATGGATTTTATCACTGAACTCCCTAGACGAAGACTCAATAAGATGTTGTTTGGGTAGTTATTAACAGGTTGACGAAATTAGCATACTTCATTCTAGTAAATTTAAGGTATTCAATGGAGAAGTTAACTCAAATTTATACCTAGGAGATAATGTACTTGCATAGGATACCAACTAGCATCGTGTCGGATAGAGTTCCAAGGTTTACCCTCAGATTGTGGGCCAAGTTCTATGAATCAATGGGTGTAACACCAAAATTTAGCATAATAGAATATCCATAGATGGATAGGCAGTCAGAAAAGGTTATTCAGATCTTAGAAGATATGCTAAGGGTATATGTCTTAGATTTTGGGGATGCTTGGAATCACTGTATACTGTATGCTGAGTTAGCATATAACAATAGCTACTAATCGTTCATTGGGGTAGCATCATATGAGGCTTTACACAGACGAAAATGTCAAGTACCATTATACTGGGTTTAGACTAAGGATGAACAAATTACCAAAATCGGGAGATTTGTACACAGGAAATGATGAGAAAAGTAAAACGGATGAAAGAAAGACCAAAAGTTGCACAAAACAGACAAAAGAGTTATACGGATAGTCGGAGGAAAGATCTTGAATTTCAAGCGGGGGATCACATGTTGTTCAAGTTGACTTCGACCAGAGGAATACTGAAACACTCAAAAAGGGAAAAGTTGAGTCCAAGGTATTTGAGACCTTTTTGGTGATCGAGAAAATTGGGCTGGTAGCTTACAAGTTAGACTTACCAAAAGACCTAACTAGGATAAATAATGTATTCCATATCTCCCAACTCAAGAAATACATGCCGGACCCAAGGCACATACTCAATAATGAGCTACTTCAGCTATATCCGGATATATGAGATATGTGGAAAAGCCGATAAATTTTGTTTATTGAAATGTTAGAGAACTCAGTAATGAATGGAGATTGATGGTAAAGGTGTTGTGGAAGCATCAGGTGGCGCATGACATAACTTGTAAAACTGATGAGTGGATGAGGAAAAAGTACCTTGATCTATTTTAAAGGCAACACTCGTGAATTTCGGGGTGAAATTTTTTTAAAGAGGGGAAGATGTAAAACCCCATTCTAAATTACCCTAGATAATGTGAGGGCATGCATTGCATCTTTTATAGTCAAATATAGATATACTTGGTTTCATAATTTTATGTGTTTTATATGTAAATTGATTGAATAGCTACTGTTTGAAGTTGCCTTATTTAGCATGCCTGCCTAGTAAAGGTAATTCGAAGTATTCTATTTAGTTAAATTATCATGAGGAGAGATTGAGTTCAAGCTATTGTTCAAGGGTGTGTTTATAAGATACAAGAGTACTGTGGTCCAATGGTAAGAGTGTCGGGATTTTAATTGATTAATTGAGGGTTCGAATACTCTTTCCTGCTTGGACATCTTTTTATTTTTCTATTTCCTTTATTCTTGGTCGGCCAACATTATATACTAGCTACCATTTCCATATTTGGGGAAATATAATCCTATGATTTTGGGGTAATTTTATCTAAAGTGTTAGTTTCAAAAACTTTCACACCTAAAAAATAATCCCATTACCTTATTTACTCAGCTCCTATATTTTACTAGTTTTAATTTAGCAATTAGATTATTTTTTTCCTTTATTACAAAGAATAATATTCTCAGAATTGTATGAAGACTTCTTTCTATTAATGTTGCTTCCTAGCTATCACTTTCCTTATTAGAGAAGAAGAATATTCCAGCAAAATAAATTGTGATTCTTATTTCCTTTTCTTACCAAATTTTAAATTTGAAGCCCTCTAAAATGTAGATAATCTGTGTCTGATTTTCCTCCCATAAGCTTAGCCATTCTAGCTGCCAACTTGTCTCCATTAGACCACTAGTTTTAACAACAAATTTAATAGGAAGGAAGGCTTCCCAATTTCATATTTTTATCCTTGGTAATTTCCTTATCTAACTAAGGTAGGTTGCCTAAGAGAACTTGTTTAATTTTCAAACACTTTCCCTCCTTTCTCCTATACGAATTCAAGCATTCTCCTATTAGGAATTTCGGTCTCTCTCTCTTAGAATACCAAGATTGAAAATTCTAGCCGTCAAACTAAAAACTCATAGCCTTTTTACTTAAATAAAAATTACACGATTTTGCTAATTTGTGCACAAACCGAGACTTACCAATAATTCACCAAAAGCAATGGCATCATCACTAGCCCAATTCAAAAACACTATCATTCTTGTCTTCTTGACACTTCAAACAAGAACAACAACCTCAAGCTTTTAGCCTCTCCAAGACAGCAGCAAAAATAGCTAGTAGCCTACACATATCCATTGACTTGTTACTTTTACTCGTCAACATAAACACCTCTCCATCATCTAAGGCTTTCATCTTTTTCCACTTACGTAAAACTGAGACATCCTCTTCTCTCATTTTCTCATCTTGTTCATGGCTTCCCCTTACCAACTTCACCATAATTGACACATCCTAACACTATTACCCTCTTTGATTCTCTCTACTAATCAGAAACTTTCTTTTTCCTTCCATCAATCCTTAATTCTCACTCATTCTTTCCATCAAGGGACCAAAATTTACATATTCACTAAGCCCCTCTAACCTCTCTCGCCCTTCTCTCACCCTCCCCACACTTCATCACTTTTGGCCATATTCTCTCTTCTCTTGTTCTCTCCCACCAAAAGAAAGCACTCACAAAAGAATAAGAATTACTCTCGGCACTCAGCTCTCTCTCCTACATGTTAACTTCTCTCTCAAAGTGAAGGACTTATCTCTCAGCTTCAAGGTTGGGTTGAACTGCACAACACCTCCCTCAAGCCTTAGCACTCTCGGATCTACTAAGGATAAGCCGAGATCATCCTCTTCTTCAAGTAAATCTTGGCTCACTCCCCTTTATAAATATGTGTTTCCTATTTAGTGTAGGATGTTTAGAGTTGGCTATCCTTATGTTTGAGTTTTGAGTAAAAGAAAGGTTTTAGGTTATCAACATGCTATTCGTGGGTTGTGTTATCCTTGGGGATTTTTTATGCTTGATTGTTATAGCCTTGTAAGACTTTAGTTCTTTTAAATTATGATCATTTGGAGGGTTGGCATAATTTGTTAAACTTATGCAGTCTAATTGTGTTGAGGGTTGGTGCTACTTTTTGAGATAAAATTGCTTTATATCGATCAGTTTTACTAATGGTGGCCAGCTCACTATCAATATATTTGAGTAATGTGATAACCAAGTTATATCTCTTTTGTAACACCCCACTACCTAGGCCCAACAAGGCCGAGGATGTCGCCCTGTCCAAAGGACAAGGGATCTTTATAACTAGGTCACATCAACGAAATTAAAAATAATACTTTAAAATTTGAACTTATTACATTCCAAAAATTCAAGAACAAATCCAAAATAAATTGTTTACTATCATCTCTCAAAGCAACACATAAAATAATTAACATAGAGTCTTCTAAGCAAGCAACAAATCTAGCTACTCATCTCCACAGCAGGACCAACCTGAAAACATGGCATAAAAGGTGATGAGATAAAAATCTCAGTAAGCCCATTTGTGCTTTAAGTGTTTCAGGTAAAACAGTTCGTGTATGTAAGTTGTAAAAGTTGTATAAAAGAAAATGTTGGCAAGCAATAAATAAGGATTAAAATAAAGAGTGGCGTTTTGCTTTTCAAACCATACATGTGCAAAAAATTACAATCACTCAAATGGGTAGCCATGGGTTACCACATGTTGGGCCCCATGACCATATAACGGTCAGAATGTGACACTTTGTGCAAACTGACAAAAAAGGTAGGTGATCGGCCTACCAGGTAAAATATTCCTCCTTCTCTACACCCAAACATACTAGTTGTCCACTCCGGAAGCACACAGTCCACTTGATTGAAACTTGCTAGCTCGGATAGGCATGACTAAGTAGTATTGTCACTTCTCTAAGTTAAGTTCATCTTCTGGAAGTGGCCTCCTGCCAGAAGACTCGCTCTTGCACTTCAAAACTAGTACTACTAGCCTACCCTTATTGAGTACTCAACGTTGATTATCCCACTTAGGAGAAAACGGGTAAAACATTCCTTTACTTGGAAATAGCAATTAAGGGTTTCTAAAATTCATGTCAAAGTGGGTTTTTAGAAAAAGTTTAGTATTTGTGCAAAACTGCTTGATTGGTTTTCAAATGATTTGTTTGACTGAACAAGAAATGAAATAGTCCTTAATTGCTTTTACAAAATGAGTGTTCATACACTCCGTGTTTGACTTGCCATAGTAACCTTTTGTCATCAAATAAGTTTATGCAAGAACTTACCTGATCCTTTGCTTGCAAGTTCACAAATCTTCCAAAGCTAACCTAACCCCGCCTGGGGTAAACACAAGTCATATGGTTATACTCAAGCTATATTCGCTTCCATAAATAATCATAGTTCAACGTATTACAATCATGACCCTTATGTCCTAAGCTTTAAGGCTAGATGATAAAGGGTTTTATAAAATAAGTCTAGTTTGATAAGTGAAAATAACTAGGGGTTGTAAAAAAATTACTAATAAGTTATAGGTTCAAATACAAATCTTGAGTGTTGTTATTAATAAATAAAGTAGGGTTTAATTGATAAAGAATCTTAAGTCCTAGATGATATTATTAAAATAAATAATAAATTATTAATAATCTCTTAATTAATAATTAATAGATAGAAAATAATAAATAAATTTAATAATAAATAAATTTTATTAAAATTTGATCAATAGATAATAAATAAATTTCAATAGTATTTATGAATATATAGCCTACAGGATTAATATTTTACCTATTATTATTATTTATATAAAAGGCTTTATTTATTATCATTATATATATATATATTTATTTATTTATTTATATATATTATATTTAATAAAATATATTATTTATTTGGCTAAAATATTACTATTCCATTTAATATCCCAATTCCAACTTCCTAGGGTTTTCGAAATCTTGGAGGAAATCATAATATTAATTTTAATTAATGTACTAAATTGGCTAATTAAAATAGCTTAGGATCAACAAGGTCATGATCATAATTTTCCTATTGCTAACAAGAATCAAGAACATAAACTCCAACATCAATCAACAAACCATTCTATTCATGAATAGAGGCTTAAATCTATACCTACTTTCACATGGCTAAATCTCTACTAAGCATAATCATATTCATGGCTTCAATGAAAACAAGAACATAATACCCTATTCACCAAAGGTGACATAATATCTATAATGCTTAAACATCTATACTCACTTAAGAACATGCATCGATCAACAAGAAATATCATAAAACTTAACCATGTCAAAACATCCCCATGCTCCAATCTCAACTCCTTCATACATAAGCACATACTCAATCGTCAATCATATTATATCCTTTTCTAACAACATCTAAGAGACATGATTTTAGAATTAAAGAGAAGGTTAAAGAGAAATACTTGGTTTATGACTATCTCGATGAAGGTTTTTAGGAGATCCACACGCTTTGGAGGGTTGAACCATCCAAGAGAGAAGAAGAAAAACAACCATGGTTATAGCAACCATTTTGACCGAGAGAGAGAGAGAGAGAGAGAGAGAGAAAGAGAGAGAAAGAATTAGCATATCATGTTAAAGATTGAAGAAAAGAAGATAAACAAAATCGTTCTTGATTACATTGATGGTGTTCTTGAGACTTTAAGAAAAATTCTTGTTTTTTATTCGATTGCAAATTTTTGTTTTCGAGATTTGATGTTATAAAATCCAGAAATGGACTCTAGGGGGTGAGTAGGCATGATCTGGAGTTTTTGGAAGGAATTGGAGGTGTTTAGAATGGTCTTAAGCTTGAAGAAAAGCACAATGTGTTCTTGGTGTTCTTGGAGAAATGGAGAGAATTGGAAAGAAAGCTGGATGAAATGCTGAAGGGATTTGGCCAAATGGTTGAGGTATTCTTATGATTTGATTTTTAGATTAGGGAGAAGAGAGAAATCTGGTTGTTTAAATTTCAAATGGAATAATTCATGGAGTGTTTTAAGGTAGAAGATATGGTAATGTGGTTTGATTGATGGAGGTTCTTGGAAGCTACAATGGCCGACTGGTTTTGTTGTGGTTTTGCTGAAATGGTGGAAGGAGCTATAGGTTGGCCGAAATTCTGAGTGCAATGGTGGGAGAATTTCTGGTTGTTTGAAGCTTAATCCAATAGATTTTTCATGGAGCAATTGCTGGAATTTTGAACTTCAATTGAGAGCTTGATTAGAGCAATTGAAAGAGGAATTTGAGGAGTGTCTATGGAGTCCAATCGTACAGGTCAATGGAGGGGGTAATGAAGTTCAATTCATGGCTGACTAAGGTTAACTTCACAGAGGTTTGAAGTGCTTTTCGGACAAGGCTTTAAGAGAGAGCAAGGTTAGAATTTTTCTGGTTAGATATTTGAATGGTTTATTGGAAATTGTTGTGCAGTTTTTTTTTTTTTTTTTTTGCAATGTCCCAATCGATTTGCAGATATTTTGGAGAGGTATTGGAGGGTCCTTTGTAACACCCCACTACCTAGGCCCATTAGGGCCGGGGATGTCTCCCGCCTAGAGGATAATGGGTTTTTATAACTAGGTTACATAGAACAAAATAAAATAAAGACTTTAAAATTAAACTTATTACAACCCAAAAGATAAATACTGGTACAAATCCAAAATAAATTGTTTGTAACAATCTCTCAAAACGTCACATAAAGAAAATAACAAGAGTCTTCAAAGCATAGGCAATAATCTACCTAATGACCTCCACAACAGGATATTCCTGAAAACATGGCATAAAAGGTGGTGAGATAAAAATCTCAGTAAGCCCGTGTATGCTTTGAGAGTTTCAGGTAAAATAATTCATGTATGCAAGTTGTAAAAATTTCATAAAGAAAAGTGCCGGCAAGCATTAAATAAGTATTGAAATTAAGAGTGGTGTTTTACTTTTCAAACCACACATGTGCATAATAAATACAACCACTCAAATGGGTAGCCATGGGTTACCACACGTTGGGCCCCATGACTAAATAACGGTCAGAATGCCACACTTTGTGCAAGCTGACAAAAGGTAGGTGTACGGCCTACCAGGTGAGATACTCCTCCATATCTACACCCAAACTTACTGGTTGTCCATTCCGGGAACACACAGTCCACATGACTGAAACTTGCTAGCTCGGACCGGCATGACCTACCGGACTAGCATCCTATCCAGGAAGGACTCACCCCTCAGAGGTGGCCACCTACTGAGAGACTTACCCTAACCCTTCAAAGACTAGTCCTGGTGGTCTACCCTTATTGAGTATTCAACGTTGATTATTCCACTTGGGAGAAAATTGATCATACCTTGCTTTATTTGGAAATTGCAATTAAGGCTTTCTAAAAGTCTTGTCAAAGTTGCGTTTTAGACAAAGTTTAGCATTTTTTGTAAACCTGCTCATTTAATTTTCGAATGATTTGCTTAACTGAAATAAAAAGGAAAAACAGCCCTTAATTGCCTTTACAAAATAAATGTCCATACACATCGCATTTAGCTTGCCACAATAATTCCGTTGGTCTTCACAAAATTCCATGCAGGAGATTACCTGATTCTTTGCTTGCTCAAATTCAAGAGTCTTCCAAGGCTGACCTAACCCCGCCTGGGGTAAACACAAAACATAAGGTTACACTCAAGCTCAATTCACTTACACAAGTAATCCCAGTTCAACTTATTACCATCACATCCCTAATATCCTAAGCTTTAAGGCTAGCTGATAAAGAATTTTATAAAATAAGTCTAGTTTGATAAGTTAAAATAACTTGGGGTTCTAAAATAATTGATAATAAATTATAGACTCAATTAATAATTCTTGGGTGTTATTATTAATAAATAAACTATGGTTTGAATTTTGAATAATACTATGCCCTAAATAATATTAATAAATGTTAACTTAAAATAGCTTTATTGTAAATAAATAATAAATTACAAATAACTTTTAACTAATTTTTTAATAGATAATAAATAATTAGTAATAAATAGAATTAAAAATAAATGAATTATTTTAAATTTTTAATTAATAAATAACAAATAGATTTTAATATAAATAATATTTAGAAATATAGGTAAAAGTTTTAACTAGGGCCTACAAGGTCGTTAATTAATTCTAATATTTTATTTATTATTATTTATATAAAAGAGTTATCTATTATTATATATATTATTTTTAATAAAAGATTTTATTTATTTGATAAATAAAATATTAATATTCCGATTAATAATCCAATCCAAATCTTACTAGAGTTTCGAATTTTATAGAGAAAAATATAGTAGTAATTCTAATTAAAGTAACAAAATTTGTTAATAAAAATAACCTAGACTTAACAAGAAAATAATCTCTCACCATGATTTTCCTATTGCTAGAAGAGATTCTTAAACACATTCTCCAGCATCAAATAATAAACCAATCTATTCATGAACATATGCTTGACTTATCACATACCATCACAAGGCTAACTTTCTCCTAGGCATAATCATCATTAATGGCTTTAATGGAAAATAGAAACATAAGAGCCTAATCACCTTTGGTGTCATGATGTCTAACATGCTTCAACCATCCATAAAATTCATCAAGCACGAAGAACATACATTGACTCAAAAGGAAATACACACAACTTAGTCATATACAACAATCGTCATGTCTTAACTCCATCCCTTTAATTCACATGCATATACTCAATCCCCCATTCATATTCTATCTCTCTATCACCTCCTAAGAGACATGATTTCAGAATTTAAAAAGAAGGTTTTGAGAATAATTACTTGATTGATGAGTACTATGGTGAAGACTAAAGAAGGTCCACGCGCGACGGAGAGTCTTGAGTGATCCCACGGAAAAACAGCCATGGTTGATGGTTGATCAACCATTTCGGTTGGAGAGAGAGAGAGAGAGAGAGAGAGAGAGAGAGAGAGAGAGAGAGAGAGCATTAGAAAGGTATATTGAGAATTAAATAGAAGAGGATGAACAAGAAGGTTATTCTTGATTTACCTTGTTGATGTTCTTGGGACCTTCAAGGAAAAAGTTGAGTTTGATCCGATTGAAAATTCTTGTTGGCGTGGTTTTGTGTTATAAATACTAGAAATGAAGTCTAGGGATTAAAAAGAAGTGATCTGGAGTATTTGAGAGTGATTGGAGGTGTTTAGAGTAGGTTTAGGCTTGAAAAAGTTTAGTGTGTGTTTTTGGTGTTCTTGGTGAAAATGGAGAGAGTGTGAGAGAAATGCTGCACGAAATCTGGTAGGGTGTTGGCCGAATGGTCTAGGGTGAATGGGAGTTTCGGTTTTCAGTTTGTGGGAGAGAGAGTGATCAGATTTTTTTTTTTTTTTTTTGAAATTTAAATGGAGGAAGTTGTGGAGTTGTTTAAGGTAGGAGGTTAGCTATGGTGTTTGATCAAGGAAGATGTCTATGCTCTTCAATGGTGCCGGTTGAACTAGCGACCTTTGCTGGAACGAATGGAGCTTGTTCAGGTTAGAAGGCTGGCCGAAATGCAGTCTATGATGGCAGAGAAAATTTTGGTTTATTAGTTTGATGCAAGAGTGATTTAATGGAGTAAAATTCTGGAGTTATTTTGAAGTTCAAAAAGAGTTTGGATAGAGTAATCTTAGGAGGGTTTTGAGGTGTGGTTATGGAGTCCATGTATTCAAGGTAAGTGTGAAGGTCAATGATGTTCAGTCCATGGCTGAACAAGGATCAATTTTTCAGAAGTTGAAGGGTGATTTTCGGCCTAGGCTTCAACGAAGCAAAGTTGTAGAAATTCTGGTTGCAAGTTGTTCAAAGTTTCGAAGATTGGTGAAGAATTTCTGTACAGAATTTTCGCACTTCTTCGGCCCGATTTGCAGCTGGCTCTTGAGGGGGTTTGAAGGTCTTTCAAAGGTGATTTTCCAGCCTTCTTTCTGGAGAAATACAGAGGAGTTTTGCTGGCTTGAAGACGGACTAAAACAGCTTCATTTTCTTGATTGAAAGCTGCGAAATGCCCATAATTTTTTTCCTGGTTTTGCACAATTTGGGCAGTCTGAAAATTGTACAGATTTTCTAGCCTTCTAGCCACATGAAATGACCATTTTTCTGTTAGCAAATGTGTGGTTTTACTGGCTGAATTTTTCGAATAGATGGCTTGCAAAAAAATCTGAAAAATTTCCAGATTTTCCTTCACTAAAATATGAACAACATGAAGGTGAATTTGAAGGTTCTATCATCGGTGATTGATTTCTCTTGGAAACCCTTCCTATTTCCCCTCCTATTTTCAGCCAACCTCCATCCTCCAAGATTGATTTTCGAAATTCAAGGATGAGAAATTATCACACAATTTTTTTGGAATATAAAAGAAAAGATTTAATGGATTTTGGTTCATTTGAATTATGAAAATGCTAGGACAAAGCTAAAGGTAATAAAAAGGACAAGAATTCTTCCAGAATTCTTTTTAGGACACAATGATAAGATTAGGACATTCTCTTCATGTCTCCCCTAAGACAACATTCCTATTTTTTTTATGGAATGCAAGAAAAAAAATTTAAACTTAATTAAGATAATCATGATAAAACTTAAATGATGGGATTTGAACTCATGACCTTAGAGATTAATTCCAAAGCTCTAACCACTAAACTGCAACAACTCTTATTCTTATTTTCTCACCCCGCATATTTTTCTTATTTAATCGTCAAGTTATCTTCCTATTCGGACCTCAAGCAAAATTACCATTTTACCCTTTCTACTCAATAAGCATAACTAAGCCTTTTAACCTATAAACCACAATTCTAATGCACATATAATCATTCAAAAATATATATATATTCATGCAAAATATTATGATATGCATCCCCGAACCTCTTACTCTAGGGTTGGCTTTAGGTGGGGTTTCACATCCTCCCCTTCTTAGGAGGATTTCGTCCCGAAATTCAGACGTACCTCTATCCCAGATCGGGATCCTTCCGCTTTACCCATTCTTCTATTTCCCATGTGGCATCTCGCGTGTGATGATGCTCCCACTGCACTTTTACCATTGCAATCTGCTTGTTCCGGAGGGTCTTGATACTTCGGTCCAATATCTTTACGGGTTTCTCCATATGGCTCAGGTCGAGTTGCAACACCAATGGCTCATTATTCAAAACATGTTCGGGATCGGCATTGTACTTCCTCAACTGCGAAACATGGAATACGTCGTGAATTCCTATCAACCCATTTGGAAAATCTAATCGATACGCCACCGGCCCAATTCTCTCTTTTATTGCAAACGGTCCCAGATACCTCGGACTCCGCTTTCCCCCTTTCGGATGTTTCAGGATCCCCCTATTTGGTGTCAGTTTTAGTAACACGCTGTCTCCCACCTGAAATTCTAACTCCCTCCGCCTATTGTCTGTATAACTCTTTTGTCTGCTTCTGGGCTGCTTTCAACCTTTCCCTAATTAACTTGACCTTGTCCAACACTTCTTGAACATAGACTTCTCCCGATTTACTTATATGACCATCCTCTGACCAACTCCAGTATAGTGGCACCTGACACTTACGTCCATATAGAGCTTCATACAGAGCCATTCCAATCGAAGCTTGATAACTGTTATTCTATGACAACTCGGCATAGGGCACACTTTCGATCCACTTATCCTCGAAATCTAATACACAGGCTCTCAGCATATCCTCCAATATCAGAATAACCCTTTCTGACTGCCTATCGGTCTGCGGATGCGCCGTCGTACTGAACTTCAGACTAAAACCCATTGATTCTTGAAACCTGCCCCAAAATCGGGATGTAAATCTCGGATCACGGTCGGACACAATACTTGAAGGCACTCCATGTAATCTGACTATTTCCCGCACGTAGGTCTGAGCCAACTTTTCCATTGAATCCTTTACATTCACGGGTATGAAATGCGCCGACTTGGTCAATCGATCCACCACTACCTATATGGCGTCTTTTTGGTTTCTTGCCATAGGGAGTCCGGTAACAAAGTCCATGGTCACCTCTTCCCATTTCCATTCCAGTACAGGAAACGGTTGTAATAATGCTGCCACCTTTTTGTGCTTCGCTTTGACTTTCTGACAGGTTAGACAAGTTGAGACATACTTAACCACGTTCCGCTTCATCCCGAGCCACCAATAAGTCCTTTTCAGATCTTGATACATCTTAACCTTTCCCGGATGAATAGCGTACTTGCTCTTATGTGCTTCTTCTAAAATTCTATTCTTTAACTGGATGCTCCTCGGGTACACACAACCGATCTCGAAAGTACAAAACTCCCGCTTCATCCTATCAGAAATCACTGTCTTTCCATTTAAACTCCTTATCCTTGAAAAGCTGAAATTCTGCATTATTCTGCTAGGCCTCAACAATTTCCCGCCTTAGATCTGGCATCAACTTCAGGTTGCTAATAATAATCCTCTCTTCTTGCACTTCTGCTCTTCTATCCAACACATCCTGAACCACTTAAACCTCTTGTACTCTTAGCCTGGCCATTCTTACTTTCCGGCTCAGGGCATCAGCAACGACGTTGGCTTTCCCGGGGTGGTAGTTGATAGGACAACGGTACTCCTCCAAAAATTCCATCCATCTTCGCTGCCTCAAATTCAAGTCTTTCTGGATGAAGATGTACTTCAGGCTTTTGTGATCCGTGAACACTTCATATTCCGCTCCATACAAATAGTGCCGCCATTTCTTTAATGCAAACACAATGGCAGCCAGCTCTAGGTCATGCATGGGATAATTGACTTCATGTGGCTTCAATTTTTGAGAAGCATAGGCGATCACCTTCCTATCTTGCATCAAAACTACTCCCAAGCCTTCCTTCGAAGCCTCCGTATATAGTGCGTAAGGTTTATCTGCCTCTGGTAGACTCAGCACAGGCACTGTCATTAACCTTCGCTTCAACTCTTGAAAACTCTTTTCGCATTTTCCATTCCAATCAAAGGGTACGTCCTTTCTCAGTAGCCGGGTCATAGGAGATGCTAGTGTTGAAAACCCTTAATAAACCTCCGGTAGTAGCCATCTAATCCTAAGAAGCTTCGAATCTCTGTGATGTTCTCCGGTTGCTTCCAGTCCGAAACGGCTTCAACTTTCACTGGGTCTACTTTGATCCCATCCTTGGTCACCAGGTGACCAAGAAATGCCACCCTATCCAGCCAAAACTCGCACTTGCTAAACTTGGCGTAAAGCTTGTGCTCCCTTAGCTTTTCCAGTACCAACTTCAAATGCTCTGCATGGTCCTCCGGGCTCCTAGAGTATATAAGTATGTTGTCGAGGAAGACCACCACGAACTTGTCCAAGTAGGGATGGAACACTCGATGCATCAAGTCCATAAATACTGCGGGTGCATTGGTTACCCCGAAAGGCATCACCACAAACTTATAGTGACCATATCTTGTATTGAAGGCCGTCTTAGGAATATCTTCCTCCTTTATCCTCACTTGATAGTAGCCTTGCCTCAAATCCAGTTTGGAGTAACAACTGGATCCTTGCAACTAGTCGAACAGCTTGTCAATTAACGGTAGAGGATATTTATTCTTGATGGTCAGGTTGTTCAAGCCTCGGTAATCAATACACAACCTTAGAGTCCCGTCCTTTTCCTTTACAAATAGCACAGGTGCTCCCCAGGGTGACGTGCTAGGTTTGATATAGCCTTGTCTCACCAACTCTTCTAGTTGTTCCTTCAATTCTTTCAGCTCCGCTGGTACCATCCGATACGAAGTTCGAGACACCGGTTCCACTCTTGGGACTAGACCAATGGTGAACTCAACTTCTCGCTTGGGAGGTGGAGAAGTGAGTTACGAAGGAAACACGTCGGGTACCACCTTAGTATCCTCCAGAGTGCACTGGTCCTTTGGCTTGTTTATTACATAAGCCAAATATCCTTGACATCCTTGTCTCAATAATTTTCGGGCTTTAGCCCCAACTATCAAAAACTTCAATTCTTTTACTTTCTTACCATTGAACTCCAACACATCACATCCTGGTCTAATGAACTGAACTGACTTATTCTTACAGCTCTACTCTAGACCCATGCATCACTAGCCAATCTATTCCCAATATCAAATCATAATCATCAATAGCTAAGACTATTAGATCTCCCTCCAAGCTTTCTCTCCCCACTTCAACTTTACAATTCTGCACATACCGATCCACTTGCACCATTTTCCCCAAAGGCGTACTTACTAACAAGGTAAAAGGTAGTTCTACTCTATCCCAACCCAATTGATATGCACAATTCTTATTTAAATAGGAATGGGTAGATCCAGGGTCTATCAATGCATTAACGAAACGTCCTTGGATAGTAAACATACCTTCCACTACTGCTATATCAGCTCCAACCTCCTCCCGGTTGAGAGTGAAAACTTTTGCTTTCACCTGCGGCTTCTGCGTTCTACTCCCGGAAGCTCCCTAGGTATTGGCTCGATTGGGCCCCGGGTTCTGAGCTGAGTTCCCTTGTCCGATCCGGAGAAGCTTAGGGCAGGCATTCCGCAGATGGTTTGGGTCTCTGCAGTGGTAGCATTTCCGCTTGCCTCCTCCAGACCAATAATTTCTCTCAATATGGCCCCTTTTTCCATAGTGCCGGCATAATGGAAGATTCTACGCAGGACCAATCGATGTTGTTCGGGCTTGCTTTCCCCGATTCTGCCACTGCTGGTTGGCAGGGCGCTTGCTAGGTTGCTGCCTCTTAAAAGGTCTCGGCAGCGGGCTTGTTGGTACGAACGATCGTGGAGCCAATCGGTTGCGATCCTCATTCTTAGTACGGGTGGCTGCGTCCACAGTCCCCAAATAAGTCGTCGGTGGAGAGGGTGCTAACGCCCTTCTTAACTCTTGCCTTAATCCCTTAACAAATTGCCTCATTCTATTCTGTTCAATATCCACCAGCCTCTTGCAGTACTTTGACAGTTGCGTGAACCGTGCTGTGTATTGGGCTACCGTTATGCTTCTCTGCTTTAGATTCTAGAACTCATCTTCCCGTTTCTCAACTATCTATTGAGGGATATATTCTGCCCGGAATGCTTCCACAAAATTAGCCCATGTCCAGTCTTGGTCAATCATCTCCCAGTCGTCCTGAACCCTTTGCCACCATGCCCGAGCCGGACCCTTCAGTCGGAATGCAACAAACTTCACCATTTACTTCTCAGTGTACTGGAGCGTAGCAAAAATATCCTCCATTTGTTCCACCCATTGTTCTGCTTTCTAGTCTTGTTCGGCCTCCCCCAAGAAGATAAGAGGTTGAAATTTCAGGAACCGCTCCAATGCCTCATCTTCCTCTTTCGGATTCCTCCGCTCAGTCAAGATTTGTAGAATCTCGGCCACCTTGTGGAATGCTTGCGTCATAGTTACGCTAACCGGTTCTTCCGATCCCATTTCTGGCTCTAGTTCATTCTCATCCCCCTGGTTCGGTGATGGCATTTGAGTTGTATCAAACTCTGGTGTCACGGGCTCTGCCTCAGGAACCCTTCTGCTGGATGTGGCTGCACGACGTTTGGGTGCCATTCTAAAC
Organism: Voacanga thouarsii; assembly: GCA_026120185.1. Lineage (NCBI taxonomy): Eukaryota > Viridiplantae > Streptophyta > Magnoliopsida > Gentianales > Apocynaceae > Voacanga > Voacanga thouarsii. The sequence goes on from JANUWF010003396.1 coordinate 2,350,240, forward strand.
CATTCCTCAGATAATGAGGTTATGCATCAAAGTTAAAATATCCAAATTGAGCATGCATTCATATTCAACTTTAAGCGAAATGAAATTAGATGCAAGTTTTGAATAAAGAATTGCATATAGATTTTTCCTCAAGATTTTGAGTACTCCAGGCACTCTTATTTGCATAAATTTAGAATTAAAGCAGTAAACATGGGAAAAGAAAAGAAAATCCTTAGCAAAAGAATTTATGGAAAGCAGTAAATAAACATCCCAATCGTAGCAGCACTTAGCCTTTCTAATCCCCATCAGAGTCTTCAAAGTCGGCCTCATATAACCATCCCCCCGAATTCCTAATGAAGTCTATCCCAGCCCCATTTGCAAACCCATCTATTGGCTCCTTCCCGGGTCTCCTAGAACTCTCCCCAGTTTCAACCTGATTGGGTGGGGTTACCAAGAAAGGTCTAGGTGGAGATTCATAATCTATCTCTCCTGGGTCATCACTGTCAGCTGCCAAGTCAACTATGGGACTAGGAGGGAGGGGAACATATTCCATGTCTATCTCCTCGTCTTCACAGTCAGTAACCAGGTCGATCATGGGTATTGTGGGTGGCTCAATGATCTGGACCTCATCGTCACTACTGTCATCCAGGGGAATGATTGGCTGTGGTGCAGGCTGAGGTGCAGGTAGGTCCTCCGGGTAGATAGGAATGGGAGGGTGCTATTGCGGCCCTTTCCTTGCGGTTCTAATCATTCTAACCATCCTACAGCAAAAACAAGACAGGTCAGCTAAAAGATTTGAACTTAATAAATCAAAACATATACTATTAATACTTGCCTAAACCTAGTCTCTGATACCACTTGCAACACCCCACTACCTAGGCCCATTAGGGCCGGGGATGTTGCCCCGTCCAGAGGATAAGGGGTCTTTATAACTAGGTTACATAGAACAAAATAAAATAAAGACTTTAAAATTAAACTTATTACAACCCAAAAGATAAATACTGGTACAAATCCAAAATAAATTATTTGCAACAATCTCTCAAAACGTCACATAAAGAAAATAACACGAGTCTTCAAAGCATAGGCAATAATCTACCTAATGACCTCCACAACAGGATCTTCCTGAAAACATGGCATAAAAGGTGGTGAGATAAAAATCTCAGTAAGCCCGTGTATGCTTTGAGAGTTTCAGGTAAAATAATTCATGTATGCAAGTTGTAAAAATTTCATAAAGAAAAGTACCGGCAAGCATTAAATAAGTATTGAAATTAAGAGTGGTGTTTTGCTTTTCAAACCACACATGTGCATAATAAATACAACCACTCAAATGGGTAGCCATGGGTTACCACACGTTGGGCCCCATGACTAAATAACGGTCAGAATGCCACACTTTGTGCAAGCTGACAAAAGGTAGGTGTACGGCCTACCAGGTGAGATACTCCTCCATCTCTACACCCAAACTTACCGGTTGTCCATTCCGGGAACACACAGTCCACATGACTGAAACTTGCTAGCTCGGACCGGCATGACCTACCGGACTAGCATCCTATCCAGGAAGGACTCACCCCTCAGAGGTGGCCACCTACTGAGAGACTTACCCTAACCCTTCAAAGACTAGTCCTGGTGGTCTACCCTTATTGAGTATTCAACGTTGATTATTCCACTTGGGAGAAAATTGATCATACCTTGCTTTATTTGGAAATTGCAATTAAGGCTTTCTAAAAGTCTTGTCAAAGTTGCGTTTTAGAAAAAGTTTAGCATTTTTTGTAAACCTGCTCATTTAATTTTCGAATGATTTGCTTAACTGAAATAAAAAGGAAAAACAGCCCTTAATTGCCTTTACAAAATAAATGTCCATACACATCGCATTTAGCTTGCCACAATAATTCCGTTGGTCTTCACAAAATTCCATGCAGGAGATTACCTGATTCTTTGCTTGCTCAAATTCAAGAGTCTTCCAAGGCTGACCTAACCCCGCCTGGGGTAAACACAAAACATAAGGTTACACTCAAGCTCAATTCACTTACACAAGTAATCCCAGTTCAACTTATTACCATCACATCCCTAATGTCCTAAGCTTTAAGGCTAGCTGATAAAGAATTTTATAAAATAAGTCTAGTTTGATAAGTTAAAATAACTTGGGGTTCTAAAATAATTGATAATAAATTATAGACTCAATTAATAATTCTTGGGTGTTATTATTAATAAATAAACTAAGGTTTGAATTTTGAATAATACTATGCCCTAAATAATATTAATAAATGTTAACTTAAAATAGCTTTATTGTAAATAAATAATAAATTACAAATAACTTTTAACTAATTTTTTAATAGATAATAAATAATTAGTAATAAATAGAATTAATAATAAATGAATTATTTTAAATTTTTAATTAATAAATAACAAATAGATTTTAATATAAATAATATTTAGAAATATAGGTAAAAGTTTTAACTAGGGCCTACAAGGTCATTAATTAATTCTAATATTTTATTTATTATTATTTATATAAAAGATTTATCTATTATTATTATATATATTATTTTTAATAAAAGATTTTATTTATTTGATAAATAAAATATTAATATTCCAATTAATAATCCAATCCAAATCTTACTAGAGTTTCGAATTTTATAGAGAAAAATATAGTAGTAATTCTAATTAAAGTAATAAAATTTGTTAATAAAAATAACCTAGACATAACAAGAAAATAACCTCTCACCATGATTTTCCTATTGCTAGAAGAGATTCTTAAACACATTCTCCAACATCAAATAATAAACCAATCTATTCATGAACACATGCTTGACTTATCACATACCATCACAAGGCTAACTTTCTCCTAGGCATAATCATCATTAATGGCTTTAATGGAAAATAGAAACATAAGAGCCTAATCACATTTGGTGTCATGATGTCTAACATGCTTCAACCATCCATAAAATTCATCAAGCACTAAGAACATACATTGACTCAAAAGGAAATACACACAACTTAGTCATATACAACAATCATCATGTCTTAACTCCATCCCTTTAATTCACATGCATATACTCAATCCCCCATTCATATTCTTTCTCTCTATCACCTCCTAAGAGACATGATTTCAGAATTTAAAAAGAAGGTTTTGAGAATAATTACTTGATTGATGAGTACTATGGTGAAGACTAAAGAAGGTCCACGCGCGACGGAGAGTCTTGAGTGATCCCACGGAAAAACAGCCATGGTTGATGGTTGATCAACCATTTCAGTTGGAAGAGAGAGAGAGAGAGAGAGAGAGAGAGAGAGAGAGAGAGAGAGAGAGAGCATTAGAAAGGTATATTGAGAATTAAATAGAAGAGGATGAACAAGAAGGTTGTTCTTGATTTACCTTGTTGATGTTCTTGAAAGCTTCAAGGAACAAGTTGATTTTGATCCGATTGAAAATTCTTGTTGGCGTGGTTTTGTGTTATAAATACTAGAAATGAAGTATAGGGATTAAATAGAAGTTATTTGAAGTATTTGAGAGTGATTGGAGTTGTTTAGAGTAGGTTTAGGCATGAAGAAGTTTAGTGTGTGTTCTTGGTGAAAATGGAGAGAGTGTGAGAGAAATGCTGCACGAAATCTGATAGGGTGCTGGCCGAATGGTCTAGGGTGAATGGGAGTTTCGGTTTTCAGCTTGTGGGAGAGAGAGTGATCAGATTTTTTTTTTTTAAATTTAAATGGAGGAAGTTGTGGAGTTGTTTAAGGTAGGAGGTTAGCTATGGTGTTTGATCAAGGAAGGTGTCTATGCTCTTCAATGGTGCCGGTTGAACTAGCTACCTTTGCTGGAACGAATGGAGCTTGTTCAGGTTAGAAGGCTGGCCGAAATGCAGTCTATGATGGCAGAGAAAAATCTGGTTTATTAGTTGTTGCACGAGTGATTTAATGGAGTAAAATTCTGGAGTTATTTTGAAGTTCAAAAAGAGTTTGGATAGAGTAATCTTAGGAGGGTTTTGAGGTGTGGTTATGGAGTCCATGTATTCAAGGTAAGTGTGAAGGTCAATGATGTTCAGTCCATGGCTGAACAAGGATCAATTTTTCAGAAGTTGAAGGGTGATTTTTGGCCTAGGCTTCAAGGAAGCAAAGTTGTAGAAATTCTGGTTGCAAGTTGTTCAAAGTTTCAAAGATTGGTGAAGAATTTCTGTGCAGAATTTTCGCACTTCTTCAGCCCGATTTGCAGCTGGCTCTTGAGGGGGTTTGAAGGTCTTTCAAAGGTGATTTTCCAGCCTTCTTTTTGGAGAAATACAAAGGAGTTTTTCTGGCTTGAAGACGGACTAAAACAGCTTCATTTTCTTGATTGAAAGCTGCGAAATGCCCATAATTTTTTTCCTGGTTTTGCACAATTTGGGCAGTCTGAAAATTGTACAGATTTTCTAGCCTTCTAGCCACATGAAATGACCATTTTTCTGTTAGCAAATGTGTGGGTTTACTGGCTGAATTTTTCGAAGAGATGGCCTGCAAAAAAATCTGGAAAATTTCCAGATTTTCCTTCACTAAAATATGAACAACATGAAGGTGAATTTGAAGGTTCTATCACGGTGATTGATTTCTCTTGGAAACCCTTCCTATTTCCCCTCCTATTTTCAGCCAACCTCCATCCTCCAAGATTGATTTTCGAAATTCAAGGATGATAAATTATCACAGATTTTTTTTGGAATTTAAAAGAAAAGATTTAATGGATTTTAGTTCATTAGAATTATGAAAATACTAGGACAAAGCTAAAGGTAATAAAAAGGATAAGAATTCTTCCAGAATTCTTTTTAGGACACAATGATAAGATTAGGAAATTCTCTTCATGTCTCCCCTAAGACAGCATTCCTATTTTTTTTATGGAATGCAAGAACAAAAATTCAAACTTAATTAAGATAATCATGATAAAACTTAAATGATGGGATTTGAACTCATGACCTTAGAGATTAATTACAAAGCTCTAACCACTAAACCACAACAACTCTTGTTCTTATTTTCTCACCCGAATATTTTTCTTATTTAATCCTCAAGTTATCTTCCTATTCGAACCTCAAGCAAAATTACAATTTTACCATTTCTACTCAATAAGCATAACTAAGCCTTTTAACCTATAAACCACAATTCTAAAGCACATACAATCATTCAAATATATATATATATATATATATTCATGCAAAATATTATGATATGCATCCCGACCCTCTTACTCTAGGGTTGGCTTTAGGTGGGGTTTCACATCCTTTAAGGCTTGTCTCCATCCTTCTTTATGGATGAATGGCAGAGGTAATCCATTGGTTTGAAGGGTAGAAGGAACAACTTGCTTTTGGACTGCTAAACATTGAAGCTATCCAGAATTTTTTTTCTAGTTTGCACAACTTTGTGCAGTCCGGTTTTTGCCAAAGGATTTCAATCTTCAAACTGAAGAAGTTGGCCATTTTTCAGGCAGCATTTGAGAAAGGAAAATGGTTGAAATTTTTGAAAGCTAAACTATTCAAGATCCTGGAAAATTTTCAAATTGCTTCCACGAAAAAGATGAATACTAAGGAGTGGAGTTTGAAGGTTCAACCATGGAGATTAATTCTCTTGGTAACCTTCCTGAACTCCTTCCCTATTTTCAGTCAAAACTCTATCCTCTAAGAGCCATTTTCAAAATTCCAAGGTCAATAAACCTTGCTGAATTTTCTAGAATTAGAATATGGATTTGGATGAATTGAACAAACTTAATTGGTAAAGGATTTAAGGTAAGCTAGGGAATAAAAGGACATGAATCCCTTAAGAATTCTTTTAGGGTATAAGAATAGGATTAGGACATTCCCTTCATGTCTCCCCTAAGACAACACTCATATTTCTACTTATGGAATGCAAGGGCCAAAGAAAAAAAAAATTCAACCTAGAAAAAATAATCATGATAAAACTTAAATGATGGGATTTGAACTCAAGACCTTAGAGATTAATTCCAAGGCTCTAACGACTAAACCACAACAACTCTTGTTCTTATTTTCTCTCCCAAATATTCTTCATATTAAATCCTAAAGCTATCTCCCTATTTTGACCTTAAAAAAATTACCATTTTACCTTTCCTACTCAATAAGCACAACTAAGCCTTCTAGACTATAAATTATAATTCTAAAACACATAAAATCATTTCAAAATATATTTATGCATCCAAGAAAATATGATATACATCCCAACCCCCTCACTCTAGGGTTGGCTTTAGGTGGGGTTTCACATCTTTTACATTATCACTAGTGTGATCATACCCTAACTGTTATAGGTGTCCCTATTTTAATATTTGTAGTATAATCTTGCACAAGGTAATTATGTTATCTAAATATTCTTTGTTTATGATATTTTATTTAATTAGGGGACCATTTACTTAATTAACTAACTATCTATTTATTTATTAATTAAGTCATCTACTTATCTATTTATTTAATTATTGTACTAAAATTATTATTCATTATTTAAAACTATTAGATATTCACGCCTATTCTAAAATTGTTATTACCAAGTAAATATTAATTATTAACTAATTAATTACTTCCGATGGATGGACTTAGTCATGTATTATTTGTTTTTACCATTTAACCATTACTTAGTATTTGCTTACTCATTTGTTTATTTAATTACTACTTAGTATTAACTATGAATTACTATTTTCTTTAAAATCATTATCTATTCAAGCATTTGGTTATTAATAGGTACGTGTTATTTAGCCTACACATTTTAGTACATATTCAAGTGCCCAGTGCATGTTATTTTATTTGTCATAGCATTTGGTGCATGTTACTTACTAGTTGGGCTTTGAATGCATGCACTTAGGAGATAAACCTAAGACTCGATATGTGTGCACAATAGATAAGTACTTGATGTGATTCTGTTGAATAGACCCTAATATAGGCTGATAATTTTGATAGCCAAAGTTGTCGTAGAAGGCCAATAGAGCTTTTGATTATTCTCCAATGAAACCCTAATTTAAGTTAATCCCTGCAAAAGCTCTTTTATTAAATGTTGCATAAATTTGCAAGTCAATGTGCTTTTATGTAATTTTATCTAAGAATTGCTATCTTGTCAAGAAAACATGGATAAACCACCGTGTTGTGCAATAGATACTATTTTAGTCAAACAAATATTTCTAAAGATACAATATACTTTTAAAACCATCTTTGAAAAATTTACACATTTTCATGTTTGAACAAACTCGTAGTTCTAAGTGAATTATTTGAATATATGCACTAAATACCATTTTGGTCGATCAAATATTTCTAAAGACACAATATACTTTTAAAACCATCTTTGAAAAATTTACACATTTTCATGTTTGAACAAACTCGCAGTTCTAAGTGAATTATTTGAATATACCCTAAATCAGGTAATAGATTCGTTGAGTACTCAATTAGGGTAGCCTTCTAGTACTAGCTTCTGAGGGTTAGGGCTAGTCTCTCGGTAGGCAACCACTTCTGGGAGATGAACTTTTTTAGGAAAAGGTGTCAGTACTAACAAGTCAGGCCTATCCACACTAGCACCCAGTTTTGGTGAGATTGATTTCTGGATATAGATAACTGGTAAGTTTGGGTAGGAGGGGAAAGACAATTTGACTCGGTGAGTGATCACCCACTTCGTTGTGATGCAAGGTTTCACAATGTCTAGTCATAATGCAGGGTTTTATGACCTCTTCCGTTTATGCTAAACGCTGTGCAATTATATTATGAGTGGTTTTGGCTTTGAAGCTTCCTAATTTTAATCTTCTAAAATTGAATAAACTAATTTGTGCATTGTTGTAAATAGAGACCACTCATCATTTGCACCTTGATTGATGACTTGCAAATGTTTTTCTGCCAGTGTTTTTGTAAAATTACGTCTTGAAATAATTACAAATTCATCATAAGAACACACATGACTTACTAGAAAATCTTTCTTACATATTTTCTCTGTCATGTTTCAGGGAATGCTAGTCTTAATAAGGTGGGGAACTATTAGAGACCAAGACTTGAGTTGAACTTCTATTTATGATATTTTATTGGGATTTGTAATAGCTTGGATTTATTTCGAAGACTTTTGTAATAACCTTGAAGGGCTGTATTGAAATTTGATTTTCATTTTCATATTCTACTCTTGCCTAGTTATAAAGACTCCAAGTCCTAAGGATAGGATAACATCCTCGATCCTCTTTGGGTCATGTTCAAATGGGGTGTTACAATTGGCATAATAAAGAATTTAGATTGACATCATTTTCTCATTGTTTCAAAACTTATCATTGAAATCAAATGAAAACATTACAAATAAGGAACTAGATAGACGAATGCAACCCCGATTCGTTAGATTGATGTGGAAACTATCATCATACTAGATTTAATATGAGAAATTGTAATCACGGTGTTGTGAATAGGAAGAGGAGTAAAGAATACTTTGGTATTTGTTATTGAATTTATTTAACTGAAATTTATTTGTCACTTAATTTGTAATGTTGCTTAATTTAACTCATTGGAAACATCTGTGTTTTTATTTAATTCTAGTTTCTGATATTGTAGTATTTCACAATTTGCTTTTGTTTTGTTTTGTTTTTTTTTTTTTTGGGGGGGGGTTGTTAACTACTTTACTTTGTTTATAGTATCATTGAAATCATTCAGCTGAACAAATATGGTTAGTTTTTTAAGTATTATGCAGGAACTCATGATTGAAAGTTTTGATCCTAGCTAGGCTTATTCAACCTAATTTATTGACCATTCAATATACACATAAGCCAATATATATTTGGGCAGAGCATCATAGGGATTATGTGCTTATTGCTAATTGCAATGATCACATGTTTTGGGAATCTCGTCTATTCAATTACTCTATTAAGGAGTTTATGGATAGGGCCAAATTTGGTGGAGTCTACCAACTAAGTTAAATGAAAATTAATCATGTTTTGATTACAACATTAGTAGATAGATAGCATTGGGCGATGTACACATTTCACCTCACGGCTGGAAAGGCTACTGTCACTTTGTAAGATATCGAGGTGTTCTTTAGATTATGTGTACACTGAAGCTAATTTATGGTCATCAATACTTATATACATTAATCGAATAATTGGATATGTACGATAATCTTTTTGGGATTTCAACCTACTAGCACTGAGCATGATGGATGTTAAGTTCTCTCTTGAGAGACCACGTAGCCAACCACTGCTACCATATGCAACTTCAGAAGTGATTACACAACATGCATATTGTGGTATTATACAGCTTATTGGTGGTTTTCTATTTTTTGAAAAGTCTAGGAATAGTACTCATTTGCTCTTCTTAACTCTCTTACGTGACTAAGACTATTTTAGTACAAAATTGAGGGAGCCCAAGCATAGTGATAAGTGCACATTATGCACTTATTTTCTATGTGAATTGTACTATATTAGTTATAAAATAATATTTAAATAATTACTTATTCCACTATTTTATATTATTTTGTGTAGGATTAAATAATTGAGAATTAAATGAGAAAAAGGATGAAAACGGATGAAATTTGATGAAAAAGGAAAGAGAAGAAGAGGACAACAAAAAAAGAGCCATGGTTGGCTAGGTGTATAATAATGTTTAATAAAGAGATGTTGAGAGTGCATGACCTTGTGTAGATAAACTCAAATGGCATTGTGCAGGTTTACTGAGAGTGAATGGCATCATGAAGATCAACTGATACGGCGATGTGCAAGTTCATAGAATGAAAACACAGGACTAATTTTAAGTGATTTTTAGGGCATTCTAAGGCTTATAAATAGAATTTTTCTAGATCATTTTGGACGGTCAACAATAGGGAATAACATCCACACATAAGAGAGAAAAGAGTGGAGAGATTTGGAGGTTAATTCAAGAGAAGATTGAAGGTGGAGATGAAGAGACAGCTTGTCTATGGGCATTTCTTACTTTTTTTTCTTATTTTTTTCTTTCGTTAATTTGTATAAAATACTTTAATTATTCTTGAAGAGATGAACCCTAGCCTGTTCTTGTGTTCTATCTACTCTTAATTTATTGGATTTTCATTTCTATTAAATGATTTCTTGATTTTATTGTGTTGGATCCTTTGTTGGTGTACTCTCTTCTTATGAATTTGAGAGATAAGTTTAGGAGTGGGGTTCTAATCAAATAGGCTCATTGTGGGTTTTTCTTTGATTAACTCAAGAAAGAAGTCGAGGGATTAGAACTTGATAATCATTAGGAGTTTGATATCACCTAGAGATAGGGGTGTTAGGTTCATCTGGATTATAGGGGGTTTTTAATACTTCTTTAGTTCAATTAGGAAGATAGATATATCCTCTAATTGGCTCAAGAATAGGGAATATGAGTGAGTTTTGCATTTGTGACCTTTATCTGTATTAAATTTGAGAATTTAGCTATCTTGGGTTTGATTTGATACTTGGCTAATTTAGGGGATTCTTAACAAGTTAATGTCTTTCACTCATTTTCTTATCCTCGATGTTTCTCATGGCCAATCTTGTAAGGATTGTGCTTGTTCTTCTTGTTTATCCATTGTAGTTAGTTTATTCCATTTATTCATTAGGCTAAATAATAGAAGAATATTTAGTAGTGGTACCATTTTCCCTTCCCCGATAATCTTCAATACTTGACATTAAATAATGTACTAAACGATGGGTATACTTGCCCAATTGTGTGTTTTGGCATTTTAGTTAAAATTTGATTATGTGTGTTTATTGGTAATATTTCCACACTCAAAACTGAACAATAAGCTTTTGGATCTATTATCATGGAATAAGGATAATATCATGAAAACTTAGATTTTGTTGATTTATCCTTATAAATATTTGTAAATATTATAAATTCTTTCATGTAAATACTTATTTTTCTATTTGTGCATAATTCTGGCCGTTACTTTTATACAGATTTCTTTTTCTTTTTGTACCTTATCAATAAATTATATTGAGGTCTAGTGTGTTGCATCATTATATTTGTTGTATTATTTTTTTATTATTATTATATGCTGTTGTCTTGGGAAATTGTATATATGGTCGATTCATTAGATTTAATTTTTGTTATTGTATAAAGCTTTGTTGTTGTGTACTATTTTTGCTATCGTTGGAGAATGTTGTATGTTGTTGTTGTGTTGGTATTTGTCGAATGAAATTTATGATTGTAAATGGCTATGAATTGTGGAGATCTTGTTATGAAGAAGCTAGTTTAGTTGAAGAAGTAGTTGTAATAGTGTTGGATATTTTGAGAAGTTAGTTGATTGTTGTATTGTAGTATTGGTTATTGTTGAGTTTTTATTTTATATTTGTTGTAGTTGTTGGTGGTGGTTGTTGTTGTAATCTTTATTGTAGTAGGGATGAATGTATTGAGAAGTTGATTGGCATGCATAATAGGTTATGTTTTGTGGTTGGTTATTATTTGATTTGGGATTTTGTTAAATTTTGTAATCCTTTGTATAGTAATTATTTTGGTATTAAGGTGAATTTTGGTTGTTTGGGAGACTTTGTTGATGTTTAGTGAACCTTTTGTATAGTAGTTGTTGTTGTGTTGAGGCGAATTTTTGATTGGTTGGAGACCTCATTTTGATTTTTCATGTTTGTAGCATTGATTAGTGATTTTGTTGTAGAAATATTTTGAATTTCTCTCAAATAATTTTTTGGGCCTTCTATTCATTTTATTCACTTCAATGATCATGATTTGTTTTAGTGGTATAATAAAAAAGTTGAGAATAAGATGATTGCTCATAAGAGTAATAGAGAGATCAATAAGTGGATACTTATTATTTTGGTCATTTGTATACTAAAAGTGTACATATTTGTTTAAGCATTCGATATATTGTTGAAGGGGTATCAGTGTAGTTCTTAATGCTAATATTGATTTTTGTTTTGCTCCTATCAGTTGATCTTATAGTCTGATTATAATATCGATGCATATATTTGTTATTGTTACCTGCATCCTTATTGTTACTTTTTTAACCTTTTATGTATTTTTGTATTTGTTATTTTTTGTATTGTTACCTATATCCTTATTGTTACTTTTTTAGCCTTTAAGTTCCTATAAAACAGTGCCATTTATTACAGTCAGCACTAATGTTTTGGACAATAAGCTTCAAGATACTCAGGGAGTATTACTTCATTTTCCTCTCTATTTTGTTATTTTTATCATGTAAATATGTTTGTATCATATATTTTAGACAATAAGGACATTGTCCTATTTAAGTACATAGGAGAAGTTGAATGATTTTTCCTTTGTAGGTTTTTATTGATTATTTTGGTAACTTTCTTATTTTTGGGCTAAAATTTTTTGATTTTTTTTCACATTTTTGTTTAACTTTCAATACCTTTTGGCATATGTGTTGATATGTATTAGTTTGGTAGAGTTATTATTTATCTTTTTACTTGGAAATTCAACTTAAAACTTTTCTAGGAGAGTTGATTTTATTTACACTTATATATTAGGTATGACATAGACTAAGATTGGAGAAGTAAGTTAACCTAGTTTATGCCTTTGAAAATGTTGGGATTGATTCCAATGGAATGGATGAGGATAGTGTGATGAAATATAGAGCGTGGATTATTAGCTTATCTCTAGTTTCGTGGCAATTCCTATTCATTCATTTATTTATTTTTATTTTGTATTATATAAATCTTCAATTGTATATTGTATACTTTCTATTGTAAAGGTAAATAGGAGCAAAAGATAGGTTTCTCAATACTCCTATCGAAGTGAGGAGAAACAAAGCTCTAGGAATGCAAAATGTTTGTCCTGTGATGAAAAACAATGTATAAAAAAAAAAAGAAAAAAAGCAAGAAAAGAAAAGGCAAAAACTAAAAATGCAAAGGATGTAAAAAGAGCATTCAAGTTAAAATCATTATAAATTTATTCCTTTGTAGAAAAATAATATATATATATATATATATATATATATATATATATATATATATGAGAGGCTCCTACTTTACTATTCTAAGTTGAAATGTACTATTGTAATGTGATATTTGTATTTTTTGTAAGCCATGAGAATAGAATCAGCCCATCAACCCGATCTTATACAAATCACATTGTTTATACTCTTGATCAAGGAAGTGGAGTGAATCACATTGACTTGGTATAATCTTGTTTAGTTTGACTAGGATAGTCTTGATTATGTAATAGTTAATATACGGATATATATAGGATTAGCTTGGATAGATAAGTGTTGGGTTGAATTTTAAGGCAAGGGAGGAATAATATCTCTACCATGATGATTTTATTTGCATATATGTCAACTTTTTCTCATTAATTTTCCTAATATGTTATGTTTAAAATCATTCATGTGTTGGGTATCCTATACAACGCAGCGAAAAATAAACGAGATACCACCCCAGGACCCCCCTATGTGTGGAAAACAAGACATAAAGATAATAAAGGTAGCAGCTTTTTACCTTTGTTAGATCGTCCGAAGAACAAAATTTCTTCTTCAAGTCGAGTCACGATCCAGCAATCCTCGTGATCAACCTCCACGTGAGTTGAACATCTAACCACTATAATCACAGTGTGTGATTATCTCTAACACTAATCCACTCAGAGAAATATTCAATCACCAAACTTTCCTGTGCTAGTAGAAACAAGATGGCGGCTAGGGTTGTTTCTCAAGACAATCGAGAGAGATAGAGAGAAGAAAAGGTCGAGTGTTTCTGGATTTTCATGTATTTCACCCCTAGATTAAGGTTTCGAGCATATCTAATATATGTTCCAAAATCCACTGAAAATCTGAAATTCTAAAACAATTAGAATTTTCTAATTGTAATTGGAAACATCAAGTTCCCACAATTACAACTTAGACCACATATTATAACTAATTATAATTTGTCTACAACAACTTCTTTTTCTCGCAATTAACCCCACTATGTTATCAAATAACATCTTAAGTATATAATCCTTTATTGTATATGACATATTAGGTTTCCCAGTCAATTGGTAGCGAACATGAATTAATCTAAACGTCTTTGAGATTAATAGTCGATAATTAATTAGAGTTAATCTTATTAATTCTAATCAGGATTAGTTTATTAATTCATCAATTAATAAACCCATATTCCTAGATCATGAGCGGTATCTAGCTACACATCTGACCACCCAAGAGTCCAGGAAGTTAAGTAGCTTGACATGAACCCTTTAATAACAAACTTCAGTACAATTAACTCATTTTACCATACAATATCTCATTTGGTTTGGAGTATGGAATTAGTGCCAACTCCCATCCAGAATTAATTCTGGCCCGAATACAATAGTATTTGTACCAGGAACCCACTACTTTAGAAGTGTATCAATTGAAACTGTTTCCAATATACAATCGCCTTGGCCAAGGACTTTCCGAGTAGTAATTCTTACAAGTGTCCATGAGATATTCGCCCCTACTATTAGTAGTGGTGAATCCTTTATTGACCCTCTCAACTACTTTCGTTTACCTCACAATGTACCCAATATCCATCTCATAGGTAGCCCTCGATCAAGCTCTCGAAATTGGAATCAAAATACAATGCTCAACAAACAAAGTACCTTGGAGATCTCAAGTCTATGAATACTTGCACGTTTGCTATATTGAAATTATATCACTAGCACTAAATAGTTATCCATATGATTATATCAAAGTTAGGTCATCCAATGAACCTGTTCCATTAACAAGCATCCATGTGTTAACTTTGAATATCTCAATACTCACGGATATAAGAACCACCGCCTGATCAAACCAGGAAGTCTAACACATGCTAGTCGTAATGCATTAATGATGTCCTGTCACATTAATACTACGACTAGTGACTATTTGAGTACTAACACCATCTAGTGTAGTAGGAATCTCCTATCATGATCTCTATTATGATTTTCTTAACATAGTGTTGTACTATGGACTTTATCGAATAGTTATATTACTTAAAGTAAACAAAAGAAACTGTAAGATAAATAATACATTTTATTAAAATAAAAATGTGTCATATACAATGTACAAGTGATTGCCTCTAGGGCACAACACTAACATCATGTTATTTGTTAAACTATTTTGCTTATTCGCAAATAATTGTATTTTGCTTGTTCTCTGTTTTTTCATTTGGGAATTTCCTTGAGAACAAGTAAAGGTTCATGTGTGGGGGAATCATAAGTGCTTATTATGCACTTATTTTCTATGTAAATTGTACTATATTTTATTATAAAATCATGTTTAAATAATTACTCATTCTCACAATTTTATATTGTTTTTTGTATGATTAAATAAATGAGGATTGAATGAAGAAAAGGATGAAAAGGAATGAAAATTGAAGAAAAATGAAAGAGAATAAGAAGATAACAAAAAGAAAATTGTGGCTAGCTAGGACTAAAATAATGTTCAGTAAAAAGATGTTGAGAGTGTAGGTGCCATGAAAAATCAATTCAAATGGCGCCATGTAAATTTACTGAGAGTGAACGGCACCATGTAGATCAACTCAAATGGCGTCGTGTAAGTTCGCATAATAGAAATGCGGATATGATTTTAAGATATTTTTAAGGCTTTCAAAGGCTTGTAAATAAAACTTTTCTAGACCATTTTGGGTGACCAACAATAGGGAATAATATCCACACACAAAAGAGAAAAGTTTGGGAAGATTTGGAGGTTCATTCAAGAGAAGATTGTAGATGGAGATGAAGAGGTTGCTTGTCTATAACCATATCTTACTCTCTTTTCTTTATTTTATTTTGTCAATTTGTATGGAATGCTTTACTTGTTCTTAAAAGAATGAACCCTAATTTGTTCTTGTGTTAAATATACTCTTAATTTGTTAGATTTCTATTTCTATAGAATAATTACTTGATTTTGTTATGTTTGATTCTTTGTTTAGTTTACTCTTTTCCAATGAATTCAAGAGATAGGTCTAAGAGTTGGGTTCTAATCAAATGGGTTCAATGTGGATTTTCCTTCGAATAAGTCAGAGAGTGGTTGATGAATTATAACTTAGTAATCGTTAGGAGTTTGATATCACCTACAGATGGAGTATTGTGTTTATTCGGATTATTCGGGGATTTATCTCTAATACTTCTTGGGTTCAATTAGGAAGGTAGAGATAGCCTCTAATTGGCTCAAGAATAGGGAATCCAAAACTCGAGAGAGTGTGGGTTTTGCATTTGTGACCTCTATCGGCGTTAAAATTAGGAATTTAGTAATCTTGGGTTTGATTTGGTACTTAGCTAATTTAGAGAGATTTTTGACAAGTTCATGTCTTTCACTCTTTTACTTATACTTTTTTTTCTCATAGCCAATCTTGTGAGGGTTGTGTTTGTTCTTCTCGTTCGTCCATTGTATTTAGTCTATTCCATTTATTCTCTAGGTTAAACAATAGAAGAAGAGCTTTATCCCTTCCCCAAGGACCTTCAGTAATTGCCATTAAACTCTATACTACATGATGTGCATATTTCTCCAATTGTGTATTTTGAGTGTTTTGGCGTTTTAATTTAAATTTGATTGTATATATTTTTGTTGGTAATATTTCCCATACTCAAAACTGAGCAACACTTAGCATATTTATATCACTATTTGTGCAATGCTACATTGTTGTTTCAAGTATAAAATTAATCATTTTTCTTTAAATTTATTTTTTGAAAATAGTTTATGGCCATTGGGAGCCTGTACCTACTACGAGCTTAGATAGAGCTTGTGCGATGGGAGATATCGATCTAGATGCGCTAAGCAGGACTACATTAGGAAGGGACTTTTAAACTATTCCGTAACCTAGTACACGTGCTTGTTGTATATAGGAATCAGTTAAATTGGATGTATCCTAATCACATAAGTATTTTCTTATCAATTCACAATATAATAATATTGATTTTTTTATTAGATGTGGACGATGTATCTTTACACAGTTTTATTTGGTAGCCGTATGACAAATAAATACTAGTGTCATTTCTCCAATATTATACACATGGGTGTGACATTTAGGAGTTTATCACATCTTTCATTAGTTAGGAGATACTAGAATTACACCGTTTAGACAAGGTCATGAGAGAATTTGGACTAATGCCAATAATCTATGTTGCTATTAGTACATTAGTAGACTTGCATTTATGTGATATGAGGAATATTGGTGCTGGGTGGAACGAGATTTATGCACATCACATTACTACATCCTTTCTCTATAGATTTTAATAAAATTTAAAACTACAATATTATAATAAACCACTTAGTTACTTTACAAAAGTGAATAAGATAATATGCTAGATGAAATCTTTGAACTTTAAGAAAATTCTTCCGACAGTGAATCTCTAAATGATACCTCTTCTTGTAGATGTATAGGAATATGTACCTATACAATAGGAGAAATTAATATGATTAGTTTAAGAAAAATTAATATTATTACCAAAGCCAATGAAGAATTATTTTTTGAACTCTCAGAACATATTCAAGATGAAACTATTAAAATAGAATATTAATTACTTTATTTAAATCATTATTTGTAATGCCATCTTGTTTATCTAAGTTTTCTACCTTAAAAAATGAAGCAATAACAATACCTTCAATAAGGATTTTAATTTCTTTAGGTGGAGTTATTATCGATTCGTTTACTTCATTGTTGGTAGTATAACATTTTCTATCAATCACATTTATTGATTTTTGTTGATTATATTTTCCTAAATATTCATACCAATCAAAAAAAGTGTAAATGCTTTCTAAATTTCTTTAAATTAGAATAACATTTTTCTCGTAGTCTAAGTCTTTCATTAGGTTTGACAGTAACAAAGTACCAATCGATTTTGAGTTGATTACAAGGTCTGATCTATAATTATTTTAAATATATTTTATCTAATTCAAATTCATCATCAGAAGAAATTGTCATTAAAGTATTTGGAACTTGCATTTCTAATTTAGTGGGACTTGAGGACTTTATACTAACTTTATCTTCATAATCCATTTTATGAATTTTACCAAAAATATCAACACTACTAAGTTTTTGAATACTCTAGCTTCTAAAAAGAAGTTTCTAACCAAAAGAGGAGGAGGTTATAAACTAATTTCAAGTTCAATATTTTCCAAAGATGGTTTTGTAATTTGATCTATGCTATTAGATTCATTATGTCTTTTAGGGTTAATTATATGTTCAAAATTCCATTTTGTATCATGAAGAATATAATCCCATTTGAGAAATTGAGGGATAAAAGTATTAGCTCTTTCAAAATTGGTTTCTAATAAGCAAGTTTCTATGTCACTGCCATGAAATGTCATAATACTTCTAGTTCTGACATCTCCATCCTCCATATTTTAACTACTAGTTTTACTGGAGTCCTTCAAGGGTGGTGGCTGATGCATGTTTTACTTGAATTGGAAATGGTATAAGCAATCCACAAAAATCAACTTTTAAATTTAAAATTCTAAGTACTAAAACCACACGTATGGGCAAGAATATTCATCGCATAGTATATGGAATAGCAAGTATCGAATCCACGAGAACTTAACAATTACCACCAATTTGCTCTAATCTCATTGTCTAGCCAAAATAAATAAAGAGATAAAGTAAATAAAACTAAGTACGCTAAACTAATCTACTACCATAGAGAGTACTTTAGACCACTGCTATAAAAGTTACAAGGATCACTAAGGAGCAAGAATACAAGAAAGGCCATGTACAAGAAGAAATCCCCCCAAAATGTTAAGTAAAGAGTAAACCACTATGTTCATTAAATTCCAATTGAAGTACTAGAATGAGTTTTCAAGAGTAAATCTCACACTCTCTCGAGTTATGAGATTCATTTCCTAAGAGTCAATTAATTGGTATCTCTACTCAACCAACCTAACCCAAAGAAGCTGTTGGGTATCTCAGGCTCGTATCCTATACGGTGCAGCGGAAAATAAAATGAGATACGATCCCAGGACCCGCCTATGTGTGGAAAACAAGACATAAAGATAATAAAGGTAACGACTTTTTACCTTTGCTTGATCGTACGAAGAATAAAAATTTCTTCTTCAAGTCGATGCGCTATCCAGCAATTCTCTTGATCCAACTTCACGAGAGTTGAACGTCTAACCACTATAATCACAGTGTGTGATTATCTCTAACAATAATCCACACTAAGGAATACTCAAGTACCAAAATTTTCTAGGCTAGCAGAAAAAGAAGGCGGCTAGGGTTCTTCACAAGAACAATCGAGAGAGAGAGAGAAGAAGAAGAAGAGAAGGTTTAGGTGGCTGCAATTTTGATGTGAATCCCTTTCTTGGGTTTTCGGTTATATCATCATAAAATTAAAAAATTCACTGAAAATTTGGAATTCCAAAATAATTAGAGTTTCCTAATTGTAATTGGAAACATCAAGTTTTCATAATTACAATTTTGACCACAATTAAAACTAATTATAATTTGTCCACAACAACTTTTCTTTCTCGCAATTAACCCCACTATGTTATAAAACAACATCTTGAGTATATAATCCTCTATTGTGTATGACATATTAGGTTTCCCAGTCAATTGGTAGCGAATATAAATTAATCCAAACGTCTCTGAGATTAATAATTTATAATTAATTAGAATTAATCCTATTAATTCTAATCAAGATTGATTTATTAATTCATCAATTAATAAACAAATATTCCCAAATCATGAGCGGTATCTAGCAACACATCATGACCACCCAAGAGTCCAAGAAGTCAAGTGACTTGACATGAACCCTTCAATAACAAACTTCAGTGCAACTAACTCCTTTCACCATACAATATCTCATTCGGTTTGGAGTATAGAATTAGTTTCAACTCCCTCCATAATTACTTCTGGCCCGAATACAATAGTACTTGTACCAGAAATCTACTACTCTAGATGTGTATCAATTGTGAAACCCAAACTAAAACCAACCCTAGAATAAGGGGGTCGGGATGCATATCATATTTTCTTGCATGCATAAATATATTTTTGTATGATTTTATGTACTTTAGATTTGTGATTTGTAGACTAGAAGGCTTAATTGTGCTTATTGAGTAGGAAGGGCAAAATGATAATTTTGCTTGAGGAGGAAATAGGGAGATAGCTTGAGGGTTAAATAGGAAAAATATTTGGGAGAGAAAATAAGAACAAGAGTTATTGTAGTTTAATGGTTACAGCTTTGGAATAAATCCTTGAGGTCTTGAGTTCAAATTCCATCATTTAAGTTTTAGCATGATTAAATTTTATTTTTGATAGGTAAGCTATTTTTGGCCTTGCATGCCTTAGGGAGGAGTAGGGATGTTTTCCTAGGGGAGACATGAAAGGAATGTCCTAATTCCACTCTTGTGCCCCACAAAAATCCCTAAGGGATTCATACCCTTTTTGTTCTCTAACTTACCTTAATTCTTGACCAATTAAGTTGCTCTATTTATTCAAGCTATTTTATTTCCAGAAAATTCCAGCAAGCTTCCTTGATCTTGGAGTTTTGAAATTACGTATAGGAGGATAGCATATTGGCCAAAAATGGGGAAGAGTTATGAAAGGTTCCCAAGAGAATTAATCTACATGGTTGAACCTTCAAACTCCATCCTATGAGTGATCATCTTCTAGTTATAGCAAACTAGAAAATTTTCCAGTTTCTTGATCAGTTCAATTGTCGAAACCTTCAGCCATCTCTCCCTCTCAAATAATTCCAGAAAAATAACCAATTCACTCAGCTTGAAGACTGAAAAATTCAGCCAAAACCGGACTGCACAAAAGCTATGTAACCCAAAAAAATCTCTGAACAGTTTTCGCAGCTTGGTGAGCCAAGAACCAAGCTGTTTCTTCCATCTTTCCAACCAGCAATTCAACCCTATCTTTCCTCCATAAAGAAGGTTGGAAACCATCCTTAAAGAACCATCCAATACCCCTTCAAACGTTCTGCAAGTTGGATGAAGCATTGCAGAAAAATCTGCACAGAAATTCCAGCAAGCCATGCGGAAAAACCAACCAGAAATTCCAGCTTTGTTTCTTCTTCACCCTTGTCCGAAACTTACTCCATTTTCTCTGTAAAACCAACTTTAGTTAGCCATGAGCTGAGCTTCATCATCTTCTCTATTGGTCTGCTCGAATGAAGCTCCATGGCTGCTCCTAAAATCCCTCCATCAATCACTACAGTCAAGCCATCCATTGGAGTCCAAAATTTCAGCAAATTATTCCAGCAAACTTCCATGGATTAAGCCTCAACTATCCAGAAAATTCCTTCACCATTGCACCCCCATCATTTGGCCACTCTATAGCTCTTGCAAGTATCATTCATCTCAGCAAAATCCCAGCCAAACAGTCGACCAATGAAGCTCCCCAAAGACCTTCACCAACTGAGATATTCCTACCATATTTGCACCCTAATTCACTCCCTAAATTAGTCCACTTTTGAATTTCAAACAACCAGCTTTCCTTCTTCTCCCAAATCTGAAAATCAATTACCAGAATTCTCCAATCCATTTGGCCACCCTTCCCAAGTAAAATTTCGGCCAGCTTTCTTCCATTCTCTCTATTCTCTCTAAACATTCAAGAACACACACCATCATTTTCCACGCCTAAGACCCTAAACTCCTTCAATCTTCTCCAAAAACTCTAGATCATACCTACGAATCCTCTTGAATCTATTTCTGCAATTTATAACATTAAATGCTGAAATCAAGATTTTACTTTCGGATAAAAAACTAGAATTTTCATTGAAGGCTCAAGAACACTCTCAAGGTAAGCATGAACGATTATGTTCATCTTCCTTTCTCTTCAACCATTAATGAAATATACTAATAATATATATATATATATATATCTCTCTCTCTCTCTCTCTCTCTCTCTCTCTCTCTCTCTCTCTCTCTCTCGGCCGAATGGTTATTCCAACCATGGCCATTTTTCTTCTTTCTCCTTGGACGGATCAAGCTTTCCAAGCGTGAGGATTCTTTTGAAACTTCTTCAAGGTAGTCATCATTCAAGTAAGTCTCTTCAATCTTCAATTTGAGATTCATGTCTCTTGGATGTAGTTGGATGAGGATGGAATATATTTGGAGATTGAGTATGTATTTATATGATGGAGTTAGGATTGAAGCATGAGAATAAATGTGTTTAAATGATGGAGTTGGGATTGAAGCATGAGAATGAATGTGTTTATATGATGGAGTTGGGATTGATGCACGAGGATGATTGGTCTTGGTTCAATTTTATGATGTTTTAGGGTTTGTTGCATGCCTTCATGTCATGAGTAGTATGAATGATTAAGCATGTTAGAGATTATGTCACCTTTGGTGAATAGGGTTTTATGTTCTTGTATTCTTGTTGAGGCCATGAATACGATTATGCTTAGTGGAGTTTGGATCATGGGTTGGTAGTTATGGATCTATGCTTTTATTCATGATTTTGGATGGTTTGTTGATCGATGTAGAGTGTATGTTCATGGTTAGCAATAGGAATTATGATCATAACCTTGTTGTTCCTAAGCTATTTAAGTTAGCCAATTTGATTTCATCAACAAAAATTAATACTATATTCCTTCTAGTGATTCTGAAAACCCTAGGAAAATGTGGATTTGGACTGTCATATGAAATAATGATATTTTAACCAAATAAATGGTACATTTTAATAAAATTAAAATATAAAAATATTATATATAATAATAGCTTAAATAAAGCCTTTTATATAAATAACCATAATAGGCAAAATATTAATCTTATAAGTCATATATATTCATAAATACTATTAAAATTTATTATTTTTTAGTCAAAACATATTAAAATTTACTTATTATTAATTTTATTTACTAATTATTTTCTAACCATTAGTTATTATAAATCATTATTTTAAATAACATCATCTAGGACCTAGGACCCTTCATCAATTAAACCCTAATTCATTTATAGTAAGATTTCAACCTACAACTTATTAGTAACTATTTCACAAACCCTAGTTATTTTAATATCAAGCTAGATTTATTTTATAAGCCCTTTATTTATTATCTAGCCTTAAAGTTTGGGACACTAGGGTCATGATTGTAGTAAGTTAAGCTTGGATTATTTATGAAAGTAAATTTTGGCTTGAGTTTAATTATGGCTTGTGTTTACCCCAGGCGGGGTTAGGTCAGCTTTTGGAGATCTTTATTTTACCTCGAGTAAAGGATCAGGTAAGCTCTTGCATAAAACTTGTTTGTTGTAAAAAGTTATCATGGCAAGCTAAACAAAAAGTTTGTGAACACTATTTGGTAAAGGCAATTAGGGACTATTTCCTTTCTTATTTCAGTCAAACCAATTATTTGAAAAATAACAAGCAGTTTTATTCAAACACTAAACTGTTTCTAAAATTAATTTTGACAAGGACTTTGGAAACCCTTGATTGCCATTTTCAAATAAAGCTATGTTTTATCAGTTTTCTCCCAAGTGAGATAAACTACGTTGAGTATTCAATAAGGGTAGGCTAGTAGTACTAGTTTTGAAGAGCAAGAGTAAGTCTTCTGACAGGAGGCCACCTCCAAAAGATGAACTCAACTTAGAAAAATGTCAGAACTACTTAGTCATTGCGGTCCGAGCTAGCAAGTTTCAATCATATGGACTGTGTGTTGCCGGAGTGGACAACCGATTTTGTTTGGGTGTAGAGAATGAGGAGTATCTTATCCAGTAGGCCGATCACCTACTTTTTTGTCAGTTTGCACAAAATGTGGCATTCTGACTATTGTATGGTTATGGGGCCAAACGTGTGGTAACCCATGGCCACCCTTTTGACTGGTTGATTTTATTGTACATGTATGGTTGGAAAAGCCAAAACGCCATTCTTGATTTTGAACATTGTTTATTGCTTGCTAGTATTTTTCTTAAGAAGTTCTTACACCTTGCATTCATGAACTGTTTTCACTGGACACTCAATGCACACATGGACTTAGTGAGATTTTTATCTCATCACCCTTTTACCATGTTTTCAGGTCGGTCCTGCTGTGGAGATGAGTAGATAGTTTGTACTTGTTTTGAAGGCCTTGTGTTATTTTATTTATGTATTGCTTTGAGGGACGAGAGTATTCAATGTATTTATGGATTTGTCTTGAATTTTTATATTGTAATAAGTTTTAATTTTAAAGTATTATTTTATGTTTATTTGTGTGACCTAGTTATAAAGACCCATTGTCCTTTGGACGGGGCGACATCCTCGGTCCTGTTAGGCCTAGGTAGTGGGGTGTTACATCAATTGGAACTATTTCTAATACACAATCGCCTTGGCTAAGGACTTCTTGAGAAGTAAAATTCCTACAAGTGGCCGTGAGATATTCGCCCCTACTATTAGGAGTGGTGAATCCTTTATTGACCCTCTTAACTACTTTCATTTACGTTACAATGTACCCAATATCCATCCCATAGGTGGCCCTCAATCGAGCTCCAGAGATTGGAATCAAAGTACAATACTCAGCAAACAAAGTACCTTGGAGATCTCAAGTCTAAGGATACTTACGCATTTGCTATATTGAGATTATATCACTGGCACTAAATAATTATCCATGTGATTATCTCAAAGTTAGGTCATCCAATGAACTTATTGCATTAACAAGCATCCATGTGTTAAGTTTGAGTATCTCAATACTCATGGATATGAGAACCACCACCTGATCAAATCAAGAAGTATTACACATGCTAGTCTTAACGTATTAATGATGTCCTGTCACATTAATACTACGACTTAGGGACTATTTAAGTACCAACACTATACAGTGTAGTAGGAATCTCATATTATGATCTCTATCATGATTTCCTTAACACAATGTTATACTATGGACTTTATCGAATAGTTATATTACTTAAAAGTAAACAAAAGAAACTGTAAGATAAATAATGCCTTTATTAAGATAAAATGTGGCATATATAATATACAAGTGATTGCCTCTAGGGCACAACACTAATAGAAGCATTATACTCACTCATCACCCAAAAGGTACCCGGAAGCCCAATAGCCCTATCTTTAAGCACTATTGAAAACACAATAACTACCAAGTTCTAATTGTTCAACTTTTCTCTCGAGTTAATTAGAGGAAACTAAAGATTGGACAAATTAATTTGGTATTCAACTCCTAACCCTATCTCTCGAAATCATTAAGAGTGAACCAATCAATTGAATAAATCAACCAAGCCCAAACAATCTATCCAATATAATAATACCTAAGTAGTCAAATACAAGAATAAGAAATCCATAAATCATAATTACAACTCAATATAAGATCATAGATTAGGGTTTATCCCTCAAATATAATTAAAATCATATAAACATCAACATTGTTAAAAGATTATACAATGAAGAAGAAAACACTTCACTAATATATAAGATCTTGAACTCTTTCTTCCTTAGATTTCCTTCTATAACCTCTTCTTCTTCTCCATGATTCCCCAAGATCCTCCATTTCTTGGTGTGTTTTTTTAGCTCCCTAAGGGATATCTTGTTTGCTAACTAAATAAAGATGTCTTTCTGGGGTTTATAATAGTGTTTATATAATGTACAAGGATGAAAACTCAGAAAAATTGTAGAAATGCATGAATCTACACAAGTGGGCGGCCCCTACTTTGGGCTGCTAGTCCAGAGAACAAGTGGCCTAGGGAAGTTCAAATTTCTTGGGCTGCCAGGTAACTAGCCTAGGCATGCTTCTGTTTTGAACTGGGTGCCCGAGAGGAGTCTAACTTCCCTAGGCCCCCATTTATTTTGTACACGGAACAATACCTAAACGGCCTAGAGAAGTCTAACTTCCAAGGGTCACCCTGTTTAAAATTGCAAAATACAACCCACTTGGTGTTATTCCTTGGTGTCTTCAAGTTTCTTCAAATGTTTCTCCATTTTCCTTCCTTTTCATATTTATCATCTCCAATTAGTATTTGTAGATGATAAATTTCAAGTCTGCAAATAAGACAAGAAAAAGTATCAAAATTTACAAAATATTTAGTAAATATGCAATGTGGTTACAAATCTCCGAAGAAGTCCTAAATTGTAGGATAAGTCCTCCGATTTTTCTCTTTTTTAAAAACATTAATTTGAGGGTTGAAGAGTTTGATCTAGGATCGAATGGGATTTGATGACGAACACTTGATTGCCAAGCCTTCGAGACTTGTTTGATGCATAGCAAGATGAATACATTAAAATTTGATGAAGATTCTGAACCTTAATTTGATGACGATTCTAAACCTTGAATTTGATGAAGCTTGAATGCTTGAGCTTGTTGAAACTTGATATGCCTTTTGTTTGTTGAAGCTTGAGGATCTCAGGGGGTACCTTGAACCATTGAGGGAAGACCTTATTTATATGCCAAAAATCTCTTGACTTTAGCATAAATAGTCTATGTGGGATTTTGAAGAAGTCTCCCAACAAACCCTAATAGACTTGGGTTTCAGATGTCCTGGGTTTAATTTATGTTTTAGCCCAATCTCAATTAATCCACATTATATTTGGGTTATGAGATTTTCAAAAAGTCCAACTTTAGGCCTAGTCCAATTCCATTTAATCCATAATATATTTGATTTAATGTAAAATGGACCATTAACAATAGCCCAAATTCAATAGTCCAATTACATAATCCATTGGATTTAATGGGTTTTTAATGATAGCACAATTATATTAATTCAAGAATAATTATCTTTATTCATGAATTAATTTTAATTAATCAAGACTAAAATATGTAATTTTCTTTTAATCTTGAAAATATATTTTATCCCAAAATTCTTTGTCTACAAATGCTCCCACTTCAAGACTTAAGGAAAAATATTTTGTTAAAAGAATATAGAAACAAGGCTTGAAGTATTTAAAATATTAATTTATCAATTTAATTAGAAATTAATATAAAAGCCTTTTTCAACTCCTTAATAAAATAAAATTCATTTTCTATTCCTATAAGGAATTAATGAAAAGATTTGAAATCTAATTTTGAGTAGGAATCATATTTCTTGAATCCACCAATCAAAATTGTTGAATTTAAATTTAAATCTCAATTAAAATCTTTTAATCAACAATTAGAATTCTTATAGGATTTGGAAGATGTGACTTTTGGACCTTATAAAAAGGCTTCAATCTTCATCAATTTTCCACACCAATTTGAAGAAATCTTCATTGTCTTCAATTAAAGATCCCTGCAATTTCAACATCCATGGCAGGCACTAGTGCATCCTTTTCTGAGTAAGCTTTTTTCTTTTTCATTTTTCACAATTTGCTAGCGTGCGAAATCCCAAGCACTTCAGTCGTCTGAATTGCACACACCGCCATTCTTGACTTTAATATATATATATATATATATATATATATATATATATATATAATAAAACTATCCATTGTTTCCTTTTTGTTTCAAAGCTGACGTTTTTTTTTTTTTTTGTTTAAAGCTAACTGTTTGTCCCCCCCCCCCCCTTCCTTTTTTTTTTTTGTTTTTTTTGTAAACTCTATTTTTTTTTTTTTTGTTTATGCGCTACATTTTTTTTTTCAACCATTTTCCAATGTAAACTCAAAAAACTTTTTTTTTTTTTTGTGAAACTAACTTCTTTCTTTCTTTCTTTTTTTTGAAACTAATTTCTTCTTCTTCTTCTTCTTTTTTTTTTAACTAGGTCCAATTATGGTGTACTTCTCAAATTTGCAATCTTCTTCGAGCCAACAACTACTAGTCATTCACGACCACGAGAATGATTCAACTAAAGCAGGGACGACTTTGACGATTTATGAGGCAAAGTCTAGCAAGTATGTGCGGCCCCTTCCAAAGGTGACACCCCAACGACTTGTGAAGGAATGGTCAACGGAAGTCAACTTCAAAGGCACTCGTTCTCCAAAGGCATGGATTCTTCTTTCCTCAATTCATCATCCTCAAGCTCATCCCAGTGTGTTATCTTCACTTGGATGTTGAATGATTCAAAAGGAGACTCAATGGACCTCACCACTCAACTTTTTGGGCGTGTTTCACTTTAGGGAGAGATATTAGGAGTGGGTACACGACGTTTTAAGTCGTTGCGAAGGACACTTAAGATCTGCAAAGATCTATGAGGCTGTCTATGCATCGCTTTTTGCATATGATTGCAACCCTAATGATCTCAAAGCCTTTTGAGAAGCTTGGTGTCCTTTTACCAACACGCTCTTAACTTCAACTGGTGAGGTGTCCATTTCACTTTGGGATTTGCACAAACTTGGAGGCTTACCAATACTTAGAACTCACTACGATCAAGTTGTTTCTCATGCTGCGGAACTCACGGGTGTGAACCATGATGGCAAGCGATTCCTTCCAAGGAGTTGCGAACATCTCCTCCATGCATACCATTTGATCAAACAGGATAACAACAACTTTGGTTTATCCATCAATCAGTGGCTCGACTTCTGGTTCAAAAGAGCAATAAAGAATACTGCGCCTCCTCCAAGGGAAGAAAGGAGATCATGCCCCAAGTTTACTGATAATCCATGTGGAGTTATCCCACCTCATACTACATGAACATCTGAAGAAGAAGATTTGTTTTCAAAGTTGGGCATTAGAAGCCACAATAGAGATCAAACATTCCTTGTAACTTTTTTATCATGTTGTCTTTGCATCTTTGTCTTACCTACTGAAGAAGTAGACATTATTTGTCCAAGTACCTTCAAAATGGCAAGTGTGATGGCGTACAAGGAATGAGTTAGTTTGGCTATTCCCGTCTTAACCACCATTTATAGAGGACTGAATCGTATTTCCAACTCTCAACATCCTAGTAAGGAGAAATCTATCTTCCCAACTCACTATAAATATAGATGGCTTGCACACTACTTCAAAACTTATTATGAAGTTTCTCAAGGCTTAAACAGCCCTCTAATGGCAAGTTATTCTGGTTAAAGTAGCGGAAGGTGCTTTAGTGAAGATGAAGCTCGCAAGCGGATTTATAGAAGTGAGATTATCGTTTGGGCCATGAACATCCTTACCAAACATAAAAAACATAACTTTGTTGATAATAAGGCAGCCCCTTTGGAGGAAAAACTTTACTTCTTGAGCCTTCGTTCAAGTCTTCTTGCCTTGCGAAAGGATGATCACTTTATCATTGAGCTTTATAGCCCACATTGCTTTAGTCACCAATTTGGATTCTTGCAAGATATTCCAGGCTACTTTAAGATTTCCACCCATAAGGCTGCTTTAATAGATGGCTTACATCTTTGAGTATGATGCATGCTTCGCGGAACAATGGCTAAAGTAACATTTCCAGCCACTCCTTATAGCATAAAGAAGCACTATACTCCAGAGTATAAAGTATGGTGGAAACAAGTGTATGGAACCTTTCTTGAAGGTCATATTTCGATGTTAAATTCCCAAAAACCTGCATTTAAGAATGTAAAGAACTTACCTTCCTCCGGGAAGAAACTTCATCAAGATACAACCACTCTCAATGCTTCAAAGGGGTTAGAAAATTCTTCAAGACATGATAGATATTCTTCTTCAAATCATGACATAGTTGTAGATAAACTTTCATCATCTTCAAAATGAAAGGAGTTGAACCAAATTGAAGAAGCCAGTTCCAGTAGTAGAAATCGCTGTTGGAAGAGAACAAAGGCAACAACTACAACTTTAAGCCAAAAGTCCAAGGACCAAGAGACCTTCAAGGACAAGGTAAAACTAGTTTTCTCTTTTTGATTTTTTTATTTTTATTCCTCTTTTCTTTTCTTTTGACTCAACTTCTTTTCTATTCTTCTTCATTAGGTGGAAAATATTGTAGCCCTTGATGAGGATACTTATTCTCAAGGCTCAATAAATATTTTTACTGCTCAAAGTAAGATGGTTGCAAAGACATCTCTTACTCTCAACATGAGGATTTAACATCTAAGGTAATAGCTCATCAATATTGTTCAGCCATCTCTACCTTCCCAGAAGAGTCCCTAATGTCAAGTTGCAAAAAGAAGTTTGTCATAGAAGTATGGAAGCAATTTTATCAAAGAATTCAACAAACGCCTGTCGAGCAAGTCTCTTCACTCGAGGATCAAGCTTGCAATATCCTTAAAGAATTGAACAAGGATCCTATTGTTAACTTGTCACCATTGGATAATATCTTGAGGTCTTTCTTTGCTAAAGCACTTGAATTTGATAATGCTAGATCCACCTCTACGGAGAAAACCTCAAAAGAGTCTCATGCCCAATTACTTTCCGTTGCTAGCCAACACTTGAGTGATGTTGAAGCTAAAAAGTGTGACCTCACAAGTCAAGTTGAAGAAAGTAAGGCCAATTCACAATGAGTTAAAGACAATATTATTGCTTTCAAAAGGAAGTTCAAATGCTTAAAGAAAGAGGATAGAAAACATGTAACTATTTTTAAGGAAAAGAATAGGCAGCTTTTAGAAGTGGAGTCCACTTATTTATCCCTCAAAGAAAAGCTTGTTTTACTCCAAAATGCCCCTAAAGTAAATGAAGAGGATGAAACTAACCTGAAGAATATAAGAGAACACTTGGTGGCACTTCAACAAGACTTGGAAAATTTCAAGTTGTTTACTTGATGTCTTGTAGCACTTCATATTTTTAGTAAGCAGTTATTTTTTTCCTTCTTGTAAAATAAGATTGCTTCTTTACTAGCATTAATAATATACTTCTTTCATATTATCTCAACCTTTTCTCTCACATATGTGTTTTTTACTTATTGCAAACGACGATTTCACAATAAATCATCACTTGATTGCAACAAATGACAAAAATGGAGAATGATGAAAGGATGTGACTAAACTCAGAAATTTTCTTCTAAGCTACCTACGTATCTTAAGAATAACTTAAGAATCAAGTCAAACGTAATTGAAAATGGATGGATATGGTTTTTTTTTTTTTTGGGGGGGGGTGAGGGTGTTCACAGTTTTGACTCGTGCGGGTCATGAGTATCCATTTATTTACCAACTTGGACTTGATGGAGTGTTTCAGCAGTTTAACTACGTACTACACTATTAGTGGTTACCTTTACACAGTTTAAACTCATGCGGGCCAGGAGTAACTTGCAGTCAAGGAGCAACTTACAGTTTAAGCTCGTGTAGTCGAGAAGCCTTCATTTATGCAAAGTATCGCTTTAAATATTTGTCATTGATCGGTCTAATTCTCAACCCATCTTTAGTAACTATCTTGTAAGATCCATTTGAGTAGACCTCTTGAATAACATATGGGCCATCCCACTTTGATGTTAACTTCTTTGGTTTATGTCTAACAATGATTGGTCTTTTCACAGCAAGTACTAAATCACCAACTTGAAAGGAACAAAGATGCACTTTCTTATTAAAGGCTTTGGAAACATAAGCTTGGTAGCATTCTAATTTTTGTTGTGCCTCTAACCTCTTTTCATCAAGTGCTTCTAACTCTTCAAGTCTGAGACAGATATTATCTTCCTTGGTGAGACCTTCTTGAATAGCAATCCTCAAGGAAGGAATTTGTTGCTCTAGTGGAAGGACAGCTTCCACACTATATACCAATGTATATGGGGTAGCTTGGGTTGGAGTATGGTAAGTGGTCCTATATGCCTAAAGTGCCTCTCTAATACGAATATGCCAATCCCTTTTTGACTTAGCAACTACTTTTTACAACAAATTGCATAAAGTCTTATTGAAAGCTTTAGCGAGTCTATTAGCCTGGGCATAGTACATAGAAGATTTGTACTGCTTGAATTTAAACTTCTCGCACAACTTGTCCATCAAACTATTGCAAATAGCTTGCCATTATCTGTAATAATATATCGAGGAATGTCATATCGATAGATAATGTTTACACATATAAAATCAATGACATTTTCCTTTTTTGCTTCTTTTAATACTACAGCTTCTGCCCACTTAGAGAAGTAATCTCTTGCAGCCAAGATATAACAAGGCCCAGCAAAAGACTTTAGTAGCAATCCAACAATATCTAATCCCCATGCATCGAATGGCCATGAAGCAACTGTTGGGTGCAATGGCTCAGGTGGTTGATGTAGATAATTGGCATTAAATTGACATGCTTGACATCTTCTTGCATAATCTAGGCAGTCTTTCACCATGGTAGGCCAATAATATCCAATCCTCTTACTATGAAACTGAAGCTTCCGGCCAAATTGATGGGCTCCACATATGCCAAAATGAGCTTCTTACATTGCTTGTATAGCTTCTTCTTGACCTAAACATCTCAAGAAGACACCATCAAATGAATGTCGAAAGTGCGTATTCCTATAGCAAAAGAAGTGGGTGGCACACTGGCGAATATCACTCTGTCTTCATAGATTATCCAGAAGCTTTCCATTTTTGAGATAATCTACAAAAGGTTGTTTCAAATCTTCTTCATTAATTTCATAGACAAAGACAGAATGGATTTCATACCCTTCATTGTCTTTATCTTCAAAAATAGGCGGTATGACCTATGTTTAACATATAGGAATTTGAATTTCTTGATCATGTAGACATAAAGTAGAAGCCAATTTCGCCAATGTGTCGCTTGCTTATTTTTACTTCTTAATACATGCTCAGTTGTCACATCACCCAAATATCCCATAAGTCATCTCGCATAATTATAATACGAGATCAACTCAGGTTTCTTAACATCAGACTCGCCAAGTAATTGATTAACAATCAATTAGGAATCCCCATATACTTCGAGATGCAGTCGCTTCATGTCAACAACCAACTCTAATCTAAGTATAAGGGCGTGGTATTCAGCCACATTATATGAGCATCTTTTAGTCAAAGTAAAAGAGTATGGTAATACATCTCCTTCGAGGGTAATGAATACTACACCAGTTCCAACACATTTGCGATGTGCCGCACTGTCAAAGTACATCCTCCATAGTGGGAGAATCTTAATGACAAGAACATCTTCATCAGGTAACTCATCACTTAGTTCCCATTTGGCAGGGATAGGATGATCAGCCAAGAAATCTGCTAGCACTTACCCTTTGATAGCTTTCTGTTGGACGAAGATAATATCGAATTGTTGGAGTTGAAGGTACCATCTTGCCAAACGATTAGATATCTCAGGTTTTGTCGTAATATACTTTATAGGATTAGCCTTCGAAATAAGGCGTACAGTATGCGCTTGAAAATAGTGCTTCAATTTTTTAATTGCAAATATCAAAGCTAGACAAAGCTTCTCAATGGTGAATAATTCAACTCATTTGGTGTCATCATACGACATAAATAATAGAGTGCATTTTCTTTGCCATTTTCATTTTCTTGAGCAAGTAATACCCTCACTGAGCGTTCTTGTGCAACAATGTATAAAATCAATAGCTTATCCGGAATAGGTGCAGCAAGCATAGGAGGCTTCATCAAGTAAGATTTGATGCATTTGAAAGCATTGTAACACGCTTCATCCCACTCAAATGGTACACCGTTCTTCAATAGATGACTGAATGGTTGATAGCGTCTAGCAAGATTTGAGATGAACCTTCAGAGGTAGGCCAACATTCCTTGTAAACTTTTTAATTCATAGATATTTCTCGACTCAGGCATCTTCATAATCGCATTGATCTTTGACTGATCTATTTCGATATCTCGATGACAAACGATGAAACCCAGGAATTTTTCAGATGTGACACCAAAAGCACCTTTGGGAGGATTTATCTTCAATTGATATTTTCAGAATCACTCAAAAGTCTTTCTCAAATCTTGAAGATGATTAGCTCGTTTACGTGACATGACCACCAAATCATCCATATAGCATTTTATGATCTTATGTAGCATGTCATTAAAGATCTTTGGCATTACTCTTTGATATGTGGCTCCAGCATTCTTCAAACCAAAAGGGATCATTGTATAACAATAGATTCCTTTTAGAGTAGAAAGGTAGTAAGCTCCTCATCTTCTGGTGCCATTTTTATTTGGTTATACCCAGAAGATCTATCCATGAAAGATAGAACTTCATGGCCAGTGGTTGCATCATCCATTAGTTCAGGAATAGGCAATAGAAAATCATCTTTTGCACAGGTGTCATTTACATTCCTAAAATCCACACAAATTCGAATTTGTCTATTTTTCTTCCTTAGAGGGATAATATTCGCAACCCAAGTTGGATACTTGACCTCTCGAATAAATTTGGCTTCGATCAGGTTGCTCACTTCTACTTCAATTAATGGAACCAGCTCAAGTCGAAAACGCCGTTGGGCTTACTTTACTAGTGTTGTCCCATCATTTACAGCTAAATGGTGGACATCAATTTTGATGTCAAAGCTAGGCATTTATTTATATGTCAAAGCAAAGATGTCTCTGAATTCCTTCAACAGGTCAGTATAGGCCTTTTCTTCTTCAGGCGATAAGAGTGCATTTATGTAAATTGGGTGAGGATCTTCAATAGTGCCCAAATTTACTTCTTTGAGTTCATCAACTATGGCTTTTATGCCTTCTTCAAGTTCTGCTGGAGCATGCTCATCATCTTCTTCCTCGATACACTCTTCATTATAGATGGTGATGTGGTTACAAGAGGCTACACTTTCTTCATCACAAGGTACATCAGGTATCACTTGTGTTATTATTTTTAAGATTTCATTGCAATTCACCACCGTTCTTACCTTAGAGGAGACTTTACCACAATGTCTTGCCTTTGAAGTGACCGTGGCTCCAAGCCTCTTGAAAACAGATTTTCTTTTTTTAAATGGGCCTAACCTAGTGAAGACAGATAGATGTGAATTTATATCTCCTATCCCATCAAAAACAGATTGTGGTTTTGATGTACTTCATCTGCTACAGTAATATACTATACCTTGGCCCTTTTAATCTTGAGTCGGATGGGAGATGCTTGTTTGTAACTCAGGCCAACACGCTCTTTTCCTGTTGGCATCCTTTGGATAGATCCCGAGCTTTGACCCTTTGCCTTGATGATATCAGCAAGAAACTTTCCCTATTGACTTTGTGAATTATATCCAGCCTTTGCTAGAAGTTTATAAGCATTTGGGTCAAATCATTCCTTCGTGTGAGGTCGGTAATTCACCATGCTCTACTTTTACTTCTTTCTTTGGTTGAACAAATCCTTTTATAGGAGTATTTGGTGACTTAACTGAGTAAACCTTTGTGAGGGGTAAAGTGAGCCCTTCTAATGGCTTACTGTATGCATGTTGCTTAATAGAGCTTTCTGCCCCTACTGTAGCTTTGACATCTTTGGAGAAAGTAACCTTTTTATCCTCCTTCACTCTTGATAACTCGATCTTATTTGATTCACCATCTTTTTTAATATAGAACTTAGCATCAGCAATATGCGCCTCAACTTTAATGTATGGTTTATCATCAGCATCTATTTTCTTTACCACGCCATTTCGATGGAATTTGAAATATTGATGCAGGGTTGATGGCACCATACCATTATCATGGAGCCATGGTTTTCCTAGCAAAATATTGTAGGAGGTCTTAGCATTAATAACATGAAAAAGAGTAGTTGAAAGCATATCTTCAATTAATATGTTCAATTGGAGAGTACCACTAGCTCGTTGTCCCCCTTGATTGAAGCCTTGTATCATAAGGCCACTTTGGAACAACTCATCCATAGTAATGCCCAACTCTCTTAATATTCGCAGAGGTAAAATGCTTACTTCTGATCCTCCGTCTAATAGTATCCTATTCACTCTCTATTCTTACACGTAGTCAACCACAAATAATGGTCTATTGTGATGCGTTGAGCTAAGTAGCAAATCATCGTCGAGGAATGTGATATCAGCCATGTGGACACTAAGGTCTGTAGAAGACTAAATTCTCTCCATGTCTCCTTCATTTATACAATCATTATTGTCTTTTTTACTTTCCTCATCATGTATGGCATAGCATGAAATAATGTTGAACTTTTTAGCAAGTTTCCTTGGTATAAAATCTTTCAGCGTGAGAGGTGCTGGAGATTTCTTCCAAAAAGAACCATCTACTATTGATGCAGATTTGGTCTTCTTACTTTTGGCCTTCCTCACATTTTTCTTTGTGAATCTACTTCTTACCGGTGAAGCTCCACCTATTAAAGCTTTAGCGTGTTTCTTTCTTCTTATCACAAGCGTCTAGCCTTCATCTTCGCCATGGACAGAAGGTTCTTCAACTTCTTGTTGATATGCTTATGTAGGAAGGACTTGTCTGTCAAATTCAACCTTGACAGGATCAAAACTTCCAACTTAACCTCCAAAATAACGGGTTCAACGGGAAGGATGACAACAATTGTCAAATTTGCAGATACTTAGTCTTCTTCAAGAACTGCATGTCCTTCATGGACCAACTGCATGATCTTGTTATTAAATACAAAACATTTCTCAATTGGATGACTAACCAGCCGATGGTACTTACAGTAGGTGGATCATTTATTCGTCCAACTTCATTTAGACATTTTGATTCCGGCAACTCTATAGCTTTAGTAGCTAATAATTCATTGAATATTGAAGAAATAACAGAGTTAAGAAAAGTATATTCCTTAGACAGCCTTTCTTCTAAGATTACCTTTTTCCTTTCCTGCTGAGGATTCATCTTCTTGGTCACCTTTTGAGTTACCTTTCAAGAAATTTTTATTGGAGCTACAACTGTGGCTACGGACTCCTTTGCTTCAGTTTTAGAAAAAGATTTGCTCCATTTTATAAAATTTTATTTTTCTTTACCTTTGTTAGGGTCTTGAACAGGTGCCTTACCCCTATGTGCAACGACGCTTAATTCCATATCATGAGCACAGGTCACCTATTCTTCAAAAGTCTATGGCATGATCCCTTTAAGGATATATTTGTAACACCCCACGATTACGTACCCTAAAAGGGCGGGGATGTTGCCCCGTCCTATAGGACAAGGGGTCTTTAAAATGAGGTATAAAATACAAAGATAACCTCCAAGAGTTTCAACTTAGATAAATAAAGAAATACTCATATTACATCAGGCTCAACTTGGAGCAAAACGAAATAAAAACAATTAATCGTTCAACAGCATAAACAACAAATGTCTCCTAAGCAAAGATGACAATAATTAGAAAAGCTTCAACAATCAATGCCCCACTGACTCATCAGAGTCTATCTCCTGAAAACATGATGTAAAACAGTGTGAGAATAAATCTCAGAAAGTCCTGTGTGTGCACATGGTGTTTAAAACTGTACGTGTATGCAAAGCGGAAAACATTTGTAGAAATATTTGGCAAGTCATAAATAATTTCTCTTTCGTAAAGAGTGGGTTTTTCCATAATCACACTTTACACAAAACAATCATCCACTCGAATAAACAGTCATGTCACCACACGTTGGGCTCCATGAGAACAAAATGGCCAAGGCACCACACTTTGTGCACCTTGTCCAGACCAGATTACCATACGTTGGGCGTTCTGATCAAGGTGAATGTACAGCTCACCGGGTGAGATACTCCTCATTCTCTATACCCAACAAAACCATCCGGGTGTCCATGCCGGGAAAATCAATAATACCTTACCAGGTACACATGCTAGCTCGGACCGGCCTGACCAACCAATACCGTCACCTTTTCAAGCAGAGCTTATCTTCTAGAGATGGCCTCCTACCAGAAGACTTACTCTAGCCCTCCAAGACTAGTATTGTTAGCCTACCCTTATTGAGTACTCAACAAACATATCCGTCAATTCCTGATTCACAATATTTCCAAACCTTGGCTTTGTAAAATGTGGTTTTCTTTAAAAGAGATTTCTAAAAGTTTAAGGAAAAGAATAGTTTTCTTGATAAAATCGTTAGTTTGACAAAACCGTTTAAAGAATAAATATCCACGTTTACAACCCAAGCAAACATAGTTCAACAATAACTTTCCAAAGCTTCACAACATAGACTTGCCATCACAATATTTAACAAAAGTGTTTATGCAAGGACTTACTTGATATGCCTCAGATAAACGAGATAAATTCACAGCTTGCTTTCCTCAATTATCCTCCTGATCTAAACTATATAATATCATGATCAGGGCTTCAACTAATTCGAACATGTGCCAAACTCATTTATTTTCATAACAATTCACAATCCCCTAAGTTCATATACTATGGCCATATATTCAACAAGGTAATAGACATCATCTACTACCTTAAACCTTAATTCCGGCATTAAGGGTAAGTATTTCCGTACCTTACAACAACCGGGTAGCAAGATCCCAATGCTCCTATGGTGATTATCCCGAGTTCGTTGGATCGGAAGAGAAAAGTTGTCTCCTTTTTCCTTCCTTATGAACGAGAATGCATAAAGAGATGAAATCAGCCTTGAGATGGCGTGATTCCAAAGAAGAAAAGGAAGAGAATTGATGGAAGAAATGAATCAAGAAGTCGAGATGGTTTTTGCTTACCTTGGAGGGTAATCAGTTTTTGCTAGGTGTTGTTGTTGAGGTTTTCGAAAATTTTCTGTGGAGTTCTTGCTGAAATTTTTGTGTAGAATGGAGAGGATAGACAGCTGCTATGATTTAGAGTTAGAGAAGATTAGTTTAGGGTTAGATGGTGATGTTTAGAAAGACTCCTAATGGCTTTAGGTTTCTTAGACAGCAAGGCCGAAAATTGCAGCTCACGAGTGCCTTCTTGCTGCCGACTTTGAGAGGGTTTAAGGGAGAAAATATTCTACAATTTTGCTCCCTTGTGCTGGCCGAACTACTGCTTAAGAGAAGGGCTGACTGTGTTCAGAATTTTGGGCCAAACAAAGAAGAGTTTGCGAAGGTTTTTAGGGCTGCAATTTCTATTCGCGTGCAGTAGTTTTGCTGTGCGAAATTGCTGAATAGGAGAGGGAGAATTTCTGGACTGTTTTACCTGTGGTTCTGCCGAAATTTCCAGAGGAAAAATGAGGGTTTTAGGTGCTAAAAAATAGCTTGATCAGCTGGGATTTTTCGCTGTGTTTTTGTGCAGAATTTCGATTGGAATTGGAGTACAAGGCTGGCCGAAATTTTCTGTACAATGCTGTCGAAAATTCTGGTTTCCTAGCTGGCCAAAATTCTGGAATTTGTGTGAGTAAAATCTGGTTTTGCACAGCAAAGATAATCAGAATTGATGGAAGATGTTTTAGGGGATTTGAGCTAGGGTTTGAAGGGTTGGATTGTACTTAAAGGTGCTGGAATTTCAGACAGCTTGTATTAACACAAAGCTTCCGAAATTCTGCTAGGTTTAGGAAGAAAATCCTAGTCGAATCAGGATTGCAATAAAAATCTGATTTGCTAAAGGATTTAGGATATGATTTCTTAGCTTTGGAAGAGTTTAAGTTGAGCTAAAATTCCTCTAAGAAGTGGCGGCACTTGCTGGAAATTTTTTTCCAGATTTTTAGCTTAGGTTCTAGGGTTAAAATCAATAAGGTTTCCTACTAGAAAAATGATTCATTAATTCCAACTATCCACGGCAAGATCTATCTAGCTAAATTCAAGCTGAAATTTTAATTATTAGCTAGGGGTTTTTCAAAACTCCTAAGGAATAAAAGCTGAAAATTAAAAGTGAACTTTATTCACATCAATGTCCTTAAATTTAGTAAATAAATATAGAGACTTATTTCCTTGGAACAATGACACTAAAATTTCTCTAGGTTTGCTAGATCTTTTTCGGCCAAGACATGGAAACTCTAAGGAAAGGAATTTTCAAGAAGAGAAACTAACTTCACAAAAGGTAGGATTCGAACTGGGGTCACCAAAGAAAATCACCAACCTCCCCGCATTCCAAAACAACTCCAATACTAATTTTTTCTACAATCAGTTCACACCACCCCCCAATACTCATCCTTCCAAATCTTCGACCAAACCTCCCTTATCCAAATCTTTAACAACACAACTATTTCACATCAATTAATTCAAATGCAAGAGCAACGGAAAAA
Organism: Voacanga thouarsii; assembly: GCA_026120185.1. Taxonomy (NCBI): domain Eukaryota; kingdom Viridiplantae; phylum Streptophyta; class Magnoliopsida; order Gentianales; family Apocynaceae; genus Voacanga; species Voacanga thouarsii. The sequence goes on from JANUWF010003396.1 coordinate 2,389,807, forward strand.
TTCACATGCATCCATGCAAATAAAATAATTCTAGGCTACTACATAAAATGCAAAATGCTATGCAATGCATGACTTTTCCCCATAGTCAAAGGTGGTTTTGGGCGGGGTATTACTTCCCCTCCCCCTTAAGAGAATTTCATCCCGAAATTCAGATTTCATACCCTTCGAGCATATTCGGATACTTCCGTCATAACCATTCCTCCGTTTCCCACGTTACATTTTGTGCTCCATGATGATCCCAAAGTATCTTCACCATGGGTATCTGCTTGTTTCGAAGCATCTTAATACTCTGCTCCAAGATCTTGACGGGTCTCTCCACATAACTCAGATTTGGTTGCAACTCCAACGGTTCTTTATTGAGTACATGACTCGGATCGGGGTTGTACCTCTTTAGCTGAGAGACATGGAATACATCATGCATCTCGGTTCGACCATCAGGTAGATCCAATCGGTAGGCAACCGGTCCAATTTTCTCCAATATCGGGAACGGTCCCAAATACCTAGGACTCAACTTCCCTCCTCTCGGATGTTTCAGGATTCCTCTACTAGGAGTCAACTTCAAGAATGCATGGTCACCTACTTGGAACTCCAGTTCTCTTCTCCTAGAGTCTGCATAGCTTTTCTGTCTGCTTTGCACTGCTCTTAGTCTTTCTCGGATTACCTTGACTTTGTCTGTCATCTCCTGAATGCATATTTCACCAGTCTTCTTAACGTTCCCCTCTTCTATCCATCCCCAGTATATCGGTACTTGGCATTTTTGCCCATACAATGCTTCGTACGGCGCCATTCCAATCGACGCCTGATAGCTGTTGTTATATGCTAACTTTGCATGCGGTAAAGACTCAATCCACTTATCTCCAAAATCCAGATCGCATCTTTGTGTGACTTGGTCATCGGAAGGCCAGTCACAAAGTCCATGGTCACCTCTTCCTATTTCCATTTGGGAATTGGTAACGGTTGCAGTAACCCTGCAGACTTCTTATGTTCCATTTTAACCTTCTGGCACGTCAGGCAGGTTAACACATGTTGAACTACATCCCTCTTCATTCCAGCCCACCAATATTTCCTCTTCATGTCTTGGTACATCTTTACCTCCCCAGGGTGTATAGTATATTTGCACTTGTGCGCTTCCTCCAGTATCCTCTTCCTTAAGTCTTGGATGTCCTGTACACAAATCCGGTCCCGAAAGTATAATACCCCATTCTCATCGGTCCGAAAATCGCTTCCTCCTCTCGCGATCTCTTTCTCCTTGAAAGTTTAAAATTCTGCACTGCCCTATTGACCTAATATAATTTCCTGGTCCAGATCGGGTTTCAGGGTCAAGTTGCTCACGCAGATCTTCCTCTCTTGCACTTACGCCTCTTTCTCCAGGATATCCTAGACTGCCGACACCTCCTGTGTTCTCAAGTGTGCCATTTTCACCTTCCGACATAGAGCGTCTGCTACCACATTCGCTTTACCCGAATGATAGTTAATAGGGCACTTATACTCTTCCAGGAACTCCATCCACCTACGCTGCTGGAGATTCAAGTCCTTTTGCGGGAAGATGTACTTCAAACTCTTACGATCAGTGAAAACTTCGTATTACGCACCGTACAAGTAATGTCGCCATTTCTTCAAGGTGAACACTATAGCTGCTAGCTCCAGGTCATGCGTGCGATAATTAGCTTCGTGCAGCTTTAGCTTCCTAGATGCATAAGCTATGACTTTCCCTTCCTGCATCAGCATAGCTCCTAGTCCTTTCTTGGATGCATTTGTATAGAGTGCATAGGGCTTATCAGCCTCAGGCAGACTTAGCACGGGTGCTGTAATCAACCTCCTCTTATGTTCTTGGAAGCTCTTTTCGCACTTCTCACTCTAAGCAAAAGCGACATCCTTCTTCAACAGTCGCGCATTGGTGAAGCCAGAGTAGAGAAATTTTTAATGAAAAGCCGAAAGTACCCGGCCAACCCAAGAAAACATCGTATCTCGGTAATGTTCTCCGGTTGTTTCCAGTTAGCTACGGCTTCCACCTTGGCAAGGTCCACTTTGATCCCCTCTATGGATATCACGTGACCAAGGAAAGACGCCGAGCTCAGCCAAAACTCACACTTACTGAACTTGGCGTAAAGCTTGAATTCCCTCAGCTTCTCTAGGACCAATCTTAGGTGCTCCGCGTGGTCCTCCGTATTTTTGGAGTAGATTAAAATGTCATCGATGAATATAACCACGAACTTGTCCAGGTATGGTTGGAAAATGCGATGCATCAAATCCATGAATATTGACGATGCGTTGGTTACACCGAACAACATTACTACAAATTTGTAGTGGCCATACCACGTGTTGAATGTAGTCTTAGGAATGTCTTCTTCTTTGATCCTCACCTGGTAGTATCCTTGTCGTAGGTCCAACTTCGAAAAGCAAGCGGTGCCTTGCAGTTGATCAAACAACTCATCGATCAAGGGTAGAAGGTACTTATTTTTTTATCGTTAGATTGTTCAATCCCCGATAGTCAATGCATAGCCTTAAGGTTCCGTCTTTCTTCTTGACAAACAACACCGGGGCTCCCCACGGCGACGTACTCGGCCAGATGTAGCCTTGCCTTACCAATTCCTCCAATTGCTCCTTTAACTCCTTCAGCTCCGTCGGTGCCATCCGGTAGGGGATTCTTAACACCGGTTCCGCTCCGGGAATCAGATCCACGGTGAACTCAACTTCCCGCTTAGGGGGTAGGGAAGTGAGCTCAGCAGGGAAAACATCTGAAAAGTCTTTTACTACCTCCGCACTTTCCAAGGTACACTGGTCCTTAGGTTTATTCAGGAGGTACACCAAATATCCCGTACATCCTTTCTTGAGTAACTTCCGAGCTTTAGCACCAGCAATAAGAAATTTCAGTTCCTTCGTTCGCTTGCCGTTGAATTCAATTACATCTCGTCCAAGTCTCATAAACTGCACCGTCTTGATCTTGCAGTCCACATGAGCTCTGTGTTTCGACATCCAGTCCATGCCCAAGATCTAATCATAATCATCCATGGGTAGGATTATAAGGTCGGCCTCCAGAATCTCCTTTCCTACCTCAACTGCACAACTTCCCATTTTCTTGCCTACTTCCATCACCTTTCCCAAGGGGGAACTAACTACTTGGGTATAAGGTAGCTCCTTTCCTTCCCAACCCAGATATGATACACATACTTTACTTACATAAGAATGTGTGGATCCTGTATCTATCAGAACATTAACAAGACAACCTTGGATAGAAAGTTTACCTTCAATCACGGTGGCATCAGCTCCGACTTCTTCTCAGTTCAGGGCAAAAACTTTGGCCTTCACCTGAGGCTTCTGGCCTCCCGCTCCAGCTGGTCCAGTAGCGGTGCCTCTATTTCCTCCTATTGGTTGGGCCAGCGCAGTCTGCTCAATCCTTAAGGGTTTGGGGCAGACGTTTCTTAGGTGTCCCGAGTCTCCACAATTGAAGCACCTCCTCACACCCCCATTACCCCAGCAGTTTCTTTCGGTGTGGCCTCACTTCCCACACAACCGGCAATTCAGGCTACCTTGCATCGGTCCTGCTACTGGCGCTCGAGGCTGCTTGCCCCGATTTCCCCAAGGCATAGAGGCTGCGGGTCGCTTGTTGCTTGAAGGCCTCATAGGTGGACGATTCGGTTGGAAGAGTCTACTCACAGGTCGATGCCGATCTTCTTTTTCCGTCCGGGAAGCTGTGTCCACGGTGGCGGTGTACGATGTAGGCGGTGATAGAGCCAATGCCTTCCTCAACTCTGGCCTAAGCCCTTTCACGAATTGCCGGGTGCGCTTCTACTCCGTATCTACCAAGCACTTGCAGTACTTGGACAACTGCATGAATCGGGCTACATATTGGGCCATAGTCATGCCTCCCTGCCTGAGGGTCTGGAATTCATCGTCCCTCTTCTCAGCCACCCATCGAGGAATGTACTCAGCCCGGAAGGCTTCCGTAAAGTCGTCCCATGTCCATTCCTGCTCCTATCTATCCCAATCACTCCGTACCTGCTACCACCATGCTCGAGACGGTCCCCTCAGCTGAAAAGTAGTAAACTTCACCATCCTCTCTTCTGAATACTGCAAAGTAGCGAAGATGTCCTCCATTTGCTCAATCCACTACTCGGCTTTCTCGTCTTGTTCCACCTCCCCTTAGAATGTGGGAGGCTGGAACTTCAGGAAACGCTCCAGGGCTTCATCCTCTACCCGTAGTGGTTTCCTGGCCACCTTATCCACTCTTTCCGTCAGATTCTTTAGGATCGAGGCCATCTTGTCGAAAGCCTGACCTATGGCCACATCTCATGACCTCTCCGAAGCCAATTCCTGCTCACGTGGCAGGTGCTCTTCCACGTCGAGGGTGGAACGATGTATCTGCTCAAATTCCGAGGTGGAGGATGCACTCTCCTTCACCGTTCTGCTATGCACAACTGTTCTGCATCTTGGTGCCATCTTAATCATATTCACTCAGGGTCAGTTAGTTACCAAGGGGAAAAGAATATGCATAGATGCATGATCAGTTGATAGCAATGTACTTATCTAAAAAAGAATGTGATGGTATCGTGCAAGGGTAAATCAAGTAATAAACGAAACTCATTCTTTTCATATAAACCATTCTTTGCAGAAAAGAATGGGGGGTTATCCCATATGACCCTTTTTATTTAAAATGATAAATAAGCCCTATGAGCAACATGCTCTCTTAAAAGAAATAAACAAACAACGGTATGCAAATCCCAAATAAAGAAAAGTAAAAGCTGCTGGTCTTCTATGTTTGACTCTCCCTAGTTTCAACAGAAGCATCGGAGTCGTCAGAGGCCGGTTCCACAAGCCACCCCACGGAGCTATCGAGTCTCCCTATGTAGTCCCTTGCGAAACCAACACTCCCACTTGGCTACTCTGACTCACCCTCTCGGCCTCACATGGCTCTCATGGTCGTCTCATAGAGCTCATCCAATACTAATCTAATCGCACCCTTAGGCGCAGGCCTCTCACTCCCTGAATCAACCGGGTCAAACAACCTCTCTCTTCTTAGCATGGCATCTATGCCCAGTCTATATCGGAGTCCACACCCCTTAGGACTCTCTTCCGGCTTCCTTTTCCCCTTATCTACCCCTCCTAGACCTAACTACCTAAGGTCTCTCTCTCCCGGGGAAACCCCATCTCTCGGCGTATATCCCTCACCACTGGACCCTTTAGGGTTATGGCAAGTAGGGGTCCTATCAACTTCCCCTATCTGTAGGGTCTGGGGAACCTCCATTACCTCCTCATCCTCTCTTTCTACACCAGCCATCTCTCTCTCGTTCTCATCGTCTCCCTCATTCCCTAGCTCATCTACCTCTCCATCACTCAACTCCATCATCTCCTTATCTCCCTCATCTTCCCCTAAGCTCTCCTCGACCTCTATCTCTGCCTCAACCACCGGGTCATCTAGCACTGATGGCTCACGCTCTCTCTCTGAATCAGACGCGGGTGGATCAGCTACGGGTAGTGGGGCAGGTGGATTCCCGCAGCCAACGGGCCAATCTCTGACAGCCGATACAACTCTTTTGACCATCCTATAAACAAAAGATAAAAATTAGCACCAGATCAAAATACTTAAGAAAATAGAACCCCATAAGTCAAGTAATTACCTAAACCTTGTTCTCTGATATCACTTGTAACACCCCACGACTACGTACCCTAAAACGGCGGGGATGTCGCCCTATCCTGTAGGACAAGGGGTCTTTAAAACGAGGTATAAAATACAAAGGCAACCTCCAAGAGATTCAACTTAGATAAATAAAGAAATACTCTTATTACATCGGGCTCAACTTGGAGCAAAACGAAATAAAAATTATTAATCGTTCAACAGCTTAAACAACAAATGTCTCCTAAGCAAAGATGACAATAATTAGAAAAGCTTCAACTATCAATGCCCCGCTGACTCAGCACAGTCTATCTCCTGAAAAAATGATGTAAAACAGTGTGAGAATAAATCTCAGTAAGTCCTGTGTGTGCACATGGTGTTTAAAACTGTAAATGTATGCAAAGCGGAAAACATTTGTAGAAATATTTGGCAAGTCATAAATAATTTCTCTTTCGCAAAGAGTGGGTTTTTCCATAATCACACTTTACACAAAACAATAATCCACTCGAATAAACAGTCATGTCACCACACGTTAGGCTTCATGAGAACAAAATAGCCAAGGCACCACACTTTGTGCACCTTGTCCAGTCCAGATTACCACACGTTGGGCGTTATGATCAAGGTGAGTGTACAGCTCACCGGGTGAGATACTCCTCATTCTCTACACCCAACAAAACCATCCGGGTGTCCATGCTGGGAAAATAAATAATACCTTACCAGGTACACATGCTAGCTTGGACCGACCTGACCAACTAATACTGTCGCCTTTTCAAGCAGAGCTTATCTTCTAGAGGTGGCCTCCTGCTAGAAGACTTACTCTAGCCCTCCAAGACTAGTATTGTTAGCCTACCCTTATTGAGTACTCAACGAACATATCCGTCAATTCCTGATTTACAATATTTCCAAACCTTGGCTTTGTAAAACGTGATTTTCTTTAAAAGAGATTTCTAAAAGTTTAAGGAAAAGAATAGTTTTCTTGATAAAATCGTTAGTTTGACAAAATCGTTTAAAGAATAAATATCCACGTTTACAACCCAAGCAAACATAGTTTAACAATAGCTTTCCAAAGCTTCACAACATAGACTTGCCATCACAACATTTAACAAAAGAGTTTATGCAAGGACTTACTTGATATGCCTCAGATAAATGAGATAAATTCACAGCTTGCTTTCCTCAATTATCCTCCTGATCTAAACCATATAATATCATGATCAGGGCTTCAACTAATTCGAACATGTGCCAAACTCATTCATTTTCATAACAATTCACAATCCCCTAAGTTCATATACTATGACCATATATTCAACAAGGTAATAGACATCATCTACTACCTTAAACCTTAATTCCGGCATTAAGGATAAGTAATTCCGTACCTTACAACAATCGGGTAGCAAGATCCCGATGCTCCTATGGTGATTGTCCCGAGTTCGTTAGATTGGAAGAGAAAAGTTGTCTCCTTTTTCCTTCCTTATGACTGAGAATGCATAAAGAGATGAAATCAGCCTTGAGATGGCGTGATTCCAAAGAAGAAAAGGAAGAGAATTGATGGAAGAAAGGAATCAAGAAGTTGAGATGGTTTTTGCATACCTTGGAGGGTGATCGACTTTTGCTAGGTGTTGTTCTTGAGGTTTTTGAAAATTTGATGTGGAGTTCTTGCTGAAATTTTTGTGTAGAATGGAGAGGATAGATGGCTGCTATGATTTAGAGTTAGAGAAGATTGGTTTAGGGTTAGATGGTGATGTTTAGAAAGACTCCTAATGGCTTTAGGTTTCTTAGACAGCAAGGCCGAAAATTGCAGCTCACGAGTGCCTTCTTGCTGCCGACTTTGAGAGGGTTTAAGGGAGAAAATATTCTACAATTTTGCTCCCTTGTGCTGGCCGAACTACTGCTTAAGAGAAGGGCTGACTGTGTTCAGAATTTTGGGCCAAACAAAGAAGAGTTTGCGAAGGTTTTTAGGGCTGCAATTTCTATTCGTGTGCAGTAGTTTTGCTGTGCGAAATTGCTGAATAGGAGAGGGAGAGTTTCTGGACTATTTTACCTGTGGTTCTGCCAAAATTTCCAGAGGAAAAATGAGGGTTTTAGGAGCTAAAAAACAGCTTGATCAGCTGGGATTTTTCGCTGTGTTTTTGTGCAGAATTTCGATTGGAATAGGAGTACAAGGCTGGCCGAAATTTTCTGTACAAAGCTGTTGAAAATTCTGGTTTCCTAGCTGGCCAAAATTCTGGAATTTGTGTGAGTAAAATTTGGTTTTGCACAGCAAAGATAATCTGAATTGATGGAAGATGTTTTAGGGGATTTGAACTAGGGTTTGAAGGGTTGGATTGTACTTAAAGGTGCTGGAATTTCAGACAGCTTGTGTTAACACAAAGCTGCCGAAATTCTGCTAGGTTTAGGAAGAAAATCCTAGTCGAATCAGAATTGCAATAAAATCTGATTTGCTAAAGGATTTAGGATAAGATTTCCTAGCTTTGGAAGAGTTTAAGTTGAGCTAAAATTCCTCTAAGAAGTGGCGGCACTTGCTGGAAATTTTTTTCCAGATTTTTAGCTTAGGTTCTAGGGTTAAAATCAACAAGGTTTCCTACTAGAAAAATGATTCATTAATTCCAACTATCCACGACAAGATCTATCTAGCTAAATTCAAGCTGAAATTTTAATTATTAGCTAGGGGTTTTTCGAAAATTCTAAGGAATAAAAGCTGAAAATTAAAAGTGAACTTTATTCACATCAATGTCCTTAAATTTAAGAAATAAATATAGAGACTTATTTCCTTGGAATAATGACACTAAAATTTCTCTAGGTTTGCTAGATCTTTTTCGGCCAAGACATGGAAACTCTAAGGAAAGGAATTTTCAAGAAGAGAAACTAACTTCACAAAAGGTAGGATTCGAACTGGGGTCACCAAAGAAAATCACCAACCTCCCCGCATTCCAAAACAACTCCAATACTAATTTTTTCTACAATCAGTTCACACCCCCCCCCCCCCAATACTCATCCTTCCAAATCTTCGACCAAACCTCTCTTATCCAAATCTTTAACAACACAACTATTTCACATCAATTAATTCAAATGCAAGAGCAACGGAAAAATTCACATGCATCCATGCAAATAAAATAATTCTAGACTACCACATAAAATGCAAAATGCTATGCAATGCATGAATTTTCCCCATCAGTCAAAGGTGGTTTTCGGCGGGGTATTACAATATTGGAGTCCCTAGTGCATGCCATAAATGCAAATCTCAATTGCAGATGATTCACTTAAACGATCTCTACAATTGAGGTTCAAATTCCTCCATCTATTGATATAGTCCACCACTAGTTCGTTTTTCCATTGACGAGAGTTGGTAAGCTCTACCATGCTGATGATTCTACAAGTGCTATAAAATATGTTGAGAAACTCTTGTTCAAGTTGCTTCCAACTATTGATGGAACCAGGTACCAGATCGGTGTACCAGTCAAATGAATTTCCTTTGAGGGATCATACGAATTGCTTCACTAGTAGATCCCCATAGGTTCCAGCATTGTTGCACGTCTCAATGAAGTAAGCCACGTGCTACTTGGGATTTCCTGTACCATCAAATTGTTAAAACTTTGGTGGCTGATATCCAGCTGGCATTCTCATATCATCAATTCTTTATGAATAAGGCTTTGCATATGTGAATGTGGAATTGCTACCTCCTTCATACTTATCCTAAATCGTACCTATAATGAAGTCATTGAGCTGTTCCAGAGGAATCATACCTTCGGAGGATATCTGAATATCCTGTGATTTCTTGGAAGTTTCCACCTCCTCTTGCACTTCAAATCTCTTTAGAGGAGTTTGACTTTTTTCACCAGTCTTCTCAAAGAAAATGATGAAATGCGCGATGGTGAGGTCTTGTTCTTAGGAGCATTTAGAGAGCACCTCCACCAATTTTGTAAGGTGCGCGAGTTGCTCTTCTAGATTTTGTGTGCCCGTCAACATTACAGGAGCCACAGAAGAAGCAGTAGAATCTTCATTGAATGAAGCTTTGGATTTGAGGTCCTCATGGGGGGATTGAGGTGCAGATCTAGTACTTGAACTTTGGTCAGCTTACTTGGAGATGTTGGTCTTCACCAATGCAGATGACATCTTGCGCACTGTACAAGCAGCATCTTGCTTCAACTTTGCGGTTGCAGGCGATGAGACAACGCTGAAGTTTTAAGCCTCGCTTTGTGAAAAAGCTCGAACCTTACTTCTTATTAGCATGCCTTAGCTTGAAGTTTGTGGAGCCTTGCCAACATTTGTAGCAGCCTCCATGACATCAGCAGCCTTTGAACGAGTAGATATAGTTTTGCTGTTCTTTAGGGCCATTGAGTTGATTTGTACTTGAACTTGAGACTGATTTAAAGGTTAAAGAGAAGAGATGGGAGGCAAACATGGTCTCACTGGGCATGCTAGAAATTTGTAGATGATAAATTTCAAATCTGCAAATATGATAACAAAAATATTGAAATTTACAATATATTTTGTAAATATGAAAAGTTGTTACAAATCTCCGAAGAAGTCCTAAATTGCAGGATAAGTTCTCCAATTCTTCTCTTTTTGAAAAATGTTAATTTGAGGGCTGAAGAGCTTGATCTCAGATCGAATGGGATTTGATGACGAATACTTGATTGCCAAGTCTTCGAGGCTTGATTAATACAGAGCAAGATGAACGCCTTGAAATTTGATGAAGATTTTGAACCTTGATTTGATGATGATTCTAAACCTTGAATTTGATAACGATTCTAAACCTTGAATTTGATGAATCTTAAATGCTTGAGCTTGTTGAAACTTGATATGCCTCTTGTTTATTAAAGCTTGAGGATCTCGGGGAGTGCCTTGAACCAATGAGGGAAGACTCTATTTATATGCCAAAAATCTATTGACTTTAGAATAAATAGTCGATGTGAGATTTTGAAGATGTCTCCCAACAAACCCTAATAGACTTGGGTTAAGAGGACCTGAGTTTAATTTATATTTTAGCCCAATTTCAATTAATCTACATTATATTTGGGTTATGAGATTTTCAAAAAGTCCAACTTTAGGGTCTAGTCCAATTCCATTTAATCCATAATATATTGAATTTAATGTAAAATGGACCATTAACGATAGTCTAATTTCAATAGTCCAATTTCATAATCCATTGGATTTAACGGGCTTTTAATGATAGCCCAATTATATTAATTCAAAAATAATTATATTTATTCATGAATTAATTTTAATTAATCAAAACTAAAATATGTAATTTTCTTTTAATTTTGAAAATATATTTTATCCTAAAATTCTTTGTCTACAGTATTTTATTTATTTATTTTACAAAAAGAAGATGAAAAGGGCGTGGTGAGTGGTGATTTGAACAAGAATTTATCATAATTAAAGTACAAAAATACTAGAAGATATGGATATGATGAGCCCTCATCACACACCCCAATACTTAAACCTTTGCTTGTCCTCAAGCAAACCGCACTTTTCCACCACTACAAGAAAAGATGGTTTCCGCTACCATTTCTTTTGTAGGGACTGGATTTTTTTAATAAATAATTATTATTTCCAATGAAAATAATTTTGCTGCAAATGATTAATTTTTGTAACGAAAAATTAGCATTTTCAACAAAAATAAATCATTGAAAATAACTCTATCATTTTTTATGTAATATTTCATCTTTTACTACGACTCATTTGGTCACAATTATATTTTTGCAATACAAACTTATATTTGCAACAAAAGATGTTGGTTAGAAGTAATTTTATTATTTTTAAAAAAACATTTTATCTTTTATGATGACCAATTTAATTGCAATCATATTTTTCAAATTAAATTAAATATATAATGTTAATTTTTTTTTTACTTTATCCTTTTTTTTTTTTTTTGGAGGGAGTGGGGTTTTTTTACTCATTAATTGAGAATTTTTTTAATAATAAAGTGGTTGAGAAATGTTTAAAAAAAAATGAAAGGAGTTAAAAGAGTATATTTATATCTAGCAAAAAAAATGTTATATTTATAATGAGTATTGAAATCTTACGAAAAAGTAAAAGATAAACTTTGAAAATATTTTGTAAAAAATTAAAATATCATAAATATATGTACAAAAAAAATAAAAATTACATTATATATATATATATATATATATATAACGAAGATGAAGTCTACCTTTATGACACGTGGAACCATCATAAGATGACACGTGTCTATACGAATTTTTTAAAAAAGAAATATAAAAATTATATTTGAATTCATTTAAAATCTTAATTAATTAAATTAACTAATAAAATATATATGTATTTAATATTAATACATTGAAATGTGTGATTCTTTGAATACTATCTAAATTTATTTTAGAATATGTATTTAATATTAATACATTGAAACGTATGATTCTTTGGACTATCTAAATTTATTTTAAAATATATATTTAGGAAGCCTACCATTATTACACGTAGAAGCATCATAAGATGACACGTGTCTTAACAAAAATGAAATTTTTTAAAAGAAAAATAAAAATTATATTTGCATTCATTTAAAATCTTAATTATTTAAATTAACTGATAAAATATATATGTTATTAATATTAATACATTGAAATGTATGATTTTTTTTAATTCATTTAAAATCTTAATTAATAATATATATATATTTAATATTAATACATTGAAATGTATAATTCTTTAAATACTATCTAAATTTATTTTAGAATATTTATTTAGTATTAATACATTGAAATGTGTGATTCTTTGAAAACTATCTAAATTTATTTTAAAATATGTATTTAATATTAATACATTGAAATGTGTGATTCTTTCAATACTATTTAAATTTATTTTACAATCTTAACTAATTAAATAATTAAGTAAATTAATTAATAATATATATATATATTTAATAATAATACATTGAATCTTAATAGCATAACAAACCGTGCAACGCACGGGGCATAACCTAGTTTATAGAAAAGCAAAAATAATGAACCCACGCACTTATCAAAATTCTACCCAAAAAAAAAAGGGAAATGTGGGGAGAAGGGAAATATCTTTGCCCCTCTATCTCTCTCCACACCCAGCAATTGATGACCGTCTCTTCTTCACTGAGAGAACAATAGGTCAATCAAGCATCTAGAATGGTCACCCCAAAACCTATGGCCCTAGCGCTTGCACCTACTGTGTTTGTGGTAACTCTCATGGGCCAATTAGAAAAAATAAACTTTGGAAAAAAGAATAAACACCAAAAACCTTTCTTTGCCTTCTCGAATATTCCCTCGCTCCTAAGGCGTCTATTCCCTCAAGGGCCGACAGTTACACAATTACAACTTTTATTTAAACGCTATTGTGAGCTACTACAATCCTCGAGTGACAGGTGTTTTCTTCTTCCTCTTTCCTTTCGTATACTACTCTTAAAATCCATGAAAAAGCTTGTGTCTTCAATTCCATTGAAAAAGCTTGTAGGGCTGCACCAATTTCATCAATTTCTACTCTTTTTCTAATTCTTTTATAAAATTAATTAAATGAAATTTCATTGATTTCCCATATAATTAGCCTAGAGATATTGATTCTATGGACATATTAGTCGGGGAAGGAACAAGAGATTAGCATTGTATAGCAGTTTGGATGTTTCAGTGTTCTAGTTGCCCTTATTTACTATTTCGATGGGAAAAAAAGTGAGTTATTTGAAATAATCAAAAGATTATGACAATTGTAGGTTCAAGTTTTTGCAAAATCTATTATTTCTTGTTAATTATTTTCCTTCTTCCAGAGCCTACTAATTTTTTATAGTATTGCAACCATGCAATCAACTTTTGATATGTATTTCCCATTAATAAGCTAGCAGCCTCATATTTATCCTTATGGTTTACTGTCATCTGTCCACAATTACAGGATAAAGCAGATCAAATCAGCATTCTATTCACTTTCCGTGGCAGTAAATCCTTATTTTGCTAATTGATCTAATATGATTGTGATATGTATAGTTTTTATGTTTATGTTATGCTTGGAAGAAAGAAATAAATGACATTTCTTGTAAGACTTGGTATTATTCATATGTGTGTGTGTGTTTATATTTTTTGAAATTGAATAAAATAAATTGAAATATATTAAAAGTAGAATTCAAATAATATATATTATTTGTTAATTTATATATTATTATTGTAAATTAATTACTAATTATTAATATTAACAATGTTGTGTTATAACATTCAGATGACAATTGGAACTTTACATATAGACAAAATTTAGGTAGACTCATCAAACAGAGGGACAACTGAATACATACCTGGCATTGAAAAATTCTTAGATTTTGCTTATACAAACAAGGCGCATGATTCAAAAATTTGTTGCCTGCGTAAGATGTGTAGAAAGCATTCTTTCAAGAGTCGTAATGAAGTATTCACACATTGCATTCTGGATGCAGTTTTGGAAAGGTATAAGAATTAGATTTATCATGGTGAAGTATATATGCAAGTAAATTCAACTGAAAATGATGATAATGCATTTCAAATTGAGGCAAGGGATGAGGTGATTGAAATGGTTCATGAGGTAATAGGAATTGATAGTGCTTGCCATAATGAGGATTATCAAGGTCAGGAATCGGTGATTGATGATAACAGTGGGATAGATGAAAGAACAAAAATGTTTTTCAAACTTTTGAAAGATATAGAGTGCGAGTTGTATACTAGATGTACAAAATTCACAAAACTATCCTTTGTTGTCCGTTTATTACTTCTAAAGGTAACAAATGGATGGATAGACAATTCTATTACTATGCATTTTGAGTTTTTGAAAGTGGTTTTCCTACAAGCTAAAATTCCAATCTCCTATTACGAAGCGCAAAAATTAGTAGAAGAATTAGGGTTTTCTTACATGACATATGATGCATGTCCAAACAACTGTATGTTGTTTAGAGGTGATGACGAGAAGCTAGATACATGTGTCATAAATGGAGCTTCAAGGTACAAGGTAGTAGGTAAAAGATAGCTGTGAAGCAAATTAGGTATCTTTCATTGAAGTAGAGGTTACAAAAATATTTTATGTCTTCCAAAACTGCTTCTCTCATGAAATGGCAAGCTAAAGAATGAGTTGATGATGGTGTTTTTAGACATCCTACCGATTCACTTGCTTGGAAAGAGTTTGACAATAGGTGGACTGACTTCTCAAATGATCATCGGAATGTTAGACTTGGGCTTGCCACTGATGGATTTAATCCATTTCGTACAATGAGTATAACTCATAGCACATGGCCAGTTATGCTTATTCCGTCCAATCTTCCTCCATGGTTGTGTATGACCCAACAATTCTTGATATTGTCTATCTTCATTGATGGACCTAAAGGGTTTGGTAGTAAGATTGATGTACATATGCAACCTTTAATTGAGGAATTAAATAAATTATGGCATAATGGGGCACAAACTTATGACGCATCAACTAATGAAATGTTTCAGTTGCATGCAGCATTGTTGTGGATTATAAATGATTTCCTATCATATGCAATGATATTAGGACGGAGTACTAAAGGAGAAAAATTGTGTCCTTATTGTGGCAAGGACACTGATTCTTGTTAGTTGAAATACAGGAGAAAATTTTCATACACTGGGCATCGAGTATCTTGCCCACTAGTCTTAAACTATGTAGGGATAAAGTGTGCTTCAATGGAAAGGTAGAATATTGTTGTAGGCCTATTTGATTGTTTGGGATTGAGACTTTGAAACAGTTGGATTCTTATGGTATTCTAACAGAGTATAAGAAGGGAGATTTGATAATAAGATAAATGAATCGAAGGCAATAATGAAGCAGCAGAGAACGTAATTGGAAGAAGACGAGCATCTTTAGAATATAGGGAGCATAATCTATTGCCTCATAACTTTGATCTTATGCATATTGAAAAGAATAATGTTGATAACATTGTTTTTACATGTATGAATACAAAAAAAAATCAAAGGATAATATCTTTACTTGTCATGACCTTTAAGAAATGGGAATTAGGAGGTCGTTACACCCTCAAAAAGTAACTAGTTCGGGAAAAGTGGTGCTGCCTCCAACTTCTTATACTATGAGGAGACAAGATAAGGAGGTATTCTATGAAGTATTGAAGGAGTTGAAGGTCCCTAATGAGTATTCTTCAAACATATCAAGATGTGTTAATATGGATGATCGATGCATTTTTGGTGTTAAGAGCCATGATAATCACATCTTTATGCAGCAATTACTTCCCATTGCTATTCGTAGAGTCCTGCCAAAAAATGTCGTGCAAGCTCTTACTGAATTATCCAAAATTTTTTCTGATAATTGTGCTCAAAGGTTAACACAAAAAGCCAATTAGAGTACATTCAGGACCGAATAGCTCTTACTTTGTGTCATCCCGAAAAAAAAAATTATGTCCATCATTTTTTGATGTAATGGAACATTTGCCAATCCATTTTGTTGAAAAAGCACCTTTGGGAGGGGCTATTCAGTTTAGATGGATGTATCTAATTGAGAGGTACTATTAAATATTAACATTTCTATCATTGCCTTCTTATATTGTAGATTATCCATCAACTCTAACCTCTTAATTTTATATGTAAAAAATGTAACAAATAAATTATAGGTATTTGCTTACCCTCAAGAAATATGTAAGGAATCAGGCATACCCAGAGGGTTCAATTGCTAAAGGGTACTTGATAGAGGAATGCATGAATTTTTGTTCAAAGTATTTAAATGATGTTGAGACGCAGTCCAATCATCATCCAAAGAAAAATGATAATAATATTGGCATAGGGCGTGTTCTTGGAAAAGGTGTTAGATGCACATTAGATCCAGTCACATAGGTGCAAGTACACAGATATGTACTTACAAATACGAACATAGTTGCACCTTATCGAGAGTAAGTTGTTAACCAATAATTTTTTTATTTTTCTTATAACTATAATTTTTATTTTGGTGATTTCCTTACATTCTATTTAGGACTCACTTGTCCACATTAGCAAGGTAACCTCATGCTGGAAGAAACCATATCCAGAGGCTCCATAATGAAACATTTCATGAATGGTTCAAAACTTATGTAAGCAAATTTAGACTATATAATTTGAAAATTTAGATGTGATTCCTAGTCTTTTTTAGCATAATCTATTTACTTTTTTCAAATTTTAGATTGCAGACTTGTAAAGTAGACCAAATGAACAATTGTTAGACGAGATAAAGATATTAGCAAAAGGACCATTTCCAAATGCTAAGAGGCACAAAGCTTGTATTGTTAATGGCTTTCGATTTTGTACAAAGAGTTATGAGGAAGCCTGAGCAACACACAATAGTGGGGTGATGTTGAGAGCAAGTACTATTAGCTTCACTAGTGCAAGAAATAATAATCCCTGCACTAGACAAGTTACATATTATGGAGTCTTAGAGGATATTCTAAACGTTAGGTACACAAATGATGTGCAGTACATTCTTTTCAAGTGTGTTTGGATTGACAATCAGAGAGGAAGAGTTCAAGATGAATTTAGTTTTACCTTGGTCAATTTTAATCAGTTGATGTACAACAAAAATTATATAGCTGATGAACCTTTCATTTTAGCTACTGAAGAAGAACAAGTTTGGTACATGACTGAACCTATTGATCCAAATTGGAAGGTTGCTATATGGATGAATGTTAAGAATAACTTTGATATGTATTCAAGATTTTATGATGCTGATCCATGCCCACCTCAATCATTAGATGATCTGCCAATTACTCGAGATGAAGATGTAGATTAGGCGAGACAAATAGTAGAGCCAATTTCAGTTGATATGACAGTTAATGTAGTTTATGAGGAGAATTAGTTAAATGAGGATGAGGATGGAGATGGAGATGAATGACTTAATGGCTCAGGCTTTCGAACGACATAAGAGACTATGTTGTGACCTGTTAAGAATACTTGATTATATTTGCTAGTTTTTGTTGATGTAGCATTATACAACATTGCAAAATGATCATGGAACTTTTCAAGTGCACAGATTGTATATGTATCCATTCTTTAATACTTCACTTCACTTTAGTTCTTCACTTTGTAGCATTTACTGTGTATATGTATTAAAATTTTATTTACTAATTTGTAGTCTTTGTGCTCATGCAATTTGTTTCAGATATATCACTAATATTAAACATTTGTGTTCTTAAAAATTCTAGGAAATGATGGCTGGAAAAAGAAAATGGTGTGCTATCACTTTAGAAGCCTTGCGAAAAAGGCGAATAACACTAGTAGACCCCGATGAAATCTTGAACCAGATGAATCCACCTATTGCACAAGAAACAGTATATTCAAAGTCACCGCCCTTGCCACCTCTTGCCTCAAATTTGAACCCATAAACCCGGACACAATTACACACATTACCACAACCACAAAAAGAACCATTGGCCTGCACACAAACTCATGACAATATTAATCTATACATTCACAAATAGCCCACAGACAAATTGAAACACAATCTCGCCAAGAAGTATTACATGTAAAAGCACAAGCTAGTAGACAAACCCACACACAATCGCGCCCTCATATTGTGCCTAGACCATCTATTGTAATGCAGCAATCCATTTTAGCAATTGGAGAACCTACTTCCAGGATAGGTAGAATATATTTTCTAAATAATTAGACACTTATTCAGTAGCATACATAGCTATAAACATATTTGTATATATAGAGCCCTACTACAGAAGAAGTCAAAGTTTTTGGTAGGATTCCTTTTAACAATGTTTTTAGCTGGGGTTCTCTTTGAATGTTTTGATGAGCTTGGAAATTTGTCTATTGAATGCACAAAAAAATACAGTAGTTACATTTTTTAGACTAATTCCTATTTCTCTATTTTCAAAACATTGCAAATTGGTTCCATGATTTGTTTTTACCTTTTTGTTAGAGAGGTCGAATGCATGAAGTTATAGTATGTGAACTAATAGATGAACATTGTTGAATCACATATTCATGGTTCTTTCGCTTATTTGCCTGATATTATGTAATCCATGAGCAATCATATTTCTGCATATGTATTTTTTCTGATGTGCAATGCCTTTATGAATGCATCCTGCTTTGCTTTGATGAACATTGCAAAACACTTGGTGGCTAATGGACTTTCAAATTCTTTTTATATTCTTAACTTGAAATATGCTAAATTAAAACCATATTGTATCAATCCCCCATGTCTGTGAAAGTAGAGAAAAATGATATTATGTCAGTGTTGTATTTAACTGGCAAAATATGCCTAGAACTTGCTCTTTTAGATTTTTGTTAACTTGTAACATTGGGGATGGGTGAATCTTCCAGAATGCTCCTTTCTGTAGGGGAGAAGAGCACAAGGTTGGGTCATTGAACTAAGGCTAATAGGAGTTCTTTTAATTCAAATATGATTTATCTTCCTTTCCCTCTTGTGAAGGAATGAAACAAAACTTGAATGGTTATTTGGAGTAGCTTTTATTATAAGCCAAGTAGAATATATTAGAGATTGGTTTATGCAGTTATGCTCAAACTTTGACTTCTTTTGCAACAGAGATTTTTGTATGTATAACAATTCAAATTTTTTATCTACAAGACAAGTGATGACTTCATCCACAAATAGTAGAAGGCAAATATTTGGTCGTCGTCCATTAAAAATGCCATACGTATGGGGAACTGGTAAGCAATTGGAGGTCCATGTAGAAGGGAAATAAATCATTGGAAAGGACTCTAAATTACTGAGAAGTACTCTTGGAACTATAGCAAGAAATGGATAGAGACTACCACTTACATACGCACGATGGAATGAAGTACCAAGTACTGTAATTGATCAAATTTGGGAGGACATACAAGTAAGCTCTCTTTTATGTTCTTTCTATCACTGTCTTAGACATATTTAATACGTGAGGCCCATGAGAACATTGATCAAATGTACTTGTTTTCTTAAAACATTCCATGGAACTAAACGATTAAGCAGGTTTGTCCTATTGAACACTTTTTATTTATTCAAAACTCTATTTATTTTTTGTCATAGGATAATATGACTTTTATACCACATGATAGAGATGTTGTCATGGATTCAATCAAAGCTAGATGGAAAGATTTCAAGGCTCTAGTGAAGCAAGACCACTTTGAACCAAATCAGTCATGTTTTTCCTAGTTATTTGATATTCTTTTGTGATATATTTTGTTCAATAACTGGTCATATTCCTTCATATTTGAGATTTTACCCTTGGAAGGGTGTTTTGTTCATTATTTCAGATTTTTAGGGTAAAACGAAATAAAAACGTCGCAGAACAGAGGAGAGGTAGTGCCGACTAGGGCTCTAGAACTGGCGCCGGCCATGCACTGGATTATATGAACTTCAAAACGACAAAAAATTGTCAAAACAGAGCAAAACAAAGGGGAACCGGTGCTGGCTCCAAGAGTTAAGGCGGCGCCAGCTGC
This sequence comes from Voacanga thouarsii, assembly GCA_026120185.1. Lineage (NCBI taxonomy): Eukaryota > Viridiplantae > Streptophyta > Magnoliopsida > Gentianales > Apocynaceae > Voacanga > Voacanga thouarsii. The sequence continues at coordinate 2,409,799 of JANUWF010003396.1, forward strand.
ATTCTAGTCTTCATTATGCAAAATTCGAAGAAAAATCGGTGAACCAGTAGAGAAGCAGAACACAACCGGCGCCGCCTCTGAGAACCAAGGCGGCGCCGATTGTGCCCTGAAGATAAGGCAGTGCTTGATTTTTTCTACGCCGTTTTTTGTAATCTGTGGAGTTTTAGTATTTTCTAACTTCTACTCGACCAAGAACACTATACCTATAAGTTTAGGTACTTCCTAAGCCTATAAATAGATGAACTACACAAGGGAAAATGAGAGAAATCATTGATCAACATAGAAAATTACTCAATCAAAAGAGGAGTTCTTCAATTCAAGGAGGGTTGTACAAGAAGGTCTTCAAAGGAAGAAGAATGAGGCTTATCTAGGAGTTCTTTCTTTTACTTTGTTTCTTTTCCCTGAATAATGATATTTTAATTGTTTTATTATAATTTGACATTGTTGTAGATATTCATGATATTTAGAGTTATTTGATGTGAAACCCCAACTAAAACCAACCTTAGAGTAAGGAGTTGGGATGCATATCATATTTTCTTGCATGCATAAATATATTTTTATATGATTTTATGTGCTTTGGATATGTGATTTGTAGTCTAGATGGCTTAATTGTGCTTCGTGAGTAAGAAGGGAAAATTGGTAATTTTGCTTGAGGTGGAAATAGGGAGATAGCTTGAGAATTAAATAGGAAAAATATTTGGGAGAGAAAATAAGAACAAGAGTTGTTGTAGTTCAGTGGATGGAGCTTTGGAATTTATACTTGAAGTCTTGAGTTCAAATTCCATCATTTGAGTTTTAGCATGATTAAATTTTATTTTTGTTAGGTAGGCTATATTTCAGCCCTTGCATGCCTTTAGGAAGAGTAGGGGTGTTGTCCTAAGGGAGACATGAAGGGAATGTCCTAATTCTACTCTTATGCCCTACAAAAATTTCTAAGGGATTCATACCCTTCTTGATCTCTAGATTTCCATAATTCTTAATCAATTAGGTTGTTCAATTTATCCAAGCCAATTTTATTTCCAAAAAATTCTAGCAAGGTTCTGTGATATTGAGGTTTCAAAAATGTCTATGTGAGGATATCTTGTTTGCCGAAAATGGGGAGGGGTTATGGAAGGTTCCCACGAGAATTAATCTCCACGGTTGAACCTTCAAACTCCAACCTATGTGTGTTCATCTTCTTCATGAAGTAAACTGGAAATTTTTTCCAGATTCTTGATCAATCCAATTGTCAAAATTTTTAGCCATCTTTTCCTCTCAAATACTGCCAGAAAAATGACTAATTCACTCAGCTTGCTGAAAACTTCAGGCAAAACCGGACTGCACAAAAACTATGCAAACCAGAAAAATTCCTGGATAGTTTCGCAACTTGGTGAGTCGAAAACTAAGATGTTTCTTCCAACTTTTCAACCAACAATTCAACCTTGTTCTTCCTCTATAAAGAAGGCTAGAAACCAACCTTAAAGGATTCCCCAAAACCCCTTCAAAGATTCTGCAAGTTGGTTGAAGCATGGCAGAAAAATCTGCCTAGCAATTTCAACAAGCCTTGCGAAAGGTTAATCAAAATTTTCAGCTTTGTTCCTTCTTCACCCTTGTCCGAAACTCATCCCATTTTTCTGTAAACCCCACCTTAAACATCCATGAACTGAGCTTCATCATCCCCACCAGTGTTCTGCACGAAAGGAGCTCCATAGCTGCTCCTAAAATCTCTCCATCAATCACTCCAATCAAGCCATCAATTGGAGTCCAAAATTCCAGCAAACTTCCATAGATTAACCCTCAACAAACCAGAAAATTCCTTTACCATTGTATGTAACACCCCGCTACCTAGGCCCGCCAGGGCTGGGGATGTCGCCCCGTCCAAAGGAAAATGGGTCTTTATAACTAGGTCACACAAATAAAATAGCGGAATAAAATAATACTTTAACTTAAAAATTTATTACATCCCAAAATACTCCAAGAATAAATCTATGAATTTCCAAAACAAAACCATAAATAAAATTATCCACTCTCGACTCCCCAAAGCAATACATAGAAATAAACGATAACAATCTCTACCCAGGCAGATTACACTAGCTACTCATCCCTACAACAGGATCGACCTGAAATCATGGTAAAAAGGTGATGAGACAGAAATCTCAGTAAGTCCGTGTGTGCTTTGGGTGTTTAGTGAAAGCAGTTCATAGATGCAAAGTGTGAAATCTTTATAAGAGAAATATTGGCAAGTAATAAATATTAATCAAAAGCAAGAGTGGTGTTTTGGTTTTTCCAAGCATACATAATCAATAAAATCAACCACTCGAAATAAATGATTATGGGTTACCACACGTTGGGCCCCATAACCGATCAGAATACTGACACTTTGTGCAAACTGACAATAGGTAGGTGATCGGCCTACCAGGCAAGATACTCATTCTTCTCTATACCCAACAACAACCGAGTATCCATTCCGGCAAAACACAGTCACTTGACTGAAATAAAACAAACTGCTAGCTCTGACCAGCACGACTTACTGGATTGACATTTCATCCGGGAAAGACTCACTCCTTAGAGGTGGCCACCTACTGAGAGACTTACTCTAACCCTTCAAAGACTAGCCCTAGCAGTCCACCCTTATTGAGTACTCAACGACGTTTCCCACTTGGGATAAAATGAACAAAACATTGTTCCACATGAAAATGTCATTTTGAGGGTTTCCAAAGTCCTTGTAAAAATCAGCTTTAGAAAGAGTTTGAGTTTGGCATATCTGCTCTTTGATTTTTATATAATTCAAATGTTTGAAATAAGAGAGAGTTCAACCCTCAATTACCTTTACATAAATGAGTGTCCATACACTCTACATTTGGCTTGCCATAAGAAAAATATTTTACATCAATCAGGTTTTATGCAGGAGCTTACCTGACTCTTGCTCACAAATAAAAGGTCTCCAACAGCTGACCTAACCCCACATGGGCAAATACAAAGCACAATCAATTTCAAGCCACAATCCACTTCCTCAATTTTAAAACAACTCAACTTACTACTATCATGATCCTAGTATCCCAAGCTTTAGGGCCACTCAATAAATAAATAGGTTTATAGGCTAAGGATAATTTGATATTTAAAATAATTAATGTTTTGGGAAATAGGTACTAATAAGTTAAAGTTTCAAAACTTGCTTAGAAAAATTTAGAGTTTATTTGTTAATGATTTATTAATAATTTAGTTGTTAGAAAATAAATGATAACTAAAGTCAGTTGAAAATGAATTTTAATGAATCTTGCTTGAAAAGTAATAAATAAGTTTTAATAGGTTTTGATTAAAAGATGATAATTAAATTTATAGAAATAAGTATTTTACTAATCATGATTATTTTCATAAAAGGCTTTAGTTGATCTCATTATTTTATAAAATATCTATATATTTTATTTTTCTATTAAAACTATTATTTATTTGACCAAATTTTCCTTTATATAAATATAATATTCCAAATCCACCCTTCCTAGGGCTTTTCGAAATCACTATCAAAATTATATTACTAAATATTTTATTCATGAAATAAAAATTTGCTTAGGGACAACTAGATCATGATCATAATTCTAAGGTTACTCACAATCATGAACATATACAACCATTCAACTTATCAATTCATTCAAATCATGCACACAAGCATAGATCTCAATTTATCAAGACATGATCTAACCTCTACTATCATAGATATGGCCATGGCTTCAATGATCCAACATGAATATAAGTCCTAATCACCAATGGTGACATAATCTCTAGCATACTTCATCACAAATACTACCTATGACATGGAAACATGCATCAAACCCCAAATCATCATTCAATCAAACAACATAATCCTTTCATGTATAAATCCCATCTCCTTCACAATCATGCATATATTCATGCTTCAATCTCTACAATGCATACTCAAATCCTATCACAATCCACATACTATCAACATCATCCTAGAGACATGAATCTAGAATTTAAAAGAAAGATTGAAGGGACTTACTTGGTTGAGGGATGCCTTGAAGGAGTTTAGAATAGATCTCAACTCCTAGATGCCTAAAATCGTCCAAGGAAGGTGAAGGGAGCATGGCCATGGAGGAAGAAGCCATCCGGCCAAGAGAGGGAGTTTCGGCCATGAGAGGAAGAGAGAGAGAGAGAGAGAGAGAGAGAGAGAGAGAGAGAGAGAGACCATTAGAATGTCTATTCACATGTATTCTCACTAGAGATCAAGATTAGAGAAGATGAAGTTGTTAGAACAAACCTACCTTGAAGGTGTTCTTGAACCTTCACAGAATTTTCTGGTTTTGATCTGAAGTAGCGAGTTGATTTGTGGAGTTTGATGTTAAAAATGGTGTTGATGGACTCACGGCAGTGAGTAGGTCAAATCTGGAGATTTTAGAGAAGGTTTGAAGTGGTTTGGAGGGGTATTAGGTGAAAGGAATGAGTAGGTGTTCTTGGTGTAGTGTGTGTGTTCTTGAAGGTTGAAGGAATTTGTGAGATTGTAGTTTGCAGCTGCCGAAATTCTGTGAGAAGTAGGGTTGGCCGAATTTATGTATGGTTTAGGAAGATGATTCTCTGATTTGGAAGGGAAAAGGAAAGGTTAGTTGTTAAAATCCTTGAAGAATATTTTTAGAAAGTAAATTTGGAAACTAAATATCCTAGAATATCTTGATTATTGGAGAGCTTTGGAAGTCCGCCATGGCTGACTGCTTTGAGCAGAATTTCGGTGGGATTAATGCTGGCTTAAGGAAGCTTATGGTGGCTGAAAATAGGGAGCATAATGGTGAAGAAGAAGTTTGGTTATTTGAGGGATACATTATGGAAAGTTGCTAAACTATGATAGCTGGAAATTTGGTAATCAATCAAGCATAATTGCAGGGATTTGTTGGAGAGATTTTCGGGCAGCCATGTCTGAATTTCGTGCAGAAGCTTAAGGGGAAAAATGGAGCTCGGTTACTGGAGGTTTAAGGAAGGTTTATGCAGAACAATGATGGTGTTTCGGCTGGAGGAAGATTAGGAAACAAAGCTGGACAATTTGGACTGCACAGAATTTCGCTAGGCTGGAATTTCTGGACAGCTTTTTTGGCTGAAATTTTTCAGCCATCTTGCAGCGAGTTTGAGGGGGAATTTCAGGGGTGTTCAAGGCTGGTTTCCAGCCTTCTTCATGGAGGAAAAACTTGGCTAAAGTGCTCAACAAAATCTGGAAGAAAACAGCTTGGTTTTGGACTCTCAAAGCTGCGATTTGTACAGGAATTTTTCCTGGTTTTGCTCCAGCTTTGAGCAGTTCGAAAATGGCTAAAGAATTCAGGTTGCAAGCTGATCCAAAAGACCATTTTTCTGACAGCATTTGGGAGGGAATGTTAGCTAAGAATCTCAACATCTTGATGGCACAATAAGCTGGAGAATTTTCAGTTCATTCCAAGAAGGAAGATGAACTAGCTAGAGTGAATTTTCAGCAAGCTCACTAGAGGAATTTTTCCTCTTGGAATCTCCCACAACTCTTCCACATTTTCAGGCCATAAGAGGTCTTTTACTAAGACATTTTGATCCTACAAGACCACAGCACTTTACTGAAATTTCTGGAAAGAAAATGACTAGAACAACTTGATCACACTAATGAGCTGAGAACTAAGGAAAAATCAAAGATCAAGGAAAAATGAATTCCTCTTAGGAAATTCGAGTAGGGCAAGGGAGTAGAATGAGAATGCTCCTAACATGTCTCTCTTAGGACATCATCACTACCCTATTCTAAGCACCTAAGGCCGAAATTATTACTTCTCAAGCAAAAATAAAATTTAACCAAGCTAAAGCTCCTATGATGGAATTTGAACCTAAGACCTCAAGAATTAATTTCCAAAGCTCTAACCACTACACCACAACAACTCTTGTTGTTATTTTCACTATCAACTTATTTCCTATTCAATCCTCAAGCTATCTCCCTATTTTCACCTCAGGCAAAAATTACCATTTCTGCCCTTCTCTCTCAATACTCACCAACAAGCCTCCAAGACATTAAAACTCAAATCCAAGGCAAATAAAATCATATAAAAAATATATTTAATCATGCAATAAAGTATGATATGCATCCCAACCCCTTTACTCTAAGGTTGGTTTTGACTGGGGTTTCACATTGTACACCATATTTTAGCCACCCTATAGCTCATTCAAACATCATTCAACTTAGCAAAAATTTCAACCAAGCAGCCGGCCATTATAGCTTCTAAAAGACCTCCATCAACAAAGATCTACTTACCATATTTGCTACCATGGTTGATTCCCTAAAGTATTCCTTTTGAATTTTAAGCAACCAATTTTCCTTTTCCTCCCAAATTTGAAAATCCAATTACCAAAAATCTCCAAACCATTCGGGCACTCCTTCCAAGCAGAATTTCGGCTAGCCTTTATCCATTCTCTCTATTCTCTCAAAACCTCCAAGAACACTAAGAACACCTACCACTATTCTCATGCCTAAGACCACTCAAAACCTCTCCAATCTTCTCCAAAAACTCCAGATCACACCTACTCATCCTCTCGAATCCATTTCTGCAATTTTTAACATCAAACGCTGAAATCAAAGTTCCACTTTCGGATAAAAAACCAGAATTTTCTTGAAGGCTCAAGAACACTTCCAAGGTAAGCATGATCAAATAACTCCATCTTCTTCCATCTTCGACCTTAATGAATATATAGTAATGAACTTTATTTTTCGTTCTCTCTCTTTCTCTCTCTCTCTCTCTCTCTCTCTCTCTCTCTCTCTCTCTCTCTCACGGCCGAATGGTTACTCCAACCATAGCCATTTTTCTTCTTCTCTTTGGACGGATCAAGCCTTCCTAGTGAGAGGATTCTCTTGAAACGTCTTCAAGGTAGTCATCATTTAAGTAAGCCTCTTCAATCTTCTCTTTAAATTCTAGATTCATGTCTCTTGGATGTAATTGGATGAGAATGGCATATATTGGGAGATTGATCGTGTGTTTTGTGATGGAGTTGGAATTGAAGCATGAGAATGAATGTGTTTGTATGATGGAGATAGGATTGATGCATGTGATGATTTGTCTTGGTTGAATGTATGGCTTTAGGGTTTGTTGCATGCTTTCATGTCGTGAGTAGTATAAATGATCAAGCATGTTAAAGATTATATCACCTTTGGTGAATAGGGTTTTATGTTCATGTATTCTTGTTAAGGCCATGAATATGATTATGTTTAGTGGAGTTTGGATCATCTCTTGGTAGATTTGGATTTATGCCTTTATTCATGATTGGATATTTTGTTGATTGGTGTAGAGTGTATGTTCATGATTATGGTTAGCAATAGGAATTATGATCATGACCTTGTTGTCCCTAAGCTAATTGAGTTAGCTAATTTTATTTCATCAACAAAATGATTAATACTATAATTTCTTCTAGTAATTTCGAAAACCATAGGAAAATGTACATTTGGACTATTATATACAATAAAGATATTTTAGTCAAATAAATGATAGCTTTTGTTAAAGAAATAATATATATATATATTATAATAATATCAAATAAAGCCTTTTATATAAATAATCATAATAGGAAAAATATTAATTTCGTAAGTCTTATGTTCATAAATAATAATAATAATAATTATTTATTTTTTATCTTTTAATCAAATGTATTAAAATTTACTTACAACTAATTTTATTTACCAATTATTTTCTAACCACATTAGTTATTATAAATCATTATTTTAAATAATATCATCTAGGATCTAGGATCCTTTATCAAATAAACCCTAATTTATTTATAACATGATTTAAACCTACAACTTATTAGTAACTATTTCACAAACCCTAGTTATTTTAATATTAAACTAGATTTATTTTATAAACCCTTTAATTATTATCTAGCCTTAAAGCTTGGGACACTAGGGTCATGATTGTAGTAAGTTGAGCTAGGATTATTTAGGAAAGTAAATGTTGGCTTGAGTTTAATTATGGCTTATGTTTTCCCAGGCAGGGCTAGGTCAGCTTTTAGAGATCTTTATTTTATCTCAAACAAAGGATCAGGTAAGCTCTTACATAAAACATGTTCATTGCAAAAGTTGTTATAGCAAGCTAAACACGAAGTTTGTGAACACTAATCTGGTAAAGGCAATTAGGGACTATTTCCTTTCTTGTTTCAGTCAAACCAATTATTTGAAAAACATCGAGCAGTTTTATTCAAACACTAAACTGTTTCTAAAACTAAATTTGACAAAGACTTTGGAAACCCTTAATTGCCATTTTCAATTAAAGTTATGTTTTATCAGTTTTCTCCCAAGTGTGATGAACTACGTTGAGTACTCAATAAGGTTAGACTAGTAGTACTAGTTTTGAAGAGCAAGAGTGAGTCTTCTGGCAGGAGGCCACCTCCAAAAGATGAACTCAACTTAGAGAAACGCCAGTACTACTTAGTCATACCCGTTCGAGCTAGCAGGTTTTAGTCATGTGGACTGTATGTTGCTGGAGTGGACAGCCGGTTTTTTTAGGGTGTAGAAAAGGAGAAGCATCTTACCCGGTAGGCCAATCACCTACCTTTTGTCAGTTTGCACAAAGTGTGACATTCTGACCGTTGTATGGTTATGGGGCCCAACGTGTGGTAACCCATGACCACTCTTTTGAGTGGTTGATTTTATTGTACATGTGTGGATGAAAAAGCCAAAATACCACTCTTGATTTTGAACATTGTTTATTGCTTGCCAATATTTTTCTCATGAAGTTCTTACACTTTGCATTCACGAACTGTTTTCACTGAACACTCAAAGCACACACGGACTTACTGAGATTTTTATCTCATCACCCTTTTTACTATGATTTCAGGTCGATCCTGTTGTGGGGATGAGTAGCTAGTTGTTGCCTGCTTGGAAGATATTCTATTATCTATTTTATGTAACGCTTTGGGAGTTGAGAGTGAACAATTTTTATTTTGGATTTGTCTTGAATTTTTAGATTGTAATAAGTTTAAATCTTAAAGTATTATTTTATTTTTGTTTGTGCGAGCTAGTTATAAAGACCCATTGTCCTTCGGATGGGGCAACATCCCCGGCCCTGTTGGGCCGTAGGTAGTGGGGTGTTACATTTGATCTTTTGATTAATTGGTTGTTATCCTTGGTATTTAATTACTTGTGCTTATTATGAGATTGGTTGATTGTTACTTTCTATTGACTTACTTGAAAAAGGGATTGATGGTGGTTTTAATTCATTAGTTTCATATTTGTTGTCTTTTAACTTGCTTGAAAAATGGGTTAATTGCTAAGAACTTGTAATTAAAGGTTAATTGATGTCTACTAGAATATGGATTCAATGGTTAGTTTCATATTTTAAGTTTGCCATAATATGGAAATTTAATCAAGGATTGTGTTTAATGTATCTTTTGGGTAAGACTGATTGAGACAGAATATGTGATACTAAGTTACCTAGTAGATAGGGATTTATGGATTGAAAAAGAAGTGAGTCTATCTTAATCCTTCATGATGCCAAGGGAATAATTAGTTATGATAATGGTTGAGTTCCTTAAGATCATGTTTGTCTGAACATTAGCTTAAGTTACATAAATCTACGTCCTTAACATGTATATATTTTTATTTTTATTTTATTTTTATTTTTTTCACTTTATCGAGTCGGTTAAACAATGAAAGAAAGATGATTAATATCTACTTGGTCCTAGAGGATCGACACCCGTTTGAACCCTATGCTCAGTTATTGATGAGTAAGCTTGCTCATATGTGTGATTTGGGTTAAACGTTTTACTTTAAACTTGATTGGGAATATGCTTAGTTTTTGTATGATTTTTATGCCCAAGTCCGGACACATCAGTAATGGCATCTCATTAGATTTAGAAATGTTACTAGTACGTTGACACCTATCACAATTTTAGACAAACCTGTGAGAGTTCTTAAAGAGTGTTGACCAATAAAATTCGGACTCAAGCACCTTTCTTACCTTGTTGTTAGCTTAGTAGTGGCCTCTTGCGGTCTTTCATGGCATTGTTTCAAGATGTTTGTACTTTCTACAGAACTCACACATTTTCAAATGATTTGATCAATGCAACACCGAAACAAGTAAGGATCTTCCCAAAAGTAATACCTTACTTCAAAGAGGAATTTCTTCTTTTGTTGTGCATTGAAATCTTCTGGAATAATCTTGCAACCAAGTAATTAGCAAAATCTTCATACTAAGGTGTTTAAGAAATCTCACCATCTACAAGTCGAAATTGTTCATCTAAGAAGGTGTTATTGATGTCTTTTTCTGCCAAAGGCTCTAGGTGGGGATTTTCCAACCTAGATAAGTGATCTACAGCTAAATTTTCAACTCCTTTTTTGTCCCTAATTTCCAAGACAAATTCTTGCAATAACAAAACCCATCTTATCAATCTTGGTTTAGAATCATGCTTGGTTACTAGGTACTTAAGGGTGGAATGATCCATATACACGATGACTTTGGACAAAACAAGATAAGAATGAAATTTATCAAAAGTAAATACTATTGCAAGCAACTCTTTTTCCGTTGTGGTGTAATTCTCTTGTATCACCGTAAGAGATTTGCTTGCATAGTAAATTGGTTGAAAATGCTTATTCCTTCTTGGTCCAAGCACCGCGCCTAATGCATAATCAATTACATCACACATTAATTCAAAAGGAAGAGACCAATCTGGTGCAATTAAAATAAGAGAATTGATTGATTTCTTTTTAAGGGCATTGAAGGCATTGAGATATTTTTCATCAAAATCAAAAATAGCATCTTTCTCCAGTAAAGAGATAAGAGGTTTAGAAATTTTTGAGAAATCCAAGATGAACCTTCTATAGAAACCAGTAAGACCAAGAAAGATTCGAATAGCCTTTATGGAAGTGGGAGGAGGGAGTTTCTCAATCGCCTCAATCTTAGCTTGATCAACCTCAATACATTTCCTTGAAATTTTGTGTCTCAATACTATACCTTCTTGTGCCATAAAGTGATATTTTTCCCAATTAAGCATGGAGTTGGTCTCTTCACACATTTGAAGCCCTTTTTTCCAAATTGGTCAAACACAAGTCAAAAGAATCACCAAAAATTAAAAAAAAATTATCCATAAATACCTCCATTATGTCTCCCATAAGCCCTTTGAAAATAGCTATATACATATTTGGAAAGTTTTGGGACTGTTGCAAAGACCAAAAGGGCATGTAAATGTGGTCTTCTTTTAATCCTCTGGTGCTATGAGAATTTGAAAATAACCGGAAAAGCCATCTAAAAAATAATAAAATTCATGTCCGACTAACCTTTCAATATTTGGTCAATAAAAGGGAGAGAAAAATGGTCCCTCCTAGTTGCCTCATTTAATTTCCTATAATCAATATAAACCCTCTAACCGGTTACCAATCTCATTGGGATCAACTCATTTTTTCCATTTGGGCACACAATTATTCCTCCCTTTTTTGGTACCACTTGTGTTGAGCTTACACAAATACTATCGAAAATAGGGTAAATGATGCCGAAATCTAAGATCTTAATCACCTCACCTTTTACCATATCACTCATATTCGAGTTCAACCTATATTAGGGTTGTACTACGGGTTTGGCTTTTTCATCCAAGAAAATTTTTTGAGTACAAAAGGAAGGGCTAATTCCCTTAATGTCCGTGATTTCCCATACAATAACTCCCTTATATTTTCCCAATAGACTTATCAATTTGGTCTTTTGATCACAAGTAAGGTTTTTTGCTATGATCACTGGAAATTTCTCCCCATTAGCCAAAAATGCATATTCCAAGTACTCAGGGAGGTCTTTGAGATCTAATTCCGGTAGTTCTTCCATTGATAACTTTATTCTTCCCAAACTATTTTTTTTCAATTTTCTCAAATTCTCCCAACTCATGGCCCTCATTTGAATCCTCCACATATGCAATAGATTGTTCCATTAAGTCTCTAAAACAATTAACAAATGATTCCTGCACAAAATCAAAAATAAGTTCATCAACAATATCAATCCTTACAAAGAATCATCACAAGAAATAGGATGTTGCAAGCTTTTATGGATTTTGATAATGACTTCTTTATCTCCAACCTTAAGTGTCAACTTTCCCCCATGAACATCAATTAATGCTTTGACAGTTGCTAAAAAAAGTCGATCTAGGATTAAAGGAACTTTAGAATCTTCATCCATATCAAGAATAATAAAATCCATAAGAAATATGAATCTATACATTTTAACCAATACATCCTCTATTATTCCCCTAAGATAGTTAATGGATCTATCTGCAAGTCGAATACTCATCCTACAAGACAAGGAATGAAAAAACTCCTTGAATTACTTTCTTTTCGTGGCAAAGTCCGTTGGTCCTGCAAGATAGCTAAGCATTCTTCATTTAAAACCATAATGGATAATTCTTCCAACCTCTTTTTGTTAATAAACGTGCTTTTGAGGAATTTTACATATTTGGGAACGTGTATCAAGGCCTCGCTAATGGGAATGTTTATGTGTAGCTGTTTGAATATTTCTAAAAACTTATCAAATTATGCATCTTTTCTTGCTTTATGTGTGCGAGTGGGGTAAGGTACCGGTGGCTGAAAATCTAGTTTTCTAGTTTATTTTTCAAAAGGTTCAACAAGAGGGGTTGGTTCCAGCCCATCTTCTTTAGATGGTGCCAATTCCATGCCAAGATCATGTAGCTCCTTACCACTCTATAGTGTAATGGCAACTAAATCATGATGTGTTTCTACCCCTAATGGTGATTTTATCACTAGATCCGTTAAAAACCAAATTTACCTTTTCATATTTCTAATCATTTTCTCAAATTTACCAATATCTTATTTATCTCATGAAAACCTTGGGTTACATAGGTAGCAAATTTTCCTAATACCCCTTCTAAAGTAGTGGAGTTGGATGGTCAAGATGTCATCCATTGAGGCATGTTAGAATACTATCCCATGTTCCAATTGGCTATCTTACCTACATAAAGGACATTGTTAGTACTATATATAGTTAGTGCAATATTAAGTCAAATTGGTTAAGGTACATATTCACAAATTAAGGTTGAAAAATTACAACAGGAAGGGACATTAAATTAAAAATATACAAGAAAAATAAAATATGACACCTATTCATACAAGGAACATATATATACATATTCACATATTTGCATATAGACATATAAACATATAAATATGGTTAAATCTACAAAATCCAAGCTTTCATTATATTGTTCCTTGATAATGGCGCCAAAAACTTGATGCGTAAATTTTGGATATATAAAAACCATTAAATTTAAATCCATTCTTTAGTCAAGTTTTAATTAAACAATAACCTCAAAATACACATATGCGCAATTATACTCATTTCAAGTATATTATAGGGAATTAATGAGTATCGATCCTCAAAGGAACAAATACATACTAGTCACTTTTCATTCATTGTTTAACCGACTTAATAAAGTGATAAAATAATAAAGAGAAAAATAAAAAATATATACAACTCAAGAATGTAGGAATATGCAATTTGGATAACTATCTTAGAAAATATGATACTGAATCATCTAGCAATTATCTTAATTAATTATCATCTTGGCATCATGAAGGAATATAAAGTTAAATTTAATTGTTTCCAGGTCATGAATCTACTTATATAGACTCCACTTCTTTCCTAATCCATAGAATCACTATCTTTTAAGTAAATTAGCAAATTTCTTAATCAAACCAACATAACCAAAATATGCATTAAACTCAATTCCACATAAACATGAAATTAGCTATTAACCCTTTGCTCGAGGTGAAATAAACTAATCTTTGATCACTTTAGTTTTTCATTCTTAACTTCGTTTCCCAAGTCCATTAAGATTTGACAAATACGAAATCAATGCAATGAAACTCCTAACATCATTTTCCAAGTCAATTAGAAGAACTCGCATCAATAACCAATGATAACAAGTAGGCAAATACCAAATATGATAAAGAATTGGTCAAATAACTAAATTAACATGAAACCATGAATCCCAAAATAATGTTAAATTACAAATAAAATATTGAATACATCATTGTTAAAGAATAAGAAAACAAAGGTAAAAGAAAGCACTCATAGACAAGCCTCCTTCTTCTCATTTGAAGACTCTCTTGAACAACCCTCATTAGATAGTGAATCTCTCATTCTTTAGTGGTTTGAATTTTTGCTCTTGGATTCACTCCTCAATCCCTTGTATTTTCTCTTACTTTTTATAAGCTTCTTTGATACTAAATTCATTACTTGAGGAGTCTTGGCCAAGTAGAAATTGTAAAATACCGAAATCTTTAAAAAATTCCTAAATTTGGGCACATAAATTTTGTGTTCCAGAACGGGCCTAGTGTTAGGTCTAGTCGACCCATCTGGTGCCAGGTGTGTTCTACTTTCTCCCTGAATTTTGTCCTATTTTTCTCTGGCCAACCAGAATGGACCCGGTGCCTGGTCCACTTGCTAGACCTGGCGCTAGGTGTATTCTGCAAAATCTTCAATTTTGCTCAAAAATAACTTAAATTTGCACAAATTTGTCAAAAATACTTTTTACAAGCAAATTATCAAATAAGAAGGAATATGTCTAATTATTACAACAAAAGTATCTCAAATTAACCTTAAATAACTAGAAAAATATTGATGATTTTAGCCCCTTATCAATGGCCTTCACGGAATTGGGAAGAGGAAGTTTCTCAATTGCCTCAATTTTTGCTTTATGAATCTCAATATCTTTCCGTGAAATTTTGTGTCCCAATACAATACCTTCTTGCACCATGAAGTGACATTTTTTCCAATTAAGCAAGAGGTTGGTCTTTTCACACCTTTGAAGCACTTTTTCTAAATTAGCCAAACATAAGTCAAAAGAACCACCAAAAATAGAAAAATTATCCATAAATACCTCCATGATGTCTCTCACATGCCCTTTGAAAATAGCCATCATACATCTTTGGAAATTCCTTAGACCATGGTAAAGACCAAAAGGTATACGACATTATACAAAACTACCAAAAAGGCATGAAAATGTAGTCTTCTCTTGATCTTCTGGGGTTATGGAAATTTGAAAGTAACAAAAAAAAACCATCTAAAAAGTAATAAAACTTATGTCTAGCAAATCTTTCTAACTTTTGATCAATGAAAGAAAAGGAAAATGGTCCTTCTAATTGCCTCATTTAATTTCCTATAATCAATGTAAACCTTCCTACCGATTACCAGTCTTATTAGGATCAAATTATTTTTTTCATTTGGGCTCACCGTCATTCCTCCCTCCTTTGGTACCGCTTGTGTTGGACTCACCCAAATACTATCAGAAATAGAGTAAATAATGTTGGAATCTAAGATTTTAATCACCTCACCATTTATCATATCGCTCATATTTGGGTTCAATCGACATTGGGTTGTACTACAGGCTTGGCTCCTTCTTCTAACAAAATTTTGTGAGTGCAAAAGGAAGGGTTAATTCTCTTAATGTCCGTGATCTTCCATGTTATGACTCCCTTATATGTCCCCAATAGACTTTACCAATTTGGTCTTTTGATCACAAGTAAGGTCTTTTGCTATGATCACTGGCAATTTTCATCCGTTAGCAAAAAATGCATAGTCCAAGTGCTTGGGGAGGTCTTTTAGGTCTAATTCTGGTGGTTCCTCAATGGGTGACTTCATCCTTCCCAAACTATTTTTTTTCAATTTATTGAAATTCTCCTAACTCACGCCCCTTATTTGAATCTTTCAAATATGCAATTGATTGTTTCATCAAGTCCATAGACAAATTGACAAATGATTCCTACACAAAATAAAAGATAGACTCATCAAGAATATCAATCCTTAAACAAGAATCATCAGAAGATATAGGATATTCCATGCTTTTGTAGATTTTGATAATAACTTCTTCATCCCCAACCCTAAGTGCCGATTTTCCCCCATGAACATCAATTAATGCTTTGGAAGTAGCTAGGAAGGGTCGACCTAAGATTAAATGAACTTTAGAATCTTTATCCATATTAAGAATAACAAAATCCACATAAATATGAATCTATCCACTTTAACCAATGCATCTTCAACCACTCCCCTAGGATATTTAATAGATCTATCCACAAGTTGAACACTCATCTTAGTAGGCTTGGGCTCACCTAGACCTAACTTTTGGAAAGTTTTGTATGGTAAAAGATTAATACTAGCACCCAAGTCAGCTAATACATTGCAAAACATAAGAGTACCAGCAAGATAAGGAATAGAAAAACTCCTTGGATCATTTTCTTTATGTGGCAAAGTCTATTGGTCTTGCAAGATGGCTGAGCATTCTTTATTCAAAACTACAGTGGATAATTCTTCCAACCTCTTTTTGCTGACAAGCATGCTTTTGAGGAACTTTGCATATTTGAACATGTGTATCAAAGCCTTATTGAATGGAATATTTATGTGCAATTGTTTAAATACTTCTAAAAACTTATCAAATTGCACATCTTTCTTACTTTTTGTGTTCAAGTGGGGGAAGGTACCAATGGCTAAAAGTCTGGATTTTTAGCTTGTTTTGCAAGTGGTTCACCAAGAGGGGTCGATGTCGGCCCATATTCTTTTGATGGTTTCGGTTCTGTGCTAAAATCGGGTAATTCCTTAGCACTTCGTAATGTAATGGTAGCAAAATCATGTTATGTTTCCATCTCCAATGGTGACTTTATTACTAGATCTGTTAAAACCCAAATTTACCTTTCCATGTTTCAAATCATTTCCTCAAATTTTGCCAATGTATCATCTATCTCGTGAAAGCGTTTGGTTGCATGGGTGGCAAATTTTCCTAATACCCCTTCTAAGGTAGTGGAGTCGGATGACCGAGGTGTCATTTCTTGAGACAGGTTAGGGTACCGTCCGATGTTCCAATTGGCCATGTTGCCTGTACAAAATGGCTTGTTAGTATCATATAGGCGTAATACAATATCAAATCAAGTTAGTTAGTTAAGGTTCATGTATACATACAACAAGATATAACACTTAGTCACACAAAAAATATATATACATATTTACATATAAGCATATAAACATGGTTAAATCAACAAAATTCAAGTTTTCTTAATATTGTTCCTCGGCAACGGTGCCAAAAACTTGATGCGTAAATTTTGGATATATAAAAATTATTAATTTAAATCCATTCCTAAGCCAAGTTTTAATCAAAACATTAATTCCAAATTACACATACGAGTAAGTATACTCATCGCAAGCATAGTATAGGGAATTAATGAGTATCAATCCTCAAAGGAACAAGTACACACAAATCACTTTTCATTTATTATTTAACCAACATAATAAAGTGATAAGATAATAAAGAGAAAAAGAAAGAAAAATATGTACAACTCAAGGATGTAAAAATATGCAATTTAGACAAATACTCTTGAAAACATGACAATGAATTACTTAGCAAATATCACAATCAATTACCATCTTAGTCTCATGAAGGATTTAAAATAGACCCATTTCGTTTGCAATCCATAGAATCTCTATCTTCTAGTTAAATTAGTGAACATATTCTGTCTTAACCAATTTACGCAAAAGATGTATTAAAATCAATCCTCATATAAACTCCTATATTCTAGGTGATTTAAAGCATGAAATTAGTTAATGAGTCCATATTCTAGCAATCATCAACTAACCTTTGACTGCCCAAGTTCTTAACCAATAACCCATTTTTTAAGCAAGTTAAGATATAACAAATATGAAATTAATTAATTGAAGTTATTATCAACCCCGTTTTTAAACAAGTTAACAACAAAAATCAACCAATCAACTTCATAAGAAAAACAAGTAATCAAATCCCAAGACAAATAATTAATTAATCAAAAGTCTAAATTAGCTCAAGAAATCATGCATCCTAAAAGCAATGACAAATTATAATGGAAATATTAATTACATCATTATTATAGAAAAAGAAAATAAAGGTAAAAGAAAGAACTTATCGACAAGCCCTTCTTCTTCTCCTTGAAGACCTTCTTGAATAATGCCCCTTGAATAATGAATCTGTTTTTTTTTTTTTTTTAGCGATTTACAACTTTGATCCTTGGATTCGCACTTTTTCCTTGTATTTTTCTTGTTTAAATTTGCTCCCAAGAGGCCAAAATTTGTTCCCTAAGTGTTCTGGGCCCAGTAGAGATTGGAAAATACCAAAACTTTCGAAAAATTACCAAATCCACGCATGATTAGAAAAGTTCGCTGACAAAGGATAGTCTAGGGGCAGAGCCAGCTCCGTTTGGCACAGCCAGTGCCAGTCGTGCTCTATTTTGTTGACGATGAAATCCTCTGTTTCTTCTAGAATGGGGCCAGCACCAGTTCCGTGGGTCACGACAGGCGCTAGCCTTACTCTGTTGGCTGCAGGTTTTTTATTTTTTTTTTGGGTCATTTTCTGTAATAAAAGTCCAAAACACCTTTTCGAGTGTAAAATATCAAATATGAAGGAATATGCCTAGTTATTGCACCAAATGTATCACAAAACATCATCAAATAACTAGAAAAATTTTTACCCCTATCAACATCCCTAACATTTTTTTGATTTTTGTCTTTTCTTACCTTTTCTCTTTCTTGCTTTGTTCTTTTCTTTTCTTTTTCATCACATGTTATTTTTTGTTATAGGAAATGTAATTTGCATTTCTAAAGCCTTTTTTATCCTTACTTCTGTAGATACATTGAGCAACCTACTTGTTGCTCCTATTTTCCTTTTTATTGAAAAATACCCCAAAAAAATGAAAATTTCTATAATACAACATATAACAAACAACACAAATGAATGAATCAATAAATGGGAATTGCCACGAAACTAGAGATAAACCAATTATCCATATTTCATCACAAAGTTTTCATCCCTTCTCAAAGAATTATGTTTCACAAACATTTTCAAAGGCACAAACAAGATTAACTCACTTATCCAAAATTAGTCTTTGTCACGCCCAATATATAAGTGTACAAAAAAATAACTTTCCTAAAAAGGTCTTGAGTAGAATCCCATACAAAAGATAAATAATAACTCCACCAAACTAGCACATATCAACACACATACCCACAAGCCTTGAAAACTAACCCAATAATGTGAAAAAATTCGAAAACATTTTAGCTAAAATGCAAAAACAAGCAATTTAGCCAAATAAAATAAGAAATTTTCAAAATAAATAATACAAAATTATAAAAAAATATATTATTCAACCTCTGCCCCACACTTAAATTGGACAATGTCCTCATTGGCCACAACTTAAACAATATAAAAATTTTAATGGGACTAAAAGAATTAAAAAAGGAGAAGAAGGTAAAAAAAAATACTCCCGTAGCATCTTGAAGCTCATTATCCCTAAACATGATTGTTGATGCAAAAATTGGGTGAAGAGATAGATGCTTCTATGATCCAAAAAATGATGAATCACTACAAAAGCAAAAATAAAACACAAGTAAAGAATTCTAAGAAATAAATAAATAAATAAATCTTAAGAAAATAAGACAAAACAAAAAAACATTAAATTATAACAAAGAAATAAGAAAGTTAATCATAAGTATATACCAACAAGACAAAATAAAGGTGTGTAAGAAGTTATATGTACAACCCATGAATCAATTATTCATAAAAAAGAATAATCAACCAATGAAATACCATAAAGAATCATATTTAAAAAATTCAAACAATAAGGCTAGTTAGAAGTAGAATAGTTAAACCAATAAGATGCCAAAATCTATACCATTACCAAATACACTATACATTAGTAACAACAACAACAACACAATAAAATAAAATAAAATAAAACTAATCCAATATTTTTCACTAGGAATAACCTCAACCTATATATATGCTTAAATACTATCATCAATACACAACCTCTACACTCAACAAAATACTAATATACAAAGTGCTAAAAATATTATACAACACACAACCACTATAAACTAAATAAATGATAAGGAAAAGTGAAGAATCAAGGACTTAGTGGCTTATTGAAAAGAAACTCAAAAGATTTTCACTAGTACAACCACCAATTCTTGAATACCACACCTTCCAAAAACACTATAGTATCTCCCAAACAACAAACAAATAATTCCCACACTTTAATAACTATAACATAAACACTGTCAAAAAGTTAACCAAATTTCCAAACAAAAATCATTAATCCACCAAATTACAACATCAACTATACAAATCAACCATATTCTCAATTTATTCACCACTCCTACAATCAAACTTTTAACCTCCATAATATATAGTACAACACCAACCAAAACTACAACTAACAATACTTTCATTCTCAAAATAACATTCAAATTCTCAAAGCTTTGACACTATTACAAAAATAATGAACCAAACGCCATTATATAACAATCAACCACAATAATTATCATACAACATCTCCTCAACAACAACAATAATAGCAAATTACAATAACATTTTCATCCTAAAAATAATAACACAACAACAAATACAAAATGCCCTAATAACAATAATAATAGTATACAACAAGGACATATACAAAAGCAAAACTTAAGTCCTAAAAATCCATTATACATATACAATTTCCCAATATAGTAATATACAACAATAATAATACATCAAACATAATAATACAATATCGGTACCTCATACAATTTATTTATCTCAAAGACAAAAAATCAAAAATCAAAACAACAAACAAACAAGGTATAAAACAGAAAAGAAGTCTATATACAAGTAATTGTTCTTATGCATAAATATCGAGACAAATTTTTACATAAAATAATTAGTAATATTTACAAATATATACAATGCTAAATCAACAAGATTCAAGGTTTTCATGATATTGCCAATTCTTTGCAATGACGCCAAAAACTTGATGCGTATTTTTTAGTGTAGAAAATATTACCAACAAAGTCCATAGTCAATCAAGCTTTAATTAAAATGCTAATCACACATATGGATAAGTATACCAATTATATAGTATAAGGAACAGCAAGTATCGTATCCATAAGAACTTAGGCTCCCCCCTTACTTTGTCCAAATCTTTATTGTTTGGCCAATAAAACAAAGAAATAGAAGTAAATAAAACACTAACCTAATATACTAGAGAAAATCAAGTCACATAAAAAAAGTCACAAGGATAATCAAGGAGTGAGAACAAAGAGAAAAGACATGTAAATAGATAGCAATCTTTGAATACATAATAATGATTGACTAACAATTCCTGCAATTAAATATTATCTTGGCATCATGATTTAATAATTTAGACCTACTTAATTTGCAATCTATGGAGTCTTTATCTTCTAGTTAAATTAGTGAATAATTTTGTCTCAACTAATTTACCTAAAAGATACATTAAACTCAATCATCAAGTATACCCCTATATTCTAGGTAATATAAATATGAAATTAGTTAATAACCCTATACTCTAGCAATAATCAACAAATCTTTGATTATTTAGTCTTTACTCTTAACCTTTTTTCCATTCCAAGTAGTAAGAAATAATTAGTATTGAATTAATTATTTTGCACTTTCTCTCCTAACATCGTCTTGCAAGTTAATTAGAAGATAACTAATCAATCCAACAAGATATTATGTTCAAGTAATCAAACACCAAGAACAGCAATAAATTGATCAAAGAACTAAAATCAATACAAAATTATGAATCCTAACGAATATCCTCTAAACAAAATTAAAACATAGTAAACTCAATTTGTTAATAAATTACAAAGAAAAGGAAAAGAAGTCACTTACAGAGAAGTAAGATCCTTTATTCCTCCTTGGAACCTTCTTGATCAACCTCCTCTTCCTCTCTAAGAATTCCTTGTTCCTCCTAAATCTTGGTGTTCTCTAGGAGTTTTCTAAAGATATTACATTAAAAAATTGAAAACTATCTTGTACAATATTATTCCCTTTTATTTATAAGAGTTTTAGTTGCCAAAAAGTGTATAAAAAGTCCTAATTCATGGTTGATTCAGTTCAAAAAGAATTCTGATTACAGTTGCCAAAATATACTCCACAAGCCAAAGTCATTGCCATAATATCAGACTAGGGTCGGTGTCGGCCGTGCTCTGGAAATCCTTGACGATTGCTCTATTTTCTAGAGAGGGACTGATGCTTGATGTGCTTCTCATGGCCAGCATCGGCCGTGCTTTGTCTTGGCGTTGGTTTTTGCCATTTTCTTGATGTATTCTGCATAAAAAAAATACCAAAATACCTTTTTAAAGGTAAGATATCAAATATGAAGGAATATGCCTAGTTATTATATCAAATATATCACAAAATAGCCTCAAATAACTAGAAAATAAATAATTATTTTAGCCTCTATCACATTCCCCCACACTTGAATCTTTACTTGTCCTCAAACAAGCAAGAATTAGAGCACTTAAGCAAATGCTTATGAACAAGTTAAATCAATTCATCAAATTTTTCCTTAGCAAATTCATTTATAATAAAGCAATAATCTTCTTCCAAACTTAAACATAAACTCGTCATTCACTCAACCCTTTCAAAACCTTGTAAACTCTTGTATTAAATCAAACAATCCCAATGCCATCAAAATTAAGTTAAACAAGCTTATATCTTGTACAAGAAAATCATCCTACTCTTCAAGCAAAAACATAGATAACAAAAATCATATAAGTCAAGCTATTTAACCAATTACAGCATTATAAACTCAAATTTACACAACTCAAGTTAGTGAAACAAGGAAACACTCCACTCTTTTCTTTTTTTTTTTTTTTTAATGACTCAAGGAATTGATAGCCCTGAGTGAATGGATTTCTCTTCATACACCATATTGGCCCCTTTATAGTCATTATTTATCATTTTTTTTCAATAATTTTCTTTCATTCATTTGCTTTTGGGAGTTAATAGCCTCAAGAAAGTAGATTTCTCTTCACTATCCGTATTGGTTCCAATAATCAAGCAAAAAGTGCCCTTTTTCAACTCAACTCAAATTTTCAACTCACATAACAATGTTTTTTTTTTTTTTTTTTGCACTTATTGTTCTTCTATTTCCTCATATTCCTTATTCACAACTCAAAGTCAAGCAAATTTTAAACCCATAATAAAAAAAATTAGTCAACAACTCTTCCTTTATTCATCACATCATCCATATTCAAACTGAAAGAATAAAATAAAACACAAATATCAAATATAACCAATGTTAACTTAAATTCTCAAGACTTAGCAAAATTCAACTTAATATACAAGTTTACCTTTTAACAAAAAATCCAACCATAATGAATGACAAATCCATATCTAAAGTTAAAAAGAAAATCACAATATTATTATAGATAAATCAACTTAATTTAAAGCCCAAAATCTCCAAACTTTCAAATTTTCAAATTTTCAAATTTTCGACAAAAGTATTTCAAAATTTTTCCAAAATAGCTCAATACCAAGAAAACACCAAGATAATTGATAAAAACTTGGACAAAGAATATCACCAAACACTCACCCATACATAAACTGGACAATGTCCTCTTTGGTAAAAAATTAACACAAGAAAGAATCTCCAAAAGGACCAAAACGGGTAAAGGAGGTAAAAAGTTAAGTAATACTCCCGAAATATAATAGTGCTCCAATAAATATTAAAACTTGGAGAGAAAAATAGAGTGGGTTTCCAAGAAGACTTTATTCAATCTTGTAAAAGAAAATACACATAAAAGAACAAAGAAAATAATAGCCAAAATAAAACACACCAAACATAAAATATAGGAAAAACTAACAAAACTCTTAAGAAAAAAAATAAATAAAGACAAGGACTCACTCCCCCACACTTAAGCTGGAAAATATTTTTCTTATTACTAGGGGATAAATAACATTTAATAATTAAAAAACCAAACTTAAAATCCATATAAAATCAAGGTAAAACTAAGACTCATATAAGCTCCTTCAACTCATCATACTTTCTCAACATCCCTTTGTAAAACAAAGTAATGCTCAATGCAAAAAGTCAGAATGATGAATGTAAAAAGAAGGGAGGTTTTTGAAAAAGGTAATGTTTATGAAAACATTTTTTCTCAGCAAAGAAAAGCACATAAACCTCATTCTCTAACATTCTTTTAGACACAAAAATGTATTTTTCAACATATGAGTACACATGGTATCTAAAGAATGTATCAATCTTGAAATCACCATTTTTCCTTTCAAAAGATTTGTCACTCTGAAAATTTCCCTTTAAATATAGTAACTGAGTTCTCAAAGATGGGATCAAGAAATCCTTACTTTTCAATGCATGATCACCTCCCTTTGAATGGGGTGAAGGATAAAATTTGTCAACATCCTCCAAGGATTTCGTATGATGTAGCATTGTTAAATCCAACTCCTTGTGTAACACCCCACTACCTAAGCCCGCTAGGGTCGAGGATGTCGCCCCGTCTAAATGACAAGTGATCTTTATAACTAGGTCACACAAATAAAATAGCGGAATAAAAATAATACTTTAACTTAAAATTTATTACATCCCAAGAATAAATCCATGAATTCCTAAAACAAATCCATAAGTAAAATTATCCACTCTCAACTCCCTAAAGCAACACATAAAAATAAATGACAACATTCTCTTCCACTGCAGATAACACTAGCTACTCATCCCCATAGCAGGAACAACCTGAAATCATGGTAAAAAGGTAATGAGATAAAAATCTCAGTAAGTCCATGTGTGCTTCGAGTGTCCAGTGGAAATAGTTCGTGAATGCAAAGCATAAAACCTTTATAAGAGAAATACTGGCAAGCAATAAACATTAGTCAAAAGCTATAGTGGTGCTTTGGCTTTTTCAACCACACATAATCAATAAAATCAACCACTCCAAAGAAATGATCATGGGTTACCACACGTTGGGCCCCATAACCGGTCAGAATGCCGACACTTTGTGCAAACTAACAAAAAGGTAGGTGATCGGCCTACCGGGCAAGATACTCCTCCATCTCTATACCCAAACAACAACCGGATGTCCATTCTGCCAAAACACAGTCACTTGACTGAAAAATAAACAATTGTTAGCTTGGACCGGCACGACCTACTGGACTGACATCTTATCCGGGAAGGACTCACCCATCAGAGGTGGCCACCTACTGAGAGACTCACCCTAACCCTTCAAAGACTAGTCCTAGCAGTCCACCCTTATTGAGCACTCAACGTAACGTAACCCACTTGGAAAAATGAACAAACCATAGTTCCACATGAAAATGGCAATTGAGGATCTTCAAAGTTTTTGTCAAAATTAGTTTTGGAAAGAGCTTTGTGTTTGAGTAAATCTGCTTATGGATTTTCAAATAATTTGTTTGACTGAAATAAGAAAGGAGTCAATCCTCAATTGCCTTACAGAAATGAGTGTCCATGCACTCTACATTTGGCATTCCATAATAAACATTTTACATCAATCGGGTTTTATGCAAGAGCTCACAATGAAAGGTCTCCAACAGCTGACCTAACCCCACATGGGCAAATACAAACCACAATCAAACTCAAGCCAAAATTCACTTTCTCAATTTAAAATAACTAAACTCACTACTGCCATGATCCTAGTGTCCCAAGCTTTAAGGTCAAACAGTAAATAAATAGGTTTATAAGCTAAGCCTAATTTGATATTTAAAATAATTAATGTTCTGGGAAATAGGTACTAATAAGTTAAAGGTTTAAATCTAGCTAAGAAAAATTTAGAGTTTATTTGATGAAGAGTTCTAGGTGGTATTAGGTAAAATAATGATTTGTTAATAATTTAGTTGTAAGAAAATAATTGATAACTAAAAATAGCTGAAAAAAAATTTAATGAGTCATGCTTGAAAAATAATAAATAAATTGTAATAGGTTTTCATTAAAAGATAATAGTAAATATTTTACTTATTATGATTATTTCCATAAAAAGCTTTATTTGATCATATAATACCTATATATTTTATTTCTTTCAAACCCACTATTTAATTGACTAAAATATCCTTATTATATATATAATAGTCTAAATCTACCTTCCTAGGGTTTTTTTGAATTTAGTAGAAAAAAATTATAATATTAAATATTTTATTAATGAAATAAAAATTAACTTAGGAACAACTAGATCATTATCATATTTCCATGGCTAACCACAATCATGAACATATACAACCCTTCAATTCATCAACTCATCCAAATCATGCATATAAGCATATATATAGACTTACTAAGGCATGATCTAACTTTTGCTAGCATAAATATAATCATGGCTTTAATAATTATACAAGAATATAAATCCTATTCATCATAGATGATATAATCTCTAACATACATGATCATGGAGACATGCATTAAACCCTAAAACATCACACAATCAACCAAGATAATCCCTTCACGCATAAATCCCACTCCATCATATTCATACATATGTTCATGCTTCACTCTCAACTCATCACAAAAATATATACTCAAACCCCATTCATGATTCATCTTCTATCAGCATCATCCTAGAGACATGAATCCATAATTTAAAAGAAGGGTTAGAAAGACTTACTTCATTGATGAAAACCTTGAAGGAGTTGCAAATGAATCTCAACTCCTCGATGACTAGATCCGTCCAAGGAAGATGGAGAAAGCATGGCCGTTGGAGAAGAAGCCATTCGGCCAAGAGAGAGAGAGAGAGAGAAACCATTAGTATGTTTATTCATATATATATTCATTAGAGATCAAGATTAGAGAAGATGAAGTTGTTAGAACAACCCTACCTTGAAGGTGTTCTTGAGCCTTCACAAAACTTTTGGTTTTTTATCCAAAATAGCAAGTTGGATTTAGGAGTTTGATGTTAAAAATGGTGTGGATGGACTCACATAAATGAATAGATGAAATCTGGAATTTTTAGAAGAATTTTGGAGTGATTTGGAGAGGTATTAGACAAACGGAAGGAGTAGGTGTTCTTGGTGTACTATGTGTTCTTGAAGGTTGAAGAGAGTAGAGAGCTTTTGGATTGGAGGCTGCCGAATTTCTGTAGATTTAGGGCTGGCCAAATTGTTTGTAGGGTTTGGTAGATGATTTTCTGGTTTGGAAGGGAAAAGGAAAGGCTAGTTATTGAAATCCTTGAAGAATATTTTTGGGAAGCAAATTTGGAAACTAAATATACAAGAATATCTTTGATTATTGGAGAGCTTTTGGGAAGCTGCCATGGCCGAATTTCTGAGCAGAGTTTCGGCTGGATGAAAGCTGGTTGAAGGAGGCAAAGGGTGGCCAAAAATAAGGAGTATAATGGTGAAGGGAAGGTCTGGTTGTTTGAGGGATATTTTATGGAAGGTTGTTAAATTATGGTGGCTGAAATTTTGGTAACTAATCAAGCATGATTGCAGTAATTTTTTTGGAAATCTTTTAGGGCAGCCATGATTAGATTTTCATGCAGAAGGTTGGGGAAGACAATGGAGTTCAATTCATGGCTGTTTAAGGGAAGACTGTACATAAAATTGGAGGAGTTTCGGCTAGGGCTGAATAAGGAAACAAGGCTGGAAAAATCACTGCACAGAATTTCGCAAGGCTGGAATTTTTCTGGGCTATTTTCGGCTGCCATTTTCTAGTTAGCTTGCAGAGAGTTTGAAGGGGATTTCATAGGTCTTTCAAGATTGGTTTCCAGCCTTTTTTATGGAGGAAAAATTTGGCTAAGATACTTAACAAAAACTGAAAGAAAACAGCTTGATTTCAGACCTCCAAAGCTACGATTTTGCCCAGGGATTTTTCTTGTTTTGCACAGCTTTTGTGCAGTCCGAAAATGGCCAGAAATATTTAGGTTTCAAGCTGATCAAAATGGCCATTTTCTGGAAGCATTTGGGAGGGAATAATGGCTATGAATTTTGACACCTTGAAGGCACAGGAAGCTAGAAAAATTTCAGTTCAATGCATGAAGGAAAATGAACCTAGCTAGAGTGAAGTTTTAGAGAGATCACTAGGGAAATTAATTCACTTGAAATCCTTCCCCCTCTTCCATGGTTTCGATCCACAAAATGTCTTTCTCTAAGACATTTTGAACCTTTAAAGCCACAGAACATTGCTTGAATTTTTCTAGAATAAAATTGGCTTGAACAAATTGAACAAACTAATGAATTGAGAGGTAGGAAAAATTAAGGATCAAGAGGAAATAAATTCCTCTTAGGAATTTTGTGTAGAGCAAAAGAATAGAATTAGGGTACTCCTATCATGTCTCTCTTAGGACAATATCTCTACCCTACTCCAAGGACCTAAGGCCGAAAGTTCCACTTCCCAAGCAAAAATAAAATTTAACAAAGCTAAAGCTTCTATGATGGAATTTGAACCCAAACCTTAAGAATTAATTATAAAGCTCTAACCACTACACCACAACAACTCTTGTTCTTATTTTCTCTCTAAAAATATTTTCCTATTCAATCCTCACGCTATCACCCTTTTTCCACCTCAAGCAAAAATTACCATTTTTCCATTTTCACTCAATAATCATAATTAAACCATCTAGACTATAAAACTCAAATTCAATGCACATAAAATCATATAAAAATATATTTAAATATATAATGAAAAATGATATGCAACCTAACCCCCTTACTCTAAGGTTGGTTTTGACTGGGGTTTCACACCCTCCCCACCTTAGAAGAATTTCGTCCCGAAATTCAAGCATACCTCTATTTCAAATCATGGTACTTCCACTTAACCCATTCTTCCGACTCCGATGTGGCATCCTGCGTGCCATGGTGCTCCCACTGAATCTTAACCATTGATATCTATTTGTTCCAGAGAGTCTTGACACTGCGGTCCAATATCCGCATAGGCTTCTCCACATAGCTCAGGTCTGGCTGTAATACTAACGGTTCATCATTCAATACATGACCGGGATCCACATTATACTTCTTCAATTGTGACACATAAAACACATCATAGATTCCCGTCAACCCATCTGGCAGGTCCAGTCAATAAGCTACTGGTCCAATCCTTTCCTTAATTGGAAATGGCCCCAAATATCTCGGATTCAACTTTCCGCCCTTCGGATGCTTCAAAATTTCCCTATTCGACGTCAATTTCTAAAATACGCTGTCCCTGACTTGAAATTCCAATTCTCTCTGCCGGTTGTCTGCATAGCTCTTCTGCCGACTCTGTGCTGCCTTTAAACTTTCCCTAATCAATTTTACTTTATCTAACATTTCTTAGACATAGACATCTCCAGTTTTGCTCACATGACTATCTTCCGACCAACTCCAATACAACGGTACCTGACACTTGCGCCTATACAAAGCCTCATATGGTGCCATCCCAATTGAGGCTTGGTAGCTATTATTATACGACAGCCCGGCATACGGTACATACTCTATCCATTTGTCCCTAAAGTCCAAAACAGAGGCTCTCAACATATCTTCCAATATATGTATAACCCTTTCTGACTGCCCATCGGTCTGCGGATGTGCCGTCGTACTGAATATCAGATTCGACCCCATTGCTTCCTGAAACTTTCCCCAAAAATGAGACATGAACCTCGGGTCTCGGTCTGACACTATGCTTGAAGGCACTCCATGCAGTCAGATTATCTCTCGAATATAAGTCTGGGCCAGCTTCTCCATGGAGTCTTTTACATTTACCGGTATGAAATGGGCCAACTTAGTCAGTCGATCCACCACTACCTATATGGTGTCCTTTTGAGTGTTTGACATGGGAAGTCTGATGACAAAATCCATAGTCACCTCCTCCCATTTCCATTGCGGTACTGGTAATGGCTGCAATAGTCCCGCTGACTTCTTATGCTCCGCCTTATCCTTCTGGCAGGTGAGACAGGTCGAGATATACTCGACCACATCCTGCTTCAGTCCGGGTCACTAATAGGATCTCTTCAAGTCCTGATACATCTTGACTTCCCCCAGATGAATGTCGTACTTGCTCTTGTGCGCCTCTTCCAAAATTCGGTCCTTTAACTGCTGCTCCCCGGGTACACACAATCGATTTCTGAAATGGAGAACTCCCACCTCATCTTGACAGAATTCACTGCTTGGCCGCTTAAGCTCCTTGTCCTTGAAAAGTTGAAACTCGGCATTGCTTTGCTGAGCTTCCACGATTTCCCTCTTCAAATCCAGCACCAACTTCAAATTGTTAATGACAATTCTTTGGTCTTGTACTTCCACCCTTCCGTCCAACACATCCTGAACCACTCGAATTTCCTGCACCCTCAGTCTGGCCATTCCAACTTTCCTGCTCAGGGCGTCCGCCACAACATTGGCCTTCCTGGGATAGTAGTTGATCGGACAACGGTATTCTTCCAGAAATTCCATCCATCTTCGCTATCTCAAGTTTAGATTCTTCTGAGTGAAGATATACTTCAGACTCTTGTGGTCGGTAAATACCTCGTATTCGGCTCCATACAGGTAGTGTCACCATTTCTTTAGGGCGAACACTATAGCTGCCAACTCCAGATCATGAGTAGGGTAGTTGACTTCATGAGGTCTTAGCTTTCGAGAAGCGTAAGCGATCACCTTCCGGTCCTGCATCAACACTGCTCCCAGTCCTTCTTTCGAAGCGTCGGTATATAGCGCATAAGGTTTCCCCTCCTCCGGCAGACTCAATACCGGTACTGTCGTTAGTCTGCACTTCAGTTCTTGAAAATTTTTCTCGCATTTGTCGTTCCATACAAATAGAATATCCTTTCACAACAATCGGGTCATTGGAGATGCAAGTGTCAAAAATCCCTTGATAAACCTTCGGTAGTAACCAGCCAGTCCCAAGAAACTCCGGATCTCGGTGATACTCTCTGGCTGCTTCCAGTCTGATACCACTTCAACCTTTGCTGGATCCACCTTGATTCCCTCCTTGGTCACCATATGGCCAAGGAACGCCACACTGTCCAACCAGAATTCGCACTTGCTGAACTTGGCATACAGCTTGTGCTCCCGAAGCCTCTCCAGAACGAGCTTCGGATGCTCCGCATGCTCCTCTGGACTCTTGGAGTAGATCAAAATGTCATCGATAAAGACCACCACAAACTTGTCCAAAAAGGGTCGTAACACTCGGTGCATCAAGTCCATAAATACTGCTGGGGCGTTAGTCACCCCAAACGGCATCACCACAAATTCGTAGTGTCCATATCGGGTGTTGAAGGCCGTCTTGGAGATATCTTCCTATCTTATCTGCACTTGGTAGTACCCTTGCCTCAGGTCCAATTTGGAGTAGCAACTGGATCCTTGCAACTGGTCGAATAGCTCGTCAATCAATGGTAGGGGATACTTGTTCTTGATCGTCAAGTTGTTCAACCCCCGGTAATCGATCCATAGCCTCAAAGTGCCATCCTTCTTCTTCACAAATAGCACAGGCGCTCCCCAGGGCAACGTGCCCGGTCTGATATATCCTTAGCTGACTAATTCCTCCAATTGTTCCTTCAACTCTTTCAGTTCTGCTGGTGCCGTCTGGTTATAGTCCTCATTCTCAGTTCGGGTGGCCGCATCCACTGCCCCCGAATAGGTAGTTGGCGGAGACGGTGCTAACGCTCTCCTCAATTCTAGCCTCAGCCTCTTGACGAACTGCGTCGTCCTATTCTGCTCAGTGTCCACCAATCTCTTGCAGTATTTGGACAACTGGGTGAACCAGGCCGTATACTGGGCCACCGACATGCTTCCCTACCTCAGATTCTAGAATTCGTCTTCTCGCTTCTCCATAATTCACTGTGGGATGTACTTAGCCCTGAAGGCTTCAACGAAGTTGGACCACGTCCATTCCTGCTCGACCATCTCGTAGTCGTCTTGGACCCGCTGCCACTATACCCGAGCTGGTCATTTCAATCAGAAAGCTGCAAACTTAACCATCCGCTCCTTGGTGTACTGGAGCGTTGCGAATATCTCCTCTATTTGCTCAACCCATTGCTCTGCCTTCTAGTCTTGTTCGGCTTTGCCCATAAAGGCGGGTGGCTGAAACTTCAAGAACCTCTCTAAGACCTCGTCTTCACCCCTTGGGTTCCGTCGCTTGGTCATCGACTGCAAAATCTCGGCCATCTTGCTAAATGCCTGGCCCATGGTCGCATCAACTGGAACTTCAAACCCCGACCTCATATTCGGACAATTCCCTTCACCCCGGTTGGGTACTTGCATCTGGGCTATTTCTACTTCCGGTGCCACTTGATCAAATTCCGGAACCCTTCCACCTGCTGAAGCTACACGACGCTTGGGTGCTATTCTAAACCACACCACAAATGATAAGTGTATGCATTCAAGGTTCAAATCATTTTAGTTGCACATGCATCCACAGTCAAATATATGTAAACAAAGATCAGATGTAAATTTCTGTCTAAGGAATAAATTCTCTTTCAAAAATGGACTTGCATAAATTCAAAATTTTGATAGAAAGTAGAATAAAAAATCCTTGACATAAAAGTTCTCAAAAAACAATAAACAAATAAACATCCAAATCAAAATAACTCCTAGTCCTTTAGTCCTTATCAGAATCCTCATCATCAGCCTCATATAACCATCCCCCAGAGTTCTTAGAAAAATCCACCCTAACCCCGCTAGCAAATCCCTCCACTGGCTCCTTTCCAGGGCGCCTAGAACTCTCCCCGGGCTCAACTCGACTGAAAGAAGGAAGGAAAGAAGGCCTAGGTGGAGACTCATAATCTATCTCTCTCGGTTCATCAGTATTTGCTGCTAAATCCACCTTAGGATTAGGAGGGTGGGGTTGATGCTCCATTATCATCACCTCATCCTCACTGTCAAAACTAATGTCTATCACCGAAATTGGGGGTAGCTCAAGGATCTGGACCTCGTCATCACTGCTATCCTCCATAAGGTTAACCTCATCATCACTGTTATCCTCCATAGGGATAACCGGCTGAGGGGCAGGCTGGGGAACTGGAAGGTCATCCTGGTATATAGGGATAGGCGGGTGCCATTGCTGTCCTTTCCTCGCGGTTCTAAGCATTCTAACTATCCTACAACATAAACAAGATAAATTAGATAAAGATTTTAAACTTACATAAATGGAACATATATCATCAATATTTGCCTATAACCTGGTCTTTGATACCACTTATAACACCCCGCTACTTAAACTAGCCAAAGTTGGGGATGTCGCCCAATCCAAAGGACAAGTGGTCTTTATAACTACGTCACACAAATAAAATAGCGGAATAAAAATAACACTTTAACTTAAAATTTATTACATCCCAAGAATAAATCCATGAATTTCCAAAAATAATTTCATAAGTAAAATTATCCACTCTCAAACTCCCCAAAGCAACACATAAAAATAAATGACAACATTCTCTTCCACTGCATATAACACTAGCTACTCGTCCCCACAGCAGGAACGACCTGAAATCATGGTAAAAAGGTAATGAGACAAAAATCTCAGTAAGTCCGTGCGTGCTTCGAGTGTCCAGTGGAAATAGTTCGTGAATGCAAAGCATAAAACCTTTGTAAGAGAAATACTGGCAAGCAATAAACATTAGTCAAAAGCAATAGTGGTGCTTTGGCTTTTTCAACCACACATAATCAATAAAATCAACCACTCCAAAGAAATGATCATGGGTTACCACACGTTGGGCCCTATAACCGGTCAGAATGCCGACACTTTGTGCAAACTGACTAAAAGGTAGGTGATCGGCCTACCGGGCAAGATACTCCTCCTTCTCTATACCCAAACAACAACCGGGTGTCCATTCCGGCAAAACACAGTCACTTAACTGAAAAATAAACAACTGCTAGCTCGGATCGGCACGACCTACTGGAATGACATCTTATCCAAGAAGGACTCACCCGTCAGAGGTGGCCACCTACTGAGAGACTCACCCTAACCCTTCAAAGACTAGTCCTAGCAGTTCACCCTTATTGAGTACTCAATGTAATGTAACCCACTTGGGAAAATGAACAAACCATAGTTCCACATGAAAATGGCAATTGAGGGTCTCCAAAGTCTTTGTCAAAATCAGTTTCGGAAAGAGTTTTGAGTTTGAGTAAACCTGCTTATGGATTTTCAAATAATTTGTTTGACTGAAATAAGAAAGAAGTCAATCCTCAATTGCCCCATAGAAATAAGTATCCATGCACTCTACATTTGGCTTGCCATAATAAACATTTTACATCAATCAGGTTTTATGTAGGAGCTTAGCTGATTCTTGCTCACAATAAAAGGTCTCCAACAGCTGACCTAACCCCGCATGGGCAAATACAAACCACAATCAAACTCAAGCCAAAATTCACTTTCTCAATTTAAAATAACTCAACTCACTACTTCCATTATCCTAGTGTCCCAAGCTTTAAGGCCAAACAATAAATAAATAGGTTTATAAGCTAAGCCTAATTTGATATTTAAAATAATTAATGTTCTGGGAAATAGGTACTAATAAGTTAAAGGTTTAAATCTTGCTAAGAAAAATTTAGAGTTTATTTCATGAAAAGTACTAGGTGGTATTAGGTAAAATAATTATTTATTAATAATTTAGTTGTTAGAAAATAATTGATAACTAAAATTAGTTGAAAAAATATTTAATGAGTCTTGCTTGAAAAATAATAAATAAATTTTAATAGATTTTCATTAAAAGATAATAATAAATATTTTACTTATTATGATTATTTCCATAAAAGGCTTTATTTGATCATATAATACCTATATATTTTATTTCTTTCAAACCCACTATTTAATTGACTAAAATATCCTTATTATATATATAATAGTCTAAATCTACCTTCCTAGGGTTTTTTCGAATTTACTAGAAAAAAATTATAATATTAAATATTTTATTAATGAAATAAAAATTAGCTTAGGGATAACTAGATCATTATCATATTTCCATGGCTAACCACAATTATGAACATATACAACCCTTCAATTCATCAAGTCATCCAAATCATGCATATAAGCATAGATCTAGACTTACTAAGGCCTGATCTAACCTTTGCTAGCATAAATATAATCATGGCTTTAATAATCACACAAGAATATAAATCCTATTCATCATAGATGACATAATCTCTAACATACTTGATCATGGACACAAGCATTAAACCCTAAAACATCACACAATCAACCAAGATAATCCCTTCATGCATAAATCTCATCTCCATCATATTCATACATATGTTCATGCTTCACTCTCAACTCATCACAACAATATATACACAAACCCCATTCATGATTCATCTTCTATCAACATCATCCTAGAGACATGAATCCATAATTTAAAAGAAGGGTTAGAAAGACTTACTTCATTGATGAAAACCTTGAAGGAGTTGCAAATGAATCTAAACTCCTCGATGACTAGATCCGTCCAAGGAAGATGGAGAAAGCATGGCCGTTGGAGAAGAAGCCATTCGGCCAAGAGAGAGAGAGAGAGAAACCATTAGTATGTTTATTCATATATATATTCATTAGAGATCAAGATTAGAGAAGATGAAGTTGTTAGAACAACCCTACCTTGAATGTGTTCTTGAGCCTTCACAAAACTTTTGGTTTTTTATCCAAAATAGCAAGTTGGATTTAGGAGTTTGATGTTAAAAATGGTGTGGATGGACTCACATCAATGAATAGATGAAATCTGGAATTTTTAGAAGAAGTTTGGAGTGATTTGGAGAGGTATTAGACAAAAGGAAGGAGTAGGTGTTCTTGGTGTACTATGTGTTCTTGAAGGTTGAAGAGAGTAGAGAGCTTTCGGATTGGAGTCTGCCGAATTTCTATAGATTTAGGGCTGGCCAAATTGTTTGTAGGGTTTGGTAGATGATTTTCTGGTTTGGAAGGGAAAAGGAAAGGCTAGTTGTTGAAATCCTTGAAGAATATTTTTGGGAAGCAAATTTGGAAACTAAATATACAAGAATATCTTTGATTACTGGAGAGCTTTTGGGAAGCTGCCATGGCCGAATTTCTGAGCAGAGTTTCAGCTGGATGAAAGCTAGTTGAAGGAGGCTAAGGGTGGCCAAAAATAAGGAGTATAATGGTGAAGGGAAGATCTGGTTGTTTGAGGGATATTTTATGGAAGGTTGTTAAATTATGGTGGCTGAAATTTTGGTAACTAATCAAGCATGATTGCAGTAATTTTTTTGGAAATCTTTTAGGGAAGCCATGATTAGATTTTCATGCAGAAGGTTGGGGAAGACAGTGGAGTTCAGTTCATGGCTATTTAAGGGATGACTGTACAGATAATTGGAGGAGTTTTGGCTAGGGCTGAACAAGGAAACAAGGCTGGAAAAATCACTGCACAGAATTTCGCAAGGCAAGAATTTTTCTGGGCTGTTTTCGGCTGCCATTTTCCAGTCAGCTTGCAGAGAGTTTGAAGGGGATTTCATAGGTCTTTCAAGGTTGGTTTCCAGACTTCTTTATGGAGGAAAAAGTTGGCTAGGATACTTAACAAAAACTGAAAGAAAATAGCTTGGATTCAGACCTCCAAAGCTACGATTTTGCCCAGGGATTTTTCTTGTTTTGCACAGCTTTTGTGCAGTCCGAAAATGGCCAGAAATATTTAGGTTTCAAGCTAATCAAAATGGCCATTTTCTGGCAGCATTTGGGAGGAAATAATGGCTAAGAATTTCAACACCTTGAAGGCACAAGAAGCTAGAAAATTTTCAGTTCAATGCATGTAGGAAAATGAACCTAGCTAGAGTGAAGTTTTAGAGAGTTCACTAGGGAAATTAATTCACTTGAAATCTTTCCCCCTCTTCCATGGTTTTGGTCCACAAGATGTCTTTCTCTAAGACATTTTGAAACTTCAAAGCCACAGCGCATTGCTGGAATTTTTCTAGAATAAAATTGGCTTGAACAAATTGAACAAACTAATGAATTGAGAGATAGGAAAAATTAAGGATCAAGAGGAATTGAATTCCTCTTAGGAATTTTGTGTAGAGCAAAAGAATAGGATTAGGATACTCCTATTATGTCTCTTTTAGGACAACATCTCTACCCTACTCCAAGCACCTAAGGCCGAAAGTTCCACTTCCCAAGCAAAAATAAAATTTAACCAAGTTAAAGCTCCTATGATGGAATTTGAACCCAAGGCCTCAAGAATTAATTTGAAAGCTCTAACTACTACACCACAACAACTCTTGTTCTTATTTTCTCTCTAAAAATATTTTCCTATTCAATCCTCACGCTATCACTCTTTTTCCACCTCAAGCAAAAATTACCATTTTGCCCTTGTCACTCAATAATCATAGTCAAGCCCTCTAGACTATAAAACTCAAATTCAATGCATATAAAATCATATAAAAATATATTTAAACATGCAATGAAATATGATATGCATCCCAACCCCTTTACTCTAAGGTTGGTTTTGACTTGGGTTTCACACCTTGAGGTATATTAAACCCCACATATCATCATTGGATCGTTGTTCTTCAATAATTTAGAAGAACATGGGGGCTCAGAAATTGATCTTTCTAGTCCTTCATCTTGCCATTGTGTCATTTCTTCAGGGGTTGCTGGATAGGCCGACACCGATTCAAGCACTTTATCGGGGGCCGGTTCAACTCTGTAAGATGTCCCCTGTATTAGTTCAAAATTTGGCTTGCTTGATGAAATTTTCCGTTGAAGCTCCTCAACTATCTCCGCTAGTTGTGTTATTTGATGGCTTAAT